>JBAMNC010001884.1:452500-632500 GCA_037902135.1 Cetoscarus ocellatus
AATATTTAAATGGTTTTCCGGTTTGGCCAAAATACATTTTTCTTTTGCCGAGGGCTGAAATAGTTCACCTGTGAGAGAAGTACAAACCAGTTCCATTGAAGATGGGACGTTATTTTAAATGTGAATAGTAGAATACAATAATTCTTTTCGACCTATATTCAGTTGAATACACCACAAAAACAAGACATTTCATATTTAAGCTCACAGACTTTATTGTTAGTGAGCAGATATTTGTTCATTTTAAAGTTGGTGCCCGTAACATGTCCCAAAAATGCTGGGATAGGGGCAATTTTGCCATCATAACCACATTCACACGTGCAAAAAGAGTCTGAGTAGGCTCACGTCTGAACGCTGCGGTGAATTATGAGGGAAACTCACTGAGGTGAGAGGGGTGGAGGAGCTGATCTGACTGTAAGAGGAGGAACACAAACTCAGATGTGGTCTGGACATCAGAAGTGTTGTTTCCACTGCACGTCATCGAAGTTCTGTCCATCTTCTGCTCTAAAATGATCAGCACAGAGCTGCTGTTGGATACGGAGATGAAACTCTGCAGCTCTCTGTCTCCGGTGTAATCACCGTGCACGCAGTGGCCCTGCTTCATATTCACCTCTGTGAGCTTCAGTGCTGCTCTAAACTCTTTAGTCGATGCTGTCGATGCACTTTTTAACATGTAACACTGCAGGAAGGATATAGACTGTCCGCTCCCACATTGGGAACATGGACTTCTGCCTGTCAGCGTCCTGATTGGAGGGATCTAGCTGGACTGTGTTCAGTGAGCAGATCAGACAGAAACTCAGGCAGCGGACCACTGACAGCTTTATTTACAATAAGCAGAAATTTTAGGTCAGATCTTTGCTGGACACTACAGAGGAACTACAGCTTGGTTTGGCCTGAGGATCCCACATCACCTCCTTCATCAGGAGCTGTGATGCCCCCCCACCCAAAAAAGAAGAAATATGATAGACCTGAGAGTGAAGCACTACAGAGGACACGCACGTGCATCTTGCAAATGGAAATGTTCTTGAGATGGAAGAAACAGGTTTTGTACAGATGTGTGATGTGGTTTTCGAAGTTCAGCTGTGGGTCGAGCTTCATTACGGCGAGGATTAGAACTGGCTTAAAAAAATCGATTCATCGATTTGAATCGATTTTCCATTAAATGGCCCAATATTGATTCACAAAATCCTTAAATCGATCTTTTAATACGTCTTTCCTCAGTGTGTAATGCAGCCTGCAGTTTAATGCCGAGTAGTCTGGCGTGACCAGCCATTCATTTCCCATAATGCCATGTCACATCTCTAGTGACCAGACCAGAGATCTGGTGATCTGGGAGCACTGAAGACAACGACAACAAATTTGAAGGCAGGTGCCTGGATGCATTTTGGATTCAAAAACACGAAGGCAGCAATGAACTGGACAAGAGTAAAACTATATGCAAGATTTGCAGCGTGCAGGTGACATATTGTGGAAACACAACGAATCTCCGAAATCATTTATCGAGACACCACCTGGAAACACAGTCTGCAAAGACGTCGGACCCGAAGCAAATGCAGCTGGTGAAGGCATTTGTATGTAAGTTACCAGCAAACTCTCCACGAGCTCAGAAAATAACCAATGCTGTCGCAGCGTTCATATGCAAGGACATACGACCATAAAGCATGCTTGTAGCCACCTTATTCACACTGCCTGCCCTGTGCTTTCATTTGATTTAAATTATTACATTTTTGTTTTGGTCAGGTTATGTTTAATAAAAGTACATGATTACTGTAACTGCTTTGGGCTCAATCCTTAATGTAAACATGAATATTTTTAATAATGCACGAAGTCAGAGTTAGTTTCTACTATTTACAGCATTAGTTCTCTGAGAATCTCCTCCATATTCAAGTAAAATTGGTACTCTGACTGAAATATCCCTAACTGAATCGAAATCAATCAAATCACGAATCGAATCGAATCAGATCGAATCGATTTGGGAAATCTGAATTGATACCCAACTCTAGCGAGGATCATTTGCCAGGCGGTAAAGAAACAAAATAAGTCCTTAAAATCTCCTTTCTTGAATATCTAAGGGTGGGGACAGGGGTTTTATTTTGAAAGGATGCATAATCATCTCCATATTTACTGCCCATACTCAGGCGCTCTGTCTCTTCATGCACTCTTCCTTTTGTTTTAAAAATATCTGACCGTGCAGCGCGTGTTACTGGAGGACATTTGAGGCCTAACTGGCAGCCCGTGACATGCTTATACTTTCTTTTTAACAGACAAGTAAGGTTTTTAGCTTATACCTTTAGTGGTTTGACATGCTTTAGCCTGATGGACAAAAGGAACAGCCAGGAAACATAAAGCCTCCTGCCTTGGCTGCCACCAGCAAGGAGGCCTAACAAAACGAAAACACAATCCACATCGGGCTGTTCTGGCTGTATCACGAGACTCACCCCACGACCATGCACCACAGAGCGCCACAGGAAGTTTTTCACTGTTTTCACCTGATATTTGTAAAGAAGTCAGTAAGCAAACTTAATATCCAGTGCAATATCCTTACTGCCAAACTTTGCCTTTCAAACAGATGCGGTTGACTGTCAAACAGTGCTGTCATAATATATTCATATTGTAAATGTTGTTCATGTTAATAGTTTTAATTCCTTGGCCTTGTTCATAGTCTCACTTTTACTTATTTTTTTCCTATATGAGAAAGTTGATATAGCTTAAAGATTCTCCAACCTTGTTGCAACCTGCTTACGTATTTTTATGCTCTTATTTATTTTAATGTCTTTATTTTATATTCCCACTGCTATACTGAGTATAAGAGCAACTGAAACAACTGAATCTCCCCTTGAGGATTAATAAAGTATTTCTGATTCTGATCACATTAAGACAGGTCATTGTTTCTAGCCAGAGCCTGCATTTAGAGGCATCAGAGGCACCAGGGCATATTTAGTTATTTTTCTATTACAAAAATGACATTAAAAAAGACAGTGATGTCCAGAAGCACTGGTTTAAAGTCAGTTTTGGCTCTTTTAATCATTATCTTCCAACTGAAAAGAACGTGACACGAACATGTCGATTAAATATGAGCATTTAGCACATGCAACTTCTAATTCAGAGATTTCTATACTTTATTCTGCGTAATAAATGACCGGTAGAACAAGCTGTGACCTGTCCCATGATCAGACATGAGAAACATCAGGACTGGTCTCAGCCCAAATGTTCATATTCAGTTCCTCAGAACAGGCAGGTCAGATTAAAACACTAAGACACTGAAGTGTGAGATGATTCTGTTCAGTGTTTTCTTCACACAGGCTGTATGAAGAAGTGTGTGTGTGTGTGTGGGGGTGTGTGTGTGTGTGTGTGTGTTTTCAAACTTAGACCACATGTGAGTCAGTCCTGTTCCCCTCAGCATGCAGGGACACTCCCATCAATGTCAAAGAGTCAGAGGTCAGGACTTTACCATCTTTACTGAAAAGTCCAACTGGTTGCTCAACAATGAGCTGCACACGACAAACCGGCAGACCCCACCCCCCGAAATACAAAATGTCCCTCGAAGGAGCCACCGCAGCATGTGACGCAACACGACAGCACTTCCCACTGCAGAGAGGAGTGTCCACGCTGAGAGTGACGTCTTCAGACTTCTACCTCTGCTTTCTGCTGAGTGAAACGTCCGACAGATAAATGATTCACATCGACCACAAACCTGTAAGATCCCACTGAGTCAGAGGCTCCTGAACGCCCCTCTCATCACAGCTGTGACAGAGACCAGGGCTCAGTCCTGATGGTTCTGAGGTTTACCACAGAGGGATCACCTGGAAGACTTCTTCTTGTTGGCCATGTAAAGATCTATCCATCATCTATACCACGTGGAACTGGTGGAGGAGGTGGTGGAGAGGAGGACTACAACCAAGCTGTCCTCTATGATGGACAAAGACTCCCACCCCCTCCAACACACACTCACTGCACTAAGGAGCTCCGTGAGTGACAGGATGCTCCACCCGAAGTGTGTGACGGAGAGGTATCGCAGGTCCTTCCTTCCTGCAGCTGTCAGACTTTATAACAAAAACCTCTCCAGTGTGCAATAAACCACATTTATATTTATATGTGATAATGTTTCTCTGCAAAATACCAGACATGTACATAGCCACCATATTTATATTATAATATCACAAATCTCATCCTGTAAAATATCAACATGTACATAACCATCTGTCAAACAACAAACATGTACATCAGGACTGTAAATATGCCACTGACTGTATAGTATATACTTTTTTTACATTTTTCAAAAAAATTTTATTTCTATTTTTGCATTACTGTACTTGATCTGTAATTACCTTATCTTTCAGTACTTCTCTTGTATCCTGCAGCTGCTGTATATTTTGGAATTTCCCCCTGTGGGACTAATAAAGGATATCTTATCTTATCTTATCTTATCTTACGTGTCCCAGGGGGGCCCACAGTGACCCAGCCAACATGAGCTACAGGACCTACTCTAAAAATGCTGAATGTGCCCTGAGTATTTGGCGTACCTTGCACAACTGCGTGAGCACTCATGGCACACTACACTTCAGGACATGATGGACAGGTCCACGTATCCACCACGGAAATATTTCACTGGAAGAGCCCATAGAAAATGTTTTCAGAAGCTGAACCTTCAAAAACAGCTGCAGCTGGTGATTGGACGATCGTTCTGCCAGTCACACTCATCGCAGACCAATCATATCAGGCCACAGTATGACGTAGCAGCTCGACCCTGTTGTTAGCCGTTAGCTTAAACTACGTTTCAGTCCTTAGACTATCGTCTTATATTAAATGATACCACACAGATGGATCATTTACCTCTTATATGTGACATGGACCTCGACAAAGACAATCCCCACCAAGTTCTCCCGGTAAACTTCTGAGGAGAGCAGATTTCTCCAGGTATCACCGAGTAACCACGACTACCACAGACTAACCAGCATCATCTGAAGGATTTTCACATCTCTCCCAGTTTCCCAGCAGTGATCCTCAGCTTCCTGTCTTCTCTGATTTGATCGTTTATGAGGGCAACCAGCAGAGACACAATTATCACAGTGGGGTTTGGAGTCCTTCACATCTTTTTCACCACCAGGGGAGCCAGTTGATCAAACTCTTACCGAGACCGATCGGGAGAAGAGAAAAAACATGATTTCTGATAAAACTGCAGATGTTGCCACATCCACAGAGGCCGCCTCAGAAGCAGCCATTGTTTCAAACGTGCAGTCACTTCCTGCTGTCGTCACGTCTGCAGCTCCGCCTCTTTCCCCTGATTGGACCGTTCAGCCTCTAGCCGAGTGAAGTTGTAGAGGATTGGAGCTTGGAAAGATGGACCTGTGTGATTTTAGACAGTGAATCAGGTCCATCTGCTCTGTGAGGTCAGCTCATTCCCTTACTCTGATGACTTACTCTGAATGTCGGACAGTAGCTGCTGATAGCCAGCCTTAAGCAAATGTTCATCAGCTGTGGTGGGACTGTATTTTGAATAATAATCTTCATGTGGGAAAAGGCTGACTCACATAGATACGAAGATCCAAATAATGCAGTCAAGGGGGCGGCATATTTCCTCATGTTTGGGTACTTTTCCTCTGTGAGTAAGATCTGTCCATGAGCTCTGGACCTCAGCTGAATGTCAGCCTGTAGCATCAAAATCTCATCTTCACTCCAGAAGAGTTCAAGTGAAACAAGTTTTGATGCAGGCATATCAACCTCGATGTCTTTGCTCAAGCCTGTTGTCGAAGCACTTTGTGAACCAATGTTTTTAAAAGTGCTATATAAATAAAGTTTATTATTCTTATTATTCTTATTCTTCTTATTCTTCTTATTATTATTATCTTCCCTAAATGGGTAGCACATAATTTCTATCTTTACTGTACTGCACGGGAGGCTCAGTTGTCCTGAATGACACTTACTATGTTAATTTAGTATTTTAGTATGTTACTTAATTTTGCTAATTGAACGACATTTACTCTGATAATTTAAGTATTGTAGTATGTTAGTTAATTTGATAATTAAATGACACTTACTCTGTTAAGTTAGTATTCTAGTATGTTGGTTAATTTTGATAATTGTAAATATATTCGGTTCTTTGATCTCTATTTTTTTTTTGTATTCAATGCATGCTACTATCCCTGTACTTGCCCTGTACTGCTGCAAACCAGACTTTCCCCTTGGGGATCAATAAAGGATTATCTTATCTTATCATAAATGTAGCAGCTGGCTCGAGTGAAGCGAAGCTGCTGAGTAAAAACCTTTGACATGACTTCACTATACTCTGTGAAAGCTGGATAGCTTTGATTGAAGATAATAATTAAATGTAATGTAAGTTATTTTTCTCCTCAGAAGAGATTTTATTGAACATTTACAAGATTAACAGTTTACATTTTGCCATCATTATGTGGAACCATGGGTGAAGACAGACAAATAAAAAAACAACAGTAAAAGATAGTAATGATCATAAAATAAAATAAATTAAAAATTAAAAAAGGGGAAACACTGCCATCCTTAGATCTAATCGACAACATCTGTATCTCTCATGTGACCATAGTATACAGTTACCTGTGAATTGACATTTTTACAAGAACAACTGCACTGCCCTGAACTGTATTATCTCCTGATTAACATAAGTAAGACATCAATATAGTGTTATAGTTCAGTCACCAAAGCACAGACATATTTAAAGAAAAAAAAGACAAAAGGACAAAAAATATATGAATATATTAAAAAGGAAAAAAGAATTAGGATAAATAGGGACTTCTAAACATTTGGCCAGTTTATAGTTTTTGGACCTCTTTTCACCTACTCTGTCAGACCCTTAGGCGAACACTTAAACAGAGAAACTCTTCTCAATACAGCTCTGGGTCTTTCCTGAGGAGCACCCTGAAGATCTCTCTGTACCACACTGTGGCAGCTGGTGGCAAATCTTTAATCCAGCTAATCAGAATATACTTTCTGGAAAATAGCAATAGGCTGTCACGTAGTTGAAGCTGTGAGTGTGTAAAGGTTAGATGTCTAGATGGCAGGCCAAGAACAAAAAAGCCTTGGTCCCTTTTTATTGCCACCTGAAGGATACACGAAATTCTGGGGAGTTTGTACCCTGAAACCTTTTGGTCCGTTCACATTGCCAGAGGCAAAGTTATTTTTCAAAGCAAAAACCCGACAAACTCTTCTCATCAAAACAAAGGAAGGTAAAAAATAATTTGTAACTCTGTTCAATCCAACAACAAATCACGTAGAGCTTGTTGGTTGGAGAGCTCCAGTTTATTAAATCAGTTATTTATAACTGTTGATTTTTTGACCTGCTGTCTCACACCCTGGGTCAAAGTGCTGTTTTTGGTGTAAACATTGAATAATTTGTTAAGAGGTGGTCTTCTCTTGATCAAAGTGATTGTACCATATTTAGATTCTTGAGGTTACACTGAGATTTATCTGCAACAGCTGTTCTCTGAGGCCGAGAGAAGGAACCACTAACCCATCATGACTTTTTCCACTTTTAGAGAAACAGAAAATGTGATTCTGAAGTGCTGTTTTCACTTTTTGTGAGTATAACTGAGGGCTGTCTCCTCTTCTCTCCATCCTCCTCCTCCCTCATTTCTCTGTCCTGTACCTCTCCACTCTCCTCCTCCTTTTGTACCCCTTCCCCCTCAGAGTGGTCCCAGGTGGGATTTAGTGATTTATAGTAATTACACCAATTAGAGTGTGAGGGCTGACAGATCAGACACATATGTTTTCTTAGCAGTGTTGGAGTATTATAGCTCCATGTTGGAATTAAACCAACAATAATGGATCATTTCTGACATGAACTTGCTCCTCTGGATCGTTTAAAAACATTTATAAATGGAGCTGAAATGAGACGTGATGAAATATTTAACCAGCGCCTGTTTTTGTTTTTCACTCAGCTTCATTTAACCCAGTGGTGGCACTTCAGGAAAAATGATGAGTCAGTACATTTTATGGTTTTCCAACCCCCTGGGAAAACCTAAGGTGATCAAAAATCAGTTTCCGAGCATACACATTCATAACTGAAGACATTCGATTATTAGCATGTATGCTGATTAACACCCCATCACTGATTTCCTTCCTGCTGTCTGTACTGGAAACATGGTGAATACTGCACTGAAGCTTGATTATTGCACTGGGCTGAGCACTTGACAAGAAACTGTGGGACATTATTATCCACTTGTACTGGTTTTACATTTCCCAAGGTTTCTTCTTCTTCTGTTGGTTTCAAGAGTGCAGATACACATCAGTGCTCCCAAAACTAAATGCAGACCCTGGTTCCTGCTGACCGAGCTCCTGAAAAAGTCCCTGGTTCATGGGGAAAGCTCCTGGGATCCAGTAGAGCCTCAAGTGTCCCACAGTTTTACATCATTACTTTCTCATGCATTGTGAAAATACTCAAAGCCCCAATCATTTTGCACCTTTAAGAGGAAAAACCAGCCCAGGAGAGTCTGTAAAAATGCCTCTGGGTTTGATTCTCTGAGTTATTGGATAAATCCCTGGAAGTGGCAGTGCGTCGTCACCCTTCAGGAGGAGAAGTGCAGCAGCAGCACTTTTTAAGTGTTTGGCTCTGGGATAATTGTGGTGTTGTGAATATTTCTGTCTCCTGTGTTTCTCAGGGTCCAGTGTCAACATCAGTGCATGCTTGGCGCTGCCCCCCATCGAGGAGAGCTGGCATTTCCTGAATAAAGTCATTGTAGTTTCCCCTAAAAAAGAAATTCAACAAACTTTGGTCCACTTTCACAACCACAGCTGGGACACTTCGCTCTTCTGCTGTGAGAGAGGATCAGCTGCTTATACCACCATCTTTAATCAATCCATCAATCAAACAAACAATCAATCAATCAATCAGTCAATCAATCAATCAATCAATCAGTCAATCAATCAGTCAATCAGTCAATCAATCAGTCAATCAGTCAATCAATCAATCAAACAAACAATCAATCAATCAGTCAATCAAACAAACAGTCAATCAGTCAATCAATCAATCAGTCAATCAATCAGTCAATCAGTCAATCAATCAATCAGTCAATCAATCAGTCAATCAGTCAATCAATCAATCAATCAGTCAATCAGTCAATCAATCAATCAAACAAACAATCAATCAATCAATCAGTCAATCAAACAAACAGTCAATCAGTCAATCAATCAGTCAATCAATCAGTCAATCAGTCAATCAATCAGTCAATCAATCAGTCAATCAGTCAGTCAATCAATAAGTCAATCAGTCAATCAATCAGTCAATCAATCAGTCAATCAGTCAATCAATCAATCAAACAAACAATCAGTCAATCAGTCAATCAATCAGTCAATCAGTCAATCAGTCAATCAATCAATCAAACAAACAATCAGTCAATCAGTCAATCAATCTTTATCTGTCTAGCACCAGCTCATAACAGTGTTATCTCAAAGCACTTTACAACAGAAGACAAACTCATCATTTATAGATACACATAAATACACATACACATATATTTTTATACACACACATCCATCCATCCAGAGATGGATCCATCCAGGCAGAGACAAAGGGGCTAAAAATAAGAATTTATGACAGAGACAAACACATGGACTCCCAGATCATAAATCTGTCCTCATCATATTTGTCTCTGCTGAATATAGATTCAATCAATCTTTATTTATATAGCACCATATTTGTTGAATAAAAATGTGTTAAAGCTAAGCCCCTTGAGATGTGGCATCTCATTTTCAGAGGGTCCTCATGATCTATAGGGTTGAGCTCTCCTCTGGCTGTGCTCTGAAATCTGACCAAAAAAGATAAAAATGTTTGACAAAAGTGCAGCAGCTGTGCGATGCTGCACTTAAATCTACAGAGCTGTGACAGACTTTCAGTCAGCAGTTGAAAATATAACATATATTTTTTCAGAAATGTCAGTGTTCATTTTTCAGCCCCAGATCATGTGATTGCTTCATCTGTGCAGGTCAAACCAGTCGGCTTTTCCTGATTCTTGCTGTTTTTCTTTAATGGTGCCCTGGCTTAATAAAGGTTTTGTACATTAAAGGGATACACCAACATTTTTTTCTTTTCATGTCTTGCCTCACTTCAGAGTCATTAACAGGCTGATGGACTCCATTCTTTAGACTGTGCTGCAGAAACAAGGAAGACACGGGCAGAGCTCTCCCACCGCTAATTAGCTTAGCTCAAACACTAGGAGTCAGTGGGTAGTGTAAACAGAGTTTAGAGACTAAGATTAGCACTTCATGTAGTTTTTGAAAGAAATGCATACGAAATCATCCTGGTTCTCTTTTACAAAGTCTGCCACAATCCTTAGTACCAATGTTCTTCTACTCGTAAACAGAGGTTTTGTTTCGTTGACCTACTTACAAGTACGTCCACGGTGGTTTGCACGTGCTCCCTGCATCATATGTATTTCTTTTGAAAATCACACAAAGTGCTAATCTTAGTCTAAAAACAGATAACATAACAGGGTAAAAAAATGAGTCACAACAAGCACACAGGACAGTTTAGAGTTGCTGAAGAGTTTATCTGATCACTGTAGGCAGGAGCAGGCTAACACTACCCATTGACTCTCAGTGTTTGAGCTAAGCTAATTAGCAGGTGAGCTTTGCCCGTCTCTTCCTTGTTTCTGCGGCACAGTCTAAAGAATGAGTCTATCTGCTTGACATGGACTCTGGAGTGAGACAAGACATGAAAAGAGAAAAATGTTGGCGTGTCCCTTTAATCCTCACGTGGGGCCTACAGACGGCCCTTCGAGCACCTTGTTGAATCTGTACCACAAAGACTTAGGGCAGTTCTGAAGGTCAAAGGGGTCGAAGCAGGTACTGCTGTTATATTGGCAGCATCACACATGGCTTGTTTTTCACAGGACAGTGTTTCTCCTGATTTATCGAGCATGACAGAATCAAACGTTTGTGTTCACGGCGATAACCTCAGTTTACACAAACGGTAACCATCCCTGATGGTCTCCCAGAGTTAGGAGCTCCTCCTGTGGGTTCAGGCCTTCACAGGACTCTTTCAAACCCTGCAGGCCTCTCCTCAGGATGTCAAACCTGCGGCGCCGCGCTGCAGCTGAGGTCACTCGCAGCACAGCGATGTTGTTTAGGAGACAGAGAGGACAGAGTGATGGACGAGGGACAGATGGACACAGCTGGGAAAAAACTCCTCTGCGTTCCCAACGAGGAGCTGACGGCTCGGCCCGCCACAAATCACAAACTATTTACACGGCCTCCAAAACAAACCAGAAAATAACTTCCCCGAAGTCCAAGTGCAGGACAAACCTCCTCTTAAGTGTCCGCAGCCAGAAAACAAAAGGCCAGTGTTTACGGGACGGACAAACACAGACGGACGCGGTCTCCTCGTTAAACAAAGACTCAGAGGCGGAGACGGAGCAGCCTGTGAGAGCGAGGACGCAGCTCTCATCGCCGTCTGGAAACTTTCTCCTCAAAACTGAAATTAACAATCAGCTCTGTTTGTGCTCTGGGGTCAGGCAGGCCGAGGTCACCTCTGATCTGTCCCACAGGAAACACCAAGGTCAAATCAGGCTGAAGGTCAAAGAAGACCCTTAAATGTTCTTAAGCTGGGGTGCACAGGCTTTGACAGACTGTGTGGGGGAGGGGCAGTTTTAGGTACCTGAAAATTCCTGCCTATGCTCCATGTCTT
This sequence comes from Cetoscarus ocellatus, assembly GCA_037902135.1. Lineage (NCBI taxonomy): Eukaryota > Metazoa > Chordata > Actinopteri > Labriformes > Labridae > Cetoscarus > Cetoscarus ocellatus. Next base: position 464,151 of record JBAMNC010001884.1, read on the forward strand.
CTTCTCTGGTTTTGGTGTCTGTCTGCAGCAGCGTCGTAGCACCACTCACAGGCCTGGCATGTGTACTACAGTATTTACTGTGTTTTCTCTTTACAGAGAGTGTTTTCAAGATGAAAAAGTTTTCATCTCCATGTGGACAAGCAGGGTTCCCACGCGTCCTGGAAAACCTGGAATACCTGGAAAATGATTGACCAGTTTGTCTGTCATGGAAAACATATGGAAAATGAGAAAAAAGTTAAATGCCCTGGAAAATGATTGGTCCTCCCGCCGCTTCTCTCTTCCTTGTTCTTAAGATGTGAGCATGGCCGACATGTCTGTTCTCAGCCTCCGGCCGGCACAGCACCTCACGTGACGCTACCAGCCAATCACATCAACACGTTCCCCCAGAGCAGTCCCATTACCCAGTGTTTCCATATGATTTTGTCGCGAGACCCCAGCGAGGACTCGTTTTCACCAAAGAAGCACCCGAAACTAGGGACTTTGAGCTGAGGAGTGTTGCTGGCTTGTATACCGAGTGAGAGGCTTTTATCTCCTCTCTCTGTTCCCTCTGCTGAGTGACAGACACGTCCTGGAAAAGTCCTGGAAAAGTCCTGGAAAATAATTTCTTGAAAAGAGTGGGAGTGGGGCCTTATTTTCATGGGAAACACTAATGTGGGGGTAGGGGTCAAGTCTCCAGGTCATGTGACTTCAGGTTAACATAAAGATAGATGCAAATTATTTCTGTAAAAACCTCAAATCAGAATCAGAAATACTTTATAACCCACAAGTGGAAATCTGGTTGTTTCATTTGCTCTTAAACACAGTATAACAGTAGGAATATCAAATACAGACATTAAAATAGATAAGGGCATAAAATATTAAGTTGAAAATGAAGTAAGCAAGTTGCGAAATGCAGAATATTTAAGCTGTATCAACATACTTATGAGGGAAAAAATAAGTAAAATAAATAAAGTAGGCTATGAACAAGGCCAAAGAATTTACACTATTAACATTACCAGTATTTACAGCATGATTATAATATGACTATAAAATGGTGTCGTGCAGAAACGATAACTAACTTTCTGTTGTTTTTGCAAGTAAGTTATAATCTGTGAGGCTTTTTCTAGAGAATGTATTTTATTGAAGCCATGTTCATTTTGACAGCACTGTTTAATTTAGTTTTAGTTTTAGTCTTTTACCTAAAATATCTTTTAGTTTTAGTCATAATTTAGTCATCTAAATTGTTTTAATTTTACTCTAGTTTTAGTTGATGAAATTTCACATCATTTTTGTCGATGAAATCTGCTGTAAATTTAGTCGACTAAAATATGAGGTGTAAAGGGTAAGGCATTTTTATGTTTCCTTGAATTTCTGAAGTCATGTTTTACACTTGGATAAAATCAAACATCTAATAACCCTTTATTGATGATGGTAAAGTCTGAATGTATAAATGAACAGAAACAAATTGAACTTTTGTGTGAAATGCAGTCACCTTTATTTAGGCTACCTGGCAGAGCATCTCAGTTATGATACCAGAATTGTTATTGCGCCCCCTACATGCCTCTGTGGACTACATAAAGTGAAGTTGAAATTGATTAAACTTGATAAAGTTCCTACTAACAAATAAATCTGTTGAAATGTGATGTTTTTAACTGTATTATTTCACATGGATGTCTGCCATGACAAAACAACATGTTTATAGTTAATTCCCTTAAATTCCCATAATTCAAGTGGAAAGTTTCCAGTTTGGGATATTTCCAAAATTCCCCATCTTACCATCCTATAGAAAGATTCCAGAAAATTACTGGACATTTTCCGCCCATTTGCAGCCCTAGTTGGTACTTAGAGGCCCAGAAAACATCTCCATCACCATGACAACACCAGCAGCCAGAACCACTGATTCAAGGCAGGATGGATCTGTGCTTTAATGTTTACTTTGTCCCATCTGAACATGGCAGCAGAAATCAAGACCCAACAAACCAGACTCCATTTCCCGGTCTTCTGTTTTATATGAATTGACCCTTTGTTGGCGCTTATCTCTGATTGGTTCACTGACGAGCCAGTCAGAATCAAAGCAGCCAACCCCAGGTTACCCGGCCAGACACTTTGTGTCGGCAGAATCTGTTTTGATTCATCGTGGTGAAGTTGCTTCCTTTATTTTAACACTTTCAATGGTGCAGATCACCGAAGTGAGAAAGAATGTATAATGGTGACGATGTTTGACGCCGTTTGCTGTTCCAGAAATATTTAGGCATCTGAGCCATGAGTGAGAAAAACTCTTGGAAAGTTAAAAGTCAAGTCTCATGGCCTTTATATGCAGCTTAGATAAAACCATTGATTTTAATATTTTGACAGAAAATCAAAGTAATTTGATACCAGTGAAATAAATGAACACGAGAAAATAAATGTTTCGTTTCTACATCTCATGTTATAGTGAGACATTATTAAAAAAGTAGAGAAACTGCGGTCGTTGCAGATTTTAGTTCTCATGCTTTTGGCTATGAGTCACAGAGAAAATTGATGAGTGTGAATTCAGTTTAATACACTCATCTGAAAAATGCTGAATTCAGCAGTGATTATAAAAATAATGCTACCAACAGGAGTGTGAGGTTCTGAGGTCAATGCAGGACTGTTTGTTCGATGGTGTGTGTTTAGATGTCCTGAAACATGTTTTATCTCAAATTAAGCATCATTCAAAGGATGTTCTTACACTGAGGCACTGGACTTGATTTGTTCTTGTACATTGATCAGTGGTTTAATATTATTCCTATCCTTATAAAGGCTGAGCAAATTAAAACTATTTACCTCATAAGAGGTAACTATCATAAGGCTGAAGATGAATGAACAGGGGATAGAAAGGAGCCACATGCCAGTTTGAACCCACGTCACCAGTTTTGTGGACACCAGCCTCTGTGCATGTTCGGAGTTTGTGACAGAATTTCTGATCGTCACTGTTTTCACTGATGACTTTTGTTTCTTCACGTCATTTGTGCTGCATGAGTCTGAGGGACTGTCTGATGAGGTCTCCTTTTTCAGGTCTCCCTTGAAAAAGAGATCTGCTGATCTCGATGGGACAAACCTGATTAAATAAAGGTTAAATAAAAAAAATACAACTGTGCATTTCAGGAGGTTTTCTGAACTAAAAGAAAAATTTTACTCCTCAACAAAAATGTCATTGTTAACTTAAGCCAGGGGTCATCAACTACATTTTTACTGGGACAGGTTTTTGCTTGACCAATGTCACAGGGCCACATTTTTAAAAACAATAAATATGAATATTTTCGTTTAACTAACATATTATTAGCGTAATATTTTTTTTTGCAAATGTTGTGTAATCCGTAGCCTTTAGATGGGAGATCAGTCCCTATCACCCATGGCACATGGAAAAATTAAGATACTTTGTCTTCTTTCTGGGACTGTAATATAGGGCTGAACGATTTCGGGAAAAGACCTACTTGCAATTTTTCTGGCAGATATTGCGATTTCAATGTGATTGATGATTTTCTTTAAATCGAGCTTCAGTGCAATATTCACTTTGTTTACAGTACAGACAACAGTAAGGAAATCAATGATCAACAGCACATAACACATTATTCATCATTTAATATTGATGATAAATAATCTGTTTTCATTATTTAAGGGATACTCCACCTTCTACTCCTAAACAGAGGCTTTGTGTTGTTGACCTGCTTACAGCACTTCTGTAAATGCAAATTGCTGTAAATTTGTAAAATAGTTGACACAACAGACCCTGGGTCAGTCAGGAGCTTTGGCGATCACATGATTGCGTTGTCTGAAATTGCAATTTCGACCTGAAAACGATGAATCTTTCAGGCTTCTGTAATATGGGCTGTTTGGTATAGATATAGATTTAAGGACTGGCAGGACTCTCAGTTAATGTTTTATGCGCATGCTCTGTCTTCTAATCTGGTTTTGGCATTTCCAAGTGGCATAAAGCATTTTAAAATGTAAATGAAATAGATTGGTTGCTTTAGTTGTAGCTTGATTTGGACCCTTGTCCCTGTAAATATGAGCTCCAGGGGAGAATCAGTGGAATAATGGAGGCATAAAGGAAAAAGTCACTGTAAATAAACACTTGAATAATCTCATCATCTTGATTTAAAACCCCCCTCTTTAATGGATTAAGAGTTAGCTGAAGAGTTTATTATGAAGTGTGGCTTACGTAAGACAACACACAACATAAGAGTAGGTGTGTGTGTAGAAAGAGGAAGTGTGTTGCACTCTCCTGCAGCTCCTCCAGGCCCACACGCTTCCTGTGGCCGTCCTTACTGTGGTGGTGGGGGGAGGGAGTGTTTGCGGGGGGGTGGGGGTGTTCCCATCATCCTCAGTTCCTATCAGCTCCTGCAGTCGCACCCCCATCGACCCCCCGGGTCCCTCCACAGGTCTGTCTGTTACGCCAGCGTGCAGCCGCGGCCCACCGCAGCTTAAATAACAGCGGCGGCTCTGATCTGAGGTCAGATCTAATCTCTGCGCCCATCTGCCTGCTGCTCGGAACAACAACAACACCGTTTACACGCCGCCTTTATTTCTCCTGAATCTCTGTCCCGCTGCAGGTTATTAATACTCCTCTGCTGTGTGTGTGCGTGTGTGCGTGTGCGCTGCGGCAGTTGGCCGTTACTCGTTGGGAAAGTGTTTTACCGCTTGCAGCATCTTCCTCTGGCTGCAGAAGAAGAAGATGAAGACAGTGACAATTGGCCAACAGATTACAGCGTCTCCCCGCAGGTTTGTCGACACGTCTGACCTGTGATGGCTGACACAGAGTCTCACCTGTCCGTGTCCACCTGGAGACTGTCAGGCGTTCACGCACGCCTGACAGTCTCCAGGTGACTCCTGGATTCATGTGACGCTTCAGGTGAGCATGTCCTCCAGAGTGATGCTGACACAAGCTGCAGCATCAGCGTGAGTGTTCAGGGCAGGGCCAGGGGTGGGCAACTGGAGGCCCCCAGGCCACATATGGCACTCCTGCTACCTTAAAAGGACACGCCAACCTTTTATGTTGTTTTGGTGTCTGGCCTCACTCCAGAGTCCAAGTAAGTCACAACAGGCACACAGGATCATTTAGAGTTGCTGAAGAGTTTATCTGATGACTGTAAGCAGAGGCATGCTAACGCTACCCATTGACTCCCAGTGTTTGAGCTATGCTAATTAGCGGTGGGCAAGCTCTGCCCTTCTCTTCCTTGTTTCTGCAGCACAGTCTGAAGAATGGAGTCGTTATGTTACATTGTCTTCTACTATCATCCTATTATCTTCTTCTATTACTAAACAGAGGCTTTGTTTTGTTGACCTACTTACAAGCCAGTGTTCATTTTGACAGCACTTTTTAATTTAATTTTAGTTTTAGTCTTCCTCCTAAAATATCTTCTAGTTTTAGTCAGAATTTAGTCATCTAAATTGTTTTATTTTGATGAAATTTCACAACATTTTAGTCGATGAAATCTGCTGTAAATTTAGTCGACTAAAATATGAAGTGTAAAGGGTAAGGCATTTTTGATGTTTCCTTGAATTTCTGAAGTCATGTTTTACACTTGGATAAAATCAAACATCTAATAACCCTTTATTGAATGCTAGTAAAGTCTGAATGTATAAATGAACAGAAACAAATTGAACTTTTGTGTGAAATGCAGTCACCTTTATTTAGGCTACCTGGCAGAGCATCTCAGTTACAATACCAGAACTGACAACAAACAGTGAACCTGCTCTACATGAATATATCAATTCATAAAGAGAGGAGCTCTGATTGGATCGCTGCACAACTTATCCCACCACCACCAAGCTAAGGCAGCTGTGATTGGATGTATTCCTAACTTGTCTCTACTTTCTACATGACCAAATTAGGTCTGATTGGATTAAGTCTCTGTCAAACATTTTAGTCTAGTTTTTATTTGTTGATGAAAATGTCAGTTAATTTAGTTTGAGTTTTTGTCCATGTGCACTTGTTTTTATTAGTTACTGTCAAGTTTTCATCAGAGGAAAAAAGTTATTGACGAAAACTGTGAAGAAAATAATTAGTCAACAGAGTTAACACTGGTAGAAGCACCTTCGTGGTAGTTTGCACTAGAGATTTGACGTGAACGAGTCGAGTCTTTTAAACGATTCTTTTACGTGAACAATGAGAGCCGGTTCGCAGTTTTGATTGAGCCGTTCGTTTTTTCAGGCAATTTGCATTTAAGAATGGCTCACAAACAAACAGCTCACACAACTGGGAATCGGTCCTCATCGTTCACCTTAAACAGCCCTTCAACAGAGCCGACTCAGTAGAGTTTTGTGGGTAGTCTCACCTGCCGGCTTCTTTCCCACAATGCACAGCGTGACACAAGGTCCTTTGGTCTGGACTTGGACTATTTCAGAATACTGCCATGCAAATATGAACCGATCCAAGGGAAGTATGCACATTTTTCAACTGAATCTTAAAAAAACTGAGCTGTAGGTGTGCAAACAGCCTAAAACAGCTGTGCTCCTATATCCATCCAGATGTTTCGTCCTGTTAAACTGGACTTTCTTTCTGTTGACTGAGTTGATAAATTAGCAGAAAGCTAACTGTTAACAGATGGATATATGAACAAATCTACAGTTCTGTTCTTATTATTGGTGAATCCCACATTTAAGTGACAGCAGCTGGTTACTGGTTGGCTCCCTGGTCAAAGCTTGGTGTGAAGGAGCATGCTCAGATCACCTGGTGAAGTCTGACCTGTCTGAGATATTTACCTCTGCATTATCAAGGTGTGTCAGTCAAAGATCCTGCAAGGGTTAATACTCCAGTCTGAGGTTTATGTAAGAGCCCTGGCGTCTAATCCGGTAAATTAGATCAGATCTGAGAGATTATTGTCTGATATTAAAGGTTTAACTTCAGGGTGTGTGCGGATATTAGGATCATTATGGTATCTAATGCTTGTCATTGGACGGTTAATTTATTCTCAGTCTGAGGACATGTTGGATCTTTTTCTGACCTGATTTATTTTTTTAGTCCAAACAAAAGTGAGAGAGATGATAATTCACTGAATTAGTATCACTTTTTGTGCTGCAACTTTTATCATGAACCAAAACTCTTCTTTTTACTGTATGTTCATTATTTTCCTTATCCTGTTGGATAATTGTTATTAAATTTTCAACATGAGACAACATGAGTAAGGTCATAATTTTATAAAAAGCTAAAATATGAGTTAGGGCTGGGAAATTTATCAGTTATTTTCTGCAGAAGATTTAAAAATGAGAAATCTAGATTTTTTTTCTCCACTTACTCCAGTCATAAGTTGTTGCAATGTCTGAAAAACAATTACTGAAAATGTACATTTTCTCAGGTTTTGCACAAGCACATGTTTAGGCTTTTATTTGTTTCTTAAATGAGATTAAATATTAATCAGATGGTTCTCTGTTACTATACTGTGAAAATAGCTCATAATCAACATTTTATGACAAAGTTACAGCATGCGTTAAACGATAAGAGGGAACGTCTGTTTAGTTTTGGAACATGTTTTGGTAACAAAAAGGTAAAACTTGATTCATGTATTTTATGTCACTTGGAGGGTTTTTTTTATTTATTTATTTATTTTTTTTAGAGTGAAAACGTCAGTAGCAGTTTTATAATAATAATAATAATAATACATTTTATTTAAAAGCGCCTTTCACAACACTCAAGGATGCTGTACAAGAGTAAAAATAAACAACAATAAAGTCAACAATAAAATCATCAAAAGCACAACAGACAGTGATATGGTACGGGGAAGAGGTGGTGCATTATTGTTGAATGGAGTATGCAGTCCTGAACAGATGGTTTTTGAGTCTGGATTTGAAAAGGGACAAAGAGTCCAAGATTCTGAGGTCCGTTTTATCAGATCTGGATCACATTTCTTTATTAAACGAAAAACAAATATCAACGCTGCAAACTTCTCTGTATTAAGGATATTTTTGTTCCACTTCTTACTTGTTTTGGTGAGAATTTGTTCTCCGCAGTGGCCCCTGTTCTGTCCTCTACACCACAGCAGTATCCCCGTCTACCGCACCATCTGATTGGCCTGTAATGAATGTGATTGACAGAATAATCACCCAAAAACCCGCTGGATATGCGCCTGGAAGGTGCTGCCCATTTTTTAAGCACTTTCTATGAGCTCTTGTCCAGTAATAGAGCACAGGCAGGATGACTGACTCTCCAAGAGTCACGTAGAGGCTCAGAGTTTAAGGTCTTACAGTGACACCTATGTGTCTGATCTACTGAAACACATCTTTACACTTGTTTTTGACACAAACTGAGTAATTTTGTAGGAATTTGAATTCATTCAGAGTTCAATTAAATCACCAGTTGCTAAATTTTGTCAAATCCAAAGTTTTACCTCTGCTCAGTATGCTCTGTACTCTGTGAATGAGTGCTAATCTGCAGCCGCCATGTTTTTGAACAGTGGCGGTGTCGACTGGTGTCGACCGTTTCCTGCTGCAGAGGAAGTGACAGACTCAGCTGTTCAAGTCTGATCAGTCTTATCAATCCCTCTGATAAGTTTTATCATTTAAAGATTTGAAATCAATGAAGTCAGATCTGTTTAACTCCTCTTCATCCTCCTCCTCTGTCCCGTCCTGTTCTCCTCCTTTAACTGCATTTCTCTTTTTTCCTCCCCTGCTTCCTCGTACCTTCCTCCTCCTCCTCTGCAGACGGGAAAGGCTTGTTCTTCCTCCTCCTTGTTTTCAGGTTGAGGAGCTCTGCAGGCTTTGTGCTCTGAGCAGAGGATTTACAGTTTTCTTTGTTTTATTTACCGAAGTTTATCTCCGTCTGAGCCGTGTGATTCATCAGAGACACACCTCGCTCAGCGGGCCTGTTTTTACTCAGTTATGTGGCTCCGTGTTTGTTTTTTAAGATTCAGACACAGTCAGCGAGTGTTAAAGATAGTACAAGTAGGTTTTGATTTGAATAAAAGTGTTAAATCATCTGGTGATGCTCCAAAGCAGGAGTTGGCAGCCTCTTCTGTCACACAGTGCTGTCATTTTATATTCATATTGTAAATATTGTTAATGTTAATAGTTTAAATTCCTTGGCCTTATTTATAGTCTCACTTTTACTTATTTAATTTATTTTTCCTTCAGGGAAGTTGATATAACTTAAAGACTCTTTATGTTGCAACCTGCTTACCTAATTTTTTTATGCTCTTTTCTATTTTAATGTCTTTATTTGATATTCCTGCTGCTATTCTGTGAATAAGAGCAACTGAAACAACTGAATTTGGTTGATATATGAAGTATTTTTGATTCTGATTGTCTGTGAGATGCTGCCTGTTAGCCTGTTAGCAAGATAACTCGGAAAGTTATGAACAGATTCTGATGAAATTTTTGGTCAGTGTTAGTCATGGCAGAGAAAAGAAGGGACCAGATTTTGGTTGTGATCTGTGTTTGTGTGCAGATCCAAACAGCTTTAAATGATGATTTAAATGATTTGCCTAATTCGCAAATTAGGGCATTTTTTTCCTGTGCAAAGAAGTGCTCTGTCATGAGGAGAAGACGTAAAAACAAACTAAAGAGCACGTAAATCTCGGAAACGCATGACCTCTGTAAGGCGGCCACATTATGTAAAAGTGCTGCTGCTGCTTCAGTCACTCTGAAAACTGTGTCACCCACAGTGTTGAACTTTACGTGGTAAAGCCCTTAGCACACCAGACATGATTTTTCATTGTCACTGTAAGTTTACACAGCAGCAACATTATGTCAGAGCGAATTGTAGCTTGTATTTTCTGGACTATGGTCGGCTTACCTGAAGTTTCACGTCAGGTAAGCCCACATCTGAACAAAGAGAGCACTTGTTGTGGCTCACGTCGGCCCACTTGAACGTGTGCTTGTCTCAGAGTTTCTCAGATTTAGCCATAAAAATGACAAGGATAATGAATTTATTATTAATGTCTGGATGAAGCTGTTGGAGCGGCAGTATAATGATGGTGTAAGTCTACTCAAGCTTCTGAACAGACATGGGTCTGAAGCTGCTGTGGTTTCAGCTCCTTAAACTTGCCAAGTTCTCCTCACCTTTGCAGAGTCAGAGAATAATAATACCTTTATTTGTATTGCACTTTTAAAAACAAAGGTTTGCAGAGTGCTTTGACAAACAGACAGGAACATACAGACAGCAAAGAACAAGAGTTAAAGCACAAAGGAAGTAGCCAACAAAAAGTGCAGTCTGAATCAGAGACTCACAAACGAACAAACCTCCACCAAGGTGGCTCACATATGTCTGTTACATCCATAAGCAATAGTTCATGATAAAGTTACCATCATAATATGATTCATGACCCTGAAAACACACACCTAGCACTCAGAATCATGCTGATATCATTATTAGACAGTTACTGAGCAAAAACCATCGTTCACTAATGGAGGTTATCTGGATCACCACCAAAATCTAATCGTTTTTAAGTTGGGCCATTACCAACATCTCCTGAAAATTTAAGCAAAATCTGTCCAGTAATTTTTGCGTAATCTTGCAAACAAACAAACAAACAAACAAACAGGGCCAAAAACATAACCTCCGTGGTGGAGGTGACAAAGAGGAGAGATTATCGATTCTCATGGGAGGGAAACAATTTTAAAGAATGTGAGAAAAACCTAAAACACCAAGGAGGCCACAGCACTTCAGGCCAGGGCCCCAAACCCACAGGGCCCCAAACACCAGAGACCAACAGGCATCAGTCCACACCACCAGGGCACAGCAACACGCAGAGCTTCAGTGACTCAGGGACGAATTCAGGCACATCCACAAGATTTTAGTCAGTTTTTGGTCACCTGACTGCATTTCACACAAAAGTTCAATTTGTTTCTGTTCATTTATACATTCTAAACAAAAAGGCAGACATTAGACTGACATTAGACTAATCTAGAGGACTAAATTATGACTTTTAGGCAGAAGACTATAACTAAACTAAACTAAAAAGTGCTGTGTAAATTAACACTGCTCTGCAGATTGTAGCTGAGCTTTTTTGTCCTTGCATTGCAGCTGGATCTGCCTGATTTAATGTCTGTATTTAGGCAGATCTATCTTACCAAGCTCCAGTCTACAACGATTGTGAGCTGCCCAAAGTGGCAGGAAGAGGTGGAGCTACGAGTGAGACGGCAGCAGGAAGTGATGCTAGATGCTAACAGCTTCAGTAGCAGTTTTATCAGATATAGATCACATTTCTTTTATTAAATGAAAAACAAATATCAACACTCCAAACGTCTCTATATAAAGGATATTCTTGCTCCACTTCCAACATGTTTTGATGAGAGTTTGTTCTGTCCTTTACACTGTGGCAGTAGCGCCTGTCTACCTTATTCTCTGATTGGCCTGTGATGAATGTGATTGACAGAACAATCATCCAATCACCTGCTGGATGTTCTTCTGAAAGGATCTGCCCGTCCTAAACACTGTCTGTGGGCTCTTTCTCAGATGGACCGGTCCCATCAGCCTGAGAATGTTTGTTCAGGATCAGAAATCAGATAACATCTCAAAGACGAAGACAGTGGAAGTTTTCCATGTGTTTGTTTTTAAAGTCATACCTGGGGATGATGAATGCTGAGTCATCAGAGTTTCTGTCCTTGTTATGAAGTCCTTCAGTCTGACATTACTCATCACTTAATAGGCTAATGTGTGTTAATGACCTGTAAGTCAAACATGTCTGCTGACACTCCTTCGCTGAGTGTCTACCTGTAAAGGAACTTCCTGTCTTGTTACATCAGACTGAAGTTATGACGGCGTCTCTGTGATCAGCTGATCAGCTGGTCACACCTGTAATCTGCTCACTCCTGCACCACATGCAGACATTTCACAGCACATCACAGTGAATGTGATGAGTTAGGGTTGTGCATTTTTAAAATGTGCTTGATCATTTTTTACTCCAAATCTTTCCAAAGAAAAGTGCACTTTTGGTTTGGTTATAATTAACCAAGAAACTGACAAGTATTTGCAAAAAGGAGAGAAAATGCATTCCCTGTTTGATGACCATAGCTCAGTCATTTCAGGGTTTTTTTCACTGTTTTTACCTTTGATATTTTTTAATAATTTAATAAGCAAGCGTAGTATCCTGTGCAATATCCTTACTGCCAATCTATGCCTGTGGGTCAAATGTGGTCCACTGTCACACAGTGCTATCATATTATATTCATATCCTAAATATTGTTAATGTTAATAGTTTAAATTCCTTGGCCTTGTTTATAGTCTCATTTTATTATGTCATTTATTTTTCCCTTATAAGGAAGTTAATATAGCCTAAAGTCTCTGCATGTTGAAACCTGCTGTTGAAACCTTAATTTTTTACCTATTTCTTATGCTTTTATCTGTTTTAATGTCTTTATTGATATTCCTGCTGCTGTACTGAGTATGAGAGCAAATGAAACAACTGAATTTGCCCTTATGGGATAAAACAGTGTTTCTGATTCTGGTTCTGAATAGTGTCATTTTTTTCCCCTAATTATCTCCAAACATATATATTTATATCGACTCACTTGCCACTTTATTAGGTACACCCTGCAGGTACTGAGTTGGACCCTTTTTGCCTTCAGCTGCCTTGAATTCTTCACAGCATAGATTACCAAGGTGCTGGAAACATTTTGTAAGCTGAACATCCATGATTAGAATCGACCACTCCACCACATCCCAAAGGTGCTGCACAGGGTTGAGATCTGGTGACCTGGCTGGAGTTTAGTGAGCTCAGTGTCATGTTCAAGAAGCCAGTTTGAGGTGATTTGAGTTTTGTGACCTGGAGCGTTAACTTGCCATCAAAAGAAGTTTACACTGAGGTCTTAAAGGGACGGGCATGGCTGCGGGGTTACAGTGATGCTCCGGTGGTGCCCACACCATCACAGCAGCGGCAGCCTGATCTGTCGTGATGTTCATGCTGCAGCAGACTCATCACACCAGGCAACATTTCCAGTCTTCTACTGTCCAGCCTCGGAGAGCCCATGTGACCTGTTCTCAGCGCTCAGGTGTGGCAACTCGTGTGGTCTTTGGCCGCTGTGAAGCATCTGCTTCCAGATTTGATGTGTCGTGTGTTCAGAGATGCTCCTCTGTGTACTTTGTAACGAGAGGTTATTTTGAGCTCCTGTTGCCCTTCTATCTCCTCTGACCTCTGACCTCTGGCATCAACAAAGCATTTTGACCTGCCGCTCACTGGATAGTTTCTTTTTCATGGACCATTGTCTTTCAACCTTCCAGATGGTTGTGTGTGACAATCCCAGCGTATCAGCAGCTCCTGAAATACTCAGACCAGCCAGAGTCCCGTAGACCAGTGTTCCCGACCCTGATCAGCCTGAGACGAGCCGAGCCCCCGTGGGTCCTACACAAAACATAAATTAATAAATAAAACAACACTGTGCAAAATGAACACCATTTTTAATTGTTCATGAATAAAAACAAGACACCTCGGGCTTACATGCACATCCCATCGATGTTTTAGTCGAATTATGTTTTGACCTCCTCAGAGCCGACGGAGCCTCTGGCAGCCCCCCTGCAGGGCCCGGACCCCAGTTTTGGACCCAAGGATGTCTGCATGCTTTGGAATTGCTGCAATGTGATTGGCTGATTAGCTACTTGTGTATACAAATAGTTGAACTGGTGTACCATAAGGTGTTGTGTTGTACATTTCATTCTTATTATCAACTCGTGACTACCCCACCCTGAGCCAGTGGCCAATCACAGAGCCACATAGGGAGACAGACAAATACTCTTTATTTTTTAAATTTTGTATTTATTTATTTTACACAGTTATAGAAGCACAATGCTCATAGAAACATATTTAAAACGCACGTGTGAGGGAGTGGTAGAAACCTGCAAAAGGCTTAAATAAACCACACCAAGAGACAATGGAGGGTAAAAACTGAAGCACCAAAGAAACAAAGGAAAAACTAAGTAGAACAAGGAGGGTGCTTAGGAACAATAAATAAATGGCATTTTTATAGGGACGTGGTTACTGCTCCTGTTGATGTAAAGGTCATCAAAAAATAACTTACTCTGATTTTGTATTCAGGCGATGACGCAGTGGAAGCATTAAATCAATGTACTTGTTCCACAAGATGACTCCCTGATCTTTAATTGAAAACTAACAAGGAGATATTTTATATAAGGGAACATAAAGGCTGTTAGCTCACTTAATTGAATAACTATGAAATTTTAAATTACTGACAAAACAATTTTATAAACAAACCGGTAAATGTGAGTTTTCATATAAGACTTTAAATCGAAGAAAAAAAATGCATGTTTTGAAATGTTAATGTTAAATATAAAATAGTGAATGAATGATTTGTTCTAACTTCCTTACTTGAATCTTTTAGTCCCTGTGTTTGCTTTGTAGCTTCTGTGTAAAACTGAATAGAAGTGTTACAAACACAAGATCTGGTTGTTCTGACAAAACTTTAAAAAGTGGTTCAAATCCAGAAACAAGCTGCAAATGTCTGCCCCTGAGCGAGATTCTGGAGCAGCAGCCTCAGGTGTGTGTGAGTCAAAGGGCGATAAGTAAAGGTTAAAACATTCTGCCTCAAACACGGCGTGACCCTTTAAGGTGAGGATCTGTCGTCTTCACCTGTCGAGCTCTTTTGTGTCCTCGCTGTCGGACGAATCGTCTCGGCGTACAAATGCTGCAGAACTGGATCATCCGGATCGACTCTGACACGGCCACAAACATAGAAGTACACTCACCATTACTTCCCGTTTGGACTCAGAAATCAAGTCCAACAGCATTTCTGTGGGGTCAAAGGTCAGACTGTTCCACAAAGGTTGTTGTTGTGGCACGGAGGTCAAAAACACAACAGAAAAAAAGCTGCAGTGACTCTGTGCTCTGTTTGCCTCTGCAGCTGCTTTAGAATCAGAATCAGAATCAGAATTGGTATTTATGGCCAAGTACATTTGCACATACAAGGAATTCAACCTGGTCAATAACAAAAAAAAAACAAAAACAATCAACATATAATTAGAATTAGAATAAAAATAGGTCAGGAGGAATAAAATAAAGTATAAAAATAGGTAGAAAATTGTCCAAAATTAGAGAAGGAAAGATCAGGCTGTGATATTTTAAGCTCAATAACAAGTTTTGCACTCTTCAAAAAGACAATTTGTCAATAAACTCACAATAAGTTACTTGAGTTTGTACCTTTTGATTAGTTTAGACTGTATTTTTCTTGATTTTCCTCCGCAGGAGTGTCCAATTATGGCCTGTGGTCCAACTGTGGTGAGCAGTCCACTTCTATTTGGGCCTCATAAAATTCCAACAAATGCTGGAAATTGCCCCACACTAGGAGATATCCCTGGTGTTTACTGATGAATGAAGTCAAACTGATGGCAGCATTGAGGAGTGGCCTGACGGGCCCTCATTTGCGCCATGTCCTCTCGATCTCAATGTCGGATCTTTCAGAATAATGTGCCGTCATTAACACCCACCAAGCTCCTGTGAAGTGCAGTTTGTGCTTGTTTTGAGTCTGAAGGTGGTGATGATCCATTAGCATGTCCTCTCTGCTGCTAGGAGGGTCATTCTTGTCTTCACCAGAGGACCATACAGTGAAATCTGAAATCTGATTGTCTTTTCAAAAATCTTTTAACAATAAGCGACTATAGTCATGCCATTGATGGAGAGCTTCCTGAAGCGTTTTCACTAATTAAGGACATCTTGACCTTCACTGGATCAACTTTACTTACTCTAATTCACTAAGTGGATACTGTCCATCAGTGTGACCAAGTCATCCTTTCATTTATTTTCTCAATTTAAGAGTTGAGTTCAGAGTCATAACTTACAATGTAAGTAATTATCCCATAAAACAGCATTAACTCCAAACAGAAGCAAAAGTTGAGTTTTACATGGATCCCACTTCTGACACAGCAAGTAGCCAATCACAGTGCAGGATTTTGGATCAGCACATGGGGTCCATGCCCCAGTTTGGCCACACCTCCCCTGGAGTGTGGCCACGCCCCTCTAAGAGCTCCTGGGCACCTATTTGAGAAGGACTGGTTTAAAATAAAATGAGTCAAAAGTTCTGATTTAAAAAAGATGGTATTTATCTGTAACGCTCACTTTAAAATACCACTATATATATCACAAGAGAAAACACGTTGCTTTATAATTTTTCCCCATATCACTTATCTGTATAATACACAAACACAGTGAATATATAATTATGGCAGGGTAAACATTTGTGAGTGCTGAAACAGTTTCATCATGAACTGTAGTTACCTTTGCTCCTTTAAACAGACTTTAGGAGAGGACAGGAGTACAGACTGAAACCTTTTTCTTCTTACAAGGTTTTTTTTTTTTTTTTATCCAAGTCAGTTTCTTTGCATTTTTCCTTTTTGGGGTACTGCAAGGTATTTCATGATTACACTTATTTAATACACGGCCCATGATATCACATGCCTGAACAAAGTTGGTAGTCAATCAATCAATTAATCTTTATTTGTATATCTCCAGTTCATAACAAGTGTTATCTGAAGGCATTTTACAGCAGAGCAGGCTGAAGACAAACTCTTCATATTTTAGGTACACACATACCGCCCACCGCCCCCCCCCCCCCCCCCCCCCCCCCCCCCCCCCACACACACACACACACACACACACACACACACACAGACACACACACGTATAAAAAAAAAAGGGACTAAAAATAAGAATTTATGACAGAGACAAACCCATGGACCCCCAGATCATAAAGCTGTCCTCATCACATTTGTCTCTTGTGAATAGAAATTCAATTGATGTTAACCCTTGAGATGTGGCATCTCATTTTCAGAGGGTCCTCGGGTCTGTATGGTTGTAAAGATAGTTACTATGGATGAATAATCAATACAACCATGGAAAGAGAGATCAGTCTGATGTTAACATTAATTTCTATAATAAATATAATCTGGAGAGGACTGATGTTGATTAATATAGCAGCATCTGGCTGAACTGTCATTAAAATGGTTTAACTGGTCTAAAGTATGAATTTATGTTAAATGATGTTTCTGTTGATGTTGATCAGGATGGAGCTCATGGAGTGGAGCAGGTCCACAGCAGCAGGTCATCCATGACTGTTTGTCAAGGTCACACTGATACATGTGTGCTGTCTGCAGGTAGTGTAAGAGAAAGTCGTGGTTTATCATATCCCCTATGCTGCTTTTCACTCACAGTTCTTTTACTGAGTGGAGTTGGTGCACCATCTGCAGCGTTGTACAGCCCTGACCTACAGCTGACTCTCTCTGCAGAGCTTCTCTCTGTTTCTTCGGCTTCTTCCACTTTTGTATCCTGATATGTCCCTGTAAGGTGTCATCCTAAATGTCCTCCTAGTAAAGTTGACAAAGCCAGTCTCTGACAGCTTGTCTCTGTCCTGATGCCAGCTCTGAGTCCACCCTGTGCCCGGCTCGTGTGTGGACTCTTCTGACTCGTCCGATCACACACCCTGCCATCATGAATCAGAGTGACTGCTGGATCCACATCACAATCGTCTTTACTCTGGAGGAGGACGTTTGGCCCGTCTGCCTCAGAACTGTTGATGTGGAGGAGGAACAGGAAGAAAACCTTGATGAAATGGTCTTCAGATTAAAGGGGGATTAGGTTAGAGTGATATATGGATGCTGTCAGATGTTTTAGGAACTTTGGTAAACAGAAACTAGAACAAGGAGTCATTCATGATTTTGTAATTCAGTGATGAATTAGGGCAGGCAAAGATTAGTGATGTGCTTCAGAGCAGTGAGCAAATGTTCAGCATCACCTGTGATGAAGGAGCTCAGGTTTAACAAAGGTTATCTAACGTTTATCAAAGAGTATTTTTAGATCGGAGACTATTTTTATATACGCTGAGTCGACATGAGCAATAAGGTAAAAATGTCCGAAAATCATTCTTAGTTCTTGCCTAATGCAGCGATGAATCAACCTTTAACTCCTTAAATGTAGTACATCAGAGCAGTCTGTTTAATTAATTTCTTAAAATAAAGGGACATTTCAGTATTTTTGAAGTTAGTTGTATCAGGGACTTCAATAACTGACTGAAAGGGCTCCCATGAGCTCTGCACCTTAAAGCGGGGTCCACACATGAGGGTTTTCTAAATCTGAGGAGATGTTTTATCTGTCAGAGAGCCACACATGAAGATAAAAATCAGGCATTGAACAGTTTGGATCGTACTGTGTGTGGTGTGCTCCGATTATCTCAACACCACCACACACAGAACCATTCTGTCCCACCACCGATCTAGAATCTAGTCCTCCAAGACAGAAATCTGATCAAACCTGATCTCAGAAAAATCAAGAAGAAGAAACAGCAACAACCTAAAAACACAACATGGAAGAGGACATACGAGAGGAGGGAATGATGGTGGTCTGGGGGCTATTTTTGAACTAAAAAAAGAAAAGACTGGAAAAAATCGTGGAGACAGCGTGAACACAAGAGCTGGTCCTCCATTTCTGAGCTCCACCAACTTTATGTTTCAGGTCGGCCATGTTTGTTTTTATTTACGCCTGCTTCCTCGGTCAGCTCGCTTCTTGATTGGTTACGTTCACAGAGTCATGACTCGGGAGTCATCGACTTTCCCCACACATGAAGATTTTTGGTCGTACATATTGAACAAGTTTAATATTTATCATGATAAAAACACCTCAGACCACAGGATAACCTCATAAAATAATCTTATAAAACAGAAGATAATCTGGAGTTTGCTGTCCTTGGTCAGGAAGTCGGGACAAAAAGCAGCCCAATAATCTCTATGTGTGTAAGGTACACTACTGTTGGAGGGTACACTTATTTCACTTAATTGTGAGTTTATGTAAAAATGACTCACCAAAATGAAAATGCCTCAAAATTCCAGAGTGCTTGATTTTTCCTCCAGGACGTCTCTGTGTTTGGCTCTGTTAAACTCATAATCGGGTCTGTGGTTAACAGAGGTTGATGAAACTTCCTCATTGAAATAATCTTCATGAACCAACTTCACTTCAACAATTTTGTTAGTAAAAACTTAATTGATGACAGTCAATCAATCAGTCAGTCTTTATTTGTATAGCATTAGTTCATAACAGTGGTATCTCAAGACACTTTACAATAGAGTGGGCTGAAGACAAACTCCTCATTTATAGATACACATATATGCATATATAAATACTTATAATAAATATATTTTTATATACACATACAGATAATATACATATTTGTATATACACATACATACATCCAGAGATGGATCCATCCAGGCAGAGACAAAGGGGCTAAAAATAAGAATTTATGACAGAGACAAACACATGGACGCCCAGATCATAAATCTGTCCTCATCACATTTGTCTCTTGTGAATAGAAATTCAATTGATGTTAACCCTTGAGATGTGGCATCTCATTTTCAGAGGGTCCTCAGGTCTGTATGGTTGTAAAGATAGTTACTATGGATGAATAATCAATACAACCATGGAAAGAGAGATCAGTCTGATGTTAACATTAATATCTATAATGAATATAATCTGGAGAGCAATGATATGGATTAATATAACAGCATCTGGCTGAACTGCCATTAAAATGGTTTAACTGGTCTAAAGTATGAATTTATGTTAAATGATGTCATTTCGATCTCTCTGAAGTTAACATCTTGGGATGTGAAAATCAGTAGTGGTAAAATACTAACTCACCACTGACTTTTTAGACTCATTCCTGCACCTTTCTATATTCCCTGACCACGACCTATGACCTTTAATATCTTACTAGTTCTTTCTTTAGTCCAGGTGGACATGTGATCAAAGTTTAAAGAAATTCCCTTGAAGGCTGTTTAAGATTTGATGTCGAAGAGAGTGAGAGATAAATGGAAGTGCAGGAGGAAAAAGGAGAATATGTTGATATAAAGAGAAAAGAGGAAGGAGCAGAGTAGAATCAGAGGAGAGTCCGAGAGGAAAGTGAATAACTGAGAACAACACATAAAGAAATGGTTCGGTAAAACAAGGAGGAGGTGAAGAGGGAGAGAAGTTCTGTGAGGGAGGACAAAAGAGGAGTAAACCAGAAAGATTAGACAGGAAGTGAGGGAGTGAAGGAGACGAGTCGATAAGGAGGTGAAGTGACGTTTTGACGGAGAGCAGAATCAGAGCACAATCCTCTTCATTACTCACACTGACCCTGCTGTCAGAGGGAGAGACGGCAGGAGGAGGAGAAACTACACATGAAACCAAGGAGGGACAGGAGGAGGAGGGAGGAAGATGAGGAAAGATGGGAGGAAAGGAAGTAACAGAGGAGGAGAGGGGGGAAGGAAACACAACAGGTTTAATACAACGAAGTAAAACCACTGCCAAACTATTTATCACCTCAGCGTCATCTATGCTCCTTCACACAGTTGGGACATTGTTTCAGGTGATTATTTTCCCTTTTATTAACTCCAACTGGTAGCCCTCAGATCCTCAGTGAAGCAAATAGGGCTGGGAAATATGGCCTAAAAATAAAATTCTCAATTTTTTTCCACAAAACTTGGTTTACGATTTTAATCAATTTTCCCTCTCACAAGAAAAAAACCTCCAAGTGACGCAAAAATGACATGAATCAAGTTTTGTCTTTGTGTTGTCAAAATATTTTCTCTTTCTCTTTGAGTTAAAGTGCATGTCATAAAATGTTGATTATGTAGTTCAAATTTAAGTCTGTCTATATAAACACTGAAAACTGAGGTATTTTCACAGCATATTAACATGAAACTCTCTGATCAATAACTGAATCAGACATCACTGATGCTCAGTAGATGGGTACCACTGATGTTTAGGGCAGTGTTGAGCACTCTTTGCAGAGTCCTTCTGTCCGGGGCTTGCTTTCAGAGAACTTTTTGCTTTCTTAAGTTTCCTTAAAGCCGTTTGTGAGCTTTATTAGCCAGGGCAGAGACATGTGAGGTCCAGGACAGGGTCTCTGTAATGTTGATCCACCTCAGCTCTGCTGATGGAGACAGGGTTGTGTGTCTCTGCCTCCTCTTTTCTAAAATCAGCTCTCAGCTCTTTGCTGTTACTGACTGTGTGAATATCTTCCACAACGTTTCATGTATGACAGTTTGGAATTTTTGCACTTTATGGTCATGCCAGTTTGGAGAATGCTTGAAAATTATCTTTTTTTTTTGTTTGTTTGTTTGTTTTTTTACAATGACATTAAAGTATTGAGTTGATTTTCAGTACCTGCACTCGGAGCTGTGCTGTTGTAACACATGCAGAATGTGTCTTGGCGTTGTCTTGCATAAATGAGCAGGGACATTCCTGAATAAGACGTCACTTGGATGACCAAAATTATTTCAGGACACTTGACAAAAGAGTGGGTGAACGCCACACTCTTCTTGATTTAAAAAAAGTTTTAATCCAATTTCTATTCATTTATTTATTTTCATTTTCATTCCAAACCCAACATCTACCATCCACGACTGGCAGCAGTTATCGTGGCTTCTAACCTCACAGAGCAGATGGGCCTGGTTCACTGTCTGAAGTCACACAGGTCCATCCTGCCAAGCTCCAGTCCTCTTCGACTTCACGGCCCAAAGCTGGACGACCCAGTCAGGGACGAGAGGCAGAAACTGAAGACGTGACGACAGCCGGAAGTGACTGCATGTTTGAAAACAGTGGCTGCTTCGTGGATGCAGCAATATCTGCAGTTTTATCCGAAATGAACTCAATTTCTTCTTGAAAAGAAGAGCAGAGAACGTCACTTAAAGCTTTTCTTACAGGAAATCATGCTCGTTTGTTTTGGACGATCAAATCAGAGAAGCCGGGAAGGCAGGATCACTGCTGGGAAACTGGGAGAGATGTGAAAATCCTCCGGACGATGCTGGTTAGTCTGTGGTCGTCATGGTTACTCAGTGATACCTGGTGAAATCTGCTCTCCTCAGAAGTTTACCGCGAGAACTTGGTGGGGATTGATGTTGACGAGGTCCATGTCACATATAAGTGTTAAATGATCCATCTGTGTGGTATCATTTAATGTTAGACGAGAGTCTAAGGACTGAAACGTAAGCTAACAGCTAACAACAGGGTCGAGCTGCTACGTCATGCTGTGGCTTGATACGATTGGTCTGTGATGAGTGTGACTGGCAGAACGATCGTCCAATCACCAGCTGCAGTTGTTTTTGAAGGTTTTGCCTCTGAAAACATTTTCTGTGGGCTCTTCTCTAGATGGACTAGTGAAATATTTCTGTGGTGGATATATGAAACTGTCCTTCTGGAGTGTCGGGTTCAGGCTTCTGCTCGAGCAGAGCCAGACTCCAGGTGACCAACCGACCACCGAAGCCGTGTTGGGGGTGAGAGTGGGTGGAGCCAGAGAGGCGGAGCTAAGGAGGATTCATGATGGCAAAGAGGAGCTGCTGAGAGGAGAGGAAGATAAAGAGTTAGGAGAAAAGAGGAAGTTTAATGTGGTCAAAATAAAAGGAAAGATGAGAAGGAAAGCAGAGAGGCCGGTCCTGACAGCCGCTCACAGAGACCTTCACCGGCTCAGCCAGTAAACCTCCTCTGTCGTCATGACCTCCCCCGTGGACACGAAAGAGGAGAGGGTCTTGAAGAGAGATTATCTGGGAAAAAGGGAAGTGAGAGAGGGAATTAGGAGATGAGGAAAGTTTAACAATTAACTTTTCCAACACAAGTGTGCAGAGATCAGAGCTGGACTGTGTGAGAATGGGACTGCTGGATGTGGATGTGCTGGTCTACACAAGAAACCGAACAGCAGCCACTCACCGTGGGCCTGATCGATGGAAAATACTTGAGGGCTGTAAGGATTGGTAATCCTGGGTAATTGGGGAGAAAACTCAGCTGTTTGCATTCTTACATATGGCTCACCCGCGTAAAGTCTGGACAATTTGGGGTATTTTTCCAAGTGTGAATGGAGTGTAAGTTTACCAGGTTTCTACCTGAGTAGAGTTTTTGTCTGTCAGTCAAACCCTCTGTGTCCTTCTGTTGGCTGGAAAAAAACTACTGAGCCTGCAAGGGCGTTTGGTTGAATAATTTTTTATTTAGATGGAAAAGAATAGAATAGAATAAACCTTTATTCATCCCACACTGTGCAAAGGGGGCAGCAATGATAAATAACAATTGGACTAAGTATGAAAAAACAGTATATGAATTATGATCAATATAAAACTACAAAAACTGCACTATACGAATTATTTACACATTTACCAAGTAATTGTGTGTTTTGGGGAGATTTAAACTTAATTTAACTGAGAAAGCCTCACTGAGTTTAAGAATCTCATTTATAAGAGCGTCCTGGCCAAAACATGCAGAAGAAGAAATAAAAAAAGCCTTTAAGCTGCCTCTAAAGAGTTAGAGAGAGCAGCTCTGCAGAGCAGCTTCCAGTCTGCAGGAGCAGCAGATCTGAGACTTACCCGAATCAAGACCAACTTTGGACTGATAGTAAGACTAAGCCTTATACCTGAGTCCCAGAGTGAAGACAGTAGCCTCCAGCACTTTCACTTAAATGCAGTTACTTGAGTATGAAGGCAGCAGATGAGATATAGTCTTATAACTATACAAACAAACAGCCTTTGAGTGGCTGGTGAGGACCAGCCGACTCCATCATTAGTTGACAATTAGGGGGAAACACAAACTTTGTGGTTGTTGTGGCCGAGGTCCTGATTAAAGAAAATAAAAAACAAACAAACAAGCCCCCATTTTTTATAAAATCTGCCAGAAATAAAGCAGATTTTATAAAAAATCTTTTTTTTTTTCTTTTTTTCTTTTTTTTTTTGGGGTTTGGACACTGGCAGAAGTTGCCAAATAATTTGCAGTGTTTATGTCATTTATTCAACAAACTGAAAACATCCTGACTTTTTTTGCAACTTAAAAAAAACCCTGTTGTAAAACAGAAAAAAAATTATAATGAAGTCCTGGAAAATCCTAAAGCATTTGTTTGACATATTATTCTTGATTTTTTTTTTCCCGTTCACATGTGATGTGATGATGAATAATATTCTTTCTTGATGCTAATGCTAACAGAACAACCCAAAAATGTGTCATGTTTCAGAGTAAATATTAGGGGCTTTAACCTCCTCTGCCTTCCATGCAGATGTTGGTTGGATTTTAATAGTGTGGTTCAGAGCAGCAGGAGCTTCTGCAGGTTTATCTCCCTGCAGGGAGGTGAAATCCAGCATCGTGTGAACCGATCAGGAGTGTCAAATGAAGCAGAAGAAACTTAAACTTGTTTCATTTCTGAGCTCCTTCCTGGTGAGATGATCTGCAGCAGCAGGAACGTAATCATTAATGTTTTACTATTAGCTTCACACTTTAATATAAAAGAGGGAGGACTGCAGAGAGAACGCCACGGGTAGTACGAGTGAAACTAAAACTTTCAGATGTTCTCACATCACTTTGGACAAAACAGGACGCACTGCTCACAGCCAGCGGGGTCATGGCTGGGTTTCCAAAGGGTCACAGACTGTGAACTAAAAATACGACAACAGCAAACAGAAGGCTGTGAAGGCCTCTTTCTGCTTTGGCTAATTAAATACACTGATTTTGAGCTTTACAGAAGTAAAGGCCCATCTCTCTAGATCTTCAACACTTTCCAACAGAGAATGAATAGGAGAGAGTATGTGCAAAACAAACTTGAATACCAATAATTACAATAAACAAAACCAAATTAGGCTATAATAAAAACAATAAAATATATATACAGGCCAGCTGACAGTCTTGGCTGGGCCCGGGACAAGATAATCTGAGATAATCTCACGCTGCATCAAGCATCAAGTTGATCCCACTGGTCACTGAGAGGAGCAAATCAGGTCAGAAATCTGTCTTAAATTCATCAGCACTGTGGCTCTGTTTCTTAAGGAAACATCACTGTGAACCGTTTAAGGGTTAAATCAGCTCAGGACTCTTTCACAGGAATAACTGAACAATCATCGACATGCAGGTAAACACATAAACCAGAAACAGTCACTACGTGATAGTACCGTGTGATAACAGTCCGGACCCACAGCTTCTGGAAACCAGAGAGACTGAGATCGTGGAGTCGATGCAGGCTGAGGGCGACGGGGCTTTGAGTCTGTTCAGCTCTACTGACAGTCCACAAACAAACTTTAGATGTTATCGAGTTAGTGTTGTTAGCTGAGAGGCTTCATCGTGACACTTTTTAAGGCAAAAACAAACCCAGCGAGGGTCAAAGCCTGTGCAGTCAGTCTAAGAGGTATAAATGTGAAAGAAGCTCGATTCCTCTGCTGTAACGAGTCACTGGGTAAAAGTTTGAGGAGCAATCTGCAGGTCGGACACCACATTTAACAATTTATTGGAGAACAATTAAGAAAGAAATCTCCTGTGAGATTTCTCTTCTTTTATTTTCATCTTTTTTTTTTAATCATTCTTATGTATATTTTTCTTATGTATGATTCTTGGTTTTGTTGCTTTGCATGCTCTCGTTTCTTTTCTTTAATTTTTCGTTAGTCATCTTAATTTTATCATTTCTTTTACTTTAGTTTTAGAGAGATACTAAACACTAATTAACCTTTAGCTTAGAGAACAGGCTGAAGTTATTCCACAAATACAATTGTTGGAAAAAGACTCCAAATTTATGATTTTTATTATCCACAACTGAAGGCACAGGACTCGAAATGCAAAGATCTGTGGTTTTCCTCAGTCTTCTATCATATTCTTCATTTTTATATGTATAACTTTCATTTTTAAGTTTTTTTTTAATTTTATTAACAGTGAAGAGAGACAGAGGACAGACGAGAGAGCACTCAGACCCGGTCACAGGGCGAGGGTCTCAGCATGAAAGCATGTTTGGGTCTGAACATGGGCAGGACCACCAGGCTCTGTGTTTAACTCCACGTGGATTAACAAACTCTGTGCAGCTCTGTTTTTGTCAGCTTAATAACTGATTTAAGTACAAGTTAGGTAGAAAAAAAACCCCAAGGAAACAAAGCAGTCCAGCCAAATTAATAAAAAAAAATAACAAAAGAAACAGTTATAGTAATAGTAATAATAATAATAATGAAAACATTAAAAATACAATATGAATAAATAAATAATAGAATAGTAACAGCTGGGACAACAAAAATGATATTACATTATTAACTGTTTAATCACTGTTATCACTAATATTAATTATATTTATACAACAGCTTTAGGTTTAAAAAAATCCAAAGCAGTCAAGTTAAATATAAGGAAAGAAAACAATGACTGTGGTTAGAATTGTTTTATCAATAATCAAAATATTGGTAACAATTATTATTATAATAATAGTGAAAATAATAGTAGAATAGTAAAAGTTATGACAACAGCAGTAATTCTACTGTCACTAATACCCTTTTTTAATGTCATCATTACTATCAATTGTTTTTATTTATCAGCTTAATTAATGATAATAGTAGAAGTTAGGTTTAAAGAAAACAAAACAGTCTTGCTGATCATAAGAAAAAAATACTCTGTGGTTAAAATTGGTTTGTTAAAGGTAAAAAAAAAGCATGATCATTATAATAGAATACTAACAGCTATGACAACAATGAAAATGTTTCTATTATTGATAACTATTATTTTGTGTCACAATCATCATTATTATAATTTTAATTTATATAACCACTTAATAAATGATAATTGATTAAATGTAGTGAGCTGCTTTGCTCTTGTTGCTCTACTTAGCTTGTTACTTTTGTCCAGGCTTTAGCTTTAGTGTCTGGAAGCTGTTTTTTTCCATGAGTAACCAGTAAATTAACACACTCCATTTTCCTTTTAGCTTGCCCATCACGGGCAAATATGAAGAGAAAAGGGCACCACTGAATAAAATCTTTTTGAAACCAAATCCAAAAAGACTGCAGTTCACATGCACGTATTAAAGCTTGGATTGGTATTGAATGGTTCAGTATTTAAAGAGAACTGTTGCAGGCCTGGTAGAAATAAAGTCAGATTCCCTTTTTTGCTCCTTATTCCCTCTTTTCTTTGATCAGGGGCAGTGCTCATTTTGTTGACTGATTATTTTCGTCATAGTTTTCGTCAACAACCTTTTTTCCCCTGATGAAAACTAGACAGTAACTAATAAAAACAAGTGCACATGGACAAAAACTCAAACTAAATTAACTGACATTTTCCTCAACAAATAAAAATTAGACTAAAATGTTTGACAGAGACTTAATCCAATCAGACCTAATTTGGTCATGTAGAAAGTAGAGACAAGTTAGGAATATATCCAATCACAGCTACTTTGGTTGTGTGGAAAGGTTGGATGAGTTAAGAGGGACATCCAATCACAGCTGCCTTAGCTTGGTGGTGGTGGGATAAGTTGTGGAGCGATCCAATCAGAGCTCCTCTCTTTATGAATTGATATATTCATGTAGAGCAGGTTCACTGTTTGTTGTCAGTTCTGGTATTGTAACTGAGATGCTCTGCCAGGTAGCCTAAATAAAGGTGACTGCATTTCACACAAAAGGAAAATTTGTTTCTGTTCATTTATACATTCAGACTTTACTAGCATTCAGTAAAGGGTTATTAGATGTTTGATTTTATCCAAGTGTAAAACATGACTTCAGAAATTCAAGGAAACATAAAAATGTCTTACCCTTTACACTTCATATTTTAGTCGACTACATTTACAGCAGATTTCATCGACTAAAACGTAGCGAAATTTCATTAAATAAAACTAGACTAAAATTAAAACAATTTAGATGACTCAATTAGGACTAAAACTAAAAGATATTTTAGACAAAAGACTAAAACTAAATCAAAAAGAGGACAGGACTTTAAAGTAGTTTTTTTTTTTTTTTTTAGCTGTCCGTCTCATATTTAAATCACTTTATAAAGGGTGGAAAATATTTATATGAACAGTTAACATGACTTTGCATTTCTGTTGTTGGCAGACGGTGTGGCTGCAGGAGAGGGAGCGTGCTTCCATCCACGCTCAGATCCTCCATCAGCTCACACGGTATCACTGTGACTAAAGCTAATCGCTAACAGCGCCTGCTCCAGACTCACCGCTAATCTCTCTCCCTGACTCATCTCTGCAGGCCCACCACATGCAAACACACACCTTCAGACACAGATAACACTCCGCCGTGTTCTCCTAAGCCTCCGGGACAATCATGGGCTTTTGTGGCCACGGCGTCGTGCCGTCCGCCCGGCTACCGACGCTAACCGTCTTAAAGCTGCGGCTTTGTAAATCTGAAGCCTCGAGGCCTCGCCGAGGGCCAGACAAGGCTTTTGTGGGCTTGTGAAGCAACTGCTGGTTAGTGTAGTCCCTTCCTGTCATTTCCCTGCTGGAACAACAAACATTATTCTATCAGCTCGTTGGTTCGGCTCCTGAAAGGTTTTCTGGGAGAAGGCAGAACAATAAGAGCTCTGGCTGTTGAGCTGTCACACTCCATTTCAGCCCGAACACACTCAGCTCGCAGGAATTCCTCCGGGCCCGCTCTGGCTCCACCGCCTCCTTCATTTTGGTTTTTGTGAAACGGGAATATTGAAAAAATCAGACAGGAAATGCACACACAGGTTTCACACACACATCCTTCACTGTCAGCGCATGGAGCCACCAGGCTGCCACAGAGCAAAAATAACTGGACGGGCATCGCTCTGTAATGTCTACATTATATTCAACAAGACTCATTTTTATCCTGCTGCATGCAGAACAACTTCAGTTCAGTTTCATTTCATAATAACAATAATATACACGCTCCAAAGAGCAGAGTGAAGAAGAAAAGCCTCGTGTTCATGATTTAAGATGT
Organism: Cetoscarus ocellatus; assembly: GCA_037902135.1. NCBI lineage: Eukaryota > Metazoa > Chordata > Actinopteri > Labriformes > Labridae > Cetoscarus > Cetoscarus ocellatus. The sequence continues at coordinate 492,736 of JBAMNC010001884.1, forward strand.
TCAAACTCAGGAGAAGACCCGTAAGAGACTCTTTATGCTGGAAACAGTTAAATGGACTGGCTGAACTTTTCACATTGAAACTGTTATATAACACAAATAACTTTAAAACAATCAGGCCTCGTATCAGCATGAACAAGCTCTGATTTAACTTGTGGGATGAGGAGCAAAGCCTCTGTCAGGGCAAGTAGCTATTAAAATGTACTTTTGCTCAAAAAATTACCAACATTGATGCTGAAATCAGCAATAATCTGATCTGACAGAATCATCAGTTTAAGGGGACGTACATTTTTTTTTTTTTTTAGTGGGGTGGCTGGAGGCCCATGGGGCTAGTAAATGCTGGTGCCATTAAATGACTCACAAGCTTTGTTCCCGTGAAGATATACGGAAGTGGACTCATAGCAGTACATGGTGCCACCAAAAGCCCTGAAATGAACCAACTGATGAGTTAAAACTACTCAAAAAACTATGTTGGCTCGACTAGATTCTACAGTAAGATTGTTTACAAGTGTTTAACTTTACCTGAACAAAGCCCCTGTCGTAATGATGTGGGGATATTTTCTTGACACACTTTGAGCCCCTAAGTACCGACTGAGCATCATTTAACCCCCACAGCCGACTTGAGTATTGTTGCTGACCATCTCCATGTCATGAACTTTGGCACAGGCAACGCAACTCAAACGCAGACTCCTACTCCAGAGTCCAGAAAACACAGTTTATTACCAGGAAAGACAATCAGCACAGAATCAGAATCAGAATGCCTTTTATTGTCATCATACAAATGTACAATGAGATTTGAGAACTTCTCCTTTTTCAGTGCAATAGGTAGTTATGTTAAAAAAAACAAACTAGTAAATTATAAAATAGTTTTAAAAAGTACAGGTACTAAATATATACAAGATAAAATCCTACAGGACAGTGCAATTGAAAACCTCTAAATGCAAATATAAGATAGAAAGGATAAATGTTTAGAATAAGAATAATGTACATACGGAAATGTATTGCACAGGATAGTTGAATAGATAGTTGAATCACCGGCAGAGGCGTCCAAAACCAGAGGCAAGAGGCAAGCTCAGAGGCAAAATAGGGTCAGCATACTATGATAGCTGACGAAATGGGCTCCAACCCAGTACTAGCAAGGTGTTCCTAATGAAGTGGCCAGTGAATGTATACAGAAGCAGTTACATAGATTTAAATCAAAGCAAAAATATCACCTTTGTTGAAATGCTGGTAACATGCTATCTGGAAAAACCTACCTGAAATCTTACTCACACTCAATAGGAATTTAGTTGTTTTTTTTGTATCTTCAATATGTTATATTTCTTCAATTAATTTGATCAATCAATTAATCAATCAATCAATCTTTATTAGTATAGCAATTCATAACAAGTGCACTTTATAACAGAGTGGGCTGAAGCCAAGCTCTTCATTTATGAACACACTGATATACAAATACACGTTTTATTAATTTTTTATTTTACCTTTAATACAAGACCAGAACCAGACGAGTCCAGGGGCAAATGAGAAGGGCAGAGAGAGATAGAGAGGATGGAGAGAGAGTTAGAGAGACAGAGAGGATGGAGAGAGAGAGTTAGAGAGACAGAGAGGATGGAGAGAGAGTTAGAGAGACAGAGAGGATGGAGAGAGAGAGTTAGAGAGACAGAGAGGATGGAGAGAGAGAGTTAGAGAGACAGAGAGGATGGAGAGAGAGAGTTAGAGAGACAGAGAGGATGGAGAGAGAGTTAGAGAGACAGAGAGGATGGAGAGAGAGTGTTAGAGAGACAGAGAGGATGGAGAGAGAGTGTTAGAGAGACAGAGAGGATGGAGAGAGAGTTAGAGAGACAGAGAGGATGGAGAGAGAGAGTTAGAGAGACAGAGAGGATGGAGAGAGAGTTAGAGAGACAGAGAGGATGGAGAGAGAGTGTTAGAGAGACAGAGAGGATGGAGAGAGAGTTAGAGAGACAGAGAGGATGGAGAGAGAGAGTTAGAAAGACAGAGAGAATGGAGAGAGTGTTAGAGAGACAGAGAGGATGGAGAGAGAGTGTTAGAGAGACAGAGAGGATGGAGAGAGAGTTAGAGAGACAGAGAGGATGGAGAGAGAGTTAGAGAGACAGAGAGGATGGAGAGAGAGAGTTAGAGAGACAGAGAGGATGGAGAGAGAGTTAGAGAGACAGAGAGGATGGAGAGAGAGAGTTAGAGAGACAGAGAGGATGGAGAGAGAGTTAGAGAGACAGAGAGGATGGAGAGAGAGTTAGAGAGACAGAGAGGATGGAGAGAGTGTTAGAGAGACAGAGAGGATGGAGAGAGAGTTAGAGAGACAGAGAGGATGGAGAGAGAGAGTTAGAGAGACAGAGAGGATGGAGAGAGTGTTAGAGAGACAGAGAGGATGGAGAGAGAGAGTTAGAGAGACAGAGAGGATGGAGAGAGAGTGTTAGAGAGACAGAGAGAATGGAGAGAGAGTGTTAGAGAGACAGAGAGGATGGAGAGAGAGTGTAAGAAAGACAGAGAGGATGGAGAGAGAGTTAGAGAGACAGAGAGGATGGAGAGACAGTGTTAGAGAGACAGAGAGGATGGAGAGAGAGTGTTAGAGAGACAGAGAGGATGGAGAGAGAGTTAGAGAGACAGAGAGGATGGAGAGAGAGAGTTAGAGAGACAGAGAGGATGGAGAGAGAGTGTTAGAGAGACAGAGAGAATGGAGAGAGAGTGTTAGAGAGACAGAGAGGATGGAGAGAGAGTTAGAGAGACAGAGAGAATGGAGAGAGAGTGTTAGAGAGACAGAGAGGATGGAGAGAGAGTGTTAGAGAGACAGAGAGGATGGAGAGAGAGTTAGAGAGACAGAGAGGATGGAGAGAGAGTTAGAGAGACAGAGAGGATGGAGAGAGAGTTAGAGAGACAGAGAGGATGGAGAGAGAGTGTTAGAGAGACAGAGAGGATGGAGAGAGAGTGTTAGAGAGACAGAGAGGATGGAGAGAGAGAGTTAGAGAGACAGAGAGGATGGAGAGAGAGTGTTAGAGAGACAGAGAGGATGGAGAGAGAGTGTTAGAGAGACAGAGAGGATGGAGAGAGAGTGTTAGAGAGACGGAGAGAATGGAGAGAGAGAGTTAGAGAGACAGAGAGGATGGAGAGAGAGTGTTAGAGAGACAGAGAGGATGGAGAGAGAGTGTTAGAGAGACAGAGAGGATGGAGAGAGAGTGTTAGAGAGACAGAGAGGATGGAGAGAGAGTGTTAGAGAGACAGAGAGGATGGAGAGAGAGTTAGAGAGACAGAGAGAATGGAGAGAGAGTGTTAGAGAGACAGAGAGGATGGAGAGAGAGAGTTAGAGAGACAGAGAGGATGGAGAGAGAGTGTTAGAGAGACAGAGAGGATGGAGAGAGAGTTAGAGAGACAGAGAGGATGGAGAGAGAGTGTTAGAGAGACAGAGAGGATGGAGAGAGAGTTAGAGAGACAGAGAGGATGGAGAGAGAGTTAGAGAGACAGAGAGAATGGAGAGAGAGTGTTAGAGAGACAGAGAGGATGGAGAGAGAGTGTTAGAGAGACAGAGAGGATGGAGAGAGAGAGTTAGAGAGACAGAGAGGATGGAGAGAGTGTTAGAGAGACAGAGAGGATGGAGAGAGTGTTAGAGAGACAGAGAGGATGGAGAGAGAGTTAGAGAGACAGAGAGGATGGAGAGAGAGTGTTAGAGAGACAGAGAGAATGGAGAGAGAGTTAGAGAGACAGAGAGAATGGAGAGAGAGAGTTAGAGAGACAGAGAGGATGGAGAGAGAGAGTTAGAGAGACAGAGAGGATGGAGAGAGAGTGCCAAAGCCTTTGGCAGTCTAAGCCTGTTGCAGCTTAGCTATGAGTTATGAGCTGGTTTAGGCCTGGGCCGGCCCTACCTGAAAGCTTTATCAAAGAGTGTGCAAACCCCCAACCCACCCAGAGAAAAGAAATTTCATCCTCTTACTTCAGAGCTATAATTGAAAGTAATAAGTATTGTGACCCTTCATAGAAATGCAGTGCAGTTAAAGTAGAATATTTGTTATCTCCTGGTGGCTTAAAGACATCATGTATTTTTTTAACTTGAGAAAGATAAATACACATTGAGAGGATGAGTCAAATCTTTCCACAAATGGCAACCCCGTATTTCCTATTTCACTAATTTCATTTAATTTAGAGGTACTACCTGTCTGAATGTGTGCCTGTTGGTGCTGTACCTTTTATATAGCATGAGTAAGCAGCAGTGTGTGTGTTGGTCATGTTGAGCTGGGTGGGGGTTGTTCACTGTTTGTTACACTGCACTCTGCTTTTTAATTAGATTTCTTTAATTTAATTTATTACTTTCTACATTTTTAGCAGAGCGTTATGTTTTTGTCATTTTCATCTCCTTATGTGTATATGTGACTGTGTACATATGCATATATATGTTGACAAAAGAAAAGGTTAATGGTTTTCTGTGATTGGAAGTATTGTATTTTTTTTTTTGTTTTGTTTTCAATGAAAATATTTTGAAAAAAAAGTACAATATATTGTCTTTCAAATGCAGTGGAGTAAAAGTCACGAGTTTCCAAAAAAATGTAATACTCAAGTAAAATACAGATACTCAAAAAATGTACTTAAGTGCAGTACTCAAGTAAATCTGTTTGGTGAGTGTCCAGCTGTGCCAGTGGGTAAATGGTTCCAGAGAAGAGGAGCCTGATAACTGAGGGCTCTACCTCCCAGACTACCTCTGAGACTGATGGGACCACGAGCAGGCCAGCACTTTGGGAGCGTAATGTTCTGGAGGGCTTGTACGGCACTACAAGCTCGTTAAGTTTGATTGTTTGATTGGGTGAAGCTCTTTTCTGTGATCACAGTTTTCTAACTCAGGTAACAGTCTCATGATGTGGCAGTGCAGTCATCAGAAACAGTCAGTTCTTTAAAACAATAACTGGGTTCACAAGTACGTGACCCTCAGCAGATGAAATGTAAAAGGATACAGATGTGTTTCATTTACACAGTTGGTGTGTGTGTGTGGGGGGGTGTGTGTGTTCAGGTAATAATGTCTTTATGTAAGAGAGATAAGAGGGACGTAACCAGACAGACAGAGAAAAGCTTCACATCCGAGCTTCAGTTACACAGCGACTCTTCCTCCTCCTCCTCGTCTCTGCTCCCGGCTCGAGCTGTGGTTTCCTGCTCCCCGTCTGCAGCCGCTGATAACATCCACCTCTGTGCTGGACTTCCTCACACACACTCACGCAGACACACACCGAGGAGAGAGAGATGCTGTAAGAGTGAAGGTGTTACCAAAGAGAGACAGAGTTTAAGCCCGAGGCAGACTAATACTGTCTACTGCTGTCACATGGATCTGTCTATGAAAGCCCAACCCTCAAATAAGATGAGAAACATGCCTTTAAATTAAAAAACTCTTAATTTGTGCAAAAAATGAAATAATCCAGAAGCTAAAGCAAGAGTGAAAGAGCCTGCAGTACCTCAAGTGTCCACCTGAGGCTGACTGCAGAAGCAACAGAAGCCCCGTGATGTCCATCCGTCCATCCATTTTCTGTGGGGGCCGCGCGGTTGATTAACCTAATGAGCATGCTGTTGGTCTGAGGGGGGAAGCTGGAGTGGCCGGAGAGAACCCACACAATGGGTCTGTGCTGACCTTTTCTTTTATCAGCTGGTATGGGCTGCTCACCCTCAAAAACAGAAACAGGTTGCAGGGCACCACTGAAGTGTGCAGCAGAACTGCTGGCACCACACTTAATGACCTGACTATGTTGCACCGGAGGCGAAGGCCCAGTCAGTCCTTGATGATCGTAGTCATGATGAGTTCAGGTTTCTTCCATCAGGTCACAGATACAGCGTCCCCTAAATGCAAAACCAATAGGATGAGGAAGTCTTTGGTTCTGGCAGCCATTGTTCTGCTGAATAACTCTCTGTAATGTTGGTGCTGTATTTACTGCCTTTAATGGATTATTTATTGTATTTATTGTTGGTTTGTTGTCTGTGTGATACTGCTGGCTGCAGAACAAATTGCCCCTCGGGGATAATAAAGTTCACCTTGACCTTGACCTTGACACATGCATGGGAAGAACATGCAAACTGCACACAGAAAGGCCCTGCCTGGCCTGGGGATCAAACCGGCGACCTTTCTTTTTTTATTAATTTTTTTATCACACAAAATAGAAAGCATTTATTAATACGAGATTGTCACACTTGATGATTTAGCCTACATACCCAAACAAGGAGAGAAGTACACATTTGTTTAATTCCACCCCTTCTCCATGAGTCATTGATATTTCATTATTCAGCTCCCATACTAAAGTTTACCTCATTAATTATCATTTTCTTTGACTTACGTAAATATATAGCTTAAGTCATTGACTAACTTAGTTTTACAAAAAAAACAATGGTATCACTATTTTGTTTATCAAATTATACCGGCGACCTTCTCGCTGTGAGGCACATGCACTACCTACTGCGCCACCATGTTGCCCATCTCTTTGTGTTAAAGGGCTGTTTTTAGGTTTTTTAAGGTGGGCTTGCTTGAGGCTCATGGCACTTGTAAAAAACTGGTGAACTCCACTCTGAGGGGAGAGAGCTGGGTATGGACATGAGCTGAAACATAGCAGTAAATGGTGCCCAAAGCTTCTGAATAACCCACTTTCAGGGTAAAACTCCCCAAAAACAACATTGGCTGGACTAGATGCTACAGTAAGATTCCTTCTGGCATTTCACTTTCTTTGACAAAGTTGTGTTTGGAGCTATTTTGTGATGAAACATACAGGCTCCGTATTCTTCCGCCAGATCATGAACAAAGCAAAAGAATTTCCACTGTTAACACTAACGATATATGCATTATGGATATAATATGAAAGCACAGTTTGACAGCATATGCAGGGTAGTGCAGAAGATATTACTCTTGTTTAAGGAGAAATATAAGAAGAATATATCAGTACATAGGTGGTAATCTGAGCACAGTAGTATATGAATAAACAAACACAGAGTTAAAACAGAGAAACTTGTTTAGCCTCCAGGACCTGTGGAGCAAGTGGCACCACAGGGACAAAATGCATGCACATGCAGATATATGCAAATGAATAAATTAGTCTAATGCCCTCAAATGAATATCCAAATGGGACTCATTCATAAAAATCTAATTTTAGGGGAATTTAGAAATACAAAAGGAGCCTGAGTATTACTTTATTGTAATGCAAAAAAAGAAAACATGGTATTTTTTTTTAGGAAGTAAAGAAATCTTAAAACATCTATGGTAAAATGTGTCTGATTTTGTAATGTACTTAGGGCCCTTAGAATCTTCCTAACCTTTACAGTCCCCCTGGATTTGGCTGAAATCCAGACCAAACAATGAAATCTGGGGTTTAGACAGTGAAGTGGCAGCCAGCTGGCATGTACTGATTGAAGGAGAAGAGTGGACGCTCTGATTGTTTTTTTTTATGTGTGATCAAGATTCATAACCTGTCCTTTGTGCTGTCAGACACTTCAGCAGAGTGACACATCCCAAACTGCTTCAGGACCACGTGCTTCATGCTGTCAAAGTCTGGCCCCTCATCTGTTCTGTTTATTTGTCTCTGTGTACAATCCCAGCTCGGAGTGGATAAAAATGGCTTAGGGTGCACAGAAATGAGACTTATGTTTTTGAGTCGCTGAGAAGGAAAACGCTTCCAAACGGTCTTCTTGATCTCTCTCTGACCTTCGGTCCTATCTCGACTGCAGTAAAGTTCCACCGCTCTGATGTGAAAATCTGACAAACAGAGAGTATTTTTCTTGGTTAGATTTCAGCTCTGTGTTTTGTATGAACAATGTTAATGATTGTAAGTATGGAGAGGGTCCAGAGCCGACCGAGGCCCTCCAGAAACCTCCACACTCCACTTCTCTGCCATGTTCCCCCCTCTGCTCCACCATCGCAGGCTCACATTTCAGCCTCCATGTTCACTCTGAAGACTTCAGCCTGAAGTGCTGTGTAGTTAGCGGCTGCACTCGGTAAACACAGGGGATAAATAAATGTCTATTTGTGAGAGTGAAGGCAAATGGAGCTCCTCAACAGAGCATGACTGAGTTTGAATATTTTCATGTAATAAATGTTATCATGTGTTTGCCCAAGAAGTGATGCCTGACCAATCTGTGGCCACTCTGCCTCAGTAAACACAGGAATCTGACTGACAGACGGACAGACGGACGGCTCAACATTTCTCCAACACTTTCACGTCTCTGTTAGTGAGGTGTTGCTGTATACAGATGGACACTGCTCCCACCTCCCTCTGTCTGACAACATGAGGCTGAAACCCCTCTGACAGGCGCTGGCATCACCCACTCAGCAAACTGGCTACTTCTTAAAGTGGGGGGGTCAAAGTGCACATGACTCTTCATGGACATTCACGGCGGGGTCTTGAGTATGGATGGGAATCAAAAAACAATTTCATTTGAGAATTGATAACTCCTTCAAGGAATCGATATCATTGGTCTTTTCGCTTTTCAAGTCCCTCATTCCCTTCCCAGTTCTTTCCACTGACAGGGGTCAGAAGTGGTAAAAATATGGCTGAATTATTGACTGAAAGACACTTTACTGCACAACCTTCAGTAAAAACACCAGCAACTTTCAGAAGCATTTGTCAATGCAGCACATCAGGAGTGTCGTGTTTGACATTGTTGCCACTGAAAACCTTAGTATGCCAATTTTTTGCCCGCACAGAAATTCAGCATCAAATCAACAAAACATTATCAATCCCCATCCCTAGTCTTGAGTCCCTGGTGTTGCCTTTTTGGGAGTTGCAGGCCAAAAAGTTTGGGGGCCCCTGCTTTGCCTAAAGAACAAGACTTTAGATGCATATTCATTTCTTTAAGGTACATTTCTTTACCAATTGTGACAGCAAAGAAGTTATTAATTTAATTAAATAAAAACTTTGGTCCAGAAATCTTCTTCAGGTTATAGTTTTGGCATTAATAAGGCTGTGACCCATATAAACAGACTCTGGACAGAAAAAGACTCAGAATCAATGATGGTAACCTAGATGAATGACTTTTCATGAACAGGGTGTCCATCTAAAGATGATTTAAAGGCTGTAATTATGGTATCAGTCTACTGAGATGATCAGGGCACGAGGAGCTGATAGACCAAAGTTTGGTAGGACATGACTAAATATAACTGTGATGAAAGGGCAGTAACATCAACATAAAATGTTGTTTTATTGTCTCATTGAAATGGCAGTGCATTGTTTTTCAGTGAAACTCTGACTTCTATGCATCTGTGCTTAAAAAGAGAAACTTTAAGCACAAGAGGAGCTGAGAAGGTTGTTGTGTCTTTATTTCTGTTATTAGGCTGCAGTTACAGATCATTTACTGTGAACTGGATAATTATAGAGTCCACTCAAAGGCAGACTGACAGCTGTTTGCCATCGAAAAACATTTAGCTCAGCAATTCCCTTATCAATCTCCCACTTCGTCCTGCATGACCTGCAAATCAAAGCTGCTACACTCCAAAAAGAGGCAGTCAGCATGAACGACAACAGTTTAATATTGTGGCTTAATTCAACACAAAAATTATGTTTACTGCACAGCATCCAGTGTCTGTGTGATTGTAAGCAAGGATGAAACACCAGCAACGTGCTGTATTTTTGGCAATGCAGCACAGCATTAATGTATCAGGAGAGCCATGTGTTTGATGATGTTGTCACTAAAACCTGCTCACTTAAAGGGATACGGCAATATTTGTTTTATTTTCATGTCTTGCCTCACTCCAGAGTCCATGACAAGTAGATAGGCTCCATTTTTTAGACTGTGCTGCAGTTACAAGGAAGAGACGGGCAGAGCTAGCCCACTGCTAATTAACTGAGTTCAGACACTGGGAGTCAATGGGTAGTGTTATCCAACCAACCCATGGACTAAGATTAGCAATTTATGTAATTTTAGAAAGAAATACATATGAAACTAAACCACAGGGCACATGTGGAAACCACTGCAGACGTGCTTTGTTTTGCTGACCTACTTACAAGCATGTCTGAGGTGGTTTGCACATGTGCACTGTGGTTTAGATTCATTTTTATTTCTTTGGAAAATTACATACATTTCTAATCTTAGTCTACAATAGATACATAACATGGTAAAAAAAAAAACGAGTCACAACAAGCACACAGGACCGTTTAGAGTTGCTGAAGAGTTTATCTGATGACTGTAGGCAGAGGTAGGCTAACATTACCCATTCACTCCCCTTGTTTGAGCTAAGCTAATTAGCGGTGGTTGAGCTCTGCCCATCTCTTCCTTGTTACTGCAGCACAGTCTAAAGTGTGGAGTCTATCTGCTTGTCATGGACTCTGGAGTGAGGCAAGACAAGAAAACAAAAAAAATGTTGGTGTTTCTCCTTTAATCTATAAAAAATTGAATCAATAGGCAGAATTGAAAATTGCATCGGTATAAAAAGTTGAATCAATCCCCATCCCTCATAGTAACAGATAACTTTTATTGTAACGCTGAACAACACTGGTGGAAACCCTGCTGTTTTACTGTCAGTGGAGCAGTGATCTGAGCCTTGTTGCTGGTGTTTTTTGTCCTGCTTGAAGGTCAGAGGTCATTTAGAGTTGGTACTTCTGCAGCGCTCCCAGGCCTCGGGCTGCAGGTTGATCAGTAACTCGACCGTAAAACAACAGGCCGGTTTAAAGTCTGCTCTGATAAATCCTGCTTACTGGGCGAGTTTGGACTTTACCCCGCTCAGGCTCTGTCTGCGTCTCAGCCCTTTGAGCTGACTGTTATATAAAGTCTGTATGGAGGATGTGTGGAATAAATACCGCTCAATGGTCCTTTATTTTCTTATGTAAGCTGCAGCGTTCAGCAGCGAACGCCTGCAGGAGGAAGTGAAGAAAAGGAAGCAGGTGATTGGCTGTGGTCTGTCTGTCCGGCCTGCAGACCCACAGAGTGTGTGCGTGAATATGCATGACAAACAAGCATCAAAATAACATCAGCTCCCACATTCTTCTGTTTCAATGATTTCAGACCAAACTGAGGGCAGAGCGCTGCAGCGACGTAGACCTCCTGACGACTCCTCGCTCAGAATGAAACTCGTGTTTAGGGTCAGAGCAGTTCATGACAATTAAGAAAAGACGATTGTTTGCAGATGATCCAGCTGCCTTTTTTTTAATTACACCTGATTATTTTGGCTCTCTCTCTGTACATATTCTGCCTTCCAGGTGCTGGTTCATAGGTTTTTCTGCTCTTATCCTCTTGATTTCTGCAGTACAAGGTCCAGACTTTGGCTTAATGGACTTTGACATGATTTTGAGGGATCGAAGCAGCGACCCTTTACACCGCCTGCTGAGCTCCAATCCACATCCATAAATCAGGTTTGGGTTTTAAGATTGAGGCAAAAGGTCAGAGATAACTTCTGAGTCTGGCTGATCAGGTAACAGAGTTGTTTTATTGAGGTGTGATTGATGCTGAGACCTGCTTGAGTCTGGTTATCAGGACATGCTGTGTCCGTGTTTGAGGAGCTTTACTGCCACAGCGCAGGCCGACCAGCTGCTCTGCATCCTGTTAGTGCAGTGATGGTGATGACCAGTGGAGAAAATCCACAGTTCATTTAATAAGAAATTAGAGGTTATTTACCTTAAACTTATTTGCAGACGTTAGTCGCAGAGTGATAAAAGTTAAACAACGAACAAAAACTAGAGCTTATTCGAGGCAGCAAACCTCCATCACAGCATTTCCAACAATGTTGGGCGAGTTATTGTCAAAAAATGTATCAAGCTGCCCTATCCCGCACTGTTAACAAAGCCTTGAAAAAATCCTGGATCCACATTTTCATTCAAATCACCACAGAAATCGAGTTATTTCTCTCTTGCCTAACCGTGCGGTGCAGATGGCTCAGACTGATTCAGTGTCTGTAATCAGGGCGATTCAACCGGCAAAGCTGCAATGACAACAGAGCTTGGCCCACAGCGGGACGGCCCAGTCACTGTTCTTTTCAACAGAAAGAGGTGGAAACGACGAGCGTGATGACAACAATTCATTTTATTTATTAATTTTTTTATTTATTTATTTTGACTGTGTTCATTTGTTCTTCTAATTATTATTAAATTTTATTTTTCACCGACTTTCTCCTATTTGTTCTGTTTATGTAAAGAGCTTCGTGCTTCATTTGTTGTATGAAAAGTGCTGTACAAATAAAGTTTGATTAATTGAATGATCAACAGGAAGAAGTGACTTTTCGTACAGAGATTAGCATAGATGCTAACAGCTTCAGTGGCAGTTTTATCAGATCTGGACCACGTTTTCTTATTAGAATGAAAAAACAACAACAACACAAACTTCTCTATAGAGAGGATATTTTTGCTCCACTTCTGACATGTTTTGGTGAGATTTTGTTTTATCAAGTGACTCACGTTCTTTCCTTTACACTGCGGCATTAGCGCCCACCTACAACGTTATCTGATTGGCCTGTAATTAATGTGATTGACTGAACGATCATCCAATCACCCGCAGGATATGCCCTCCCAAAAGCCTTTTTATGGGCTCTTTCCCAGATGGACCAGTGAATATATTGAACAGTGCAGCTGGTGTGACAGGTGACCTTCTGCCATGACCAACATTCCCTTAAAATGTCATCAAAATCCATTAAAAACTTCTTAGAGAAAACGTGGAACCTGACCTCTCTTGCAATGTTAACGAGTCCTTGAAAAAATTCCAGGATCCACATCTGGATTCAGATCACCACCAAAATTGTGACATGACTGTTTCCTGAAAATTTCTGCAAATTCCATATAAAACTTTTTAAATTATCCTGTTGACAGCAAAACAAAAGAAATGCCGGTACAAACACGACCTCCTTGGTGCAGTTAATTAGCTTAACATACTTAATGCAGGTACTTTAATAGTGACAGCATCAACAGTGTGTGAGAGGAACCTGCAAAGCATTAACCGGTTGCTATCATGGTCTTAAAAATGAGGGTACAGGTGACATAAAATAATTGATATTACATTGAGAAAGTTGTCTTTAAAATAAACAGAAAATATGTCCCCAGGTGATGTTCACACACCTCCATGTATTGCGGCGCTTGTTCAGCAGCCTGGGTTTGTGCCCTCTGGTCCACGTCTTTTCCCATGTTTTCACCCCCATTATGACACCGTCCACTAGAGCACTGGGGTAAAAACCCAACTCCAACTGTAAATAGAGATCCAAATATAAAAAAACTGCTCAGTTAATAGCACGAATGCTCGAAAAACCAATCAAGTTTGATTTTTGGGAAATGTGACAGCCCTACCATCCACTGTCTCTTCACTGTCAGGGTAGAAATAAATAAATAGAGAAAAATAAATATACCTCTTTTTGACAAATTTCATGTGTTGCCTCGAGAGAATCTGAAGAAACTCTGAGAGTCCTGTCGTTCACATTACAGAAATGTCTTATTATGAAGGCCGGATGTCTTTAATTCTCTCACAGTTGTCATTTTTATGTCCAGTATTCAGATAATTCCAGCACTGAGTGAACCTGTACTTCTGTTTGTACCCATGAGTGTTTTTGTCTACAAATGAGGAACGCTCTTGGACAAAGCCTGTTTCTATCCCAAGCAGGAAGCAGAGGACTGCACCATGAACCCCCTTAAACCTGGTCCAAAGTCTAGAGTCTGGAGGGCAATGTACATTTCAGATCCCCATTAAGTCTGCTCCAGTTAGACCAGCCAAGGAGCTTACCACAGAATGGGCCTGTGGTCACTGTTAAGACCAGAAGCTGTAGTGGTACATTTTGGCTAAAGATCCCTGTGAAGCAAATCACTGTCCAAACACATGAATGAGTGTTCAGATATGGATTTACTTTTCCTTAAATATTAAACACATATGTATGAGAGGGAAGACTTAGAGGATGCACAGCAGTGTGATTTATGAGACTAAAACAGCAATCTTGCTAAAGTGTTGTAAAGAATTATCCTTATTTTTATTTAGATTATATTGGGCTTAGACTATAGTAATGTTGTAAGTATCCTTACTTAGTATTTATCTTATTTTATTTTGTTTTTTTTTATACCGTGCTTCTTACTGCTTTATTTATTGCTTTTATATTTCTATATGACTGATCCCAGGATCTCAGTGACTAGTTTTGTTCTTTTCTCATGTAAGTGCAGACTGGAATGACAAATAAAACTCATTTGAATCCTTTGTAATGTTAGCTCATAAGCTAGCTTGTTATAGCATAGTCATTGATATCCCCAGTCCTTGAGCATAAACAAACTTTACCAACTTCAACAAAATCTGTCGTTAGTCGCCTCTGTCCCATTTGGAACAACTGAAAATAATTCACTGTTTGATTGTCAGATATTGATGTTTGATTAATTTAATTTTCTTAAATTCAGCCAGAGTCAAAGAATAAGGATTAAACTACCGTAGGGAGTTTGAAAGAAAAGACAAATGAATCTGTTAAAACAATTAAAATATAGCCAGTGCATGACCTTAGTCCAGGGTCGGACTACACTGTTTTTTTCATCGGTGATGACGTTCACTATGTCAGATTAGGCGACCACAGAGCCATAAATTCGTGCCATGACTTGCCCAACAAACATGACTGCATTTAACGGCCAACATGGCGACGTTGGAAGAAGGAGGGGCAACACGGCAAACCACAAACAAACACTCTGTATTTAGAGCACAGGACTTTTGTTTGTTTCTACAAACATGATGTTGAATGATTGTCAGTTTGCTGATAAATGCATCTGCTGTTTCTCTGCAGCGTTTCTCTTTTTACAGTCTGTGCTAGCTCCTTTACAACAAATCATAAATACATGGTAGTTCCTGCTAACAGCACACATGTATCAGTGTGACCTTGACAAACAGTCATGGATGACCTGCTGCTGTGGACCTGCTCCACTCCATGAGCTCCATCCTGATCAACATCAACAGAAACATCATTTCACATAAATTCATACTTTAGACCAGTTAAACCATTTTAATAACATTTCAGCTAGATGCTGATATATTAATCAACATCACTCCTCTCCAGATTATATTTATTAAAGATATTAATGTTAATATCAGACTGATCTCTCTATCCATGGTTGTATTGATTATTCATCCATAGTAACTATCTTTACAACCATACAGACATGAGGACCCTCTGAAAATGAGATGCCACATCTCAAGGGGCTTAGCTTTAATACATTTATATTAAACAAAGACAAATATGGTGCTATATAAATAAAGATTGATTGAATCTATATTCAGCAGAGACAAATGTGGTGAGGATGATCTGGGTGTCCGTGGGTTCGTCTCAATCATAAATTCTTATTTTTAGTCCCTTTGTCTCTGCCTGGATGGATCCATCTCTGGACGATATTTGTGTACATATATAGTCACCGATATCCCAGTCTTTGGGCATAAACAGGCTCGACCAAGTCAGACAAAATCTGCTGTTGCTCACCTCTGTCCCGTTTGGCAACAACTGAAAATTCACCAAACTGAAAGAATAGGGAGAAAACTACATTTGGGAGTTTAAAGATAAAACAAAATCTTTGTGAATCTGTTGAAGTAATTAAAAACATGACTGGCTGTTGAAATAAAATAAATTAGTCAATTATAATATGTTTTCTCTGACCTGTGAGTGTAGGTAATGCTTCTATGTGAATTTGACTGCATAAGCCGGGTACGCACATAGAAATTATTGCGCTGTTTTTGTCCCGACTTCCCAACCAAGGACGGCAAACTCCAGATTATCCTATGTCTATAAGATTATCCTGTCAGATTATCCTGTGGTCTGAGGTTTTAAGAGTGAATTTGTCCCGATAATCGGCTCTGAAACGGGTTCGGGGCTGACAATCGAAAATGTTAAACTTGACTGACGACTCGCGAGTCATGACTCTGTGAATTGTGACGTGAATGTAGCCAATCAGGAAGCGAGCTGACTGAGGAACAAGGAAGCAGGCGTAAATACAAACAAACATGGCCGACCTGAAACATAAAGTTAGAGGAGCTCAGAAATGGAGGACCAGCTCATGTGTTCACGCTGTCTCCAGGATTTTTTCTACAGTCTTTTCTTTTATTTAGTTCAAAAATAGTCCAAGACCACCATCATTCCCTCTTCTCATGCTGTTTCTTCTTCTTGGTTTTTGTTAGATCAGGTTTGATCAGATTTCTGTCTTGGAGGACTAGATTCTAGATCGGTGGTGGGGCAGAATGGTTCTGTGTGTGGTGAGCTGTGTTGAGATAATCGGAGCACACCACACACAGTACGATCCAAACTGTTCAATGCCTGATTTTTATCTTCATGTGTGGGCTCTCTGACGGATAAAACATCTCTTCAGATTTAGAAAACCCTGATGTGTGGACCCTGCTTTAAGTAACAAAATTAAGAAAACAATTTTAGTAAATACAATGCATTAAAATAGACTCTGCCAACACGAAAGTTGTCTGACAGGGTAACCTGGACACAGCTGATTAACTTGAGCAGAAAGCCAACAAATAAAAAATGACGTTGCTGTTAGTCAAGCCTGTTTACACCCAGATGAACCAAAACAAAGCAGGAAGCTCTCGCATGTAAGTGTCTGGGTAGTGTTTTGTTGGAACAATGAACTCATACATGGGACTTGGACTCGGTGAATTCCCTGCAGACGCTGAAGTCAAACCTCTCTGGCCTCAGTCGACCCAGACGTCCTCCTGATCTGACCACTGATGATGACAAACAACCTGGCTCTTTATGAAGAAGCTTTCTTTTTCTTCTTTTTTTTACAAAGTCCTGGAGCCCAAAATGACCCGGCGTGAACCGCAGCAAACCCCGCCGGCTCCTCCGTGCTGTATACATCTGACATAAATACACCGAGCGGCTTTAAATAGTCTGCAGCCGTTCTCTGTAAACACCGCCAGCTACACGCTGCAGACACACTGACTGCTGATCCCGCTGCTCTCTGAGCTCCTCTGCTGCTGCTTTATTTTTACATTCTCCCTAAAAAAAATGTTGAGTCAGTTGTTGCTATAACTGCTGTTTTTTGTTTTGTATTGTTTAAAGCGATGACTGATTTTTCTTTTCCTACAGCAGGGCAGGTCAGGTGAAAACACTGGCTTACAGAAACAGACTTAATCACAGGATTTAATTTCCTCTGTTCCGGCGACGGCCCAGGGTGGAGGCATAATGTCTTCAAAATGATCTGTCCTTCACTGCAGACAGGGCAGCATCCGGCCAAAGTGGGCACATTGTTTTCATGAGGCCCCTGACCCTGCACCCACATCACAAAACAAAACAATGTGAATTATATCAAAACTAAACGACAGACTTTACCAATTTTAACTTTGACTTGAAATAAACAATTTTTTTTTGTTTGTAAGAGATGGTCATGATCAGTAAGCATTACGACAGATTTAGTATAAAATATCTACTTATTACCTTTCTTTTTGTTTTCTTTTCCTTAAAATATTAGATAGAATCAGCTCCTTAACCCAGCCTACCCCCTCCAAAAGCTTGTTTGGCAGTTTTGATTTTTATTGTCTTGGTGTTTTTTTAGTCTCTGACATACAAATCAGTTGGGTTGAGGCAGCACCTGAAGGGATATTTTGGGATTTTTGCAGTGTGGTATTATGAGGTATTTCGCTCTAGCCCGGACATCAGCCACAGAGACAAAGATCAGTCCTGCATCTCTACAGAAATAGTCAGCACAGAATCTAGAGCTACACATTGCTGCATATGGGGCCACCATCTCAGTGTAATTCAAAGACTTGTAGATGAAAACAAACCATAAAAACAGGGTGATTGCATACTATATCTGATTTCTTAACAACTTAACAACTACAAAATTACAAAAATGGGTGAATTTTACACCAAATACGGCAGCTGCTTACTTTGGATACTTGGGAATACTTGTGTACTCACACAGGAAAACTTCTGTAGATGGAGAGTCAACAGGTCTGAATTAAAAACGGAGGAAACTAAGAAGTGGATATTATTATCATACAGCTATATTTATTTATTTATTTATTTCGAACATATTAACAACAAAAATATATACAAAACAAAAAAAGAGAAAGAGAAAGTAATAAGAAAACAAATAACTAATTTATAATATTCATCATAAGTTGCAGTGTACATGCTCGAAAAGGAGTAGGATGAAGTAAAACTTATTTGGTATATATGTGTATATATATGAGTGTGTGTGTATATACATTAATATATATATCTATATCTATCTATCTATCTATATATATATATATATATGTATATCTATCTATATATATATATGTATATATATATATATATATATACACATATGTATAGTATGTTAATATGTATACTGTATTTGTATATCTATAAAATGAAGAGGATGCTCTTGCTCTATCATAAAGTGCCTCGAGATGACATTTTTTATGAATTGGCGCTATACAAATAAAGATTGGTTTATATATTTGATATATAGTAACATATTTACTGAGTGTTAATTATATAAATGACCAAGCTAATGTTTTGATACTAAGTTTTTTTGGCTAAAATACCCTGTATATTTGTTGTGGAGGTAAACTGAGCTGTAGAAACTCATTATCAAAATTACTATGCATGGTCTGCATGGTCTGGGTTTCTTTGTATAATCTTCATTTAAGATGCAGTGATATCAGTGAATGTTGAGGAGAAGGCCTCTCTGCTCTAATTCATCCCAAAGGTGATCTACGGGATTGAGGTCAGGACTCTGTGCAGTCATGTCAGAACAGGAAGGGGCCGTCCCCAAACTGTTCCCACAAAGTTAAAGCATGAAAATGTCCAAAATGTCTTGGTGTGCTGAAGCATTAAGAGTTCCTTTGACTGGAACTGAGGGGCCGAGCCCGAGTCCTGAAAAACACCCCCACACCATAATCCCCCTCCACGTTACATCTGTAGCTTGGTCCAATTCCCTCAACAGTTTATGGTGCAGAGGCATAAAACCACCACAAGAACATGTGCAGAGAGGAAGACTGACATATAGATTCATTTTACTCCATTTTTCTTCCTGTGAGCTTTGACAAGTACATCAATGTGCACTTGTTGTACATAATGATAATCAGGGATGGGTGGATCTGGTGCTCTATGAATCTTGATTCTGTGGGTCAGTTTGGATATCACTGGAGGCTCTTCGCTGTTGTGTGTCCACACTGGGACACAAACAGGAGAAGACGTCCTTGACTACAGTCCGTGTGTACACTTGTTCATCAGTAATGATGTTCAAAGGTAAACATCAGATTCCCGTCAGTCAAACAGATTTTTGACATGTGTGTCTGTTTGTGTCCGTCTCCTGCAAAGTGCTGACAGTGAAACATGGAAACATCTGCCAGCTTTCACTTCTGGTTTTCACGGCTCTGCATTGACGAGTCAGCGAAAACATGATGGTGAGCAACACTTTCTATTAAAGTGACTGCTGGGGTCATCACAGTTAATGTGGACCACAGGTGAACACCTCAGAGCTCCAGCCGCATCAGGCATGCTCAGTGGTGGACTAAGATCAGGACTTCAGGAACAGTCTAGATCCTTCTGGTCAAATATTACTCCAACACAAGTGGAAGTCACTCAGTCGGACGATTACTGGAGTAAGAAAACTACAGTACTCACTTTTAAAATGGAAAGATACTTACCAAGAACAGCAAAAAAGTCAAGTTTACAGGCTCAGTGGTTATTTTGCCTGCTGATGTAGCTGTTGGACATACTTAAGTTACCTCTGCCAAGGAGGAGATTATGTGTTTGCCAGTGTTTGTCTGTTTGTTTGTTTGTTATCAAGATTACACAAAAACTACTGGACAGATTTTACTAAAATTTTCAGGACATGTTGGTAATGACCCAACTTATACATGATTAGATTTTGGTGGTGATCCAGATAACTGCCATTAGCGATCGATCATTTTTTATCAATAACTGTCTAACTAATAATGATATCAACATGATTCTGTGTGCTAGGTGTGGGCTTTCAGGGTCATGGATCACATGATGATGGTCACTTTATCATGAAACTGTTGCTTATAGATGTAACAGCAATATGTGAGGTTTGCGCTCTGAGTGCTTTCTAGTTTATAAATGAATTCTACCCTGCAGCTTGAAACCTGACACACCAAATAACCCTTTCAGTACATTTTACTAGTCCATCTGAGCAACAAGAAAAGTGTCTAGAGAAGGTAGAACCTTTCAAAGCATATCAATCAGGTGATTGATTGTCATTCTGTCAACCACAGTCATTACAGGCCAATCAAATAACGTGTTAGGTGGGCACTACTGCTGCAGTGTCGTGATTGACATGACCAGACTTGCTCAAATCGATGCGATACCGTTGCTGCAATTTTTTCAATACTGATTCCAATCATCTCCTAAATGCATACATAATATTTATGAATTTGGTGATTTTATTGACCAAAAGCATGTATAAAAAGAAAAAAAAAAACATGTGGTCTTGACAATCAAATCTTAAAGTGAGTGTAGTTTTAAGTCTTAGTCCACAGGAATTAAACTCAGCAGATGCTCCACCTGCTAAGTGTGGTTTCAACATCAACTTCATTTTATTGAATGTCTCTTAAAGGGTGATTTGGTGTGCAGCAGCTGATCACAAAACACTCACAATAAGACAGTAAAACCTCACAATACAAACACTAGAAAAACATAAAAAAAACAATCATAACATAAAAAAAATAGACTCACAACATATCCAATACAAACAGAGGCATGAGGTCAGACAGTCAGGTCCTGTTCAGCTCAATACAGCAACTCAAACAGCCGCAGAGCATTGCTTTAAAAAGATTGCAACAGTATCAATATCTACCGTACAAATTGCACATATTACATCCTATATCCTAAACACACCCTATACAATTTATACCATAACAATAACTGATGCTTCACGAGAACTGACACACGAGGATAAAGTGTTTGATACGTCTGATTGGTCCCACAGTCACATGACATGGAAGTAGTGCTTCTTTGGTATGAAGAAACATGACAGACTGAAAACAGTCCATTGAATCTCACAGATTTGCATTTTGCTGGAGTACTCATTTGGTACCAGTACCAGTATAGAGCAAACTTCTACCAAAACAATTTGGACATGGAGCGAAAATATCCGTTCTATCAAGAAAAAAGTTTTTCATTCAATAAAAAGAAGACAAAACTGATACTGAAGCTGTTAGCATCTATGCTAATCTCTGTAGGAGCAGTCACAGGACTCAAAGGACTCTGATTGGGCCATGCTGCTTTGGGCTGAGCACAGTCATTGTAGGTTTGAGATTGGCGAGATGGATCTGCCTGATCACAGACATTAAATCAGGAGGATCCAGCTGCTGCGCAAGGTGATTGTATATGAGGACTAGGTAAATAATCTAGGGGAATGGCCTTAATGAGCTGTAAATGTAGCTTGACTGTTTTGGCCCCCAACCATCTACACCAGGTCCTACATGACCCTTTAACCAAGAGTCCATTTTATGCTTCAGTTGAGTTGTATTGCTCTTTAGTGTCTTTAACATGCCTCCTCATCACGACAAAAAGCTGCAGCATCAGGACTTCTCCCTCTCCCCATATTTATAGCACCAGTAGCTGTAGCAAGCACTGAGGAATACTGAACTAACCAATTACAACAGAGCTGACCTTCAAACCAATCAGAGCGGACTAGACCCACGTGTGGAAGGAGCCTTTAGGGGGCAGGAGCTCCAACAGGGCGTCTCGGACAGAGAGAGAATACAGCTGGATCAGGGACCTGTAGTGAAGACTAGACGTTTTTTTGAGCACTAGTTATTGTGAACATACTTCTATACTACACTATGATCCTCAAAATGAATATATGAACCAGATAGAAGGCAGAGCATGAGGTCTTTGGCTTTGTGGTGATCATTGATATGACAGATGTTTAAAAACTTTAGATTTTGGGGTGCTGGTTTGGCAGAGTGGTAAGCAACCAGGCACCACCCATACACATGCCTCTGCCCGCCCGGGTTCAGATTCAGCCTGTGTCCAGTGTGCAGAGTCCTCCCTTCTCTCCCATCCACCTTCACAAGCCTATCCACTGTCTCTCTGTCCTGTCAATAAAAGCACTAACATGCCCAAAAATAATCTTAAAAAAAAAACCCAACAGGATTTATATCAACAGTTTACTAAATAAATGATATTGTATAAAGTGGCATTAGGACTTAGTTTCAGTAAAGGATTTCATCTGGCACGTCTCAGCCAATCGGAGAGCAGGATGTTCTGTGGTTAAACAGGAAATATCTTCTCTGTCACGTTTGACCATGTTGTTTTAATATGTGATGTATAAAATAAACTCACACACATTCTTCTTTGTTTGTGTCCATGCATAATGTGCACACACTCAAGAGGAAGTGTATACATTAACACTCTTTCACATGCATGCTTCTTTTTTTTTTAGGATGAGAACATTCAGCTGCAAACCAAAATAATTATTCTCTAGGGGAAGACAATTGCATGGTTATCAATTTAAAATTAAGGACTTTATATAAAAAAATGTTTTGTTTAGCACAACGTGAAAGCAAAGAATGTTTATTAAAATGTTAATTCCTTTATTGTATTAATGCTTGTCAGAATTTCAACACTTTTAGAACAACCCACTTAAAACTAACTTTTTCAGAACAACCATGGCTACAAGAATTCTCAGGCTTAAACAAAGATGAATGCATTCATATCTGTTCCAAAGAGGCAAAATAAAGTAGCTTTGGGCTGAGCACAATTTTTGTAAACTGGAGCTTTGCATGATGGATCTGTCTGAATACAGGCATTGAATCAGGCGGATCCAGCTGTTATTCAAGGTTACACAGTCACACTGTGTATTTTGTATTAAAGGCTGGGTATTCGAGCTGTTTAAGTATATAATAAGTGGTGTCTTCAGTTCACTGCAGCAACTGATTGAAGTGCAAGTTTTTCTGAAGTGTCAGAAAACGATTAGCTTGAAAGTTAAGTCATACATTCACTTGAAATTTTTTGGAGAAGCTTGACCAAACAGCAGCAGAATCTTTTTTTACATTTATTCTTACAAATCCAAACCATTTTCTTTGGTCAGCCCGGCCGTTTGGGGATGATGCAATGATACAACTGTCCTATGAAAAGCCATTTAGGCATAAATTTGACTTTGGTGATACCAACCGTAGGTCAGCTCTACTAGTACTCAAATTTGGAGAACATGTACTCAATTTTGGTCAACTAGTGTGTGAGTATATCTTACTAGTACAGAAAAATCGCCTACTACTAGTACTACTAGTACTTCCAGTAAAACTGTGAGGTTCACAAGTAACATTTTTTAAGTATACTACTACTACTAGTAAAGCAAAATCGTCTACTTGTAGACAATTTTGCTTTACTAGTTAGGTCTACTAGTGCACCAAAAACATTTAATAGTAAAACAAAATTTTTGTTCACTAGAAAAACTAGTAAACTCAAAATATCTCACTAGTAGTACTAGTAGACTGTTTTTAGTCTACTAGTAGTACCAGTAAAGCCAAAAGATATAGACCTAATGCAAATGAAATAGGAGGGATTATAAACAAACCCAGCTCCCTGATTGGTTGTAATATTTTTAAAAGCCAATGAGAAGACTGAATTTGCTTTGCCCCGCCCCCTTATTAGCATATAAGGCTTACTAGTTGTACTACGCTTTTTAAGTCTACTAGCGCTGATCTATGTTTGATATCACAGATGCCCAAACAGCTTTTCATACTCCGATGATTAAATCCATCGTTGACCATTTAGTCTTGTCGAATTTTGTCGAATACGTTGACGATTCATTGCATTCCTATTGAGCACGACCTTTGAACTCTTTGTTAAGTAAATTTTGACATCTTAAGACCAGACAGGGATGTTTAATCTTGGTTTCCTTTTACTGGGAGAAAATTAGAGAGAGAAGGGGGGCAGCATGGGATGAGACCAAAACCGAGCACAGACCCAGCTGATTCCCCCCCCCATCTCTCTCTCTCTCTCTCCCTCTCTGTCCCCCCCTCCTCTCTCTCTCTCTGTCCCCCCCCATCTCTCTCTCTCTCTCTCTCCCTCTCTGTCCCCGTCCCCCCCCCTGCCCCCCCATCTCTCTCTCTCTCTCTCCCTCTCTGTCCCCGTCCCCCCCCCGCCCCCCCATCTCTCTCTCTCTGTCCCCCCCCTCCTCTCTCTCTCTCTGTCCCCCCCCTCCCTCTCCCTCTCTCTCTCTCTCCCTCTCTGTCCCCCCCCCCCCTCTGTCCCCCCCCCCCTCTCTCTCTCTCTGTCCCCCCCTCCCTCTCTCTCTCTCTCTCTCTCTCTCTGTCCCCCCCCCCTCTCTCTCTCTGTCCCCCCCTCCCTCTCCCTCTCTCTCTCTCTCCCTCTCTGTCCCCCCCCCTCTCTGTCCCCCCCCCCCCTCTCTCTCTCTCTGTCCCCCCCTCCCTCTCTCTCTCTCTCTCCCTCTCTGTCCCCCCCCCCTCCCTCTCTCTCTCTCTCTCTCTCCCTCTCTGTCCCCCCCCCCCCCTCCCTCTCTGCCCCCCCCCCCCCCCCCCCCCCCCCCCTTATAAAAACAGTCTGGTATCATGTAGCATCTGTGCCTGCTGATAACTCTGCACATACACTCTTGTACATTCCTGGGCTTGTTGACAGTCAGCTTGATAACTTTGTTAAATAAAAGTACACTACATTATATTTGCTCTTAAACACACACTCTCACACACACTCACACACGTCTGCAAACACACACATTACACACTGACAGATACGTGTGTTTAATAGACACATGGACACAAATAAGAGCCCACGTAAGCACACACCGCGACCGTCAGACAGCGATAAGCATTAAATTGTATATCAGCAGAAACAGACACAGAGTCTAGAGGACTTTAGATGTTTTTAAACATCTTGATTAACCTGAATAGGTTAGAATATTAATAATAGTCACAAAAAGGTTTGCTTTTAGCTTTGAGAGCAATTTGGAGACCAGTTCCTACCCTCACCTGAGGTCCCAAGCTGTGGGCAGTGACAGAAAAAACAAGATCATGGGTACAAGCAGCTGAAATGAGTTTCCTCTGCAGGGTGTCTGCTAGGGCTGAACGATTTCAGGAAAAGATCTAACTGTGATTTTTCCGGCAGATATTTTATATATATTGAGATTTCAATTCGATTCATGATTTTCTTCAAATCAAGCTTCAGTGCAATATTCACTAAGTTTACAGTACAGACAACAGTCAGGAAATCAGTGATCAACAGCACATAAAACATTATTCATCATCTAATATTGATGATAAATAACCTGTTTTCATCATTTAAGGGATACTCCAACTTCTGCTCCTAAACAGAGGCTTTGTGTTGTTGACCTGCTGACCAGCACTTCAGTAAATGCAAATTACTGCAAATGTGTAAAACAGTTGACACAACAGATCCGGGGTCATTGCAGCTTTGGCGATCACATGATTGTGTTGTCTGAAATTGCGATTTCGATCCAAAAACAGTAAATCTTTCAGCCCTAGTGTCCGGGCTCTCCCTCAGACTAGAGCTGCTGCTCCACCGTGTTGAGAGGAGCATCCAATCAGGACGCCTCCCTGGTGAGGTGTTCACGGCACGTCCCACCGGTAGGAGACCTCGGGGAAGACCCAGGACATGCTGGAGGGACTATGTCTCTCAGCTGGCCTGGGAACGCCTCGGGATCCCCCGGGAAGAGGGAAGTCTGGGCCTCTCTGCTTAGGCTCCTGCCCCCACGACCCGACCACAGATAAGCAGAAGTAGACGGTACGGTGTGGAGACCTCTGTGAACCAGTTTGTAGGAAAACTAAGAAACTCCTAAACAAAAACATGACAGTGAGCTTCAGAGTGATTTCTGTACATTTCCTTTTACTTCCACATAAAAGAGGTCAAGCTGTCCCTGAAGTCAGGTCCATATAATCATTCTGAATGACTGGTTTGTTCACAATCACTGATGTTCATAAAACTGAGTTTCATATTCTCAGTCAGGATGGCATGTGGCAGTGCAGCTCAGGCCGTAAGGGCTTGGGCTGGGGGTGGCTGGTTCAAGTCAAAGCACCAGAAAAAGAAAGTCAAACATGTGGAGTATCCGTTACTTTCAACATAAAACATAGTGCACAGACTCCAGAACGTAAATTTCCTCAATAAGTTGTAATAACATCACAACCGGAGGCACGAGCATCAGGTCAACTGACCAAACTGGGGAATAAGGAAATACACGAAATTCTGATCAATACATTATGAATGCACTCACTTATGCTAGAAGTAATACAAATCATGGAGCTATATGTTTGGGACCGGCAAAGCGACCTTAGAGAAGCAAAGAGAGGTGTTGTTTATTTCGTTTCTCAGTTTATAACACATTTTGTTATCGTGTGATATGACAAGTCACATGAGAGCTTGTGGCTCCTCGGGGATCTTGTGCCCTCTTCTTCCAGCTGCACAGGGCTGCACAGTGTAGCGTGGCACTTCCAGTGGGCGATGTTGCCAGCCTTTCGGTTTGAGCAAAACCACAGCGCATTCGCTTCATGTGGAATTTCAGGGTAATGAGGGAAAGACAGCTTAGCCTGTCTGTGGCTAAAGACGACAGATGAAGCTGGGGCACCCGGTGTCCCCTTGGTCCCTTTGGCCTGTTCCCCTTGTTTAGCATCAGTGAGTATGGATTGTAGGGATGAAACTGACTCTTCGCTTTTACTGTGACAGGCTGTTTGTGTGAGAAACAGATGGAAACCAAGAAAAACAACATGTCACTCCTTTAAATGTGCCCATGCAGTGATGAGTGGGTGAAGAAAGGTGCATTTGTGAATTTTGCTGATATAGGAGCAAATATGTATGGCTGTAATGGTGTGAAAGAGAGCAGAAACAGGTCAGGAGGAGGAGAATGTTTTAGTGTGATGGGAACCAGCTGAGGACAGGCCTGGTGTCAGAGTGAGGGAGCTAAAGACGTCTGACGATGCCTTCATGCTGAGGACAAACACATTTGTCACTGAACTGTTTAAAAACCATGTCAGCCTTTTTGCACGGTCATCACAAACTGCTGCTGAAATTTAAGTTTTCCATTTTGTTATGACTTTTCCATGTGACACTTTTAGCCTTAGCATCTTGTTTGTCTCAAAATCCAATCTTGCTTTCACCGGTATTTCACCGTGTTTCATCTCAGGCTCCACTTAAAACTTGTAACCTGTTCCTCTTGACTTCAGACATGCTCGACTTGCCCGTAACATGAGACATGCTCCTCACTGGGAAATGAACTAGAGGCTGTGCCAAACATTTCTCATAGAAAAGATCTTCACGATAAAGGAGAATTTGGGACTTGCAGGGGCGTCTGCTTCCACCATTCATAGTCTCAAAGCCTTTCTGGTCCTCGTAAGGATAGATAATCAAGGACACATGAACCACTTGACTTAAAAACACAGACTTGCAGTGACACACACGCTTGTGATCTTTAGTGTGAATCATCTGATGGATTGATACACGCGTACAAACACACGCTCTTCATGGCTCATTGTTGACTCTCCCAGCTCTCATCACAGCTGCTGTGGTTCAGGGAGAGTTTAGTTTTGGAGGTTTTAATGTCCTCACCCCTCCTCACTCCTCCTCACCCCTCCTCACCCCCTCCCTCTCTCTCAGCAGGTTCTCCTCCAGCTCTCCGTCAGGCTCCGCTGCTCATCCATCAGCGCTGAGAACACCTTGTAACTCATCTGTGTTTGCAGGAGTTAGCACAGCTCTGAATTAGCACTCTCCGAGTCACACACCCACCCACACACACCCACACACACGCACACACACCCCCACACAAAAAGTCAGGTGAGGGGATTAAACTGACACTCTAAACACTCATATTTTTAAGATGTTTAAAAATTAACTACTGCATAATTATTATCCCCCGTGTGTAGTAGGCTCACATTTTCCTTATTTTGGAGAAAAAATATGATTTTTGACCCTAAAAAAATTCAAAAACAAGTCTTGAATTAGACTGACACTTGGTCTGTCGGTCTAATCCCAAGTGTCCACTTAGCCCAGGTGAAAAGTCAGGTGTGTTGTCAGTCTAAACCACATATACCAACACACACACACCCCCCCCCACACACACACACACACACACCTTCCCATTCCTTTGAGAATATACTTTAAAAACACATAAGGGGATTTGACATTTCAATCAATCAGTCAATCAATCTTTATCTGTAAAGCACTTTTCATACAAATCTTGTAACACTAAGTCCTTTGCATAAAAACGAAATAAAATAATAAAATAATAAAATAAATAAAAAGTATGAGATTGAATACAATGAAAATACAAGACCCTACCCACCCTCCCTATCCACATACAGACACACAAAGACATTAAGAGGAGATTCAAACTGAAAACAGAATTAGTGAAGAAATGCTAAATTGAATTAAAAATCAGGAAACACAGGAGCTAAGACAAAAATGTCATAACGAAACAAAAATCATGATAAGAAATTAGAAAAAAATAGGGAATGGGAAAAAATAATAAATAAATAGAATAAAACATAAAATAATAATTTGGTAAACTGAGATTGCGTAATAAAATCTGCTAAAGTAGGATAATGAAAAGAATATTGATTAACAGATAATTAAAGATTTAAAACAATAACTCTGAACTGAAATGGATAAGTAAAACAGATTAAAAGGATTGAAATAAATAAGATTAAATAATTATAATACTAAATATAATCAACTAAAAAGCTAGGTCTTGAGTTTGCCTATAAAAACCTGAACAGTAGTTGCTGCCCTCAGGTCTGCAGGTAGACTGGTCCACAGTCGAGGGCCACGATAATGAACAGAAGCTTCACTGGATGTTTTTGTTCTAACTTTGAGTACCACTTGAAATGATGAGTCAATGACTGGAACAACCACGCACACACAGCACATTAAACAAGCAAGTTCAACAATCTAAATCCATTTCACCGCGGTGCCTTACAGGAGGTGGTATTCACGTCTGGATCACTGGGGACAGATGCTCTGATACAGGTGGGACTCACCTGATTGACACGGTCCACTGGAATATAAACTCAGCACTAAGAGTAAGGAAATGAATGTTTGATGGATTATTTATTTGTTTTAAAATGCTTGCTGTTGGAGAGCCTGTTTATGCACCTGTGAAAGGTGCCACATTCAGGAACACACATTTGTGGGATGAGCAGCAGAGCTGAGCGTGAGAGCTGCCTGTGTCAAGCTGCTTATTCTGCCATTGACTCTGGTTTGGTGGATTGGATGATTGAAGTCTGAAGAAACAAGACATGTTTGCATTTTAACAATTTATTCATTTAACAAACAGGAGCCGCAGCAGCGTGTGGAGGAACCAAATACAAGCACTCACTGCTGTGAACACGCCAAAAGGCTGTGATGGTCACTCTGGCACGAGCAGCACACCTGTGTGGATCCCAAAGGTGTTCAATCTACTGGCGTCCCCTCCACTCCCAGATTATGGAGTCTCAGATTGACCTGGCTCTGTGGGGGTGAGCGCTGTCATCAGGGTGTGCTTGTAAGGTCATTACATTTTTATACAATGCTGAGACCGCAGCATGTGAGGCATTGACTGGCTTTACTTTTGTGAAATCATCTGAGAGCCCTAAAGTGGGGATCAGTGGATTAGGGGTGAGTTGGATTTTAAGCATTTGAAGATGCTGCTCCAGGCGGCCTGTACTTTCAGACAAAGAGCAAAACTATGGAGCAGTGTAACCTCAGCTGAGAGGCATCTGTCACAGGTGTCTGTGTTTTAAAACCTGTTGAATGACAAGCAGCAGCATTTTCAGGGAATCAGTGAAGAATAATGATCCATCACTAACTTGTCCCTGACCAAATGCTTGTACGACATCCTTTTCTTACTTGAATATCCCTTTTTCGGTCTGCGGTGGTAGTCACTCGATGAAACATCATGAAGGCAGGGTTGGGATTGCCAGGGCCAAGTGACCTTTTCCTCTGTCTCCATCCTGCAGCTCCAGTTCTTCTTTCACTTTGCCATTTGATTTAATTACACTTGTGACTTTTGCCCGGAAGGTCGCAACAACGCAAATTACAGAGCACAAAAAGAAAAATAAAACAAACTAGAGTGTCTTTGTGGAGGTTGAGAGACGTTCAGGATGTGGCCTTCCTTTCTCTTCACGATTGATGCATTTGAACCTGCAGTCTGGTTTGGTTCAGTCCAGTGTGGTACAGTTTGTACAGTAAACCTTCATCTTAATTGCATTTCCACAGCTTATTTTACCCTTAGTTAGTGCACTGCAGTCTATGTAGTTCCATCTTTTAGGGCAACTGGCATCACAGGACCACATGTGGTACCCCTCCCAGCCAATTTAGAGTATCATAAAAATGACTACAAATGAAAGAAAGTGACAAAGTCTTAAATGGCAACTCAAAAAATTGAAACCCTTTAGAGAAATACAGGTTTTGTTGGCTGCAGGTGTTTTATTCAATGCTAAATGTATTTTTATAAATAAATGTTTAAATATGAGTAATGCTGAGGTCAGACTACACCATTTATGCTTCATTATTGGCGTAAAAAATCGTGTTGTCTGACCTTGATATAAAATGTAATGGAATATATCCCAAATGTTCTGTAACTTACGTTGACAAATTGTTGAAATGGACTTGAATTCTATGCTAAGCTCATTAAATGAAGTTACTTATATCGAAGTTTTAAATTTGAAAATGTTGATATACCTTGTAGTGACAGATCGGTGTTTTCCCTATCGTTAATTTGGGAAGGCGCCCCGTGTCCTGCCCTGCCAACAGGATCCTCTCCCAGAAATTCAAGTCGTAGATTTAAAAGAAACAAATCCATTTAATTTTTATTTTTATCAAAAGGGCCTGTACCAGGCATCCTTTTATCAAATAAAAACTAACTCTAATTTGTGTAATTTCAAAGTTTAGTCTTTTCATTACATTCATTAAAATACATTTTTTCTGTGCTCTGCCACAGCCCCCCCCCATGTTCACATGTGCACTCACAGTGTTGCCAAGTCTGCTTATTATAAGCAACTTTTTCTCTAAAGTCGCTTGCAAGTCTCATGAGTCATGACTTGCAATTTTTTTGTGCTTGTTTTTTATCGTGTATTGCTAATTTGGGCTTGCTTTTTGCTTTTCTGTGAATCCCACTGATTATCTCCCAGCTCCCCACAATAAAGCAACATGAGTGCCGTAGGTAGTTTGTCCTTTCCACCCCCGTCTCTCTCCACATAGTTGCCAGGTCTGTTTATTATAAGTGACTTTGGGCTTCTTTAGCTGAAAAGTTGCTTGTAAATATCAGCAGTTGCAGGTTGTGTTTTTTTGGGTTTGTTGTGCCCCAAACCAGGAGGGACCTGATGCTGACTCTACCACCAATATAAACTCAATTCAGGAGTCACACAAACTATTTTGTCCCGCTCCAAACACAAATGTAAATTTGACTGTAAAAAGAGGCAAACATTATTTTTCCAACCACAAAGAAACCCTTATAGCCAGAATTAAGTTTATTTCTAATGTAGCTGTTACTGTTTTCTCCATAATAAAGCTGTAGAGGATCAACATAAAACTGAGTTAAAAGCCTGACTATGTCTGTTTGGTTACAAAAATCAAGGTTAGACAGACTGTTTAGTGATGACAGAGTTATAAATAACAGCAGCCCCTCCCTTCACTTCTGTATAAAGAAAAGGATGTTCACCTCCAAACAAAAGGAAGCTGTAGAAGTAAATTAAGAGACAAATAAGAGAAAATGTCAGTGAGATTGAAATGTAATGTAGATGAAAATTAAAGCATGCTTTAATTAATTATGGTCATAGGGTCCTGTGGGGAGAGGGTCCTGTTGGGACCCCATCGACAGACCATGCCCATTTGGGTACAGGCACCCTTTCCCACAAAGCAAGAAAGCTGCAGTTAAATATTTTAGTCTTTTTTTTTAATATCAAATTAGTTATTGTATTGTAAAGGTAAATATATCCCAAAGATGTGGCCCTCTAGCAATGAGGACAAAACTAATGTGGCCCTCTTGGCATGTAAAGTTGTCCATCCCTGCTTCACAGTGGAAATATGCACATTTGCAGCATTTACTTTTTTATTTTTGTTATTTAACAACTGCATGACCGAGCTGTATGTGTGACAATGAAAAGACAACTCCTCTCCAGACGAACTTTTTAGTTCTCCTGTAGATTTGAGACCAAACACTGAAGACACATGATGAACCAATAATTAAGAAAAACTGTGTTTGTCTGTTGACGGTAGTTACCATGAAAACCAGAGACGGAGGGAGTTATGGTGTTGATGTTCATCTCAGCTGATTCAGCAGGATGAGTTTTTAATATCTGAGCTCTGACAAAGAAAATGAAGAGTAACAATGAAGAAGTGATGTCTGTTATGAAAAAGGACTCCGCTGGGGTCGACCTGCTGAGTTCCTCTCCTGATAAATACCAGAGTCTATGTGATTTAATCTTCATCTCCTCTGTTATGTAAGGCCTAAATCATAAGTGTAAACGACCCCTGAGAGCTCATATCTGCTCAGATAAATTGTGAGGAATGCTGACTGTGTGTTTCATGGCAAAACTCCCAGAAAGTCCCACTGAGGTCAGAAACACAACACCGAATACACCTCTGGAGTCTGGCCTCATCGCAGAGAAGAGCAGAGATGAACCCTCTGAATACAGACACTCAGAGCGAGTCCACCTGAGCATCTGTCCTTACTGTCTTCTTCTGAGTGCTCAGTTTCAGGTTTGGACATTTGATGGCATCCTTAAAGGGACACGCCAACATTTTCTTTTTCTTTTAGTGGATTTCCTCACTCCAGTCCATGACAAGCAGATAGACTCCATTCTTTAGACTGTGCTACATTAACAAGGAAGAAACAGGCAAAGCCTCTCCTGCCGCTAATTAGCTTAGCTAAAACACTGGGAGTCAATGGGTAGTGTTAGCCTGCCTCTGCCTACCGTCATCAGATAAACTCTTCAGCAACTCTAAACGGTCCTGTGTATCTGTTGTGACTCGTTTCTTTACTGTATTATGTTATGTTATCTATTTTTGGACTAAGATTAGCACTTTTTGTCATTTTTAAAAGAAATACATATGAAACTAAACCACAGGGCGCATGCTCAAATGGGCGCGGACGTGTTTGTAAGTTTGTCAACAAAACAAAGCACGTCCGTGGTGGTTTGTGCATGCACCCTGCGGTTCAGTTTCGTTTGTATTTCTTTGTAAAAACACCGTAAAGCTCTCACTTCAGTGCCGGCTCTGTTCGTACAGATAGAGAGCTGATCCCTGTCGCTGTGGCTAATGTTCAGGCTAATGCCATGCAGCTCATACAACCACTCTTCAAAAATCTCGAACTATCCCTTTAAAGTAGTTTAAGTTTGTTTTAGGTTTTGATTTGTTAGTTAATGAGTTTTTAGGTGCCATGTAAGTAATTTGTTTTTTCCTGTAAATCATGGAGGGAGGTTTACATCCTCCCTGTCAGATATAATCTAGGATCTGGTTAGAAACGTTCTCCTGATGGTAAAATTGGCACTACTGCCAAGTTGAGACTGTTTAAACTTGTAACAGCTTGACTCCATTTCCTCCTCAAATCAACACGTCCTGCCTTCTGTCCCCAGACTCCTTCTTCTTCTTCTTTGGATTTGAACACTGATGGTAAAATTGAGACGTCACTTGAAGGATGTTCTGCTCAGGCCTGTATTACCGTGTCAGCATCAGCGCTGTATTTATTGTAATCTGAGCGTTTCAGAGTCCAGCCGATGACATGACGGAGGTTTGGGAGCCAGAGGAGGAGAAACTGTCGGAGTATGTAAACGCTGAGGTTTACTGAAACAACAGGCCACGGTCTGCTGGGAGCCCGAGCTGCTCGGGAGTTTGACCACAGGCAGGATTTAATGATACTGTCCAGGAGTCCTGCTTAGAGGAGGAGGAGGAGGAGAGGAGGGGGAAGGATGTCATCTCAGCGAAGGAGGAGAAGAAAGAAAAGTGAGCTTAAAGGGATAGTCCAGGCTTTTAGAGGGGTTGTATAAGGATCTCACCAGTGGTGAGCTACATAAGCCAGCACAGTCTGAGAAAACTTTATGAACAGACTCTTCAGATATCTAGAATAATCCTGGGGTGCTGGTTGGGTGGAGTGATAAGCAACCAGGCACGTCCCATATACATGCTTCTGCTGGCCCGGGTTCAAGTCCAACTGTGGCCAGGTTGCAGAGTGTCCTCCTCTACTCTCTCTCGCCCCCTTTCACAAGCCTATCCACTGTCTCTCTGTCTCCCAACGATAAAGGCACAAAAATGTGTTTCCTCTGTGTCACAGTTGTAGTCCAGGCTTTAGAGACCAATCACAGATCAGCAGGCCAAAGTTAACCCAATAGAAACAGTGAGGTAGAGAAAAGGCTGTATGATTAATCAAAATAAGAGAAAGACCACAATAACTAGAAAGCACTCAGAGAGCACAAACCTCCCCCAAGGTAGCTCACATACTGCTGATACATCTATAAGCAATAGTTCATGATAACGTTTCCAGCATCATGTGATTCATGACCCTGAAAACACACACCTAGCACTCAGAATCATGTTGATATCATTATTAGTTAGACAGTTATTGAGCAAAAACCATCGTTCACTAATGGAGGTTATCTGAATCACCGCCAAAATCTTATCATTTTTAAGTTGGGCCCTTACCAACATCTCCTGAAGATTTCAACAAAATCCATCCAGTAGTTTTTGAGTAAACTTGCTTACAAACAAACAAACAAACAGCCATCAAAAAATAACCTCCTTGGTGGTGGTAATAACTATCTCAAATCACACATTAAAGCCGCCTGCACACCGAACATGACCTGGGCGACCACTGTCCATGTAAAGCTGATGGGG
This sequence comes from Cetoscarus ocellatus, assembly GCA_037902135.1. Classification (NCBI taxonomy): domain Eukaryota; kingdom Metazoa; phylum Chordata; class Actinopteri; order Labriformes; family Labridae; genus Cetoscarus; species Cetoscarus ocellatus. Next base: position 527,429 of record JBAMNC010001884.1, read on the forward strand.
CGGGGCTAACCCTCCCGCAATGCGACGGCCGCGCTCTGGCCGACCTCGCCGCTCGGTCGGCAAAGTTGAAAAATTTGAACTCTTCAGGCAATATCGCGTGTGGCTGTGCAGCAACAGCCAGTCAGCGTTGTGTGTGTGACGGTACCCGTGACAGACTGTTTTTTTACAGAGTAACAATCCATGTCCCTGTGGAAACATTAGTTAGTGAGGACATTAGTTCCTCCTAGACGGACCACAGAGAACTGACAGACGATGCTGCTGCAGGGCCGTCAGCTCTGTGGACTGTGGTTGGTAGGTGAGTTAAAGGATGCAGTTGGAACAGTGTGAACGCATCTTAGGACTTGGGGCGGCAATAGCTCTGTCCGGAAGTACATGGGTTGGGGACCAAAGGGTGGCTGGTTCAAGGCCTGACTGAACCATGTTTGGAAGTTGGAGAGGGGCCAGCTGACTTAAGTGCCCTTGAGCAAGGCATTTAACCCCAAAACTGCTCAGTAGCGCTTCATCAGGAGCAGCAAGCCATCACTCTGACATTGCTGCATTAATGCATGACTGTAGGACCTGTTTGTACATGTACATGTGTATTCCAGCGCATGTGTGTGTAACATGTTTCAACAACAGAGCGTAAAGAATTGATTTTCCCATGAGGGAGTAGTAAAGTATGTTGACCTCTTCTCCTTTTTTACCCACTGGCAGTGTATTTTGCGCAGAAAGCCTTTGTTTTCAATTCAAAATGGATGTAGTCCAGCGGTCTTAGCGCTCAGCGAGGCCTCTTAGTCCAGATTAAGTGTCTCCATGAAATAGTACACAGGCTTCGCCCCGTTGATCACATACTCATGGGGTTGTCAGTGTGGCACATAAAGACAAGCAGGGTAAAGCTGACAGTACACGATGGAGCACAGGTTGTAAAAAGAATGAATAAAAACAATGACAAGGAATAAAAATATTTAAAAACAATAATAATTATTCTACACTGGCACTGAAAAAATAAATGAATGAAATGAAAATGGACCAGAAAGAGAACAGTGTAAAAGGGTTTTATTTATTATTTATTATTTAGAAGGGACAGTGCACACTAACAATCATCAGTATATACTTATGTAAATGTGCCGAAGTAAGCAAAAAGCTCATTTTAAATTCGTAGTCCCAGTTAGGGCATTAAAAGAAAGACACATTTCAGCTCTTAATTAAATAATAATAAAGCCCTTTAATTTAGCTCCAATGAGAATTAAATAAAACTACTAGATCCAATCCAAACAAGTTCTTTACACAGTCAGATGTTTCATATCAGTGATTTTTCAGACTTTTTTGCAGAAGTCAAATGGAGGACAACGTTAATATCTCAAGGCACAGCATGTTACTGAAGCTTAGTAACTGCAACCTGGGGGCTACATGCATCCCTCTCATTTCCTCAATGTGACCCTCCAGTTATAACCTTGCGCAGCAGCTGGATCTGCCTGATATGTTGTCTGTAATCAGGCAGATCCAACTCGCCAAGCTCCAGTCGACACTGTTGTGCCCAAAGCGGCACGGCCCAATCAGAGTGCTTTAAAGCAGGAAGAGGTGGGAGATAAGAGCTGCTGTCCAGAGATTAGCATGATGCTAACAGCTTCAGTTGCAGTTTTGTCAGATCTGTATCCAGACAGCATTTCTCTGTGGATATTTTCATTCCACTCCCGACATGTTTTGGCAAGAGTTAGCACTGTGCAGTGGCTTATGTTTTATTTTGCACCGCAGCAGTAGAGCCCGCCTACTACACTATCTGATTAGCCTGTAATGGATATGATTGACAGAGTAATCATCCAGTCATCTGCCAGATTTCCTTCTCAAGATTCTGCCCATTCCCAAACACTTTCTATGGGCTCTTTTCCAGATGGACTAGTTAGATATAGTGAACGGTTCCTCCGGTGAGTCAGATTACGCCAGTCATTCATATAATATCAAAAAATCTATTTACATGAAGAAAGCTTGACCAAAACTGCCATGACAGCATAAAATATGGAGGTATTTCAAGAAAAATGGGGTCATAATTAGCTGGAACTGTTTCTGTGATCCATCTTTAATGAATTTGTCAAAATAGAAATAAAAAATGTAAAATGTACTGAAATGTGCAACAAAAAGTTGCTGAAACTGGCCTGAATTGTGTGTTTAGCCCATAAGTCTTGATTATTGTTAATATAAGTGTTTCTACCTGCAATTTAGTTTAAGTGCATAAAAATGTTCATAAATGTACATCTTATGACAGCTTTACTTATTTGCCTCTTGTAATCCATCAAATTGCAAAGAGTTGGCCCTCTGGCAAATGAGGATTATTTTAATGTTGCCTCAAAGTCACCAAAGTTGCCCATCCATGCTGTAAATGCTTATTTCTATGTATCAATGCTTGCCAGTATTTGACTGACATCCATACTACGCTGAGCATTTTTTTTTCTTGAGGAATTTTTTTTTTAATTAATTTGATATATTTCCTTGATTCAGTGACACATTTAAACCTAGCAGGTCACAAATTAGAAAAAAGGTTAACTTACGAGCAGATAACACAAAAGTAATAATTCCTCTAACCTGCTAAAACTCTTTTTACAGCAGAGACAATAATATTTTGTTTAAAACAGAATTTGCGTCTGTCTTCTTAAACTAATGTGCACAGATAACTGATTGAGTGTGTTTAAAACTCCTTCGCTTGTATGTTTGATTGTACAAATTGCCAAGGCACACTAGTTTACGCTCCCAAAATGCTGGCCTGCTCGTGGTACCATCAGTCTCTAGAAGTAGTCTGGGAGGTAGAGCCTTCAGTTATCAGGCTCCTCTTCTCTGGAACCATTTACCGACCACGGTTCAGGAGGCAGACACCCTCTCTACCTTTAAGGCTAGACTTAAAACATTCCTCTTTGATAAAGCTTTCAGTTAGGGACCAGCTCATAGTCCATAGTTTAGACACATAGTTAAGATGCAATAGGCTTAGACTGCCGGGGGGATCTGGCACACTGGGCTCTATCCCTCTCTCTCTCACACTCTCTCTCCATATCTGCCTCTGCCCCTTTCTGTTTGCTCCTGTACTCGTCTCTGGCTCTGGTCTTTTAGGTGGTCTGGGATCCTTGGTGGAGACTGCCTGCTGCTGTGGAGTCACGAAGCCTTAATAACTACAATTACAGACATAACACATATTTGGCCATCTCACTCCAGTTCATAATCATTATAGCTGTTAATGTTGATATTAGCATGATCTTTCTATCCATGGTTGATACATCTATAGTAACTATCTCTAGCTCCACATGGACATGAGATCCCTCTTGAAAATGAGGTGTCACATCTCAAGAGGTCTACCTTTAATACATTTATACTTAACAGAGACAAATATGGTAGGGATGCACTTGTGGTCTGGACACCCATGAGTTCATCACTACCATAAATTTTTACTTCCAGTAAGACTTTTATTGATTATACTTCTATAAAATTTTCACCACAACCACACAGACATGAGGACCCTCCTCTAATAAATTTGTTTGCAGCAGAAACAAATTTGACGACGACAGGTCTATGATTGGTCCATTGATCTGTCACTAGCTTTAGTTCTTACTTTAGTCCACTTGTCTCCACTTACCTCCCTCCCTTTGCCCACACACCCAACACAGCATCGTGTGGATTTGCTGTTCATCATGAGACTGGGGTCCACATTCAAGATTTCCTGCTGCTTAACAGAAGGTTTTTTCTTGCCGCCATGATGGAGGGATTCATGATTGGCTATATGGATTCATGTTGGGTGTTGGATGTATATATTTCGTATATATATGTATATGTGTATTTTTATATGTATATATGTATCTATGCATATATGTGTATCCATAATATGAAGAGCTTTGTGCTCTATTGTAAAGTGTCTTGAGATAACACTTGTTATGAATTGGCGCTATACAAATAAAGATTGATTGATTGATTGATTGATTGATAGTTTGACTTGCAGCGCTTTGAGAACCACAGTTTTATATCTTATTGCAAATAATGATGCCAGAAGATTTTCACCACTCTGATGTGGCTGTTGGTAAATAAGATCCTATGAACTCGATTCATCTTAACTGTCGTATTACACTTTGAATTAAGTTGGTTATAATCCAATCCAATCCGCTTTATTTGTATAGCACATTTAAACAACAAAATAGAATTAGAATCAATAAAACAAACATTTCCAAATAACAATAAGCAATAAATAATCAGATAGATGCATAAATCTAAAACGATGCTATAAATATAATAATAAAATCAAGCAGATAAACATAGTAAAATAAATAAAAGACATGGAGGACCACAAAACTCGTGCAAGATTAAAACGCCAGGGGAAAAAATGGGTCTTAAGACGAGACTTAAAACACTGCACCGTGGGGGCTGTTCGGACGTGGAGGGGGAGGGTGATCCAAAGTCTGGGGCCGACCACAGAGAAGGCCCTGTCCCCCCTGGTTTTAAGTCTAGCCCTGGGCACCACAAGCTGGAGCTGGCCCTCGGACCTCAAATCACACGCTGGAGTATAGATTTGGATGAGGTCTGTGATGTACTGTGGGGCCGGCCCATTCAAAGCTTTAAAAACAAACAATAAAATCTTAAAATCAATACGAAGATTAACAGGGAGCCAGTGCAATGATGCGAGGATAGATAATGGATATAATGGAGATTATTGTGCTTGTTCACTCCTAAAACAAAACTGTTTACTACTTTTTTTCCTCTTCATCTTGTCGTACCTCCATCTTATCATTCTCTGTCCTACCATGTTGTAGCCTTTTGAGTTTTGTAATGGACTTAATAAACTCCTGTTTTAGATTCATCAAAACTTTGTTTCAGCAACATTAAATAGGTGGGATTTCCCCTGAAGTGCTGCTAAGAGCTTTCAGTTGTACAATGTACATTTTTATAAATCAGATTACAAACTTAAACCAAATCAGCTCAGACTGAGTTTAAGCTCAGACATTTTGTGAGAGCAGTTTGAATTCTTGCTGCATTTAAGTACAAGCTGCAAAATACTGTTGTTATAACTGTTTGTGCTCTATATTTTGGTCTCATCTCTGGGGGGTTCTCACACAAGTACATTTATGTCTCCATCCTAACATAGCTGTTTCAGAGTTGATCTAACAGAACAATAACTGTCAGGAGTGAGAGTGGCGTTTGTTCCACTTCCACAGAGCAGCCTGGTGTGTTAGATGGGTATGGCTTGACACTGTGTTCACACCAAACGCAAATTTCAGTTTTTGGTTCAACAGAAATATATTGAAAGTGAATGGAAAACTTGTTTGAAGGGAGCACCTGGACTTGAAGGCTTAGTTTAGTATTTCTGAAGTGTGTTTGCAAAAGGTCGAAGCCAACAGTCAGGACGTTAACTGTAGTCATTCTGGTCATCTCGGGCCCTGCAAAGAGAGGACTGATATGGAAGTTAGGCTGTTCATTACTGCAGGTGAGGCCAAGAGCTTCTTATGATCTACTGAATTTTAGGTGAAAACAAACCTAAAAACTCAGCCCAGGGTGATTAACACTGCTCTGGACACACTGGCATCACTTTAATTTGCTATTAAGCCTCTTTATTTTGACACTACTTTAGCACACTGCATAATGCACACTCCACAGCAGAAGGGCTTCGCAGTGGAAAAGTAAAGCAGTGGAAACGTATCGAGGACAGTGAAGAACCAAACCAATGAACTTTTTCACCCAAAATTCAGTTAATTGTAGGGAACTCTTGGCCCCAGTTTCCATGCTAAATCTCTTTTTACAGAGGCAGAGCTGAGCAGAATCTCCGTGGCTAATTTGTAATATCAACATGAATGCCATCCAGGCCGGCTGCATATACTGAACCTTCATTTTAGGGTTCTTGAGGATGTTTTACTGTTCCCTCGAAGGGCTTTTAAGTTGTCAAATGTCTTTTCAAAATCTAGAGAAAACATGTAATTTGTAAATGGACTCAATTTCCATTTTCCCTGTTGGACACAGTTTTTAAGAAATGCACTTCACCTTTTATGTATTAGCAGTTTGTGGTCAGTCTTAGGTGGAAATATGAGTCTCAGAAGCTCAGGAGATTTTCTTAAAACCACAGAAAACTGCTGTATTTGCTGTATTTGTTTTAAAACCACCCAAAGTCTGACCTTTTGTCAACCATGAGAAGAACTGCCCTGCAGATTTGTGTTTACACTGTAAAAGGTTGTTGTACATTTTACAGTCACTTACTGGCAACAAGATGCCAGTAAGTGACTGTAAATATCTTTACAGTATCTATATATCTTTACATTATTCATTTTAATTTACAGCAGAATTACTTTCTTTTCAAAAACTGTACCATATTTTATCCTACAAATTTTAATGCATTTTAAATTACAGTTTACTTGCTGCATTTTAGTTTATATTACTATATTTTTAACTATTTTACTGCCCATTTATAATCACTATATCATTTTGTAAAAAATAAATAAATAAATAAACGAATGAAAATAATCTACATCAATTTTTATCAAATTAAATACATTTAATCAAACATTTGTTCCACTCAAAATGTGAACATATCCTAAATGAAATTTTGCCTGCTATTGGTCAGTTTTCCCGTGCAAAATAGAATTTACAGTAATTTACTGTACATATTTTTTTTACAGTTGGTATCTGTAGATATTACTCCTCTGTTTTGGTTTAATTAAAGTTTTATATATGTATTCATTTATTGAAGTATTCATCGGCCTGGTGTCACTCTTTGCCAGACAGACTATAGGCCATGTCCACATTTAGACAGGTATTGAAAATGCAGCTTTTTATGTGCGTTTGGATCTTCCACCCACACATAAATGCTGCTTAAGGTCACTGAAAATGTATAATTTAGAAACTCCTGTCATGGTGAAGAGTTGCAGAACCCTGTGTCTGTGCCAGTCTGTCCTCGCAGTGACTTTACATGATCACTTCTGTCTACTTTCCACAGTCAATGAACATGAGAGACGTTGGCAAACTTTTGCTGGTTTTGTTGTTGCTGACTGGATTAGTCACATGTTTATACATACTTTTAGCTGCTGCCTCACTAAGATGCTGCTTGAATCAACACGATGAAGACGCAAACACTGCCGACATTTTGGACAAGACTCAGTGTGATCATTTTACAAGAAACTAGGGATGCACAAGTGTTGATTTTTGCAAATATTTCCAAAGTTATCATTGCAGATAGTGATATTTTTGGCAAGATTATGAGGTATCTCATTTATTTAAATTGATGTGTTCCTCTCATTGTGGAAGTGTGTTTGTGTGAGAATTTGATGTGGACTAGGGCTGAACAATATATCGTTATCGTATCGATATCGAGATATGAACATTCAAGATATTAATATCGAAAAGCAACAATATAAACAGTATAGATTTCCCCCGTGCTAAAACTGCCCTTTCCACATTCTTTTGTATTATGATGTTTTTATTTTTCTGAAAAATGCTCGATTTTCACCGAACCCGTAGTCATATTGTATCGTATCAATATCAAGATATCTGGCATGAATATCGAGATATGAAATTTTGTCCATATCGTTCAGCCCTAATGTGGACCAAGGAAAACAGCATTTCATCCCCTAATCGAAGACACCACTGTTTTTTTATGTCAGCATTCGACAATAATGGGGTGAAGCATTGTCCTACATTCATACATTCTGTGGGTATTACAGGCAATTTGTGATAGATATGGCTAATATGCATGGCCAAAATATTAGCCATACATATGACAGGCTGCTATTGTAGTATATTCCTCTAGTACCTCAGTTGTGTCCAGTTCACCGTTTCAGTCCTTTATTTGCTTTATTTCACATGAACGTCCGACTGTTTTGGTCTCTGTTTGACCTGATTGCTGATTTGTTGTTCCCACAGTTCTGCCATTTTTTCTGCCTTTGTTTTGTCCGTTAAAGCAATTTGTAAACATCTGTTTTTAAAAGTGCTGTATAAATAAGGTTATTAATATTATTATTTATTACGTTTCACTTTTAAATGGGACCACATTGACAAGGAACACAGGTTTGTGGGATGAGCAGCAGGGCTGAGTTTGAGAGTTGCACCAAGTGTTCCTAACAAATGTGGCACCACTTAAAAAAACTTCACAGCAGGATGAGATTCATTGTCAGGAAGTTTTGTTACAGCAAAGAAATAATCCACTAAACATGTTTTCCCACTTTTTGTGGGATGCTTCTACTCCTGCTCAACATGTTTGCACATGCAGTGACACACACACCCACACACTCCTGTCCATCCCATGATCAACACACCTGCTTGTGGGAGCTGTTACACTCATGCTCTGGATGTTTACTCTGGACACACACTCACACACACGTGGGCGTCCGAGGAAGACGTCCAAAAAGAGAGAGAGACAGCGATCCCACACTCCGGTCCAACTCAAACACATCCTCTGGTTTCAGTGGAGCCTCCGAACAGAAACCAGCTCCACTATTTTTACTGAGAAACTATTTTTAGTCTCTTTCTGCCGCTCTTCAGGAGGCAGCGGCGCTCTGGCCACACAGCGACTGTGAGAGAGCTCGCTGAGTCAATACAGAGAACAATGCGCCCGGCGTCCACTCAGCCGGACAGACCGGTCTGCGGCTCCACGCCACCCACTGATGACAGGCCGCTGCCGCACAGATTATTGGAATTCTGGGAGATTACCAGACAGAGGGGGGTCGTTTTGAGCTCGGTGCTGCAAATGACAGGCTGTCAAAGGCCAGTGTACAGACTGACGGAGCAACCAGAGGCCCCCAGCAGCCCGACTGGGGGCCAACGTTTACACACTGTCCCTTGAGAGTTGGACAGAGACGCTCCAGCAGCCAAGACCAGTTTAGATTTACTGTAACGGGCTGAAGAGCGTCTGAAAAAACGAAGCCCTCGCACGCATACGGGCGTAATGACGCTGTGGTGGCTCGAGGGGAAAGTCTTTAAGGACTAAGACATGAGGATCTGGTCTAAGTCCTGAGGCTGTGTCACCTATGTCACAGCTTATCAAGGTTCAAAACCTTCAGGCTAATTAATCCTGAAGCTTCTCAAACTCTTTGGCCTCTTTTTGATGAAGAAGGGAAGTGTGCCATCTAAGCGTTTGGCACATAGTGGTCAGGACATGCTGGACGTCTGGATGAAGCACAGTCCCACTGCAAACCCAGGTGCAGAGGACGGATTATGTGCCTCAACAATTAGGCACTAACTTTGTGCAGCAGCTCGATCCACCTCACCAAGCTCCAAACTACAATATGTGTGCCCGGCCCAAAGCGGCACCGTCCAATCAGAGTCTTTCAGAGCAGGAGGAGGTGGGAGAGGCGAGCGAGACGACAGCAGGAAGTGACTGCTCATACAGTGATTAGCATAGATGCTAACAGCTTCAGTAGCTGTTTCCTTAGCTCATGACCACATGTCTTTATTAAATGGAGAACTAACTTCTCTGTAGTACGGATATTTCCCCACCAACTCTGACACGTTTTGACCTGAACTGGTTTTACGAAGTGGCTCTCGTCCTGTACCTCAGTGACAGTGCTGCATTACCTGATTGACCTGTAATGAACGCTGATTGACAGAACAATCGTCCAATCACCTGCCAGATATGCTTGTGAAAGTTTCTGCCCTCCCCAAACACTTTTTATGGGCTCTTTCCCTGATGGATTAGTGAAATAATTTAGTCGGTCCATCTGGTGTGTCAGGTTAGTAAGGCACAGGTGTGTGTTTGGCACACGTGGCGTGTTATGACACCTTCATCTCACTGCTTCAGCAGTTATGAGATCTTTCAGCGGTCTGTAGCTCCAAACGAAGGCATTTGTCAGTTTGAATGCTTGTCGATGGGAAAGACTCCAAGAACAATACTAGGGAACATTTTTGGTAATTATTAACACTTAGAGGCATTGATAGCAGATTCTTTATTTTATTTTATTTTAATGTGAAAGGAGACAGGATTTCTTATAAACCTGTTCATTTTTGGCCAGTCCCTACACAAAGCCAGCTCATGGCCCAGAGAGGATGGACTGTGTGCAGTTCTATCTTGATGTTTTTGCCATGTTCAGTGTCAGTGTATTTGTGTTTGTCCCACAGAGGTGTGGAGGCTCCCAGTCGTCCTGCACACTGATGAGATGTTTGGAGCTTAAATGAACTTTGATGCAGCCTGAAGAGAAACTGAGTGTAGAGGAATGTTTGTGTCGAACCCAGAGCCTGTCTGTCCTGTTAACACTCTCCAGACTCTGAGTTATGAATGAAACGCGTTCAGCTCGGCCTCAGGCCTCACAGATTATGGACACGAGCTGTCTTCATCAATGAGCAGAGGGACTTTGTTATGAGGGAAAAATGCTCAAAATTGGCACGTTTATCTGGTGGAGCCATTTTGGACACATTGTGCAGCATGTTTTGATGTCCACTTGTCTGCCCTCAGTGCCTTGGGACCAATGTTTGTCCTAAAAACAGGCAGGAGCAGGGGGGCAGGAAAATTGTGGTAAACCAATATATCTCAATACTTTGCGGCACTGTACTACATCAATATTCTAGTGCAATATTGTGATATTTTAGTATTTACACTTCTTCTGTCTATGTTCTGTCCGATGTTATGCTTTTACGGCACCAATCACTACCAAACACTTCCTCCTCCAAGTAGACCTACCAGTGTGACATCCTACCATTGTGTCATACAGTTTAGGACACTTAGCCCTGCGAAGCAAGTCCACTTCAGTTGCTTGGACATTATAATGAATTTAGAGTTGGGGACAATCTGGTGCCAAGCAGCTAAAACTGACCCATTACAAGTTGACCTGTCAGCCAATCAGTGCAGACTGAGCCTGTGCAGGAAAGGGAGCCTTAAAGGGGCAGGAGCTCCAACACATCACCTCGGACACAGAGAGAATACAGCTGGATCAGGGGAACTTTTGTATGAAAACTAGAAGGTCTTTGGAAATTGAGTGATTGTGAACATACTCAAGCAGTCTTAAAAATGAATATATGAACCTGAATTAAAGGGATATGCCACGATTTTTTTTGTCTTTTCTTGTCTTACCTAACTCCCGAGTCCATGACAACAGACAGACTCCATTCTTTAGACTGTGTGTACAGTAACAGGGAAGAGACGGACAGAGCTCGCCCAGCGCTAATTAGCTTAACTCAAACACTGGGAGTCAGTGGGAACTGTTAGTCTGCCTCTGCCTACAGTCAACGGATAAACTCCTCAGCAACTCTAAACTGTCCTGTATGCTTGTTGAAAGAAATATGAAACAAAACCGCAGAACACATGCACAAACCACCTCAGACATGCTTGTAAGAAGGTCAACAAAACATGTTGATGACATGAAGTGATAATCTTAGTCTAAAAATAGGTAACGTAACATAACGCAGTAAAAAAAAAAACGAGTCACAACAAGCACACAGGACCGTCTAAAGTTGCTGAAGAGTTTATCTGATGACTGTAGGCAGAGGCAGGCTAACACTACCCATTCACTCCCAGAGTTTGAGCTATGCTAATAAGCGGTGCCTGAGCTCTGCCCGTCTCTTCCTTCTTACTGCAGCTCAGTCTAAAGGATGGAGTCGATCTGCTTGTCATGGACTCAGGAGTGAGGCAAGACACTAAAACAAAAAAAATCTTGGTGTATGTCTTTGAGGCAAAATGACCTTTTTGAGCATTTCCAATGATTAAAGATTTTTTAATTATTTGATTAATTTTACTAATAGTCATATCAGTGGGGCCAGTCATCCTTCTATGTTTTTGTATGTGGCCCTCTGTAAATAAAGTTTGGACACCCTGCCGTGGTACAAACTGTAACCCAAGGAGCTGAGAATAAATGTATTTGGAGTGGAGTCAGGATTTTATCATTGCTGTTATGTTCAGTAGCTGCTCTCTGTGAAGCTGCACTGTTATTCATTTGTTTGATACTTTTATGGTTTATAAGAATAAACCAAAAGCTACTCTTTATTTTGTCAAAGTTATAAACTACACTCTGCTCCATCAATCAGTAGTTATAACATCGTTTACTCTGCCCACAAAGCTCCCCATCCTCATCCAGTGGCTCCATTAATTCAAACCCACAAAGCTTTATTTAAATTCGACCAGAGTTTAGAGTTTCAGGCCTGTCACTTTGAAACATGTCTGAAAATGATGCAGCTGACGTACAGAATATTTCAACATGAAGGAGTCAAATAGCCATAAAAGTAAATATTAGGTTTTGGTGAACATTATAGAGCTGCAGTGAGCAGAAAGAAAATATACAGTCCATGTGATACTGATATTTATGAGCACACTTGGGGAAAAAAGAGTTGTAAATGATGGAAAATTCAAGGTGATGCAGTTTGTGTGATTGTTTTTTGTTCAAATATTTGTGTGTTTTGCAGCACAGGGTGTGTGTTTATGTGGATGACACACTCCACTTTAAACTTCCATGTGAGAAAAGTGTGAAAAGACCAACAAACTGCAGAGAGAGAGACATAATAAGTGCATGTGAGACGAGTCATTACTGTACTGAGTGTGTTTGTGAGCATCACGTGCTTCTTATGACTATCCATGTCAGGAATGTAAACGTGTTGCAGTAAGGTCTGTTTATGCCCCGCCCCCCAGTATGATGACAAACACACAGGTACATGCACACACAGGTACGTGCACACACAGGTGCGTGCACACAAAGGTACGTGCACACGCAGGTATGTGCACACGCAGGTACGTGCACACACAGGTACGGTGTGGTGTGTGTTTCAGCCCCTGTCATTCAGAGGTATGTGAGGAATGTGTGTGTATGTATGTTTTGAAGTTTGGCGTTAACACTGATCGACCAACTCCCCTTATTATCTGTCTGCAAGCTCACTGCGCTAATCCAGGCTGATACGTCCTGATACCTTCATCCATCTAAAGATTTATTCCCAAAACTCCTACACCTCCTGCTCCACCTCCTGCTGGAGGAGAAGTTCTCAGTCAAAGCTTCAGGATTGTTCAAACTGGGAATGATGTGTAGAGGAGGGATGAACATCACAAAGTATGAATGAATCCAGATCCTGTTCCTGCAAGTCTGTAAATTAACCATAAAGACAAGGATTAATTGTCCAGGGTAGAGCAAAGCCCGATTCCAACAAAGTTGGGACACTGCTTAAAGCATGAATGAAAACAGAATACAGTGATTTGCACATCCTTTTGGACCTAAGCTCTTTTATGCTGCAGTTTCATTCAGTAAACTTTATGTTGCCTGTTCCCGAAATTATTTGGTGGTGGGAGTGTTAAGTGTTGGTGGGTTTGGTGGGCAGCAAAATGCCAAAAGGACACTGTTGCCTATTGACACTAAGCTGCGCTTGTCGGGTCCTGACCATACAGGGTGCTTCCACTGACAGACCAGAGCTACAAAGTTGACCATGAAAATGTTTCATTGGCATTACTGGGCTAAATCAGCATTAGTAAAACGTCCAGAAGATAGTCAGAAAAACAATAAGAGCACTTTCTTATTTGCTTTTTTACAACTTGAGTGCTGAAAATAACATCTGCATCAAACTGATATTTAGAAAGTCACCTGCACTGCACACCAAGATGCTTTTACTTAGGGTCGAATAAGTATATAAACAAATGGTATTCTGTCTAACCATTGCTCCTGATAGAGATGTCTGTTAACTGTGTAGGTTTTTTTTTCTACAATGTGTTTGTTGATATTTTCAGATAGAGCAGATAAACATTACAGTAACAAGAAGATAATACAGGAACATTTAAAAAGAAAAAGGTCAGGACTGATATTACAATCTAAGAAACCAAACCCAAGACAGAGACCAAAAAAAAGTTGCTTATAATAACCAAAATCTATGAAAATGATATATGAATAGCAACAACATACTAAATACCAAAGCATACAATAAATAAATAAATAAACTAGAAAAGCACTCAGAGGGCGCAAACCTCTGCCAAGCAGTTTCAGTCCACTTTGGCAAAAATGGTCCTATCTGGCAATGTTAAAGAATCCTTGAAACAATTCCTGGTTCCGGATGGTGATTCGGATCAGTCCCAAAATCTAATCATTTCTTCCTTATCCCATTCCACACATTTCCTGAAAATTTCATCCAAATCCGTCCATAACTTTTCAAGTTATCTTGACCACAAACAGACAAACAAACCAACGCCGGCAAAACCATAACCTCCTCGGTGGAGGTAATGATGATAAATAAATAAATTGCTGCTTGGCTGTCCAGGATCTGCTGCGCCAGAATTGGTACTACTAAGATACCTATTGGGTCATTGGGGAATAACTGGAAGGTCCATTTCACAGGTATGCAGAATAAAAGGGATCCCACGTCTTAGCACATTTCCTAAGGGAGCCCCTCAAAACACCCCTAATCTGTGATTATTTAACAAACTGAAGGACTTCTCTTATCCATAATGTGTGTGAAGGAGGTTAAAGTAACAAAAGCTGCAGGAGCAGCTTCTGAGGAGGAGCGCGGTGCTGTGGGTGGACGAACACCAAACCGTTTTATTGAGTTCATCTGTGAGTAAACTTTGATAGAGTTTCAAATATTTCTCTCCAGTAAGAATATAAAGCCGGACAGGACCAGAACATGTGAACAGCTCCTGACGCAGGTCGGGTCCATGTTCTGGTAGACTTTGGACAGCCTGACCTTTGTGAAGTGGGCGGGGCAAATAATTTTACCCTGCATCAATCCATGTTCTGCGCAGCTGTGTAAGGTAATGTTTAATACGGCTGTTTATTTTCATATTTGTATTTTGAGGCATTTTCTTAATTTATTCCTTTTTTTCCAAATGGTCAAACATCTGTTGAGCAGCAGCCAGCCTGTAAATAACTCTTCAGACGTGTTTAATCGAGGATTTTGTTTAAAATCTTCAAAAGTTTGAAACTGTTTTCTGTTTGTGTTGAAGAATCGGATCAAACAGAGAGCAGAGGAGCCACATGTGCAGCTGCTGGCTGATTTTCAGCTGCTGTGAACTCACGGCCTGTTGAGATGCCGGTCCGTCACCTCCCACTGATCCGCCTGTTGGTAGACGGTACCCTGACGTTACCACGGTGACACTGATGGTAGATGGTACCCTAACGTTACCACGGCAGACGTATCTATGGCAACGAGACACAAACAAACACAGGACCAAGACTTTTTCTTCAAAAGTCAAAGAAACATTCCAGCTTTTCTGGAAACCTGTCCCTCTTCTGTTAGTCTGAAGCCACGTGTCTGAGACTGTAATCATGTCGTCTTTGGGTTTAGCCGAGCTTCACGTTAAGACGTGAAGCTTTAGTTCAGGGCCTGGATCAGAGTGCAGGCAGTGTTGAGGGCAAAAGAGACAATTAGTGATTTCTTTCATCTAAAACAGGAATGTCTGTCAGGGATGGCACACCAGGTGGATTGTTTAATATATATTTCACAAGTTCATCTTTGAAAGAGGACATAGAAAGTGTTTGGGAATGGGCAGAAACTTTCAGAAGCATATCCAGCAGATGATTGGACGATTGTTCATCAGTCACATTCATTACAGTCAGATCATTTATTAGGCGGGCGCTACTGCACTACAGGATAAGAGCCACTTTGTTAAACAAACTCTGAAAACATGTCTGCAAAAATATCCTTACTATAGAGAAGTTTTTAGTGTTGATATTTGTTTTTCATTACCTCTGCCAAGGAGGTTATGTTTTTGTTGGGGTATGTTTGTTTGTTTGTTTGTTTGTCAATAAATCAATCAATCAATCTTTACTTGTATAGCGCCAATTCATAACAAGTGTTATCTCAAGACACTTTACAACAGAGCAGGCTGGAGACAAACTCTTCATTTTATGGAAACACATATATGCATAGACATATACATATATAAAATACACATATACATATATATACAAATACATACATCCAACACCCAACATGAATCCAGTAGCCAATCAGGAATCCCTCCATCATGTTAAGCAGCAGGAAATCTTGAATGTGGACCCCAGTCTCATGATGAACAGCAAATCCACACGATGCTGTGTTGGGTGTGTGGGCAAAGGGAGGGAGGTAAGTGGAGACAAGTGGACTAAAGTAAGAACTAAAGCTAGAGACAGATCCATGGACCAATCATAGACCTGTCGTCGTCAAATTTGTTTCTGCTGCAAACAAATTTATTAGAGGTTAGCCTCTTGAGATGCTACATCTCATTTTCAGGAGGGTCCTCATGTCTGTGTGGTTGTGGTGATAATTTTATAGAAGTTTAATCATTAATAGTCTTACTGAAAATAAGAATTTATGGTAGTGACACACTCATGGGTGCCCAGACCACAAATGTGTCCATATTTGTCTCTGTTAAGTATAAATCTATTAAAAGTAGGCCTCTTGAGATGTGACATCCCATTTTCAAGAGGGACCTCATGCCTTTATGGTGCTAAAGATAGTTACTGTTTGTCTGTCTGTCTGTTTGTTTGTTATCAAGATTACACAAAAACTACTGGACAGATTTTCTGAAATTTTCAATCAATTTTAAAAATGATTAGATGAGCAGGGCCGATGAGCTAGGATGGGACAGAAGACTGGTAGGTGAATTCTGGAGGGAGCAGGAGCCCTTTCAGGCAGTTAGAGCGGAGAAGTCCTGACACTGCTCTTTGTGAAAATGTCCTTTCCCTGGTCATCAAATGAGGAATGTTAACAGAATTTATAGAGACTTTCCCCCCAGCGGAGTTTTCCATGATGATCTTAATTCTTCCTGAATATGCTTATTTTATTGCTCATTCAGCTCTTGGCTTGTTCAAGTTAAGACACCTCATGGTTTTAATGTATAGTATTTAAATAGAAGGATCACTTGGGGTAATCTGATCGTTGCTGATTGTAAAATGTTTGTGAAATGAGTGATTGTAGCTGTAATTACACAACAGGTTATTTGGATTTACTGGGCAGCCATGTACCATATTGTTAAATGCCCCAAATCCTGCTTGCCAGTTAGAATTGTTAAAAACAGCCACTGCATCCCAAATTTATTTTGACTTTCCCCGGCCTGTGCAGCATACTCAGTTGAACCCTACATAAGTCAAGCCAGGGGACTTCCTGTCGACCCCCTGCATGTGAAACTAAGAAACAGAAATCACTCTCAAAGCTTCAAAATGTACTTTTTTAAACATATTCATTGTTCTACTGCGGCTCCTTTTACAATAATTGTGGGAAAACTGCTTCTTGCTCTGGACCTGAAGCTGAAGTGCCCACAAAATCACTTCACAGCGCCGTGGGTTTGAGAGGTCACAGCTCCCAGCAGTGTTTGGTCAACAAATGGCTCCAATGTTAACTACTGCTCAGACCACACGGTCCAGTTTCAGTCCAAATGGAAATCAAGACCATGAAACAAGAATTTCTGCTCATTTTTTATTCCATCCTCTGGTGTTATTATGACATTTTTTAGTTAAGCTTGATTAAAGTAGTTTCAGAGGTCATTAAGTTTAAGCCACAGAGTGACATTTTTGATAAAACCTCTGCTTGAAATCAAGGAGAATTTTTACTATTATTTTATTTTTAGGGCATATTTGGAGCTCCATATAAATATGTCTGTATAGTAATAGATGTGCTGTCAACTGTTTCATCTAATGTTGTATTATTGTCTCGTAAAAATGCTGATTGGACTAAGGCTGGCTCCAAAGTAGACATTTCTCAAATCTGAATCAGTTTTAAAAACACAGTACACCGCAGACATTAGTACAGTTTCAACTGGTTTTTAACATTATGTGCTCTGGACGCTCACACTGGACAATTTCTACTCAACTATGTAAAGTCATTTGGGCAGAAAAGTGATATTGTTGATATCAACCATAGTTCAGCTCTACTAGTCCTCAAATTTGGAGTACAAGTACTAAATTTGGGTCGACTAGTGCATGAGTTGACTTTACAAGTGAAGAAAAAAGTGTCACTAGTACTAATAGTAAGCCCTATGTGCTAATATAGGGGCAGGAACAGTAAGTTCAGGCTTCTCATTGGCTTTTGAAAATAGTACAACCTATCAGAGTGCTGGATTTGATTATAATCCCTCCTACTTCACTTGCATTAGGTCTACTAGTACTTCTAGTGAATCTTTTGGCTGTACTACTAATGAGATATTTTGAGTTTACTTGTAGTAATAGTAAACAAAAATTATGTTTGCACTAGTGAGCCATAGACCTTACTAACTAAGGAGAATGGCTTACTAGTCGACAGTTTTGTGTTACTAGTACTACTAGTAGACTTAAAAAAATATTACTAGTAAAAACTCAAAGCTTTACTAGTAGTCCTAGTAGCAGCCCTAGCTTTTCATATACATTCTCCGGCCACTTTATTAGGTACAACCTGCCAGTACCATGTTGGACTCCCTTTTGCCTTCAGAACTGATTTAATTCTTTGTGGCAGTGATTCAAGAAGGTGCTGGAACATTTATCACAGGTTTTGGTCCATATTGACATGATAGCATCACACAGTTGCTGCAGATTTGTACACTGCACATCCATGAGGCCAATTTCCTGTTTCACCACATGCCCTAGCTGCTCTATTGGAGATCTTTTGACTGTGAAGCCCACTGGAGCACATTGAACTCACAGTCATGTTCAAGAAACCAGTTTGAGATGAGAAGATGGACACACTGTGGTCATCAAGGGATGGACATGTCAGTGACCATATGCAGGTAAGCTGTGGTGTTTAAATGAGGCTCAGTTTGCACTTTTTAGACTAAAGTGTGCAGCAGCTTGAACTTTTGACACAAGTCAGTATGGATCCATGCTGTCACTTTGTCCACGCCAAAGTCTGACTCTAATATCTGACTGTAGCAGCAACAGCCCAGACTCATCAGACCGGGAAACATTCTTCCAGCCTTCTGTTGCCCAGTTTTGGTCAGCCTTTGCGAATTGTAGCCTCAGTTTCTTGTTCTTAGCTGACAGGAGTGGCACCCAGTGTTGTTCTGTTCTGCTGTGGCTCGTCTGCATGAAGATTTGATTTGCATACCTTTGTTGTTAGAAGCTGTTATTTGTTCAGCATCACTTATTTCACCTTTCTTCTCCATTCTGAGGCTCAGTTTGACCTTCAGCAGCTCATCTTGAGCGTGCCTACAAGCCTTTATAAATGAAGGTGCTAAAATGATTGGCCGATTAGTTGTTTGTGTTAACAAGCAGTTGAACAGGTGTACCTAATAGAGTGGCTCTGTATTCCTTGTAAACACAGAAATGCAAGCACAGCATTTTCAGATTCATTCACTGGGACCTGTTTTAAAACGTGTGCATTTGTGGGCTACCAGCCTGACCAGTTACCCTGTTTTCAGTTGGCTGTTTTGTCAGATCTGGACCACATTTCTTTATTAACTGAAAAACAATCAACAAGACTGACAGCATTTCACTTCCGACATGTTTTGCCGACAGTTTGTTCTAATGTTTTGTATTTTACACTGCAGCTGTAGCGCCTGCCTACTATGTGATCTGATGACAGATCGATCATCCAGTCACCTGCTGGATATGCTTTTGAAAGGTTTTGCTTGTTCCTAAACACTTTCTACAGTATGTGCTCTTCCCCCGATGGACTAGTGAAATATATTAAATGGTCCATGTGGCGTGTCAGGTTCAGTAGTATTTTTTATTTTGTCTTATCTTAGTAGTCTAAAGGTAACTACCAAAGGGTGTCATGGTGGTGCAGCAGGTTAGTGTTCTTGCTTCAAAGTAAGATGGTTGCTGGTTCAAACCCCACGTCAGGCAGGGCCTTTCTATGTGGAGTTTGCATGTTCTCCCTGTGCATGTGTGGGTTCTCTCCGGGCACTCCAGCTTCCTCCCACAGACAAAAAACGTGCTCATTAGGTCAACTGGTGACTCCAACTTTCTCTTAGGAATGAGTGTGAGTGTGAATGGTCGTCTGTCTCTCTATGTGGCGACTGGTCCAGGGTGTACCCCCCTCCTCGCCCAGTGTCGGCTGGGATAGGCTCCAGCTCCCCGGGACCCTGAAGGGGATAAGGGGTATAGATGATGGATTATTAATTATCAGCTTAAACTCACTGAAGCCTGCAGACAAAAGGTACTGCAGCTGTCTGCAGCAGAAAGTGACGTCCCCGTGTCTCCTGAAGGTCTACATTCAGTTAGTTTGTCATCAGCAGCTCTCATTTCAGCCCCGTCTGCTGTCTGCTCATGGTCGACTTGTTTCAAAAAACATTTTTATTTCTTTGTCCTGCTGTTGTTTGTGTTTATTTATGTCTGTGCTGCGCTCAGGTCAAACACCAGGAACAAGAGAGATGCTTCAGTTTCAGGTCACATCTGTGCTTCTTGGGCTCCAGACTCAACTGTTGTTCTTGTCCTGCTCTGGTAGACGTAAAGCGTTTACAGTGGACTTCCTGGAGTCTGTTTGGGTCGAGCTGAAGGAAGTCTGGAGAGGGGACTGCCCGTCGTTTGAGTGGGCGGGATATCCATCATAGTGTGTTTATACCTCTGACATCTTTGATGAAGCTGAGTGAAACTTTCACTCAGTTTGATTCAGAATCACTCAGATCACATTTTCTTGGAAACAAGTCCACCTGTTGAGCATGCAGACTTTTGTTCTTATTAAGATTTTCAGCAGTGCTGGGTGCTGGTTTGGCTGATTGATAAGCCACCAGGCCCGACCCATACATGCTTCTGCCAGTCTGGGTTTGGATCCAGCCTGTGGCTGGTCTGCAGAGTCCCCTTTCACAAGCCTATCCACTCTCTCTCTCTCCTGACAGTAAAGGCACAAAAATGCCTAAAAAATAATCTTAAAAAAAAAAATACAGGAGTGCTCATTTTCTTTATGTCTGTTGGACTCCTGCAGGTGGGAAAGTCCTGCTTTTGAAGACATATTTCTGAGACTGCCAGCATCCTCTGAGAGTCGCACTGATCCCGTTTGATGGATGGAGTAAAAAGTGCTTGTTGTTCTGTTGCCTGGCAACGGGGTATGTCTGTCTGACAGTCTGACACAAGAATCAGGAGGAATCAGTCATAATGAGGATAAGCCTAAACACACTGTGGGGGTATTTATGTGTGTAATGAGGAGGTAATCACACTTAACTTTATTCCTCCACACCCAGCCAATCCAGACCGAGGGCGGTGCCTTAATCCAGCAATTATTCACCTGTCTCCAATTAGATCGTCTGCGTGCACACACACACACACACACACACACACACGGCATATCCAGATCTGATCCCTCTCTCTCTCCTGGGATCGCAGGCAGTTAAGTTGTTGATCTTCTCGGTGATCTTGGCTGTGAATCATTTCGGTCTGGGCTCAGATTTCTTGACTGAAACTGAAACTGTGCAGACGGCTGTGGTCAGTGACTGACTTCAGGAGCATGAAGAACTCACTGCTTACACCCGGACGAGTTTTGTTTTCATCACAGGACAGCATCTTACTGATGAAAGGGTTGTAATGCTGCATGTAGGCCGTCATTAATGCTGCGTTCCAGTTGTACTGGAAAGTCGGGATTTCCAAGTTCTGAGTGGAAATTTCATCTGGAACGCCCCTGAGGTCCGAATTTCCTACCACTCCTCACCACTCCTGAGTTGACAATCGAAGATGGCTGCTCCGGGTGTAAACAGTTATTAAGCTCCTGTAATATTCCAATGTAACTGGAACACTGCATAATGTTAGTTTTAGCTTTCTGTGTCTAAAACCCGTTCACACTTCCAAAAAAACCCTGAAATTATCCAGATTTTACCCGAGTGAGCTGTATCTGTGAACTCAAACAGCTGAGTTTTTCACTCTGACTTTGCCCGGATAGTTTCTTGCACCTCTGTAGTATTTTATCCACGTAAAGTCCAAGTGAGCAGAATGAGGGCCAGAGAGAGTCCAACCTGTGCCACCAGTGCAAACCAGAATAGAAGACCGGACAGGATGGATAAAAGCTGCTGTTATTGAAAGAGAACTTTCTTTGATTCCAAGGAGAAAAACACAAACTCAGATGCACGTCTGGACCTTTAAAAGTGTTGTTTTTACTGCACATTCAAAGTTCTGTAGATCATCTGCTCGAAAACGATCACCACCAGGTCTCACAAGCATCCAGAGAGCTGCAGCTGTCGGATACAGAGCTGAAACACTGCAGCTTTCTTTCTCTGGTGTAATCGTCGTGCATGTAGTGACGCTGCTTCATATTCACTTCTGATCTGCTACAGCTGCCCCCTCCACCACTTCTTACCCATCCAGAAGGGACTTCTCCCTGCTGAGAGGAATAAGTGTGAACAGTCACGTCAGGGAATTTTCCTGGGAGGGCAACCCAGGTATTATCCTGATCTCATGTGTGAAAAGGGCTTAAGTAACAGATGAGAACCAAGTCCATGGCCCTCATTCATCAGTCTGGTGCAGAGATTTGCACAGATTTTGGTGCAGAAATCATTTTTCACCAGCTCCCAAGTGTGATTCATTAAACATGCATCTTTGTACAATCTCAGCATTTGGACCACTGCATGTTGATAAATCTGGTTGCTGACTTCAGTCTTCAATTAAATACCATGCCCCTAAATATTCACAGGTTGGCCCAAAATTTAGAGGGAAAAATACATTAAAAAAGAGGAAACTTCACTAAGCTGCAGGCTGTGACTGTCACAGGAGAAGAAGAAAAGAATATAATATTGTTATTTAGACGCCTAAAAAGTGAGATTAAAATATACACATTACAACATCGATTCCTTGAGGGTTGTTAACTTTACTCCTGGCATTGGTTTTTAATTCCCCTCCCTAGTGTGCACCGAGTTTATATTTGTGCAAACAAAGTCAGATCAGATGTGGGATTTGACTCAGATCAGGTTCTGACTGGTAAATACTGATCAGTGCACTGAGATGACCATACACCCACTTTTTGTTTGTGCATGTGTTTGATAAATGAGGGCCCATGACTTCAGTACTTCAGTAAAGGTATAGATCCTGCTGCTCACTTATTACGCCAATACAAATGAAAGCTGATCAGTTAAATTAAACTTGAGTCAAAGTATTCAAGTACTTGCTATTAAAATAGTAAAACAGAAAGAAAGTTCTTTTTGGCAAAAAAATGTACTGCTATGTAGGGTGCTTAAAACCGTCTGAAAGGACAATCATCTCACCAAGTTTAAAGGGACACGCCAACATTTGTTTTGTTTTAGTGTCTTGCCTCACTCCAGAGTCCACAACAAGCAGATAGACTCCATTCTTCAGACTGTGCTGCAGTAACAAGGAAGAGATGGGCAGAGCTCTCCCACCGCTAATTAGCTTAGCTCAAACACTGGAAGTCAATGGGTAGTGTTAGCCTGCCTCTGCCTACAGTCATCAGATAAACTCTTCAGCAACTCTAAATAGTCGTGGGTGCTTGTGGGAGCATTCGCAAACCACTGTGGACGTGCTTTGTCTTGTTGACTGACTTACAGGCACATCTGCAGTGGTTTGCTCATGAGCCCTGCGGTTTGGTTTCGTATATATTCCTTTTGAAAATTACATTAAGTGCTAATCTTAGTCAAAAAATAGATAATGTAACATAACACAGTAAAAGAACGACTCGCAAGAAGTAGACAGGACCGTTTAGAGGTAAAGAGTGCATCGGATGACTGTAGGCAAGGCAGGCTAACACTACTCACTGACTCCCAGTGTTTGAACTAAGCTAACTAGCGGTGGGAGAGCTCTGCCCGTCTCTTCCTTGTTACTGCAGCACAGTCTGAAGAATGGAGTCTATCTGCTTGTCTTGACTCTGGAGTGAGGCAAGACATGAAAACAAAAAAAATGTTAGCGTGTCCCTTTAAGCTGCGGTGGGCTTTCTTCTTCCAACCCTTTCACTCCTTATTGACAGCAGATCATTTTCACACTTTACCACCAGGTGATGTGGGTTAAACAGGTGACGGTAGTTTGACGTGTTCCTCTGAGATCAGGTCCGTACAAGATAGGTTTGGCAGGTGTTCCCGTCCGTTCCGGGAGAACTGAAGGTAAAATACTCATTTCTGGAATCAGACACGATTCAGAGTTAAATTCATTTGTATAAACATGGGTATAATTACTGAACTCTTTTTCTCACGTGCCACAGATATTTATCAGGAGCAGGAATGAGCTCCAGATCACAGAGCTCATCCACTCCTGAGGTGAGGAGAGACATGTCCTCCCATCAATCAGAGTGGACGGGACCGGACTGAAACAACAAGCCTCTTCCCTCCAAGGGCCCGCGGTGCTTCTCGGTGCTGATGAGGCCCCCTGGGGGCCAACAGGGGCCTGCAGCCATGCTCGCCAGGCTTTTTGTTTCGGACCACCGGCCGAGCCCTGTGGCGTTGTGTTTTCACTAAACATTCCCCACGGCTCCTTCGTGGGGGCGTGGAGGTGGTGTCGGGGGGGCGGACGCGGGGAAATATCAGAAATTCTGTGGTTAGTGACGGGCCGGGCGACCAGAGTCGGGCCCCAAACATCTTGTAGGAATAACAGAGGAGCGGAGCGAGGCCCTGGGCGGACGCCATGTTTGTGTGTTGGTACATTCCTGGTGTGTGTTTTATTTTTCCTGCGCTGTCCCCTCGCTCTGTGTCGCACCGGGGGGTTGGCCGGGTGGGGTGGGCACGGATAGCTGTGGTTTGGTTGGCGGTGTGAGGATGGGGGTGTTTGGGATGGCGTTGCAGTTTTAAGGGCATGCAGAGGGGTCCCAGCGGGCGACTATCAGATTCACCATTGAGCGCTCGGACTTGGCGAGCAGGAGGACAACTCGTGTTTTGTTTTCTAATTCTTTTTATTGGCAGGTCCTCCCCCTCCCTCCCCCCTCCCTCCCTCGTCTTCACTTTTGTTTTTCTTAAGAACCCTCATTGCCAAGAGCTGAAACAATAGCAAAGTTCTCCAAAGCCTCCCTGGCTTTAAACAATGCCATCAATCACAGCCGACACACACACACACACACACACACACACACACACGTATGAGCTGAAGTTTGTCCTGAATGAGCACACATGAACGAGGACGAGGCTGCAGGGACGAAGGCCGAGCGGGTGTTAAAAGACTAATGAGCACCGAACATTTGGGACGGAGTGAAAACATTTTTAAAAATGATCCTGTAAGTCAGAACTCTGGGTGAATTATTCAGAGCTGTCAGCATCAAGCCCTCTCTGGATTTCACCCAAAAACTCTTTTAAAGCATTTCCTTGTGGCCCAGAGTCCCCCAGGCGGCCTGTGTGTGTGTGTGTGTGTGTGTGTGTGTGTGTGTGGGTGGGGGTGTGTGTGTGTGTGTGTGTGTGTTCAGACTTGATTGGACAAAGCTCAGTTTGGGTATTAATTTTCTGTAAACCAAACTAAATTTTCCCTCGTTGCTGCAGCGAGAAGTTTTGATTATGGACCAAAGAAGAAGGTTTTGGTCCTCACATGCTTCCAGTCCATTACACTCATTCAGGGAGCCCAGTCTGTGCCTTTTTCAGTTTTATTTACACTTTAGTGTCGTCCATCCATCCATTATCCCTCTCAGGGCTGCGGGGGCTGGATCCTATCCCAGCTGACTTTGGTCGAGAGGCGGGGTGCACCCTGAACGTCGCCAGCCAATTGCTGGGCGACATGGAGAGACAACCATTCGTGCTCACACCCATACCTAAGGGTAAGTAAGGGTCACCAATCAACCAAGTGAGCATGTTTTTGGATTGTGGGAGGAAGCTGGAGTGCCCGGAGAGAACCCACACATGCACAGGGAGAACATGCAAACTCAGCACAGACAGTGATGCTGTATAGCAGAGTTTCAGGAGCAGGACCACACCTCATCCACGCCTCTTCCGGTGTTCCTATGAATTCAAACTTGACCATTTCTTCCCTTCGTTTTGTTCACACGATGCACCCCTCCCTCCCTCCCACCCCCTTTTCTATTTTGTCTGTCCTCCCCCTCCGTAGGACCTTAAAAAGAGGGTTCGTCATGCCCGGGAGCTACGGCAGATCCCCCAAGGAGTTTCCCAAAATCATAACACGCTACATGTATCCGCTGCAGAGCTCATCATCATGAACATAGAATAAATATTTGTCAAATTCGCCCTGTTGATGGTGTGGTCCTTGCTAGTGAAGGCCCTAAGGCCTTAAACAACACAGGGGTTCAAACCAGTGACCTTTTTTCTGTGAGGCACATGCACAACCCGCTGTGCCACCGTGCCACCTCCTCTAGTATCATAAACATATCTATTCTGCATGATAGAGCACTTCTATGCACTAGACAAACAGCTCCAAGCATCAGGACTTCTCTCTCACTCCTTATCTGTGGCACCAGTAGCTGCCTGAAATGGTTGAATAGGCCTACCAGTGTGATGTCATACCATTGTGTCATCAGCTCAAGCTTATCTGTTCAGCATGGCCGAACATAGACAGTAGAAAGAATGCAAAGTCATTGACAACATGGTGCAGAGCATTGCTCAGCACTGGGCCCACGACAGATATGAATTTTCCATTATTATTTAGTAATTATTATTATTATTATTATTTTTATTTAATTTTCATAGTTATGGTTGCAGACATTCTCTCCACCTTCCTCTGCATCTTCAAAAGTCTAATATCTTGTCAGCCTTAATCTTTATACATCAATGTGTTCTTCACTCTCAGCGACTTCTGCTCTGTAATCACCTTTTTATATGAAACCATTTTATTAAGTATTTATATTTGGGTAATGTTTTCTCCAAAGTGACTCCTGTTCCTGATTTAAATCAAAACAAACATACCTTGGTTGTCATTTTCAGCATGTCACTATCTTCCTATCTTGCATTTTTCTATCTGAAAGTCACCCTTAATTTATTTGTCTTTACTTTATCTTTGCTGCTCATTCTTTTTTGGTTGCATGCTTAAGCCAACTTGAAGGAGTTTTGGGGAGGGAGGGAGCTACCATTAGGTTTTCAAGTTAATCACAGAGCGATCTCCAGAGGCCCTGATCATCAGACATATTTAATGTACCTACAGAAATCAATCTTTCTATGTAAATCAACTGCAATATTGCATACATAATAACATCTATGCATGCTAACTATGGGCAATATTCTGCATAAAAGTAGAGATAGAAGCAGTCAGTGATGTGGCTTAATTTAACACAACTACCAACTACACAACTAAACAACAGTGGAAACACCAAAAACATACTCAAACATTTTACTTGCAGAATAGCATGAATAAGCAGGATTTGATAATGGCACTGGTATCAGTAAATTCGAATCAATTCCCATCCTTAGTGTGGACTCACAATACAGCAAATGAAATCTGTCTGTGAAGAAGAATCTTCAGGATTTATGGACTGACGGGTTCACTGATTTAGAGCTGGATATTGATTTTGGACACATCATCTGAAATGTATTTAATATTAGCCTCTACCTCGAATTCTCTGTATTCTCTGAAGCAAATATTGTGGAAGATCATAGAAAAGCAAAAAATTGTTCAACTTGCAGTGCAGCTGGATCAGCCTGATTTAATAACTGTAATCAGGCAGATTAATTTTGTCAAACTCCAAATCTACTATGACTGGCCCAATCAGAGCAGGGAGAGGTTGGAGCTATGAGTGAGACTACAGCAGAGATTAGCATAGATGCTAACAGCTTCAGTAGCAGTTTTATCAGATCAGGACCATATTTCTACATTAAATGACAAATAAATAAGAACACTATTAACTTCTCTATAGAAAGCATATTTTTGCTCCACTTCTGACATGTTTGATGAGTTTGTTTATCAAAGTGGCTCGTGTTCTGTCTTTTACTCTATGGCAGATGTTTTCTGATGGGCCTGCATTGAATGTGATTGACAGAGCAATCGTCCAATCACCTGCTGGATATGCTTTCTATGGGCCCAGATGGACCAGTGAAATATACTGAATGGACCATCTGGTATGTCAGTTTAAAAAGCAAATTCACACCTACTAGTAATCTAAAGACAGCTTTAACATAACAAGTCTTTGACTGCAGGAGGTCAGGGTACCAGCTGCTGGCATGAAAACTGTAGACAGAGAGTCCGTTACCTGGAATGGGTTTGGAACCAGGACCTTCACCACTGTGCTGCCTCCCTCCTCTCTCATAAATACAAAGAATCTTTAAAAACAACACTGAACACTAACAGTACAGCCGCCTAACATGGGCAGAAGTACAACAAGAATTTTCCGGAGAATCCGCCTCATTTAAAGTCGACCCAGGCCAAGAGTTTTAACCTCTGATTGCTCCCTATGCTTCAGATCTGAGGCCTTCCCCTCTACCCATCAGGCCCCCCTCCTTGTATTTGTCATTGGATTTTCTCCCCCCCCCCCCTTATTTGGACCCGGTGTGGTCGCTCTTCTCCAGCAGGGGCGGGCTGTTGGGTGTTCCTCTGTAGGTAGAGCGGCGCTCAGCCAGCGCTAACCGGCACACTGCGATCTGACAGGCCAAACAGGGTCCTGCAGGTCGGCCCGGCCCCACCCAGAGCACCGGGTCAGGACGCCTGGACTCTGCCCTCCTGGCCAGTCCCCCCACCCCCTCTGTCAAACCCCCTCCAGTATCAGCCCTGAGCAAACAGTGAGAGGACGCTCCTCTGCTGGATGACTCTCAGGACTTTACCCGCTGGCTTTGGGGAGTGGGGGGGTGTTAACGAGAGCCCCCTCCCTGTGTAAACTCTGCATGTGAACTCTGGACACCTCTCTCTGCATACATGAACAAACATTTCTCTTTCAGTCCGGCTGCAGAGCTTGTTCTGACATGTTCAAGCTTTATGCTGTATCTACGATTATCTGCAGGCAGAGCAGCTGGATCACTTTCACCTTCAAGTTTGCCCCAAAGACCACAGCGTCTCCTTAGATCAGTTAAATTCAGATTCAATTTCAGCATCAAGCAGGCTGCTCTCATTCACTGTTTTATACTAGAAGTCTGAACACACTCAGGCCCTTTTGTACAGTCCTGTTTTCATAGAACTATTAGCATCTATGCTAACCTCTGTTCAAGCAGTCACTTCCTGCTGTCGTCTTGCTCATTAACCTCACAGTGCAGATCTTGCCATGCTCCAATCCTCTACAACTTCCAATCAGGGGAAAGAGGCGGAGCTGCAGACGTGGCCACAGCAATATACATGTTTACAGAAATATACAGAAATCAGTAGCTTTAGTAGTTCCATTCTTTAATAGTCAAAATATCTTCATACATGCATATAGTCAGAATCCATCTTCATCTTGTTTATATTTGGACAGTTTTTTTTTTTTTGCTGCTATTATTCAGTATTATTCAGTATTTTTTGTGCTGCTATTTAAATCTAATATTATTTTTATACCTCTTACCTGGCATTCATTGTGGACAGCATAGTAGGAATTTCATTGTGCAGGGAAACATGTTTCTTAATGTGCAGATGACAATAAACACTTTGAATCTTGAATCTTGAGCAGGAAGTGACTGCATGTTTGAAACAATGGCTGCTTCTGAAGAGGTCTCCATGGATGCTGCAAAATCTGCAGTTTTATCAGAAATGGACTCAACTTCTTCTTTAAAAGAGGAGCAGACAGCGTCACTTAAAGCTTTCTTACAGGAAACAATGTTTTTGCTCTTCTCCCGATCAGTCTCAGTAAGAGTTTGATCAACTGGCTCCTCTGGTGGTGAAAAAGATGTGAGGGACTCCAAACCCCTCTGTGATAATCGTGTCTCTGCTGGTTGCCCTCATGGACGATCAAATCAGAGAAGACAGGAAGGCAGGGATCACTGCTGGGAAACTGGGAGAGATGTGAAAATCCTCTGGACAATGCTGGTTAGTCTGTGGTAGTCACGGTTACTCAGTTGTTGTTGTTGACGAGGTTCATGTCACATATAAGTGGTAAATGATTCATCTGTGTGGTATCATTTAATGTAAGACGATAGTCTAAGGACTGAAACATAGTTTAAGCTAATGGCTAACAACAGGGTCTAGCTGCCACGTCATACTGTGGCTTGATATGATTGGTCTGTGATGATCATCCAATCACCAGCTGCAGCTGTTTTTGAAGGTCCTGCCCAATGAAAACATTTTCTATGGGCTCTTCTCAGATGGACTAGTGAAATATTTCAGTGGCGGACATATGAAACTGTCCGTTTTGCTCGTAGCTCCCACCTCTTCCTGCTGTGAAGGACTCTGATTGGGTCGTGCAGCTTTTGGTTGAGCACAGTCATTGCAGACTGGAGTTTGGCAAGATGGATCTGCCTAATTACAGACATCAGATCAGGTTGATCCAGCTGCACTGCGAGGTTAGGTATGGAAAAAAAAACTTTAAATAGTCTGCCCACTGTGATTGGCAGTGTCTCATTGGTTGGTATTTTAGATACCCCTTTTCCACTGTGCTAGATCCAGTGCTAGAGCCTGGGCTGGGTTGGTGCTAACCCGAGCACCTCTTCAGACTGCATGTCTGCTTACCCAGCAGCGCTAACACCAGAGCCACAAAACAAAACCCAAGCTACAATTCATTCAGCCCCTTTTGGTTCGCTTGCTTTGTTTGGTCCTGGTTCACATAAGATTACTGTCACACCCACAGCATTTTGAGTTTTTCATCTTATTTGATTTGGCCTTTGGAGACCTGAAGGCAGGAGATCAAATTCTACATGAAGAGGATGGTCAGGACATTGTATGATAACAATGGGTCTTACTTAAACAGAAAATTTCAGACAGATCGGCTAATTTTACACAAAGATGGTTCTTTGGTCTGCATTAGGGCTGAAAGATTTATCGTTTTCTAAACAAAACCGCATTTTCAGAAAACACAACCATGTGGTCACCAACGCTGCAATTTTTGCAGCTCTCCTGACAGACCCAGGATCTGTTGTGTCAACTATTTTACACATTTGCAGCAATTTGCATTTACAGAAGTGCTGGTAAGCAGGTCAACAACACAAAGCCTCTGTTTAGGAGTAGAAGTCGAAGTATCCCTTAGATAACACATGTCATTAATATTAGATGATGAATAATGTGTTATGTGCTTTTGATCATTGATTTCCTCACTGTTGTCTATAATGTAAACATAGTGAATATTGCACTGAAGCTTGATTTGAAGAAAATTGTGAAAATTGAATTGAAATTGCAAAATCTGCCAGAAAAATCACAATTAAATCTTTTCTTGAAATCAATCAGCCTTAGTTTGCAACAGGGTTCATGTTAGCTTTCACACCACCGCAAGGAAACCAAACTTTCCAAAAAAACAGATCAGAGTTTGATTGGTCTGGACCAAATGGATTAGGTGTGAAAGTGACCTTGAAGTTAACCTATTAAGAGGACCTGAGGCTTGCAATACTAGCAATGCTAATGTTTGCCTCACTCTGCTTGATATCGTCAATTAAATTACCTTAGCTTGTGGCTGTTGTGAGTTTCGTTCAACTTACAGTGTAGTCGCAATGCATTGCTTTTTAATTCGCTTGCTTTGTTCGGTCCTTGTTTGTTATGAATGGTTTTCACACTCAGAGCAAACTGAACTTTGTTTCAAGCAAACCAAGACCCCTGTTTAAAGTCAACCAGACTTGGGTTCTTTGGTCCACATCTGAGTTCATGAGAGTTTTCATGCAACCCCAAATAAAACTTGAAAGCACTCAGAGAGTGCAAATCTCCACCAAGGTAGGTCACATATTGCTGTAACACTTATAAGCAATAGTTCATGATGAAGTTTCCATCATAATATGATTCATGACCCTGAAAACACACACATAGCACTCAGAATCATGTTGATATCATTATAAGTTAGACAGTTATTGAGCAACAACCATCGTTCACTAATGGAGGTGATCTGGATCACCACCAAAATGATGAGATGAGATGAGATGAGATGAGATTTGATGAGCCGAGCCGAGCCGAGCCGAGCCAAGCCTTTTTTGATCCCCAGAGGGAGAATTCAGGTGTTGCAGCAGTACAGGGGTAAGTACAAGGGTAAGCAGCATGCGTTAAGGTTAATAGAATAACATATAATATAAAGATAGAGATCAATAAACTTTACAGTAGCACACAAACAAAACAGAATAGGTGGAGGTATTTACAATTATATTATTATATGAAATTAAATATTAACAGAGTAAGTCTTATACAGGACAACTGAGGCAGTGATACAGTGACAGTGAGGTTAAAGTCACAGTAAATCTAATCACTTCTAAGTTGAGCCATTACCAACATCTCCTGAAAATACCAGCAGAATCCATCCAGTAGCTTTTGTGTAATCTTGCTAACAAACAAACAAACAAACAAACAAACAAACATATGCCTGCAAAAACATGGCCTCCTTGGCGGAGGTAACAAACTTCCAAGGAAAAGGGAACCAGAGTTTGTTTGGTAAGGGCCAAATGTTTTAGGTATGAAAGTGACCTAAATAATGAACACGCCTCAGTGCTTGTAATAATCAGAGGAATCATTTGCTAAGTAATGAAACCAAGCCTAAAAGATTAAAGTCTTTGTCAGGTATGTCTGTATTCTTCCTCTTTTCGGGGTCAGAGGTCACCTTGCAGTGAAAAGGTCAGTCATGTTGGACATTTACACTGACAGAGATAGAGTGTGTGTGTTGGTGGAGCAGAGGAATGTAAATCTGCACACGCTTCAGAAATGAAACAGGAATTTTCCTGGGGGGGGTTATCTTATCAGTGTTTACTGTAAGCACCATCTCCTTTTCTCTGTGGACGTTTATAGATCGGCTTTCGCAGCCTGCTGTTTCTAATCTGGCAGGGAGAGCACTTCGAGAAGATAGATCTGAAAATGACATCAGATATAAGAAGTGGTGTTATTGTTCTTAGATTGACTCAGAAAGATTTAATCTGCAGCCTCTGGAAGGTGAACTTAACCTGCTTTTAATGCTCTTTTAATGCTTTAATGATCAGGAGCTCACCGTCACAAAGTTCAGCAGTGCTCTCCTTAAAGATTCTCCGAAAATCAATCAATCAATCAATCAATCAATCAAACTTTATTTGTACAGCACTTTTCATACAAAAAATTTGTAGCACAAAGTGCTTCACATAAGAAATAAAATGAAATAACAATAAATGACATAAAAAGTGTAAAACTGCATTCAAAGAAAATAAAAGACCCCACCCACCCTCACAATTCACATACAACACCTACACTAAATTAATCAAACGCACAGCGACATAAAAGGAAATTCTAAACAGAAAAACAGAATTAAAAGACTGAGGAAACGCTACCTTTAATTAAACATGAGGAAACACAGGAGCTAATACTTAAATTATAATTAAAAATCATCAGAGATTAGATAAAAATACTAAAGGGAAAATGTTTATACTCACGAAGCTACGCAAAGTACAAAGCTTCTACACACAATTGTAGCTTCTGTGTCAGTAACACCACGAATGCCTCTATGATTTCAACTAGAGGTCCTGATAAACACCCAGCATGAAGGATTTTCCTGTGCAGGTGTCTTCTTACTAGAGGCTACTAGAGGTCCCATCATTCACCTAGTTGTAAATTTTACTCACACTGTGTACGCTGTTTCAATAGTAGACGAACATTACTATTCAGAAGTACTTTGTCATCTGCCTGGTTGCCATAATGCAATTATTATTACTACTACGGCTGCTTTGTTACTACAGCAGTGTGATGAGTTTGTGTTGGTTGATGCGTCGATTGTGTCCTCACTATGGGATCATTGTTCCAAGGGTTGATTGGACGTGAGCAAAGACCACCTCTTTCGGGTGAGCTTGGTGTAGTAGGTAGCATGTTGTGTTCCGAAATACTCGTCAGTAAAAGTTTGGAAACATTATTTCTGTCAATTATTTCTCTCCTTTGATAATACCAATTGGTATCATATTAAATGTTGGAAAAGCTGATTAGTCACCTTTACAACACGGTAAAACTCCAAGGGATCTGCATTTGTAGAAGAAGCAACACAGCTTAACATGAGGATGGAGCCCAAACAAAATGTGCCAAAAATCCCTGCATCTGGGAGCTGGTGTTCCTGCAGCATTAATGCTGTCAGCCCTGGTACCATTTCCAAACTTAGGACAAAGTTCAGTGAGGCTGGGGAAGTCAAAGACAGACAGCAAAGTGGAAGACAACACCCCAGGTCCTCCATCTTGCTTCACTGAGGAGCGGGGATGGATTTTGGCACACGTTTAGCTGAGCTGCTCACTCCACGAATGCACGATCTTTACTTTATTGTGAAGGTGTCTAGTCAGGCTTTCCAACAATATGAAATACAATACCATTTGATATTACCAAAGGAAAGAAATAATCAACTAAAACAAGGTTTCCAAACTTTTTTTTGAGGAGTATATATACAAACAAACCAGCGAACAGGGAACGGCGGCTTCCATAGGAACAGCTCTCCCAAATGAAAGTGATCTATGTGTGAGGATACAAGAGGAGAATCAGAAGGATGAGAACCACCAGGGTAAGGCATGGGACAAATAGTAGGGGAAAACAGTTTGCTTTTTCTAATGATACTTGGGGAATAATGTCAAATAGCAAGATTAGAGTTGGAATATCACAAGTTTGAACTTGAAAAATAATTTAGAGGGAAAAAAGCTGAACTGAGATATTGAAAATGTTAGAACACAAGATAAAGAATACATCTGACCTGTATATTTGACTTTAATGTCCAAATCTCAACTTTATTTTAACTTTAACTTCACCTTTCCTCTGTTTTCTTGACATGTCAACATTTTTTCTTTAATTCATAATGATAAAATCTTTTTAAGCTCAATATTTTTCCTTCTGTCTGGCCTTAATACTTTTTCATATCATTGTTGTTTGTTCTGCATTGTACAAAAAGATCTCACTTGTCTTTGTTTGGGCCTTAAAAAGGTCTTAAAGTCTTGAATGTGATTTTTAAGAGTGTGTAGGAATCCTGTGAAACAGACCAAACAGCCTGAAAGAAAGAAAAGAGATCAGTGCTTTAACAGTTTCCCCTCGACACTGGCAGCAGTCAAAGTCGCTTTTAGTCCTAAAACGGCTTGAGCTACGGAGCTATTTCTGAGTCAGCTGCTACTATAACTGTCAGAAGAAAACAGAAGCAGCCCAATAACACTAAAATACAACACAGAGCCAGACAGACTGCCAACTGCTGATTACCGCTGTTGGAGAAAAACCTCAAATCCAGAGCGTCTGAGCGTCCAGGCTTGTTTTGGGGTTAACCGCCGTGCACTTGTGAGGTTCGATCAGTGCCAAGAGTTTCTCAAACGTCCCCAGAGGAGTCGGACTGACATTTCCAACAGGATCATTCAGAGTCATTCATTTCAAACACTCACTGTTATTTCTGCTAATCTGTCTGTTTGGCTTCAAACGTGGAAACTCAGTGGGATGAATTACCCAGAGACCACAGAGACATATTTCAGCCCTCTCCTCTGATCGGCCTGCAGGACCCTCTGTCAGCACTGTGACTGATTCAATGTAAAGTCTGGATTATCAGATGTTTTGTCAGTATGGATGATAACTTGTGAGGTAAAAAAAATCCTTAAAGTCTGCGTAAACATCAGATTTTATTACATAAAAAGCAACAACAAGATTTGCATATCTTAGGCAAACCTTGTGACCTACTTATGGCTAAATGTCTGACGATGGGCCAACGAAGACAGTCAACAGTTTCTTCAGGAAATGGTTATGAGCTCACAGATATGTACTCCAGTTATGAAGACTGAAAATGATTCTTAAACTGAATTCATCTCGTGATTTTTGGATCATACAGAAAAAAAATTCAATAGAAATAGAACAAAATGGGGTGCTGGTTCGGTGGAGTGCAACCAGGCACGACCCTGTACATGCTTCTGCAGGTCCGGGTTCAAATCCAGCCTGTGGTCAGTTTGCAGAGTGTCCTCTCCTACTCTCTCTCTTCCCCTTCACAAGCCTACCCACTGTCTCTCTCTCCTCACAATGAAGGCTTAAGTATGCCCAAAAAATGACCTTAAAAAAGAAATAGAACAACAAGTACACCCTTTCAAGAACATTTATTATTTATTTAAGTGACGTTTACAACTAGGAAGCACTAGGGGAGCACAAACCTCCACCAAGGTAGCTCACACGTCTGTTCCACCTGTAAGCAATAGTTCATGATAAAGTTTCCATCATAATATGATTCATGACCCTGAAAACCCACACCTAGCACTCAGAATCATGTTGATGTCGTTATTAGTTATTATAGTTATTAAGCAAAAACGATTGTTAGTTAATAGCAGTTATCTGGATCACCACCAAAATCTAATCATTTTTAAGTTGGGCCATTACCAACATCTCCTGAAGATTTCATCAAAATCTGTCCAGTAGTTTTTGTGTAATCTTACTAACAAACAAACAAGCAAACTCATAAACAATCAAACATATGGTGGCAAAAGCTATGATATGGTGCTGGTATCTCAGTCTGCCTGGGTCTTGGTAAGATTTCATTGATACAATGCCATTATCGATTCTGCTTATTGATCCAATTCTTTATCGGTTCCCTCATCGATTCCTACAGTTTTTCTGCACAAAAAAACAAGTCTAGATTACGGCAAAGACATGGCTCTCCTGATATTGATTACTATTCGGCAAAGTAAAATGTTTCAGACGCTGGTGTTTCCACTGTTGTTTAGTTGTGTAGTTGGCATCATACTGTGTTAAACTAAGCCACATCACTGACTGCTTCTATCTCCTGTCTGCCATGACTGCACCTTTGACGTCCTTTGAGCCGACCGTCCGTGATGAGAGCATGAGATCCTCCATTTGTGAGAGATACTTATGGAAGGAATTGATAAGTGAATTATTGCGCAGAAAGACGTTGAGTCTTTTGGCTATGTTTTATTGATTTGCAAGTGGAATTGGTTTTGATGCCCATCCCTATCGGCTTGCTTGGACTCAGATCAAGTCTGCCATCCAGTCTGGGAGGTGGACCCACAGCTGCTCAGGTTTGACATCATCTGCAACACGATGAATGCTCATAGGATGATGTTGGAATATTTTTTCATTACCCTGAATATTAGGGATGTGACATGTTTCATAGACATATAGAGTGGTGCAGGGATGACGTCTTTGTTTAGGCCAACATGAAAGTTAGCATTGTGCTGGTCAGCACACGAAAAGCCTCTAAGATTTTTCACTGTGTTTTGCTCATAACTGATCATAAACTCTGGAGCAACAAAAAATTCTGAGACATACATGTTCTGGTTTTTGTGATAATCTTACAAATGAACCCACTTTTCACAATTTTTTAAGCTTGAACGTATCGGCAAGAGTGAAAGCTTTTAGTAAGTTACAGCGAAACTATAATATGGCAGTTTGACCTAGAAGTAACTACAATTTTCCCAATGCATAAGGTCTTATTGTGACCTCTTGTTTGAGAGTTTCCTCATCATCGAGTGACCTGATCAAGTTGTTCCTCATGGCTGTGAAAATAGAGTATGAATACTGTCATAGATTATTGAAAAACAATCAGAAATGCTTGGGTCCCTAGCCATTTTTGTTGTAATTATCAGCAGTAATTTAGCAACTGTCCTTTTAAACACACAACGATTAAAGACTCAGAAACAGGCAACATCAGATGCATTATATTATTTTCAATTAAAACAATGAAATCTCATCACAAACCTTATCTCAGGCATTTATCCAAAACCGTTATTCTAAATCCAATTTGGTTTCAGGCTTCAGAACCTTAATGCTAAATGCTGAATGCTGAGTGCTAAATGCTAACTCACTTCTGCATTTTTGCACTCATTCATGCACCACTCTGGTGATGCTTTTGGTACAATATCCATGACTCAATATGCACATTTTTTTCGCAACTTCACTTTTTTTGAGAAATTATATTTCCAACATATTTCCTCTATACATTCATTACTCATTTTTATGTTTTAACATATGTATGTATATTTGTAGATACACATGTGTAAAGAGGAAATAATTAGAAAATAAGTAAATAAATAATAAAGGACAAACAAGAATGGCACTTGTCTGGTCCTCCACGTCCAATCCATCACCCTTCCTCAATATGTACATTTGATGTATGATATTTTCAGTTTTAAGCACAAACAGATTTCATTCATTGTTGCCATTTCCTTGCTTTATTTGCTCTTCAGCACACAGGGAAGAGAAAACTCCTCAAATGAACAAAGCACTGAAGTTTGACAGACATCATGGTTTTGGAATTTCCCCCTGTGGGACTAATAAAGGAAAAAGCAATATCTTATCTTATCACACGACTCTGAGAGGAGAGGCTGCTGTATGAGGCTTATCTCTTGAGGAGATGAAGTTCATCAATAATGAGCTTACCAATACAGATTTCAAGTCTCGTGGGTGCTGTGACAGTGCGTCATTTACTAAACAAATTGTGCACATTCATCATCTCTTGCATGGGGGTACATGAACTCCACATCAGCATTGTGCATCAAAAAGAACATTAGATGTCGTACCTGTCCATCGCAGCCTCCATAACATACTGGTCCCTGAAGTAGGAATAATCCTCTTAATCTACTCCCAACGTCTGTGAGAAACAAACCCAGACTTTCCTGAATGACCTGTTGGATTATTTTGTAATTCCACTTTTATATCATTGCTTAGGTGCTTGAATGACAGTTAGAACAAACTTCGTGAGCCTTTATAAACCTTACAAGCGTATGGATGTATCATGATGTGTTCTTTACCAGCTCAGAAAATCACAATTAAATGATATAAATATGCCATGATGAAGCGTTCAAAAGCAATTTTAAAACAGTGAAATTATGTTTCTGTTTAAGATGTTTGGAGGTAAAATTTCTTTATTTACTAGCATTATAAAAAAAATTACAACAGAAGATAGGGAGGGGTAAAATAACATGAAAGTGTTGTTTTTTAATGTGTTTATTCTCCTGTTTTATTTTTATGAACTGCTTCACGGATGTTGAAGGGAAGGGCTTTTTAACTTAAAACTAAAGAAAGAAATTGTTTAAGGATTAAAATATTTCCCACAAACAATTCCCTGCAGTTCTTGTAAAATTGATTTTAACCTCGGAATGGAAGAAAATAAAGTACTTCAATGACCAAGGTTGTCAGAAACAAACTGAAAAGTAGGGATGGGACTAAAAAAACTATTCCAGTTGAGAATTGATAGCAACTCCCTTAAGGAATCCATGTCATTAATCTTTTTGCTTAACAATTCCTAATCGATTCCTTCCACTTTTTCTACTTGCTTTGCAAATAGAGGACATCATGCTCTTATCAGAGGCAGTCAGAACAAGAGACAACAAGGAAGTCAAAAACGTAAATGTGGAAGACAGGAGTCAGAGGTGGTCGAAATCGTGGCTTAATGTTTTTTTTGCCTACTGCTCATTTTTTGACTTGCAGAGCATTAATCTATGCAGTTAATATCTGGAGGGTCATGTGTTTGACATTGTTGTGTTCAGTGGTTGATGTGGCTTTTGCAAAAAAACAGGTTTTACAAGTACATATAATTTTTAAGCATAAAAAAGAATTATAATGAAATTAGGGTGACACAGTGGCGCAGCAGGTAGTGCACGTGCCTCACAGCAAGAAGATTGCTGGTTTGATCCCTGTGTCAGTCAGGGCCTTTCTATGTGCAGTTTGTGTTCTCCCTGTGCATGTGTGGATTCTTTCCTGGCACTCCAGCTTCCTCCCACTGTCCAAAAACATGCTTGTTAGGTTATTTTGTGACTCCAAATTGCCCTTAGATATGGGTGTGAGTGCGAATAGTCGTCTGTCTCTCCATGGATGAAGAAATTAGACATGTTTGTATGAACTTTGATTTGATTCCTGAGGGCTTTGCATTTTAACGTGTTGTAAAAGTGGCGTTTTATTGGTGTGACAAAATGTCTGCATGTCTAAGAAGTCAGTTTGAGTCTTGAGTCTACAGACGCCTTCATCCATCAGTCTGTGGGGTTTCAAACTCAGCTGTAATCCTGTGTTAATGTCTTTTTAAATGATCTGAGTAAAGTAGTAAAAGCTGAAAATGTTTAATGTATTTAAATAAAAACACATTTATCCCCAGTTTGATTTAGGAATGTGTTTCCACCATGAAAGCTGCATCTTTTTCAGCTTTGTAAGTCTTGGTTTTATCTTGTTTGAAAGACTCACTCAACACGTCTTACACCACAAGGAGCAGAAAAACAGGGGTACAGTTACGTGGTTTTCCTTTGCCGTCATTCAGGAGCTCGATCTTATTACCTTTCATTAAGTGTGAGGACTTCTTGACATCATGGCAGCCGCACAGAGAAAGTTAAGTTTGGCCGTCAAAGGTACGAAACAGGAATGAAGACATTTTGAACTTGGGTTATTCATATAAGCAAAAATAAATCTTTCTGGAAGCAGAGGAGCCTCATTGCAAAATGAGAGGCAGTGCCTGGTTGTTTCATAATGTAAACAAGAGCGAGAAAATGAAATTACAAGGCAAAATGATTACTGTGTGCTTTTATATTTCTTTATTAAGGTCTATTCAGACAGTTTATATTTTGAGAGGGACAAACATTTTTGTTAGTGGATCATATAATAACAGTAACAATAACTCTATTTTTAAAAACATAGGTTAAAAAAGTGCTTTGACAAGCAGACAAGGTTATTTACATTCACGCACAAACAGAATAAACCAAAGGACCTGAGGATCCTGAAGAGAGCATCAGCGCTTCAGGTGTCCCTCAGACCAGCGGTGCTCATGGGAGGGACGTTTTCAAGGAAGGAGAGGAAACTCAAGACCAGTGTTGGGGAAGCTACTTTATAAGGGCGTGTTTACTCATCACTCGTTACTTCTTAAAAAAGTAATCTGTTACTTTACTTAGTTACTCTCTATGGAAAACTACTTTTTACGTTACTCGTTACTTTTACATTACTTTTATGTTGCTCGACTTTGGGCAGAACCCCATCTGTTCCTAAACATGAAGGCCTACATAAAGTTCTTCTACAGAGGATATAGCGGGTATTTCTTTGTTCATGAAATAAAATCATGTCACAGACCGTGTGAAATGAGAGCTCCTGTCCAGTGTTTCCAGATTTTTCTTCTGAAATAAGCAAACAGGTCGATAAAAACAAGCTCAAAAAAACCACAACCTGCAGCCTCGACTCACAAGATCTGCTGCGACTTTAGAGCAAACAAGGCCCAAACACGCTTATAATGAGCAGAACTGGCAACGCTGCTCGTGTTTAATGCAGACAGGGGAGAAGGCAGCATGGGTGTCAGATCTGTTCGTGGGAAGAGTAACTTTGAATAACAAAAGGAACTACGTTTCATGACCACATTTTCAGTAATAGTGTTACTTTACTTTTAACCCAAAGAAAGTTCGTACATGACTGTAACACACAGCACTGCCCAAGACCCAACATAAAGGTGGGCACAACAGTATCGGCCCAGGTACTGTACACAGACCAAAAAACACAAAGCCCCCCCCATAGGGCCAGAATCACCAGAGATCACACTAACACGCACCAGCCCGAGCTCAAGCCCAAGGCCACCCCAGACACACTGGTGCAGCCCCCAATGCCCCCACTCAAACCATACCGAGTGGCCCGACCTGGACCCAGACTGTACAAGAACCAAGACTCAGGACCAAGATGAATCACAAAAACATAAAAACAAGGAAAAGGAAAATAGAGATTATTGGTAATTATTATAACGAATATGAAATTTAATCAAGGTAAAGTGCTTGTTGCCTGCTTTTATATTGATAAAGAAGCTGGAGTCTCGTATATGAAACAGTGTGCAGAGTCCATACTAAAGTGTTCATGCACCAAGAACCTGAAACTGAAACCCAAAATAATTCAGACTTCTAAAACCATGCACATGCAGACCTACACATGATGTTCTCTTCATCAATGGTTATCCACCTGAATCGTGCACACATGGATCAGCCTCCTGATCCTCCCTCTGTGCCCTCTTTTAACCATAAACAGTCGATGCAAAGCACCGTCTGAATGAGAGTGTCTAATAATGATCCGGCTGAGCATGCACCAGGCCCGAGCACACGCTTCTGCTGGTCCAGGTCTGGGTGTGACCTGTGGACTGTGAGCAGAGTGTCCTCCCCCTCTTCACAAGCCCATCCACTGTCTCCCTCATTTTTGGCAATAAAGGCACAAAAATGCCCAAAAATAATATTGCAAAAAATGATTCTAAACTAACTGATGAGAGGATTTCAGAGGAGAACTACAATGAGAACCAGAAACGTGAATTTGATGCCAAAATGTAGTTTTTTTATGAATGAGAAGGTGCTTGACCTCCCGTGTGGACTGACCGCTGCAGAGGAAAGGATAATTAAGAAGAGTGATCAAAAAGTGACACCGAGCTGTGGCTGCATTCAAGAGCCCTGCCTGTTGTGCCAAATTATCCACAGTCCATCATCTGGAAGGTAACTTTTATGAACCTTTCTAAAACATTTTAAATTCAGGTAAAAGCCGGACTACACAGGTAGGTCTTGAGTTTGCTCGCCGTGAGAATTTCTTAAATGAAACAGCAAAAGTCTAATTTTACAGGAAGAGGACATCTGATTAGATTATGATATGACAAAGTAAATGACATTCGTACTCATCTAAATTTTTGTCAAATCATATAAAACTCTTGTCACTGCATGACAGCACAGCACAAGTTCCCATTTCTGCAGAACTCTGAAACTGCAGGGCGATGTCCTGGACTACCTCTTTGTTTATCTAATCAAGGGTGGGAAACCTGCTGTCTGGAGCCCACATGCGGCCCTTCACCTCACTTTATGCGGCCTGCCAGTCATTTCCAGATAAACAAAAAACAACAAATTAGAAATAGGAAGAAAACATAACAAGAACTGCTAAATATGATTCATCATGAGTGACCAGTACCACATAATGCACAACTTAGTATAGGTGATAGAATATTTTAATAACCTTAGATTGCAGATGCATGCTTTGTTTTTTCATTAGTCATTACTCTGACCTTACTCTGCTATAATTCTATCTCTATGATGCATTCAAAAATTATATTAAGTATTAGTAAAAACTATATTTGGAAACAATGACAAAGGAAATATTTTTGTGCTTAAAAAACTGGTGAACATTCATTCTTTTATTGCGTCAAAATAAACTTAAATTGGCTTTTGTTATTTGTTATGCTCATTAAATCATACATTTCTAATTGTGTTTGAGTTCAAATATATAATCCTTTTTTAAGCTTTAAATTAGCTATTTTTTGATTATTGATGTATTTTTCTTATTGGTGCCAGATGATATGTAACAGTGCGGCCCTCAGGCGTTGAAAAAACTGTCTGTGGCCCTCTTGGTAATGGGAGTTGCCCCCCCAATCTAAACCAACAGTCTGTTTGACTTATGGTAGAGGAAACATCACCGGTGTTTTGTTGTTCTTCGTTTTTATAACGTCTGTGTCCACCGTAGAATAAAGATTATCTGAGGAACATACAAACCGAGGGATCTTCAGACAGGAGATGACCTCTGTAAACCGCAGAGTTGTCCAACAGCAGAAGAAGAATGGGGAAAGAGGGGCGTTCCCGTCTGAAACGGGCAGAACCAGACGTCCTTGAGTGTGCACCCTGTGTGGTTTAGATGCTAACTCATGCCCGATCCACCACAATGATCTGTCAGCCCTGCTGAATGCTGGGAAGTATTTGATATGATAAGCTATTTATCACTAAAGTCACCTTCCTCATCCTGTCACCTCTGATGCTGAGGCTACATGTTCTCCAAATGATGACGATCATTATTAATTAAATTAATATTTAATGACTGAATGACAAATTCAGAACCAATACGGGGAGACGAGGCTGCTGTGGTGACTGATAAGAGTGATCAACCTGCAACAGCCAACAAGATTTTATTTGAAAATGATGCTACATACAAAAGCACCACCATTTCTGAAATAAATCCAGAGGTTCAATGAAAGATGGAAATGCTTTGCAAATTTAAAAAAACTGCTAAAATAAACTGAATTTATAGCCAAAATGCAGCCATATTTTGCCTTAATTCAAGGATAAATATTTAAATATTTGACTGATTGAGTATGTTTGCAATCACTATGTTTATTGATTTCTTTACATATGTAATACTCATTTGTACAGGGATAATATGAAGCAAGAGAAGGTTGCCACACTCTACAGTGTTTAAAACCTGAACTTATTTGCAATGCCCGTCCCTAGTTGGTCCTTTAAAGACATAAAAACAAAAATAAATACTGTTCAAGAAT
Organism: Cetoscarus ocellatus; assembly: GCA_037902135.1. Taxonomy (NCBI): domain Eukaryota; kingdom Metazoa; phylum Chordata; class Actinopteri; order Labriformes; family Labridae; genus Cetoscarus; species Cetoscarus ocellatus. The sequence continues at coordinate 571,301 of JBAMNC010001884.1, forward strand.
TAAACAAAAAAATACAATCAAAAAGCTAACAAACTCAGTAATTAAAGACTGAACAATACCAAACAAATAAAAACAAAAATACAAAAATAAAAGGTAAAACAGGAACCACATGATAATTAAAGACTACAATCTGAGTCCTCTTAAAAATCTGTTTCAGGTTGAGTTTAAAATGATTTCAGTCTGGATCCAGTTTATGTTCTGAAGATAAAGATTTCCACATGATGATGTCTTGAACAGAGAGTTTGTCCCAGTTTCAAACAAACTTCTACTTTTCACATACTTATTATCAATTTATTATATTAATAATATAATATATTATATTAATATTATGATCAATCTGTATTCCCTCTCTGTCAGAGCTCCTATCCTCATCGTAGAAAGATGCCTAATGAAGGAAAATGGAAAAGAAATTAGTAAAAAGACTAAAAGTAGATGAGATTAAATAAAACTAAACTATCTAGTGAATTAGTAAATAAGAAATCAAGTGAATAAAATCTGAAATTTGAAAAATAGGTAAAAGGACGTCTGTAGAAGTGAGTTTTAAGAAAAGACGTTACTGAATCTGCAGGCCGTCTCTGTTCAGGCAGGTCGGTCTGAAGTCTGGGAGCTCTCCTGGAAAAAGCCTGATCTCCTGTGGTTTAGAGTCTCGACAGGAGGCTGCGAGCTGGCTCTGAAGGGTTTGGGGTAACTCAGGTTTTCACTTGAAGCTCTTTAAATTACACAGAGGTGGTGGCCCATGTGCAGCAATGTATAGCCCTAGCTCCTGTGCCGACTCTTTCTGTACAGACACAGAGCTGATCTCTGTCACTGGGGCTAATGCTCAGGCTAATGCCGTGTACATCAAATCACAAAAATCATGAACTATCCCTTTAAATAAATTGTGTAACCAACTCGATTAGAACTCCAGATTGTTTTCTGCACCCATTTAACTATCAGGAAGTCATCAGAGTGAAACAGAAACAACAGAAATAAAAATTCTTTCTTTTCGGGGAGAGATGCAGTGAAAGGAGTGGAAACCTGGCAGCTTGATCCCGAACGCGTCATGAGGTGTTCAGAGTAGAGCAGAGATGCTATCGGCCTCCTCGGAGTAACAACAAACATGGTAGAAAGTCTCCTGGAGGATCAGCGGCTCCAGCTGTTCTTCCCACACTATCTCCTTCTCTTCTCCTCTTTTCTGTTCTTCCTGCGTCCATGCTGGATGACTCTGCCTGTTTCTCTGCCAGAGGCCTCGCAGGAGCAGAAATGAGGCGTGCAGCGAGCAGGAACCAGAGCCAGGCGCTGGTCATAACGCTGTGAATTATTAACGCTAAATATCAGTCTGCAGAAACACTCGCTGCAGCAGCACGGTTATCAGATTCAGCTCTCAAATACTCCACTTTTATTCACCCGCTCAACTCACAGTTTGTCCTGGAAATCCACCAAACACCATCCGAGCCCAGTGACTATAGGTTGTTTATTTAGTCTAAATGCGGTGAAGCCTGACCCCCTGAAAAAAAAAACTCAAAACAAAAGTAAAACAATGTGCGGAGTGAGAAAAACAGATTTAAGTTCTCCATCAAGACCTCTTCCTTTCAGCCCATTTTTGCTCCTGCAGAGACGAAGTTCACTTTTATCACAAACTCTTAGACGCACAATCTGTTCTGGAGCTTTCATTCAAACAAAATGATCTTCTGGAGTTTTCCTGGCTGTTATGTAACAAGAGATGTTTAACTTTTCCCAGTGAAAAGGAAATTAACTAAACCAACACCTCCAGGAGAGGTTCCATCATCCTGCATTAGAAAACATTTCTAAACTTCCAATCTGACTCAGAAAAACTGAATCCATGTATCTAATAGTAGGAAATGAAGGCTTCATTGGCTCTGCAGCTATTTGGTTTAAAGTTTTTGTGTTTTATTATGTCTATTGTTATTTAGTATCTTGTAATAAAGGGGAAGATAATATAAGATTTTCCTTCTTTCTGCTCCTTCTCATTTATTATTTTAGCTTTTTTTTAATAATGAAATAAATATTGAAATGAAATTAAGTCCTCCAAGTTTAGGTTTCATCAAAACATCAACAGGTATTACAAGGAAAAATACTCTCTCTTAAATCTAAGTGTAAGATAAGGATAAAATGTGTTGGTGCTGTCATAGCTGGTGCATCCCCTTATATGTCAGTTCAGGCTTAAATCATAATAGAAATGATATCTTATGTTTGACTTCCACACAGCAGAACCAGAGCTAAGGAGATAATTATGGATCATAGTTAATTAGCCGGGTGATGTGTGACATCATCAGCTCCCGGCTCTTCTTCACGCCGTTTTCGGCGGTGGTGACAGAGTGGATTCCTGCATCTGTGTGCCTGTGGACGATCCTCCTCCTGCATGCCTGTGTTTGTCTTTGTTCTGCTGTAAATGTGGAATGTGTGTTTTATGGGGAGAAGCTGCAGATGTCGAGCTGAATGTTTACATGCACACAGCGTGACAGAGTCGGGATCCGCCGAACACTTTCATATCAATATCACGTCAGTCTGGGAGGTGGAGGGTTCAGACCGTTGAGCTGCAGTAAACAGGAAACAGTTGGATAGTCTCTGTTTGGTGCTCCGTGTTGACATGCTGAGTGGAAGCTGTCCCATCTCTATTCAGAAGATTTTATTGTTTAAGGAAACATTTTTTAGCAAAGAGTAAAAATCCTAAACACCAAATTTAATCTGCTCATTGTTTATGTGGTACAGACACTAAATCATGTCTCAGAACGTCTTGGAGGTTCAAGTGTTGTTGTAGTTTCACCAGTGAACGAGCTAAACATGGAAAGTTTGTCATTAAGTCATATTTTTCCTTAGGGTGATGTATTTGATCAGAATCAGAATTTGTATTTATTGCCAAGCACATTTGCACATACAAGGAATCTGACTTGGTAGGGTAGTGCAAAAACAATCAACATATAACTGGAATAAAAATAAAATAGTGTCAGTCTGTGAACTGAGATATTAGTGAAAGATCTTCTACTCCACAAGCCCCGTCTAACAACAAACTGGCTACGTTTACATGCAGTCATTAACCCTTTCATAACCGGAATATTAGCAATAACCCGGTTGCGCACAGCCATGTAAACACCAAAAACCCTTTTGAAAAACCAGAATATGCTCATATTCCGGTTTTTAGAAACCTGAAAATCACCCCTGGGTTACTCCTTTTCTAACCCGAATATTTGGTCATGTATACACCGATCGGGATATCCTCATCGAAAGGAACATGAAGTTGTGCTCTGTGCATGTCCTTTTCGCAAGGAATCTTGTTTTTTTGAGTACAGGAAGTACTTGTTGTAACATGGCACAGCTCCGGCCTGATTTCCTAATTCTTCGCGTTCCTGTCTTCCATTAATGAAGAAACTGACAAAGAATAGTGTCAAGTACTGGTGGTGGGTCAGTACCAGCACCAAAGTACAAATGAAGGCGACTGTTAGCTGCTCTGGGCCGTTCATTATCCGCTGTGCTGCTGCTGTTGTTCTCATTGCTATTGGAAACAGGAAGAAGAAGCGGAAATGACGTGATTGCGTCATGACATTCTCTGTGCGTCGAGATGTTGTCTGTGTGTCGCTGTTTTGATACCATGTATAGAGGAATAACCCTGTTTGCTCACACATGTAAACAGGTTATTCCGAATGTTTCAGAAACCAGAATATTGACCTTAACCCCGAATATTGACTGCATGTGAACGTAGCCACTGAAGGCAAAGAAAATTGGTTTTGCAGGACATGAAACGTTTCAGGGCAAGAGCACACTTGGACCCCCATGTGTGGACATGACAAAAGCTGCAGCAGGCTCTCAGTCAGAGACAGTGTGGGTGGTTTTCTCCCGTTTAACCTCTTACTTTGATTTTAAAATTGCCTTTTGTTTCAAGGAAATCTCTCTGGAGAACCTGTTTCAGAAGGACAATGGGATGGTTTCAGAAGACACTTTCAAGTTCCTTCAGTGCTGTTTATGTTTCTGTCAGATGCTCAGGTAATACTACTCAGAGATTATTTGACAAAGGACTTGTCATTACTAAGCATTCAGTTTTTCCTTCTTGTTCATATTAACCATCTGGTTAAATAATGGAACGTTTTGTAATCAACAAAGGTCAAGTGGTTTTAAATAAGCGTTAGAGGTGTGGCAGTGACTGATGCTCTCAATCAGCAAAGCCCCAGAGCCAGGAACAGTCCTCAACCATCAGGTAGAACATTTAACTAAAACTGAACTGTAAATAAAACCTTTGAGGAGAGCATCCAAGCAATCATGCTTTTCCAAACAAGGCTGCCAAAGCTGAAGAAAATCCAGATCTACATGACACCGCGCGACTCTGTTTTGTTTGATTCTTGCTGCTGAAGATTTCGAGTGATGGAGGTCAGCCCCAGAGGTCAAGTATGAATTTAGCTTTGGTGCAGGCAAAGAAGTCTCATCTGTGCTTTCTGACCGTGCTCTGAATGTTAAAGTGGAGAGGCTGACATAACGAGTGCTTCAGTGTGAGCTGCTCTGAGTAATTGATGTACATGGTTTATAGAACAGAACAGAAATGGTTCTTTATCGTCATTACAAACAAATACAACAAAACTTTGTTGCAATCCCAGTACTGACTGGTTTGACTTATTTTACAGCCAAACACACCCATGTATGATCACGTCACATAATCCTGCCCTTTGTTCCTGGTGCCTGGCTTTGCATTGACATTAACTGTGTCTGTTGGTTGTTATCCAACTGTCTGTAGAATAAAACACTGTCTTGACTCTTTCCAGCCTCTTCCCTGCAGTAATAACCATCACTGCAACATCTTCCTGTGACTCTGATGCCTCAGCTCCATCACAGGGATGAGTCTGCTTGGTCTGCCACCGGCTTGAACATATACCACTCCTCTTGTCCTCCCCTCTCCTTTTATCATCTTGGTACTGGCTATGTCTCTGGTTTGTTTTCAACAGCAGAAGATGATATTGGTCCCCCTGGATATGTGAGTTAGGGCTGTGTATCAGCAAGAATCTGGTAAAAGGATATGTATCACAGTACAGGGGCAGCAATATAATTGACAAACCCTAATTCCAGTGAAGTTGGAACGTTGTGTAAAATATAAATAAAACTGAATACAATGATGTCAAATCCTTTTCCACCATATATTCAACTGAATGCACTACAAAGACAAGATATTTAAAGTTCAAACTGATAAACTTTGTTTTTTTTATGCAATTATTCACTTATTTTGAATTTGATGCCTGCAACACATTCCAAAAAAGCTGGGACAGGCCCAACAAAAGACTGGGAAAGTTGAGGAATGCTCAATGCTCAAACACCTGTTCATAACATTTCACAGGTGAACAGGTTAATTGGATATAAAGGGAGCATCCCTGAAGGGCTCAGTCGTTTAAAAGCCAGGATGGGGCCACGTTCAGCACTGTGTGAACAACTGCGTGAGAAAATAGTCCAACAGTTTAAGGATGTTTCTCAAAATACAAACGCAAGAAATCTAGTGATTTTATTGTCTCCATAACAACATATTATCAAAAGGTTCTCCAGAGACTCAAGAGAAATCTCTGTACATGAGTGGGAAGGCCAAAAACCAACACTGAGTGCCTGTGACCTTCGATCCCTCGGATGGCGCGGCATTAAAAACCAACATCATCTGAGTGATTTCTCCCTTCATTCTGACACCCAACGCAACACGACAACATTTTCTGACTGATACTGTGAGTTTACTGCGACGTAGGTACTAAAAGACTCTCTCTGGGCCACTACTCTGTCCACACAAACTCGGTTAGAACTGTGGGTGCATTTTGTTTTGAGTTTTTCTTGGGAAAAAGCTGCTGACTGTCCTGAAGCACGCCTGTCATCGTTATTGCTTTAGTGATCTCTCACAATGCCTTTCTTGTTCAGGACTTCTCTGAAAGGTTTGTATTCATACCCATGGACTGGCAGTGAGGACACAGTTCTCCATCCCAAGAACCAAACTACATAAACTCTCAAACTGTCAGGGCTTCACCTCAACTATCTGAGAAAGAAATCAGAGCTGTCTGTAATTAGGGGCATAAATCATGATCGTTAAGGCAGAGAAATCAAACAGCTCCTTTATCACTCATCCTCACATCTCAGCTGTCAGAGCGAGATGTGTGTGATCACACTCGGCCTTTTCGACGATGAGATGGAACATGAAAATCTGCTGAGTTAGAAACACAGCACAAACATGCCAGGGCGGCCACAAAAGCCACGAACAGCCAATCTTTGGCATCACGGTGAGCATAAATGGAGCAGGGACGCACTTTTACAATCAATCTCCCCCGACTGGCTCATAAAGACGCAGCGTGCCTCTAAAAGACACCAAAACAAACAGTTTCTCTGAGCCTCGCTAATGTTCCTCATAGTTTCATACAGAGCCAATAAATGCCAAGCAGCTCAAAGGCAGAGGCTGAATAAACAGAGAGATATATTTCCCTGCTGAGGCTCGACACTCCTCTCTTTGTTCCTCTCTGGCAGCGCGGCCTGCAAACATAAATCGCAAATAATTGTGGTATCATCGAAGATTAAGTTCAGCTCCTCCGCACAGAGGAAAAAAAACAGGCTCTAATTCTGAGATTGTGTGAGTGTTTCCTCTTGTTTGAACCTCTTGTTTTGATTTTAAAGTTCTCTTTTGTGCCGTTTCTGAAGCTCCGTGAAGAACCTGTTTTAAAGGACAATGCCGCAGCTTTTAGAAGACACTTTGAAGTCCATTCACTGCTGTTTATGTTTCCAGGGAGGCTTAAGGAATTAAAAGTTTGAGATTATTAGACAATGAAGTTTGTCGTCACAGTGAAAATTACTGAACAGTCACAGTTTTTACTCCCCTGTTCAAATAAACTATCTGGTTCAAGGATGGAAAATTAAATCATCAATAGAAGGTCAAATGAATTGAATTGAACCTTATTTATTTTGAGTATATTCAAAAGAGAGATTAAAAACAGAAATAGAAGAAAGAATATAGTGTAGTCATGCATGCAATATATTCTAAAAGGAGTGGGAGGAAATAAAACTTATCAAGTCCCACCCCTTCTCCATCAGTTAATTAAACATAGATGCTTCAATATTTTACAAAAGAAAAACAGTTTCAGTGATTTAACAAAAAACAAAATAATAACAAACAACCAACAAAACAAAGTTGTCATCCTTCAGTTTAGTGCAGTACCTCCGGTTTTATCCATATATCTAGTGAAAATTATATTTTGATATATTATTTTAAATTTCATTGTAAGCATTGCTTTAGATCCTGTTGTAACCCATTCCATAATCGAACACCACACCTGGAAATACAAACGTTTTGTGTAAGTTGTGTTTGTGTAAAATTAAAATGTCCCCTTAAAAAACTTTCGAAGTACTTGATGCTGTTGTTGAAATTAAAAGTTAAAACTGTTCAAAATTAAAGTTTGTAATTGTACACAGCACCATTAGTATTCAACATTGCATGCTTTATAGACCAAGATTTAAAGGGTTAGTTCAGGTTTTTCTGAAGGCCCATGGCACCAGTAAGTATGGTTGCCAATAAAGGACCTTGCATGTGGGGAGATGTGAGGGGGCAGACGTTAACCCGTAACCTCGTAATTAGTTTAGGATGATCCTGCTCATAAAACATTACAAGACCTTTTCTAAATTATTTACCCACAGAACTAAATTCTCTGATCGTAATGGGGAAGCAGTTTAGTCTTCCTTTCATATTATTCCTCTTATGGATAAAAATATTTGTGTGGAGTGTTGTGAAGTCACAGATGTGCATGCTATTTGATTTCTATTTTTCTATACTGTCTGATCATTGGGGAGGGGTATTGTGTGTTGTATTCAAATGTCAAAATTTCAATAAAGTGTGTTACAAAAAAACATTACAAGCCCCTCGTGGCTCAGTCTGATAGAGAACTCTGTCATTGTGAAGTTGCACTTCGAGCTCAACTGTGGTCGTCACATGACGATGTGTCCTTGGGCAAGACACTTCACCTCTGCTGCATCGATTACATGTAAATGGGTATGAAAGTGTTAGGTAGTGCTGAAACGAGCATAGAAACTCTAAATAGTTTTTTTCTTTTTTTTTTCTTTCTTTGTTCTTTTACTTTAGCTTCTGTGGTGTGCAGTAGTCTCCAAATCCTCTTGACATCCTACCAACTATCGTTACAGCTACAGTGGAATACCACTGTGTAGATGGACCTCTGCTGCGTGTGCATTTGCTGAGTGGTTGTAAGAAAGTGATTGTCATGATTTATGTATGTGTATGTATGCATGTGCGTATTTTTTTTGTCTTGATGTAAAGCACTTTGAGCTGCAATTTAATTTGTATGAACTGTGCTATATAAATAAATTTAGATTTATTGATTGAAAACCATCAGTGAGTGAGTTGGTGCGAAAGGGTAGATGTAGCATGTGGTGTAAAGCTGCTTGGAGTAGTCAGAAAGACTTGAAAAGCACTTTATAAGCTCAAGTCTATTTACCATTTACGGTTGTGCTGGATTTTTTGGGCCTGGTCTAAACTCCACCCCCTAAGCTAGTTTTGCACAGCCTCACGTCAGTGCTGTTACCAGTGGGACCGACCAAGCCATCGTGGACACTTCATGTAGAGAAGAGGACGATCACACGTGTCCTGTGTCTTTCCTTTGAGTCCATATCTGTTTTCAAAAACGCTTTTGGTCCAGACTGTTTGTGATTTAATAGGCACACCTATATCGTCTGTTTTGGTTTTCAGACAGATATAAAAATATGATTAAAGCCATCTATAATATGACCACAGGCCAGCATGTTTCAGCTGCTTGTCAGGATCACTAAGACCTGCCTCAGCTCTATCTCTCTGTCTCTACCAAACCACGGTCACTGTTTACATCGTACGCTGGAACATTATGTTTGACCGTCTGCTAGTCATCAGTCTAAACTTCTCACTATTGATTATTGATGGTTATTATATTTGTTCTGATCACAGAATCTTCTGCAGTTGAACACAGCCTTCAGCCAAAACTTAGATCAGACTTGAGCAACTTTGTTTACCAAGAGGGCCTCATGATTTTTGTATTCATTGTCAAAGGGCCAAATCGTTACAATTTGTTGGCTATTCCTATTTTTTAAGATATAATTATTTATAGATTAACAAATATAGGACAAAAGGATTGTGCAACTCCTCAATAAGGGGGGGAGGAGGAGTAATAGCAAGACAGAGGATGGCAAGGAGCAGTAGCCTGTGGCCATATTTTTATTTTTATTTTTATTTATTCATATATTTCTATTTGCAAGTTTTTTTTTTTACCTTTTTACTTTTCTGATACCTGTGTTGTTGTTTTTTTTTTACCCTATGTGATTGTTATGACTTTTCCCAAGGGATTATTAAAGTTCTATCTAATCTAATCTAATCTAATCTAATCTAAAATACAGTATATATCCCATGGGGTTATTATACCATCCATCCATCCATATATACATACATATACATCACAGACTAAGACACTAAGATAAAAAAGAAATACACCATACATCAAACATGTTGTATCCACTGTCACATTTGTCAAATTTGGAGGATGTCAGTCCTCTGATTTCATATGTGGGAAATCAATGCAAGTTTTTTTATTTGGCTGAAAAAGGACCCCATGTTTTGTTAAACCTGGTCACTGAGCCCCTCAATAATAATAAATTAGTTTTAGTTTTAGTCTTTTACCTAAAATATCTTTTAGTTTTAGTCATAACTTAGTCATCTAAATTGTTTTAATTTTAGTCTAGTTTTAGTCGATGAAATCTGCTGTAAAATTAGTCGACTAAAATATGAAGTGTAAAGGGTAAGGCATTTTTATGTTTCCTTGAATTTCTGAAGTCATGTTTTACTCTTGGATAAAATCAAACATCTAATAACTCTTTACTGAATGCTAGTAAAGTCTGAATGTATAAATGAACAGAAACAAATTGAACTTTTGTGTGAAATGCAGTCACCTTTATTTAGGCTACCTGGCAGAGCATCTCAGTTACAATACCAGAACTGACAACAAACAGTGAACCTGCTCTACATGAATATATCAATTCATAAAGAGAGGAGCTCTGATTGGATCGCTCCACAACTTATCCCACCACCACCAAGCTAAGGCAGCTGTGATTGGATATATTCCTAACTTGTCTCTACTTTCTACATGACCAAATTAGCTCTGATTGGATTAAGTCTCTGTCAAACATTTTAGTCTAGTTTTTATTTGTTGATGAAAATGTCAGTTAATTTAGTTTGAGTTTTTGTCCACGTGCACTTGTTTTTATTAGTTACTGTCGAGTTTTCATCAGGGGAAAAAGGTTGTTGACAAAAACTATGACGAAAATAATTAGTCAACAAGATGAACACTGCCAGAGTGACATCTTGAAATTGTTTCATACACAGTTTAAGCCCATTGGCTCAGGGTAGCATGCCCAGTACACACAAACATGGCACCAAGCAGTGCTGAAATGACCAATAAACACAGAGCAGACTGGTCAACCAGTCAGAGCAGGCTTGGTCCTCGTGGTGAGGGGGGCCTTAAAGTGACCGGAGCTCCGACAGAGCGTCTCTGACAGAGAGGGGATACAGCTGGATCAGGGGTATTCAGTTTTTTGAGTAGTCATCACAATCAAATATTTGAACCCAAGTTAGTGACCCCAGACCCCAAAGACAGAGTGAAAGTCCCTTTATGGGGCCTGTCAGAGTCTATGTGACCTGAAGCAGCTGAGTCCAGGTCTAGTCTATCGGAGAGCAAACACTACCTGGCCTTTCAGAGTAAAGTGCTGCTCAGTCAACTCTGTCCACTCCAAGTCATTGAAAAGAGCCTGTTAATCTTTAAACTCAGGATAAATAGAAAAAGTGGATAGTCAAATAGAGGAGATAGATGGATAGGGCTGCTGACACACTCCCCACACACCAAGTCAATGAAATGAAAGCACTTTGAGACTGCAAATAGGAAAAACCACATGTTCCTCTGAGTCTGGAGGAACACCAGAGAAAGATAAAACAGGAAAAACAGTTTAGTCAAGAAGGCAGAGAGTGAGTCTTGTGCTTGATCAGCTTTTTCTTGTAAATCACTTCAATCTCATTTCCTTTTAAAATAAGTATTTATTAAGTTGTTTAAACTCAATAAATCTTTGTTTAAGGACTCAGGACTTTACAAATGCAACATTGGTTTATTTGTAATTATTCTGCACACAGTTGCCATGAATATGCTTGTCATTGTGCTTTCCCAACACTTAAAATTGACTTGATTGACTCACAAAATTAAAATTGACTCAATTGACTCACATTAGTAGATCTGTTTGGGGGATCGAGGAAACAAGACATTAGGCAGCTGCTGGCACCGTAAAGAGGGACAGTGGGAGAAGTGTTTTGTTGCTTTTTTTGTTGTTCATCGAGGTGCTCTTTCACATGGAGGAGACATTAAAAACACAGTGAAGGGCATGTCAAACAAATAAAGCATGATATGGCCACTTTAAGGATTTTTAGAATTTCATGACAAGGAGCAGCTCTTAACTCTGAGGTGGCATCGTGGTTCATGGCTTGAAAAGTAAACTGTTTCGTTCACCTTTCACCACAAATATGAACTCATGTAAGGACACAGAATAAGAGACTAATCACTGATGTTCTGAGCTGGAGTTGGAGAGGATCAGAAACTGACTGGTTGTATTTTCATTTATTTAAAAGAGTTTATTTATTGTGACTTGATTCTTTGAAAGAACAATGGGATGCTCGTTCCATCTCTTAGTAATGCTCAATACTTCAGATGTGAGAGTGATTTTTTAGCATTAAATCTGACCGTGTGAGAGGATCATTAACTCTGATGTCAGGCCAATCTGTTCTGGAGTAGGACAATCATAAAGCAGCCAACAAAAAAAATCTGGACATGTCATGGAAATAAAACAGAAAAGAAGAGGACGAGGAGTTCCAGCCGCTAACATGCTAATGTCTTCCATCTGCAGGAAGAGTCCACGGCCAACTTCACACACGTCCAACTTATTTAGCTTATTCAAAAAACCTGTAAGTCTTGACATACTGCGAGACACCTTCAGCCAAAACCACAACATGTTGTAATGGGATTATCTGCTCGGCTACCTCAACCACAGAGCTGCCATCCAAGCACAATTAATATTTCCTCTGCTGGGACGAGCAGCAATCATTTAGGATCAAAATGATGTTAAACTGATATCAGGAAATATCAGGAACATGGCTCTGCTTTCACTCTTCAGTGACACGAAAAGACAGAAATAAAGAAACTCAAATAGTGAGGAAAAGCGGAGAAATCGTCAACAAAGGAAACAGAAATAGAGTTTGAAGAGTGAGAGAGGATGGACACAATTAAAAGTGGATTTTAAAACAAGAGGGAACAAAGGCTAGGAAAACTTCAAAACTAATCCAGATGTTTGTGATCATAAAAATTATCCCACAAAAATACACAACCCGAGCCAGAGTTTGGGGAGAGAGCTGATTTGTATGGTTGAAAGAAAGAGCATTGATTTGTGATGGTCACCTGTTAGCTCACTGATAGCTGTTAGCTCGGGGTCAGGGATTAGTTTATGGACTGCTGTTACTCTATCATTTGTGAGCTTTTAGCGAATGTGGCTCTTCAGTTAGTTTATCCTAGTTGTTACCTTTTGGCAGCAGTATGCTTATCAGTTGTCAGGATATTTGTTAACTCAAGGAGAGCTGCTAGCCTACAGATAGCTGAATGCTCACAGACAACAACCATCAGCCTGCAGCTCATTGATAGTCTCACTTAATAAATTAATTGTTAACTGTTGTTTGAATAGTGTTCCACTATTACACAGGAGTCAGTTGATATACTTAAGCAGTTGATATCAGACAGACTGCTTCATTATACACTGCTGATAGGCTATCAGACAGATTAGGGTGGTAGTTCACAAACTTCTTCTGCCCCCCCCCCCCCCCCCCCCCCCTTTGGCAGATGAAAAGGTTTTCAAGCCTCCAAAACCCACCATACAAAACATATATTGCAAAACAATAAAAAACACAATAAAAGCAAATTTCAGAGTTTTTCTCAAACACTCTTCAGAGAAGACTGAACAGCAGCTTGACGTGATGCTGCTATTAGAGCGAACAATGAAATTTAAAGCGATACCATTAAATACAGTTTCAACGATTTTAGAATAATAGCCAACGTGACCTTTGTATGAGTGAAGGTAGGTTGATGTTTAGCTCCTTGTATTCATTTTTTCTCCTTAAGGTTCTTATTAATCCCCCCCATTGGATCAACAGCTGGTAAACAAACCAAAGGTGAACCCTCAGCTGTAGCACAGCATGTCAGCTTCATGTTCTCTTTTTTTCTTAGGTATTAGCTGTAAAGCTGCGTATAATCCCAATGTAACAGAAGGTAATAGCATTGCACCTTTGTGCTTCTGAAGTTCAAATTGATCATATTTACTGAGGCCAGTTTTCACTGCTCACCTCAAACCCAAAGATCAACCATGCTGGACTTTTCTACAATCACAGGCTACATGTCCCAGAAAAGTCAGAGATAGAAAAAAATCCATTTGATGGCTCTGACATCCGGACGTAGAGTTGACCACGATGTCCAGGTGATGCACCCCTGGTTACCTAACCTGTGTAACTGCGTGCCAAACCGAAGCGGACTTCTCACAGCTCAGATGGACTAGGGGAAAATATGGAGTTTGTGTGCTTTTTGTTGTCTTACTGCGCACAACTGTTGGTGCAAGTGTTTGTGGATACTGTTATGAGTTCAGTGTGCACTTTTCCCCTAAATGACTGCATGGTGTCTCATGCATGAACAGTGCAGTAAGGGGAGCAGTGACCCCTTTGTTTTTGGGTTCAAAAGCTGCAGAGGGTTTTTGTGTATCAATCCCTCAATGGTTTCCTGCTACAGAAGAAGAAGATGACATACTTTATTAGCAGTTTTTGGGTTCAGTGCCTTGCTCTAGGGCACTTTGGCAGTGCCCAGGAAGTCAGCTGGCACCTACCAAACCAACTTCCAAACATGGTTCGGTGGGGACTTGAATGGCCAACCTTCGGTCCTTAACCCAAGTCCTTCCAGACTGAGCTACTGCCTGACATGCACAATTTCTTAATCAGTCAATTAACTGACTAACATGAGCAGCAGCTGGCCCTGCCTAATTCAATGTCTGTATTTAGACAGATCCATCTCGCCAAGCTCCAACCTACAGTGTTTGTGCTCAGCCCAAATCAGGCCTTTGGAGCAGGAAGAGGTGGAGCTACGAGCAGACAGCAGGAAGTGACTGTTGTACAGGGATTAGCATAGATGCTAACAGCTTCTGTCAGATCTGGAATCAGATCAGATTTGGAATTTCCCCCTGTGGGACTAATAAAAGGATATCTTATCTTATCTGGACCATATTTCTTTATTTAATGAAAAACAAATATCAACCCTACAAACTTCTCTATAGTAAGGATATTGTCGCTGCATGACCAGCATGTTTTGAGGAGAGTTTGTGTATAACCTGGCTCACGTTCTGTAGCGCAGCAGCTCCCGCCTAATACATTATCTGATTGACCTGTAACGAATGTGATTGACGTGACGATCGTCCAATCACCTGCTGGATATGCACTGAATGGTTCTACCCTCCCAAACACGTTATACAGGCTCTTTCCCAGATGGATTAGTGAAATATTTTGAACCCTTTTGCATGCCAGGTCATTAATTGACTGTAAAGGTGTCGTTTTTTAAGAAACATCATGATAGTTTAAATACAGCCTTTCTTCAGGACATGTTCCTCTCCTGATCCACGCTGGTCCCACCCTGCCAGCATTCCTGTAGGTTATGATATTATTCTGTTAGGGCAGAGCTTCCACATCTTGAATTGTTAGGCCCATATTTCACATTGAATCGGTCATATTTCATTCAGTCGGTGAGACGATCAGAAACATCTGGAAGTCATCCTCACTCTCTCAGGCTCTCTACATGTTCTTACCAACCTGCTCCTCAGCTACATTCACATTTTTCTGCTTGGCTTTCTCCTGCTGTTCTCTGTTTTCCTTACTTTCTGCTTTCTCAAACTGTGATTACCAATTATTCTTTACATTCCTGGACAAAATCTCAACAAAAAGAGTCGGAGTCCATTTCACCTGTTTCTAATACAGCCTGCTTCCAGGGAGGACTGACAGATTTGGGTTTTCTCATGCTGCTGATTCTTTTGTTTTGCTCAAGATGTTGGCAGGATGTAAAATACATGCATAAATACATGACAAACAGGCTTTGGCGTTCATTTTCAATCGTTGATGTTATGTACAGATGTCCAGATCAGAAAACTTCAAAGAGGGTACATGGCAGGTCATCTGAGATTCAGCTACACCAGCACTTAAAATAGGGGCATTCCACACCAAGATTATTCATTACAATTAAAAACATTAAAATACCTCGACATCAATGCTGCATGTGGCCTGATTTATTATTATTTGCTGAGTCGACAGAAAATCTGCGAAGGATCCAGTGTTGAACAGGAAACATGATGAAGCAGTTCTGTTGGGTTGACACAGGTCGTACGGCTTTGCTGGACTTCGATATCATCAGCCTCATACTTAGTGTATTTTCTTTAATATTTCCTCATAAATCGCTGCTTATAAAGTTCTCAGCATGTTTCATCAGCGGCTGTATCCCTCTCACTCTTCTCCTCGCTCAGAAGTCCTGTTGTGTTAATTTGCTGCTGCTGTAAACGTCCCTGGATCCTGTTAGGCTATAATCCTAAAAGCTCACTGACTGTGGAGTATTTATAGGAAACAAAATGTATTTTCTGTCTAACGTGACTTCATCTTAGTAGAGCTGCAACTACCAGCAATTCATATTAACACACTGAGGAGGGACAATGGTTAGAAGGACCAGAATCTTCAATTTTATTTGTTGGGAAAACATGGATTAAATGTCATCTTACACTGGAATTCATGTAAGAGACACAAGCACAATATGGACAATATAGTATGTCTAGTCTTTTTGTCGACTTAAAGCGCTGTTACAAACCCCAGTTTCAGTGAAGTTGGGACGTTTTGTAAAACATTAGTAATAACAACACAATGACTTGTTTTTAGTTATTATTCTATTTTGAAATTTATTTTTAATATTTACTTCCTTTGTACTAGAGGTAACAACTGCCAGAGTCAAATTCCTTGTATATGTCGCATACTTGGCAATAAAACCCAATTCTGGTTTGGATTCTTGTAAATCCTTTTTGGCCCACATTCAGTTGAACACAAGACAAAGACTGGACATTTATAAAGATGCTGATGAACTTTGTTTTTTTTAATTATTCACTCATTTTGAATGTGATGCCTGCAGCATGTTCCAAAGAAGCTGGGACAGGGGACATTTGAGGAATGCTCCAAAACACCTGTTTGGAACATTCAACAGGTGAGCAGGTTAATCTGAAACAGGTGAGAGCCATGATTGTTGATGAAAGGAGCATCACAGAAAGACTCCGCTGTTCATGAATAAGGAAGATGTGAGGTTTGTTAACAACTGCATGAGCAACAGTTTGAGAACACTTCTCAGCTTCCATTCCAAGGAATTTAGGAATATCATCCAAAGATTCAGAGAATCAGAGAAATCTCTGCAATGAAGCAGCAAGGCTGAAAACTTACACTGAATGCCCATGACCTTCAATCCCTCAGGCAGCACTGCATTATAAAGCAGCATCATTCTGTAAAGGATATCAGCACGTGGGCTCAGGAACACTTCAGAAAACCATTGTCAGTTAACACAGTTCATCTCTACATCCACAAGGTCAAGGTCAAACTCTACCATGCAAAGACAAAGACAAATGGACATCATGGACGTGGTGTCCTCCGCGCTAAAGAGGAAAAGGACCATCCAGACTGTTATCAGAGCAAAGGTCAAAAGACAGTATCTGTGATGGTATGGGGGGGTGTTAGTGCCCATGGCATGGGTAACCTGCACATCTGTGAAGGCTCCATTAATGCTGAAAGGTACATACAGGTTTAGGAGCAACATGCTGCCGTCCATCTTTTTCAGGGACGTCCCTGCTTATTTCAGAGACATGAAGACACATTCTGCTCGAGTTACAACAGCAGGGACCAGACTGACCTGCTGCAGTCCACACCTGTCTCCACTGAACAGGGACTAGACTGACCTGCTGCAGTCCACACCTGTCTCCTCTGAACAGGGACTAGACTGACCTGCTGCAGTCCACACCTGTCTCCACTGAACAGGGACTAGACTGACCTGCTGCAGTCCACACCTGTCTCCTCTGAACAGGGACTAGACTGACCTGCTGCAGTCCACACCTGTCTCCACTGAACAGGGACTAGACTGACCTGCTGCAGTCCACACCTGTCTGCACTGAACAGGGACTAGACTGACCTGCTGCAGTCCTCACCTGTCTCCACTGAACAGGGACTAGACTGACCTGCTGCAGTCCACACCTGTCTGCACTGAACAGGGACTAGACTGACCTGCTGCAGTCCACACCTGTCTCCACTGAACAGGGACTAGACTGACCTGCTGCAGTCCTCATCTGTCTGCACTGAACAGGGACTAGACTGACCTGCTGCAGTCCTCACCTGTCTGCACTGAACAGGGACTAGACTGACCTGCTGCAGTCCTCACCTGTCTGCCACTGAACAGGGACTAGACTGACCTGCTGCAGTCCACACCTGTCTCTACTGAACAGGGACTAGACTGACCTGCTGCAGTCCACACCTGTCTCCACTGAACAGGGACTAGACTGACCTGCTGCAGTCCACACCTGTCTCCACTGAACAGGGACTAGACTGACCTGCTGCAGTCCACACCTGTCTGCACTGAACAGGGACTAGACTGACCTGCTGCAGTCCACACCTGTCTCCACTGAACAGGGACTAGACTGACCTGCTGCAGTCCACACCTGTCTCCACTGAACAGGGACTAGACTGACCTGCTGCAGTCCACACCTGTCTCCACTGAACAGGGACTAGACTGACCTGCTGCAGTCCTCCTGTCTCCACTGGACAGGGACTAGACTGACCTGCTGCAGTCCACACCTGTCTCCACTGAACAGGGACTAGACTGACCTGCTGCAGTCCACACCTGTCTGCACTGAACAGGGACTAGACTGACCTGCTGCAGTCCACACCTGTCTCCACTGAACAGGGACTAGACTGACCTGCTGCAGTCCACACCTGTCTCCACTGAACAGGGACTAGACTGACCTGCTGCAGTCCACACCTGTCTCCACTGAACAGGGACTAGACTGACCTGCTGCAGTCCACACCTGTCTCCACTGAACAGGGACCAGACTGACCTGCTGCAGTCCACACCTGTCTCCACTGAACAGGGACTAGACTGACCTGCTGCAGTCCACACCTGTCTCTACTGAACAGGGACTAGACTGACCTGCTGCAGTCCACACCTGTCTGCACTGAACAGGGACTAGACTGACCTGCTGCAGTCCACACCTGTCTCCACTGAACAGGGACTAGACTGACCTGCTGCAGTCCACACCTGTCTCCACTGAACAGGGACTAGACTGACCTGCTGCAGTCCACACCTGTCTCCACTGAACAGGGACTAGACTGACCTGCTGCAGTCCTCACCTGTCTCCACTGAACAGGGACTAGACTGACCTGCTGCAGTCCACACCTGTCTCCACTGAACAGGGACTAGACTGACCTGCTGCAGTCCACACCTGTCTCCACTGAACAGGTGAAGAGCAACATGAAGCTCAAAATACAATAACAGAGACCCCAGACTGTTGAGCAACTGAAGTTGTACATCAAGCACGAATGTGAAAGAATTCGCCAACAAAGCTTCAACAGTCAGTGTCCTCAGTTCACAAACACTAAATGTTGTTAGAATAAAGGTGATTTAGCAGTGGTAAAAATGGTTCTGTCCCAGCTTTTTCAGAATGTGTTGCAGGCATCAAAAATTAGAGAATACATGCAAAAAACAAAGTTTGTCAGCTTGAACATCAATTGAATGTAGGTCAAAAAGGACTTTACTCTGTTTTTTTTTTTTTTTTCACCTTTTACACATCCCATCTTCTTTGGAATTGGGGCTTGTAGGCATTCGGACCAAAATTGTGTTAAAAAAAACTTGGCTCCAGGTTGAAGGTAAAAGACTTGCCTTGTGAGATGGAGGTCCTGGTTCCTGTCAGGATCATGACTCTGCTCTTATCACACAGAGCAGGAGCCCTCTGGTCCCTCACAGGAGGAGCTGCTGAGGGACTACAAGACAATCAGGGATCAGGGCCGGTCCAGAGGGGCCCCACTACACTCTGCAGGCAGTTTGCAACCAACAAAGTTGTTTTTTTTTCTCAGTGCAACAACGCTGTTTGTTAGAAACTGCTTCTGGTAGCAACACTGATGCTCCTATTTACACAGAAAAAAAAACAAAAAAGGAAATAAATAGTCCCTGAATAAAAGATCATTTCTTTTTTTGCATTGACAGCCTGCAGGTCCAGGAAAAGTAACTGAATACTTGACAACACATGTACAATAAACTCTTTAAGGCCTCCTTGTTTTGTAAACTATTACACTATTTATCATAAATTCTTTTCTAAGATACACTTTTTCTCCAAATGTTGGTAAAATAGTAAACCCAGGACAGTTGTTACAACTATTTTTGTTCAAATAAAGTAAAAAATATCAAAATATGATAATGAACCACACATTAAATAAGACTGTAGTTTTTTTCTGTTATGTGTATAAACTCTTTGCAGCCCTGGTTGAAAATCCGACTCTAGAACATAAGCTTCAATAGTTCTCAATACTCCTGGATGGAAAATGTTCCAGTATTTCATCATTTATATTTTGTTATTTGAATATTATCTCTCATTTCTCCTCACAGCTGCCAGCTCAGGGCTCTGGTAGCCAGGGTATCAAAGTATATTTTACTTTTGCACCACATTTGTTAAAAGAAAACACAAAACTAGATCTTTTGCAACCCTTTTAAAAAACAAAACAAGAACCAAGTCTCTGCTTTTTCTGACCTGTAATAGAGAGTTAGCTCATGACGTCACGGTCAGCGAGTCAGTGAGTGGCTTAAGCACAGACAGTAATTAGTGTCATCTAAAGAGTCAAACCCTTCAATTCAACTGAAAAGTTTCAGGTTTTGTCATTATTATTTGATACTGCTCACCAGTAAAGACCTTCAGCTGATGTTATTGAAACATTTGGAGCCGTAACATCAGGTTAATGACGAAGACGAGGCTGTGATGCAACAGTAGGGATGGTAACTGATAAGATTTTGATGATATTAGTGCCATTAACGTTTCTTTAATGATTCCCTTATCAATTCCTGCTGATTTTCTTTGTAGAAAAAGTTGGCAACACTCCTGATATTCAGTGCCATGCTGCATAGATAAATGCTTCTACAAGTTGCCGGTGTCTCCATTTACGAAAAGTCGTGTCTTTTTGCCAACAATTAATCCATATTTTTAACCTTCTCTGCCCACTGTCGGCCATGATTTTTTAATTCTTTATCGTGAAAGTGGAAGGAACTAATAAGGGAATTGACAAGCAAAAATACCAATGATATCAATGATATCAAATCTTTGATGGAATAGTTGTTGATTCTCAAGTGGAATTGGTTTTCTATTCCCATCCCTATGCAGCAGTGACTGGTATATCACCAAGCACACACACATTCAAGAAGGGTTGAATATGAACCCCATTTTCTCCCTGTACGCTAGTTTTTATATTATTGTCGCTAATTTTTCATAAAATCAAACATCAGTATCTTAAATTGTGTGGCACTGAGGACAACAGATCATGTTTTCAATTTTTAAATTGATATGAATTAAATTTGGCTAATTGTTGACACTGTTTTTCATGAAATTCAAGTATCTGACGTGTCACTTTTCTTTTAACCAAGGGCTGCCATTCCTTTGTCACATTAAAAATAAACTGGAGGTAACAATGGCTAAACGAATGTTCTGTACGCCCAGAGAAAACTCAGGTACACTGATCTCACTTTGGATAAACACAAACTGAGTCAGAGTCTCTAAGGCTTCGTCCTTTAACTGTATTTTAAGCAAAACTTTATGGCTCCAAAAGTTGAATTATGTCATCTTTAAACATAAATCAGATGAGAATCATGTTCTGTAATAGCATAGTGGAATAATTTGGCTAACTGATAATGACTCAAAGCACGGTGCAGCAGGTGGTGAAGTGCCTCACAGCATGAAGGTTGCTGGTTCGATGTCAGGGTCACTCAGGGTCTTTCTGTATGGAGTTTGCATGTTCTCCCTGTGCATGCATGGGTTCTCCCTGGGCACTCCGGCTTCCTCCCACAAACCAAAAACATTCTGGACAGATTAACTGGTGACACCAAATTGCCTTTTGGTATGGGTGAATGGTTGTCTGTCTCTCTATGTGGCCCTGTGATTGGCTGGCGACCAGTCTGTGGTGTGACCCGCTTTTCACACAATGTCAGCTGGGATAGGCTCCACCCCCGTGACCCTGAAAAGGATAAGTGGTGCAGATAATGGATGGATGGATGGAAATGACCTGAATACAACTCTTAAAGTTGAATTAAAGTGTTTCTCTGTTTCTTCTGTTTTTAGCATGAGTTTCAAATACTTAACGCTTTCTGTCACCCAGCAGGTTGAGCTGCCAGTCTGTGGCACAGATAGTGACGTCAGTGCAGACCCTCTATATTTTGGTCCAGGGCTGTTTGGTGGTGCAGTAGGTCACAGACCAAAAACATGCTCATTAGGTTAATTTGTGACCCTTAATTGCCCTTAGGAGTGTGTTTGAATGGTTATCTTTCTCACCATGCTGGCCCTGTGATTGGCCAGAGACCGGTTCAGGATGCGCCCCAACCCCTCACCCAATGTCAGCTGTGATTTGCTCTCGCCCCCTGCTGCCCCAAGAAGGATAAGGA
This sequence comes from Cetoscarus ocellatus, assembly GCA_037902135.1. NCBI lineage: Eukaryota > Metazoa > Chordata > Actinopteri > Labriformes > Labridae > Cetoscarus > Cetoscarus ocellatus. The sequence goes on from JBAMNC010001884.1 coordinate 593,101, forward strand.
CAATGAATAGGTTGATGATTGTCAGGAGAGCGCCCCCTAATGGCTGCATAATAGCCACCTGCTGGCAGCGATGCACAAATACAAATAAATGTTTCATGTGAGGCTCGAACTGAAACATCTGAATAAAAGTGCCTGAAAACTGAGAGTTCAGACCAACAAAAAGGAACCACAGGAATCAGATAAAACAAGCTCTTTTATTATAATATTCAGATTTTTTGGCATTTTATATATATTTACTTATATTTATATTTTCATATATAGGCTTATTTTACAATTGAGACGTTAACTTTGAAACAGACATTGGTTTAACATCAGTTTGTAAAAAAGTGCTTCCTCTTTCCTCGCTGAGCGTCTTCTCTAAACATTTATCTCTACACAGCGACGACGGGCAGATCAGCAAGAGGTCCAAGGTCATCTCAGAGGATCAGAAGGCACTGTGTGTGTGTTCATGTGTGTCCGTGTGTGTAAAAGAGGAAGAGACACGTTGCATAGAAACCCTTTTCACATTTTCGTTTGCTTTTGTAAATCAGCGACGTGAAGGTTCTCCTGCTTAGCTCTGTGCTTCATGTGACGACTTTTAGTGCATTCAAGAGAAAAGCTGCTTCGACCGTCACAGTCGCCTGAAAATAAAACATCTCTAAGACTGAAGATTGAGCAGAAATAATTATTTTAAAGATATTTGCATTAAAAAACTCTTTAAGAATCAGCTCCAAATGAAAGAGCAGGTCTGGAGATGTTTGTTCATCACTGGACGGTGACGTGAAGCAGCAGGTACCACAGTTTTAATTCCAGTCGTTGCTTTTTGATTGTCTTTTTATTTATTCCTTTGGCATTTCAGGCTGAAGATTATCTGTTTTGAAATGAATCGTCAACAATATCAACCCTATTTCAGGGAGCAGAGTCAGAGCAAGATGCCTATTTTGAACAAATGACACCTAATGGTGCCATAATTCAAATGTTTAAGATGCATTCTGTGAATTCTGCAAGTGTTTTAAAGCTGCACGTCTGAGCTTTTTAATGCATGAAAGAAAATATCAGAAACAGTGTGGGGGTCTCATAGCAGCTCAACTCATGTGTTTGGCAAAAATTTGCATCACCTAAGAGTGATGAAGGGAGAAATTGGATTTTGGAGAAAATTTGAAGTTGATAAATCATGTTAATGTGACTAAAAATGCAGAAAATAAGTTTAAGAATGATGAAAATTATGGTGTCATAATCAAAGATTTTAGGATGCAGTCAGTGAACTCTGGAAGAATTTTAGACCTGCATTCTTGGATTTTGTTTGAACGCATGATAATTAATTTGAAGACACTTTTAAAGATCTGCACATCTGACCAAATCTGCAGCAGCTAAAGGTGATAAAAGAAAAATGATGATGTTAAGAAATTATGCTAATGTGATAAGAATGCAGAAAATTGCTGCAACAGATCCTGAAATTAAAAGTTTAAGCTGCTTTTTGTGCTCGTGGCAAGGTTTTTGGTCCTTAAGATAATAAAAAACAGACATTTGGTCTCATTTGCAGTGATCTCTGCAAAGTTTTCTGTGCTTTTTAACAAAAGATGTAAAAAAAAGAATCATTAAGTTTTAAGATTTTGCTGCAGCTCAAACATGTGACCAAGAATTGCAGCAACTAAAAATAATAAGAAACAAAATACAGCATATTTTGGAGACAGTTTAAGTGGATAAATCATTTAAATTTAGCCAGTGAGCAGAAAACATTCGGATGATGTGAAAACAAGTGATTTCGTGAAGCCTTAAAGGTTTTTAGAGCTGCTTTCTTTAGCCTTTTTTAGTGCAATAGGATAAATTTGCAGGTTTTAAGAACTTGCAGGAGTTCACACAATTGGCCAAAATCTGCAGCAACTAAAAGTGATAAATTACTCAAAACAGCACAATACTGTCATTAATTTAGAATCACTTAATCGTGTAAATGTAACCAAAGTGTGGACTAATGCTATAATGAAAGAATGAAGCACTTTCTGGTGTCATGATTCAAAAGTTTGAGATGTAAGACTGAGTTTTGGTGCTGCATCCTTGAGCTTTTTTTAATAAATTTGTGAAAAGTTTTACGATCTGAAAGAGGCTCAGACATTTGACGGAAATCTGCAGCAACTAAAAGTGATAAATTTGCAGCATCTTGAGATGAAAAACTCTGGAAATCTTTTCACCAAAAGATGTTTTTCTGTCTCTTTAAGTTTCTATGTATCACAGCTGCACAGCTAACGCTCTGCTTTACATCAGGATGAATATACATATTCTTAAATATACCATCAAACACATCTGTGAATAGTACCAGAGCTCATTCTTGAGAAAATCAACATAAATCCATAAACATACACAGTTCAGCCTATTTGCAAGCAGCGTGCACTTTGCATTTCATAGCTCTATAAAGACACGGGAGAGGATTATGGAGATGTACAAAACAAACAGAATTACATGCACAACAGGCTGATTTTGGATCCTCTCCACCGTGCCCTACCTTAGCTGCACTGATATGTGAGTCGAGTGTGTGGTGCACACAGTCTGTACGGGAATAAGGCACAGAAACAACCAGTCCTCTGTTGTGTGGATCTGCAGGGGAACCAGCTTATCGGCTTTTGCACAAAAGTTTTAAAAGGCACATGAACACTGAAACAAACGAGGAAAACACGGTCTGAGCGAGTCAGTTCGTCTTTTACAAAGTCCACAAAAGTCTGATTTTCTCTGAGGACGTGGAGGTGGCATGAGTTCACCTGTTAGTCCAGCTCAGAATGTTCCAGAAGCAGGCGCCACTTTTCTGTCTCTTTCTGGAATATTCCTGAAACAAAAACAAACTGTCTGCGGCTCCAAAGAGCTCTGGGCTTTTTTTACATAAACTGTCTTGAATGTTCTTTTGTCTGCTCTGTGTTTGATTTTCACTTTTCTCCAAAGTGTTTGCAGATCATGTTGGAGAGAAAATTTCAGACTCTGTGGAAGTCAAACTGATCTGTCAGATGATTTTTGCTGTGAACACATCAGCTGCCTTCTCTCCTCTCCGCTCCAAGTCAATCAGAACGCACAGCGGACACAGGGGCGGTTTTTAATGAACAATAACAATGCGTTTGCAACAATTTTAGGGATTTATCAATAATAATCTGACTCATGTTTAGACCTTTTGATGCATATTAACTTACTAATGTTTGGACAAGTGCTCCCTTCTTGCCAGTTGTACTCACATTTTATCTGAATTTAAACAGTGTCAGGAGTTGTTCTGCATTGTTTGTCAATTACGTGTCTTCTACCATTATTGACCTACTTACATTAGTGATGATATTGTGATATTTGTGACATGATATTTGGAAAAGTGCAAATGGTGCCCACTTTTCCAAATGTTGCCAACATTTATGAGTAATTAGACACCAAACAAATATTTGTGTGCAACATTTTCAACCAAAAGGAGAAAGAAAGCACCAGTAGCAAAAATAAGTGTCTATTTCTTCTCACTCCTTTCTGGACTTGGAAACGATGTGACAGCGTGCAGTCTTGTAATAATGTAATGGTTTAAATTATGCATATCATGTTATTCATTATGATTTTTTTCCCTCTGTTGATTTCCTTGCATGTTCAAAATGAAAGCTCTAAGCTAAAAAAAAAAAAAAAAAAGCTAAAAACTGCACAAAATATTGTGGCAGCATGATAAATTCTAACCATGCAGAGCAAAAATCAAACATTTTAATCCAAAAGAAAGATAGACGAAGCAAGCTCTCTGCCTTAAATGTACAAAATAGGTTTGCAACTTTAAGAAACTACAGTTTCATGGCCCCAGAAATCCATAAATTACATGCAAAGTGCTGACCCAGTTTATTTTGCAAAAATAGGTTGGCAATGTTTGAACAAGCGAGGGTAAAAGGAAATGAATGACTCACCCAACTGAGTATTTTATGCATGAATTATCTGCAATATCTTGACCTAAACAGATTAAAAATACTGTCTAACAAGCAAAAATTATTTACAAGTTTTAAAAACAGCACAGGTTGAACCTAAAAGGAATGGGACCAGATGAGGAATAGGTTGAAACATTAAATTTTAGCAAGAATATTTTAGATATGAAGCAAAATTATTTAGAAAAAATATCATTTTATCAACTGCAGCTAGACTCCAGACACTGTTTAAATTCATAATCAAGTCGGCAGCCGTTTTTGGACGAGGGGTTAATAATGTGATGGCAGGAGAGCTGGCTGAGCTTCTTGTGCCATTAAAACATTTGAAGGATTTTTGGCCTCACCTATGCTCGGGGCCCCAGGTGAGAGCCCACCTGTGCCTAAAGAGAAAACCGCCTGTGGTCGAGCCGTGTGAGAGAGAGTGTGTTAAATCCAGCAGTGTACCAGTCCAGCTCCAGTCTGCCCCGTGCGCGCTGTCCTCTCAGCTGCCCATGGGTTTGAAGGACCCGTCGGGCAGCTGCCTGAAGATGCCCCGTAACGTGTCCAGCTCCCGGGTCAGGTGCTCCACCCTCCTCCTCAGTCTGTCGTTGTCGGTGGTCAGCTCCACCACCTTCTGCTGCGTCTCCATGTTGCGCATCTTGGCCTTGTCCCTGCTTTTACGCACGGCCACGTTGTTGCGCTCGCGCCGCAGCCGGTACTCCGGGCTGCTCTTGTCGACGTGTTTCTTGGATTTCCCGCTCGCCCGCTGGTGATCCAGAAGCTTCATGGCGCCCTGCTGCGGGTGCTGGTGCGGGTGTTGGTGGTGATGGTGGTGCTGGTGCGGGCTGGGCACCGGGGTCGGAGGTGGGGTCGGGTGTCCCGGCTGGAGGTGCATGGTGGTCTGCGCGCAGTGCGCAATCTGGTACTGGAGGTGCGGCTGCTGCTGCTGCGCGTGCTGGGAGTACTGCTGAGAGTGCGGGTGGTGGTAGGTGGGGGGCATGCCCGCGTTCAGGTCCTCGTCGTCCCGGGGCTCCTGCTTGATGGCCACCGGCCTGATGCGCTGCGGGTTGTGCTCGTACAGCGGCTCCAGCTTGGACTCCATGTAGTTGGACATGTAGAGCTGCTGGGGCCCCGGGCCGCACGGCACCGAGTCGTACTCCCCGTTCATGATCTTGAGCTTGTCCTGCCGGGAGCTGTGGTGGAACAGGTCAGCCAGAAAGTCGTCGTTGAAAGCTGAGGGGTCGATGTAGGCGCTCAGGTCGATGGAGGTCTCGTTGTCTCCGATCTCTCCTCCGAGCTCCGCCGGGTCTCTGTAGCCGGAGTGTGGCTGCTGGCCGTGGGTCAGGCTGCTCATCAGGGGCCGGGGCGCGACCTCGTAAAGGTTAGAGAGCTCCATGGAGAATCTAAATCCGGGCATGCATGGCGAGGAGCTCCGGGAATCCAGTTTGAAGAGGGTCCGAGTGTGTGAGAGCGGGGGTCATGAAGCTGCGGACATGCACGAGCGCTGCTGGAGCTGCAGGAGTCCCACAAGTTTTTATCTGACAGAGAGAGAGAGAGAGAGAGAGAGAGAGGGCTGCAGGCTGTGCGTCCTCTGCTCAGTAAACTCTGAGCTGTCAAACTCAGGCTTTATAGCGGGAGGAGGGAGTGGGCGGGGGCACACACACACGCACACACACACACACACACACACACACGCAGTCCCGGACTTAACCCGCTGCCAACATCTCCCAGGCTCAAATTAAAGGTTAATTACGCCCTGCGTGCGCGTAGTGCCTCTTGATGAACTCTGCTGAGATTCACTGATGCACAGGGTCCACACGAACCAGTCTGAGACCCTCAGGAGCAAAACCAGACTCAAGCATCAGGTTTATAAATCTGACCTGAGTCGTAGTTCTGGAGGATTGCTGCTGCCTCTTCTTTGAGTCTCAGTCCTCTCTGCAGGACAGTAACAGGGATATAATAGATCATGTCATGGAGCTGTTCCTCTGCCGCAGTGACAGTTTTCAGCTTCAGGTTTCTTCTCCCACAGCAAACATCAGAGTCAGCAGGTCGTTGGTTTATGAGTCTGAAGTCATGAATCATCAGAGAGGAGCTCACACTCAGGAGCCTCGTTAGGGCAGGTATGGGTAACGATGAAGTGGAGGGGGGGGGCTATTTGAATTTATTTTTTAAGACTAATTTTTCTTTTTAAATAAATCATCCATGAAAATAACAGATGCGTTCAATTAAATCAAATAGTAGAGGCTTATTTAGCTGGATTACATTTTATCTGCTGTTTGAAAATGTTTTAGGTGTTCAGAAGTGAACGTGACACTCAGGTATACTCTGTGCGCGTGCCCGTCCCTGCAGGGGTCAGAGGTAAGAAGGTTCAGGTCAGGGCTGTGAGGTGATCCAGCCTGAACAAACGGACTAGAGCGCCCCCTGTTGGTGAAAGAAGATACAATAGAACTGGACCTCCTCTGACACAGGGATGGGCAACTTTGGTCACCAAGAGGGCCTCAAACTTCAAAACTTTCCCATGACTGTGGGCCACATTAATACAAACTGTCATACTCTAGTAATAAACATATCATTATTGTTATTAACTTGTTTTATTGTAAAGGGACCATGTGCAATATAAAACATACATGATTTAACTTCAGAATCAGAAATACTTCATTAATCCACAAGGGGAAATTCAGTTGTTTTAGTTGCTTTAATACACAGTATAGCAGTAATATCAAATAAAGACATCAAAGTAGATAAGAGCATGTAAAATTAGGTCAAAAATTAAGTATGCAAGTAAAAAATAAAGTCAGTAGGTTGCAACCTGCAGAATATTCAAGCTATATGAACTTCCTTATGAAGGAAAAATAAATAAAATAAGTAAAGAGAGTCTATGAACAAGGCCAAGGAATTTGCACTGTTAACATTAACAAGGCGATATGAATATAGTTTGACAGCACTGTTTGACAGTCGACCACATTTGACTGAAAGGCAAAGTTTGGCAGTAAGGATATTGCACTGGATATTATGTTTTCTTATTAACTTATTAACAAATATCAGAGGTGAAAACAGTAAAAGAAAACGTTTAAATTGATGCAGAGTTCAATTGAAGCTCATTTACATCTGCAGTCCCTCGACAGGTCACAATTAAAACTTTCATTACATTTTAAAAAGCACTAAAAATGTCCATTTGTCAAAGTAAAAGCTGGGATAATATGGGGGGCAATTCTGTTGTTACAAATTGAGCATCTTTCAGCAAATTTTTCACTTTGTCTTAAAAACCTGTTGAATTTCAGGGATTTTTTTCAAACTCTGGTTGAAGAAGTTCTCGTGGATTTTTATCAACGCCTCGAGGCAGAGGTGGAGAAAGCAGAGCAGGGCAGAGGCCAAGCCATTTAAGTTGTTAAACATCGGACACAAATCTGAATATGATCTGAAATTTTCAAAGCTCAAAAGATGATGCTTCAAAATCAAAAGTTACTACAAATATAAAGCTGTCATCAGAATCAGTTATAACCGAATGTCTTTTTACTTCAACGCAAATATGAATGTGTAATCTAATGTGATTGGTGCACAATTCTAGTCAATTTAAGGCTTTTGATTAAGCAAAAACAGAGAGATTACTACTTTTTGAAATACAAATATTTAACTTTTATTTTTTCCCATTTGTATTGATTAACGCTCTGTATTATGTGTTTTTAAAATGTGAAAAAGGAGCCCGGGGGAGAATGTGAAGTCTGTTTTGACACCCCCACACAAAAGCATGGTTTAAAAATGAATATACAATTCATTTAACAATTATTAAGGGTGCCGGTTACACGGCAGGTAGTGCACATGCCTAACAGCAGGAAGGTTGCTGGTTCGATGTCAGGGTCACTCAGGGCCTTTCTGTGTGGAGTTGGCATGTTCTCCCTGTACATGCATGTGTTCTCTCCAGGCACTCTGGCTTCCTCCCACAGACCAAAAACATGCTCATTAGGTGTGTGTAGTGTGTACCTCTTGTCAGCAGAGAGAGGCTCCGGCCCCCATGACCCTGAAAGAGATGAGCGGTATAGATAATGGATGGATGGGAACAGTTATTAATATGAAATATCACTGTCTTAAACAGCATTGTTTCAGTTTGTCTCTGCGGACTCCTAAGCCATGTCTTTAACTGTTTTTGGAAACATCGTTTTCATCTTTCTTAATTTTGCTGTTCTCCGTCAAAACACAAAAACTATCATTTTAAGATCCTTAGTAATTCATAACATCTTTGATATGATGGTTTTAGATTTTTGACTTTTTTTGTCAACATTTTTGTCTTCATCATTTAAAAAACAAAAAGGAAATGAAAATATAGCCTTAAAATGATGACCTTAAAAGCAACTATATAACAATTACCAAACCAAAAATGTATCCATGGCTTCAGTATTGTTATCCCTGTGGTGACCCTGTTAGCACCTGTTATGTAACATTTTGAACACTGACAGTACAAATCCACAATTTGGACTTCGATCAAACCAAACATCCATCAATCATGTCGTCTGCAACGGTAAATTAATCAGCTGAACCTGTTTTTCCTGATGACTTTTATTGACAGCCAACGCTCCGTGTCAGCGTGTCCATGAAAAATGACTTTAAAATTAATCATGTGTGTTAAAACATGTCAGTAAACATATCAGTAAGGTTAAAGGTTTCAGTTAGGTGATCCATCGTTTTTCAGAAGTCTTTGAAGAGGTCTGATCAGTCTTAAAGGAAACTAGATGTAAAGTGGGACTTTAAACAGTCATTTAATGTCATAAATAAATCAGCTAATTAATGAAATTAACAGCAAGTCCCGCCCACTCAGCCTGTTCACCTCAAAGGGAGAGTGAGCACCAGTCCTGTGAAATCGTCTTTACTGTGAAATAAGCTGTTTCAGACCAAGATTTTCTAAACTTAGAGACGCTTTGTCCCTCTCAAAGTTTCAGGGATGCTTAATGACACATTTAGCTGTAATATTCCATTTAAATGTTCCCAGAGGCTTTGAGGAAATAACTGTACTTAATCCATCCATCCATGATCGTTACGCCTATTTCAGCTGACACTGGGCGAGAGACAAACAAGCACACACTCACACCTGAAGGCAAAGTCGGGTCACCAGTTCAACCTAATTAGCATGTTTTTTTTTTTAAGGAAACGGAGTATCAGGAGGAATCCCACACATGCACAGAGAAAACATGCAAACTTCACAAAGAGGGACCCAGTCAGGGAGTTGAACCTCTTGTTGTGAGGCATGGGCACTTTCTGCTGCACCATCATGCAGAAAACTTAAGTTTGAAGAAGTTTTTGGGGAAAGAAAGAGGCTGAACTTGAGCCTAATGGAAAATATTTTAATTAAGTAAGAAAATAGACAAATCAAATGCTCAGTTGCCATTCAGCTGGGGTATGTGACTCGGATAAGTCTGCAGTGGAAGCAGTTTTACTCCCTCCTCTCTGTCTATGCTTGTGCTTCTGGCCACGCCCCTTCATTTATTCACAACCAATCAGATGTGTTGGTGTGCCTTTAGCTGCTGTTAGCTTTATGCCAAAGTGTTCACAGCCACAAAAGACATTACCTGAAAAATCTAAACAACAACATAAGCTTATTTAGATCTAACTTTAGTCGAGGATCCAATAGGAGCACTGTCCCTGAACTGAGCCCTGATTGGCTGGAAAGTGGGCGTCCCTTGTCAGGTTTTCCAAAGGATTAATAACGAGCATGAGGGGCACAGATGACTATTGATCTCTTATGGCTTCAGTAATAAGGTGTTGACAGGTAATCATTGTTTTTTGGGCCAGTGACACAAAAAATAAATTAAATATTTTAGCTTTAACTGAAGTCAGATTCATTTCTAAAGCACATTTTAAACAAAAAAGTGTAGCACAACCTCAGAACAATGACACTGAGGTCTCTAATTTCGTAGACCAGGTGCAGGCACGGAGCACCTGCCCTGCGCTGTGCCTGCGCCACGCCATCGGGGTGTGTAAAGAGCATTTTGCAAGTTTAGTGCACGGCGCAGTCCGGCGCAGTGAGGCGCACCCAAGCCTCCTTCCCTCCCACCGGCGCAAGTGGCAGAGAGGGAGGAGAGGAGGCCTGAGTGGGTTTAACACAGCTGAGTGTGATCTTCACCAATCAAATGAACGCCTCTCCTCGCCTTTAAATGCGCTGTGGGTGAGGCGCAGTGGCAATTTCACCTCGGTGGCGAAGAAGGTCAGAGCCGCTGTCACTTTTACAGCAACTGGGAGAGCGCAGGGGCCACCGGGCCGTGCATCGGAGGACACGATGCGCGTCACCGTGTGGACCACCTCACGGGACAGATGTAATCTGTTCCTGTGTCATAATAGGAGTACAAAATTAAGTGATAATTACATTTAAACACAGCAGCAGATTAATCCATTCATCATGCTTGTGATCCACCTGCATTCCTGGTCTGTCATCGCCAAATAGCAGAACCTTTGGTGAAAATATATCTCCTCCTCATCCTCCTGCAATAATGTACTCCATCTTTTTAGATCACGTTACGAATAAAGATTAAAACAGAGAAATATGGGCAATCACAGGTAAATCCTTAAGACACCGAGTGACTTACATTTATTCAGCGAGCGTCTCTCTCTTTTTTCTTTTCTTTTGAATTTCATGAGATGAGAGAAGCCGGATACTCCGTATCGGATGATGTGGCTGTTTGTGGTTGGCTTGAGAGCCGTGAACTCGTTAGTTATGACAAACGTCTCTGATCTGACATCAGATGTGACGGGACAATTAATATAGATATAAATGTACGTGCTGGTTCAGACGGTTACATTAAATAGTGGTTGCTGTGATTGTTTATTGTATTGAAATGTGCCTGACACTCTGGATACCTGCCTGTGAGGTTTTGGTGACGTGTGCGCACTGTGCGCCTGTCAGCCAAATTACCACTGCACCGGGTGCGCCTCGCCTGCACCGAGAATAGACCAGGTTGGAGCTGGCGGGTTTTCAGCGCACCTTCCATGCAGGTTTTGGCACAAAATTGTCACTTCACCAAGCTGAATCTGTCGACACCTCCCCCTGGTGCGCCGCCACACCCATCTCGGTGCAGCCATCTAACAAATTGCCAGATTGGCTGCGCATGGCGGTGCGCTGGAAGAAATTACCACTGCGCGGAGTGCGCAGGCTCTGCCACCCTGCGCCACCCTGCGCTGCGCCAGGAAATTAGAGCCCTGAGATTAAAAGAAGAAACAGGGAAAGAGATAAGTAAGATTAAGATAAAACCATAAATATCATTATCAAAATGAAACAAAATATTTTAAAAGACATAAAATATCATCATAATAAAGCAAAATTCAAAACAAAATATTAAAATGAAGCAAGAAAACACGAACTATCATCAAAATGAAGCAAATGAAAAAAATAAAACATTAAAATGAAGCAAAATAAAAAAACATAAAATATTAAAATGAAGCAAAATGAGAAAACATAAAATGTCATCAAAATCAAGCAAAATAAAAAAAACATGTAATATCATAACCAAACACTAGCTGGGGAAAATAAAATAAATTGCAGGTAGGGTCCAATTCGATTAGGTGTTTAGGCCATCGAGAACAGATGAGACGTTAGGGTGTTGCTAATAAAAGACAACAAAACCTCCATGCTGTCAGTTAGTTTGACTTTGCTCAGAGAAAAGATGAGTGATGACCTTTGACCCTTTTGACTGAACGCACAGCAGAGTCTTGCCTCTGGACTCGACTGTCTCTGAAAGCTGGACACTTCATTCTACTCTTTTCATCTCATTTCTGTAACTTGTGCATTCATACTCAAGTTATACAAAAACATGACTTCCCAGATACATGTTTGTTTTCTTTGTAAACTTCTTTTTTGATATAAAACTGGTCCGATCTTTATTTAAGCGCAGCAAAGCATAATTTAAGCTAGATCAGATATGGGTAACTAATTTTCATTTGTACGTAAAAATACTGTTGGTAACAATTTCATTAGATTTAATCTGACCAACATATACAGGTTATTTTCAAACTCAAATTGAATTAACTGACATTTTCATCAACAAATAAAAGCTAGACTAAAATGTTTGACAGAGACTTAATCCAATCAGACCTAATTTGGTCATGTAGAAGGTAGAGACAAGTTAGGAATATATCCAATCACAGCTACTTTGGTTGGATGAGTTAAGAGGGACATCCAATCACAGCTGCCTTAGCTTGGTGGTGGTGGGATAAGTTGTGGAGCGATCCAATCAGAGCTCCTCTCTTTATGAATTGATATATTCATGTAGAGCAGGTTCACTGTTTGTTGTCAGTTCTGGTATTGTAACTGAGATGCTCTGCCAGGTAGCCTAAATAAAGGTGACTGCATTTCACACAAAAGTTCAATTTGTTTCTGTTCATTTATACATTCGGACTTTTCTAGCATTCAGTAAAGGGTTATTAGATGTTTGATTTTATCCAAGTGTAAAACATGACTTCAGAAATTCAAGGAAACATAAAAAATGCCTTACCCTGTACACTTCATATTTTAGTGACTAAATTTACAGCAGATTTCATCGACTAAAATGTTGTGAAATTTCATCAACTAAAACTAGACTAACATTAAAACAATTTAGATGACTTAATTATGACTAAAACTGAAAGACATTTTAGGCAAAAGACTAAAACTAAACTAAATTCAAAAGTGCTGTCAAAATTATCACTGATCCTAAAATACTGGTACAAATTTTCTTCATAAATAATAATCGTATCCTCACAACTGAAGCCTGTCGTCTGACCATGCTGGTAAAAGAATCTTTTTTTACTTGTTGCAAAACCTGCATTCTTCAGGTGGCCTCCATTTTGCTCAAGATCAAAGAAATATGAAAACCTATGATGGCCGACGAGGGCAAATGGCCTGAAGCAGCTCAGTGCAGTTCATTGAGAGGAAAACCCCTCCAGAGCAGAAACACAGCAGAGCTGCAGGCCTGCAGAGAGCTCTGTGACAGGGACAGACACACCAGAGAGACTGTGCTCAAATCAGCCGCTCCCGAACTGGTTCAGGATGTACCCTGCCTCTCCCCCAGTGTCAGCTGGGATAGGCTCCGGCACCCGTGACCCCAAAAGGTATAAGCAGTGTAGATAATGGATGGATGGATGGATGGATGAATGAATAATTCTTAACCTCTAACAGTTAGATAATCCAATCACCCACTTATGCATCCTACTTCACTCTGGAGCAGTCATGTTCTTCCATCTCTGGGTTTGATGCATTAAAGGGATACGCCAACAATTTTATTTCTGTTAGTGTCTCCCCTCACTCCAGAGTCCATGACAAGCAGATAGACTCCATTCTTTAGACTGTGCTGCAGTAACAATGAAGAGACGGGCAGAGCTCAACCACCGCTAATTAGCTTAGCTCAAACACTGGGAGTCAACGGGTATGGTTAGCCTGCCTCTGCCTACAGTCATCTGATAAACTCTTAAGCAACTCTAAACGGTCGCACAGTCTATCTGCCTGTCACGGACTTGGGAGTGAGGCAAGACAAGAAAACAACAAAAAGTTGGCGTATCCCTTTAATACTCATACTCCTGGTTGAAAGTTGACTTAAAAAAGTTGATTCAACCAGTCAATCTTTATTTGTATAGCTCCAGTTCATAACAGTGTTTTCTCAAGACACTTTACAACAGTGCAGACTGAAGACATTCTCTTCATTTACAGATACACATACACGCATATATACAAATACATAAAATAAATATATTTGTATATACACATACGTACATCCAGAGATGGATCCATCCAGGCAGAGACTAAGGGACTAAAAATAAGAATTTATAATGGAGACAAACCCGTGGACGCCCAGATCATAAATCTGTCCTCAACTCATTTGTCTCTGCTGAATATAGATTCAATCAATCAATCTTTATTCATATAGCAACATATTTGTCTTTGATGAATATAAATGTATTAAAGCTAAGCCCCTTGAGACGTGGCAGCTCATTTTCAGAGGGTCATCGTGTCTGTATGGCTGTAAAGATAGTTACTATGGATGTGTAATCAATACAACCATGGATAGAGAGATCAATCTAATATTAACATTAATATCTGTAATGAATATATTCTGGAGAAGAATGATGTTGATTAATATAGCAGCATCTATAGTGTAGTGTGTCTTAATGACTGACAACAGATCAGTCTGAGACGCCTCACGACTCTGCAACAGCAAGTCCAGCAGGTTTGATTTTTGTTCATTTTGAAAAAAGAAAAGCTCGCAAAATAAATGTGATTAAAAAGATAATAATAATTATGGTTAAAATGTAAATGTTGGTTTGATTTATTTTGATGAAAAGTTTACATATATGCTGTTTTCTGATGAGAATTCCAACAACTTGTGACAAAGTGGCTGTGAGGCAGTGAAAAAAGACTAATGCTCCCTCTTATCAATCAAAGTTTCCCGTCCCTGGTTTAAACCCACAGCTACAGATTTAAAGCTCTCTGTCACAGCTTTAATACTGAAGTGCTGATAACAGGAGGAATGCTGCTGAGGCCCCTCATCATGTCGGTGAAGGCTGCTCTGCACTGAAAAACTGATGGTGTTCATACTGTGAACATGTCCTGACAGGAGTGTGTCTCATAAGAAAACGAAAAAAACTGTTGTTGCATAATGACAAGGAAACAAACGTGAACCTGACGCTTCAGCAGCTGCTATGGTTTTGTATTGATCATGTGAGAGAGTGTCTATTAGAAATGTTGAGAACATTACAAGATGGTTTTCACAACTGCCAGTAATCCACAGTGAAATTCTGCCAAGGAGGGTTTTTTTTTTCTGCATTTAGCTTTGGTGTTTGTTTTTTTAGATCGTGAACAAGATCAATGAAAAACTAATGAAAGGATTTGGGAATAATCGGGGAATGTTGGTCATGGCACAAGGAAGAATTACATTTTGGTGGTGATCCGAATCTGGATGTGGATCAAGGAATTTTTTTAAGGATTGTGAGATTGGGCAGTTTTCCACATTTTTACTTATACCTCAATATGTTCTCAAAGGAAATTGATGACATTTTCAGGGAATATTGATCCTGGCATTTTGGCAGTGATCCAAATCCAGATGCTGATTCAGGATTTTATTTTCATGATTTGTTAACATTGAAATGTTTTTTGTAAATTATGCAAAAGGTTCTCGACTGATCTGGGTGACATTTCAGGGAATGTTGTGGTGTACAAGGAAGAACTGATTACATTTCAGTAGGGATCTGAATCTGGATGTGGATCCAGGAATTTTGGGAATGATCTCTTAACAGTGTGAGATTGGGCAAGTTATCTCATTTTTGACAGTATCATGCCACAATGTTGGAAATGCCTCAGTGGGGATGTGTACTCTCCGGGCACTTCTATTTCTTCATTTTATAGCACCATACTCAACAATTAAAAATTCAGAATCATTTATTTACTTCTACTTATGTCCATTTGTTGTTCCTGAAAGATATTCTCTGGAAAGTTAGAGCTAAAGGACATATTTAGCAAAATGGCATGATGTTGTAGCTTCAAGACATCGAAAGGAAGAGCAAAACTAACATGACTTGAATGTAACATAACCTAACTGAAACACATCATACATGTACACTGCCTGGCCAAAAAAAAAGTTGCCACCACAAAAAAAGGTCACACACTCTAATATGTTGTTGGACCAACTTTAGCTTTGATTACAGCACACATTCGCTGTGGCATTGTTTCAGTCAGCTTCTGCAATGTCACAAGATTTATTTCCATCCAGTGTTGCATTAATTTTTTCATCAAGATCTTGTATTGATGATGGGAGAGTCTGACCACTGCACAAAGCCTTCTCCAGCACATCCCACAGGATGTGTCTTTCCACATGGTTGTTTAAGAAATGAGAAGCTACTCATTGCATCAGCTGGGGTTTAATAACTTGTTGCCAGCTGAAAGACAATCGCCCATGCGGTAATTATCCAATAGGAGGCTCGTACCTATTTGCTTAGTTAAATCCAGGTGGCGACTTTTTTTTTGGCCAGGCAGTGTAGTTGCACATTCTCCAAGTCCGTTGTACATTCTCTTTGGTATTGCACATTTTCTAGGTTTATTAATTAGTCGATGCCTACAAGAAAAATGACCACTAACAGTAAAAAGAATTTTTTTATTTCAAGTACTGATGTTTCATTTTTACATCTTCTTGTATGTTTTTAAAAGAACTCTTTCCCTGTATGAAAATAAATATTAAAGTCCAAACGTGAGTTTTGTACCTGCCCTTAAAGTGTCTGATGCAACAGATTTCCTGTCAGCATCACACTGCAGTTTCTGTCAGGATATTTTTAGTTGGATTCTTTGTGCAAAATAATGAGATATTAAATGACTGTATTGTTGTTGGTGGTGGTAAGTTCACATCCAGCTCATAGTTTCAGTGTGATTACATTTCGTCATTCCGACATGAAGTCATGCCAGTATGAACTCACTTGACCAACCTCATATTACATAAACAGAATCAACAGAAAACAGCCCTTCCTCATTGGCTGAAGAAGGCGTCAATCACCCGCTGCATTGCATCACTTTACGGCTCACTCTCCTGTGATTGGTCACTCGCTGGCTTCGATGCCTCCCACTCGCCTCTGATTGGCTGACTCCTGACATTGCCGTACATGGTAAAAGAGATTTCGCAATCCTCTCCTCTCCATGTTCCAAACAAAAACACACAGAGCCTTTCAGACGGAATTGAACTCCAACTTTCTGCGAATACTTCCTGAACTCTGACGGATGGTGGTTCCCAGCGGTGGCCCGTGAAGGTAAGCCGTGTTTGAGGCTTTTTTTTCGGCCTAAAAAGAGAGATAACTGACGGTGTTGGGCTGTTAGCATCTGGAGCTAACTAGCTGGCTAGCTGCCCGGCTATGAGGCAGTGCCCGGGCATGTCTAAAGAAAATGAAGATGTGTTAATGAAGGGAATTAAGGTCAGAGCGGGTCAGTGTGATCTGTTACTGTCCGTGTGTGAAGTAAAGTCTCTCTGTGTCATCGGGAATCATCTGCTGGCGGCTCGAAGTGAGTAAAAAGTTGTCAAAGTGCCCTGAAATCATTAATCCTTCCGTTAGGATTAACTCGGATCGATGCGTGTGAAGTGTGAGGATGTTTTACTGATTGTTTAATAAGTCAAACTGATTTTAACTCGGGTTAAAAGTGAGATTTGTGCTTAGCCTGGCATGACTCTGGAGTTCCCCTCTCTCGGCACAAAGAGAAGCAGCGATGATGCAACAGCAGGCAACAGCGTTTCCACCCGGAGCGCTTTTCCCTGCGCACAGCTGACTGGCTGCATAGCAACGCGTCGACCAATCAGAGCGGCGCTGCTAATTGGCCATATAGAATAGTAATCCGACCAATTATGACGGCGCGAGCCCGCTGTGCTCCTGGAGACTGAGGCTGAGGAGGTGGGTGTTTTCAGCTGCAGCGGAGGAGTGAAGCCTCCTGATGGATGGATTGAGGTCAGCTGAGAATCTGCAGGATGACTGGAGATGGGAAAAAAAAGATATATATATATATATATATATATATATATATATATGTGTGTGTGTGTGTGTGCGCATATATATGTATATATATATATATATATATATATATATATATATATATATATATATATATATATATATACACACATATGTATATATATATATATATATATATATATATATATATATATATACATACATATACATATGTACATGATTATGTTTTGTCCCTCAAAATTCTCCAATATTTATTTGCCAGAGGGATCAATGAATGTATGCAGGGACTGGAAAACACCCACAAGCTTTAGATGGGCCATGATGCAATACCAGAGACATGGTTTATGATATTACAGATACTGATATTTATAATGAAGAGTACAAAGTCTTTACTTTTGATAACTGACTTGTTGCTTCAATGTGACAGCATGTTTGTGTGAGGAACAGATGTAAAACAAGAAAAACAACATTTAACTCTCGTAAAAATGAAACTTGATTTTTAAATGTACACATGCGGTAATGATAAGGTGAGGCATTATGGTACATTTGTGTATTTTGCCATTATATATTGCTTGGTATATCGTCAAAATTTTAATATCTGCTGATACTGATATTTACATTTTTAGACCAGTATCTGCCAAAACCGACTTCATACCAGTAATCTTGTGCATCCTTAGGCAGGCGAAGGCACTGACTTCAGGCTGTGTCCACACGTAGGCTGGTATTTCTAATAACAGAGATATTTCTGTGTTTTGGCCCTCTGTCCTCATGCAAACAGTGTTTTAGATCACAGAAAACCTTCCAGTCCATGGGCCCTACCCATGGATTTACACAATCATTCGGTCACAAATCTTAGTAAAACAAAGCGTATAAGAATAATGATAACATCAGCTCATGGTAGTAGACTTGTAAGTATTATGCTGTCAGTACTTTTAAGTAAATAAGAACCAGTTTGATCGTCGTATATTTTTGAGTGTTCAAGATGTGCTGTTTTGCAGTTGTCCCTTATTTCAAAATGATCTAGCTTTTCTCAAAGGAAACATGGGAGTGTGCATTGATGTAATGTAAAGTGCTGACATGAAAGCGTTATTCTGCTGAGAATACCGAGCATCTATTGTTCTGCACAACAGCAGCATTTCTGTCAACAAAGATGCAACTTCAGCCTGCTTTTTTGTTTTTCAGAGAAAAACCCTTATTAAAAAAATTCAGTGGCATTTTGGTCAGTTGTGGTTCAAATCTTGACACTTTTATGCAAAAATAAATTTTACTGATAGTTTCCCCAAAACAAACATAACCTCAAGTTACTCTCTAATTAGAGGTGTAAGAGAAAATGTAAACACCAATGTGTTGCAATACTTTGCTGCATGATACTGCATCCAAATGTCATAGCACACATTGAGATTTTATTATTAAATGATGTTTTAAATTTGAGGCATTTTCTATCACTCTCTGCACACTCCCAAACTAAGTACAACTTAATCTTTCTTTCCTTTTATAATCAAAATGCTGCTAAACTAGAAGAACCTGTCACAGAAGTTCTGCCTTTGCTCCATATTATTCTGTTAAATTCTTCTCTTACATCCAGTTTTGAGATTATTTTAGTTACAAAGCACCAACCTTTCATCAGAGCTGCAGTGGTAACTAGTGTTGGGCAGCTGTGTTACATTTGGAGAAGATATTTTACCAGGCTTTTTAAAATTAAGATTAACAGATAGATTAATCTACTTTTTGATTTAGTTTCAGATATCTTCTTATTCAAATTTAACCATTAGTAAGCTTTTGGCGCATATCCCTGGTTCCCACATTCCCTTTGAGCATGTGTGGGTTCTCTTATGGGTGCTCAGACTTGCCCCCACTGTTCAAAATCATGCTAATTTCTATTTTTGCAATTAGGGATGCACGATAGTGGATTTTTGCCAATATCCGATATTCTAATATTTTTAATTCATTATCGCAGATACCAATGTTTCTGGTCAAGCTCACTAAAGAAAAATGGACTTGTTTCTTTCAGCACTGCAGTATATTTCTGTGAGGAACAGATGTAAAACAAGAAAAACAGCATTTAACTCTTGCAAAAATGAAACCCCTGATTTTTAAATGAACCCATGCAGTGATGAGAAAGAAAATCAATATTGTACATTTTTGTAATTTGATGATATTCCAGCTGATATGTGGCCGACATATGTAGATGATATGTTTGCTGTAAATATCTTTTAGGCTGATATCAGCCAATACCGATATCAAACCGATAATATCGTTCATGCCTATCATTTGTTCTTGGTTTGTATAATTAGAGATAAAAAGTATATGAAGTATTTTCAGTCAGTGATTAAATGATTAAAGGGAACATGCAAAATAATCTACAGACCGTCTGTGAGAAACGAACCCACATTTAGCAAACTGATGTTCAAACTGTTAATCTGCTCGAATGTTGCTGTGATTAATGTTGAAATGTTGTTGTCCACCTCCAGGAAGAAGACTCTACCCTCTGCGTCCTGTAACCGATTCATCTCTGTACCTGGGGAGACTCGGAAATCAGTGCTTGCAGGCAGCACATCCAAATGAGCCGGCCGTCGCAGGCGAAACTAAACACATCTGACCACAACGGCGTGAGCGTCATCCAGAGCCAGGCCCACGCCGCCTCTTCATCCGTGTCGACGGGCGTAGCCGGGCTTCAGCAGGTCCCTCAGCTCATCCCAGCAAACCCTGCAGCAGGAGGAGGAAAAGCACTCCCACCCAGCAAGATGAAGAAGCCCCCTGCAGACAAAGACAGCGAGGAGTACCGCCAGCGGCGCGAGCGCAACAACCTGGCCGTGAAGAAGAGCCGCATGCGCAGCAAGCAGAAGGCCATGGACACGCAGCAGCGCGTCAACGAGCTGAAGGAGGAGAACGAGCGACTGGAGGCCAAGATCAAACTGCTGAGCAAAGAGCTGAGCGTGCTCAAAGACCTCTTCCTGGAGCACGCCCACAATCTGGCCGACAACGTCCAGCCGCCCACAGGCACCGAGGGCACCAGCCCCATCCCCAACAACGCCTCCGCCAACGGGCAGTGAGGGCAGGAGCCAAGCGAACACTTGATGATAACTTTGGCTGCAGCTTTCCTGCAAATCTCTTCATATGACACAAGAAGATGCATCTTCACCCCGTCTTTACTTTGGCTTCTCTCTTATTTCGTCGTGGTTACTCTCCCTCCATCCTGCTTTTTTTTTTTAAAAATCTCACACCGTTCATGACTCTACAGAATGTTTGAGTTTTGTCAAAAGTCTGTCACTTTGTTTCAGTGAAGTTTGTTTTTCAGATCATGGTCCGTTAAGTTTTTACTCGAGGAGAATCATCCATCATAACAGACGGACATCAGGAGAATGGAGCAGATTGAACCTTTTATTGATCAATTGTTTGGAGGAATGTGAGGAGATCCTAAAAACTGAGACTATGTCCAAACGGATTCTCACCTGCATCCGTAGGAACCAGAACAATCCTCCCCCGTTTCCACATCCTGTCGTCTCCTTTCAGAGTCAGACAGGCTGGATGTTGGACCACGGCTGTGGCTTCAGGATGCTGATGTAAATTAATGAATTTCCCTTTTTTAGGATGTGTATTTTCTTCTGTTATTCTATAAAGAGCTTTTAAAATGTCCAGTTAACTTAAAGCTGGTGAGAGGATTTTTGTAAATTCACTACACGCTGATGTTTCAGGGACAGTTCTGATTTTCAGAGTTTCAGCTGTCAGTTAATCTTATGTCATCTCTCAGTAAAGTGCTGAATATTACATTTTTGATTTGCAGAGCATCAATCAACAAAAACGGGAAACCTCTCTGAGATCCTGGCTTATCCTCTGAAAACACAGAACTGTCCTTTTTAAAGAATGAATCTTGTTTGAGTCGAGTACTTAAGTGTTTGTGTCCGAGTCAGATGGTAAAGGTGGAAGTTTTATTTCACACTGTGGGTTAGTTTGAGGCAGATGTTTCTGCAGCATAAAAAAAGTCACAGTTCTACACTGTAAACGTGTTTTCAGCCTCTAATGTCCATTTTTTTAACCAAATGTCACTGTAATCAGGGCAACTTTCTACATTGTCACAAAACTTTTTAATAGTTAAAATGTCCATGCTGATGCCTCAAAGGTTTTTTTTGTTAAAAAAGAAAAATTCTTATCATGGTAATAAAGAAGAAATATCCATCTATCATACACTGTTACTCATAAATTGATATTTTGAGTCCAGGTCTAACCAGAGAAAAGCTTCAGATGTGATTCCTGTTGGATATGCTGGGGGTTTCCTGCACAGACAGATTCTGATGTTTGAAATGATTATTTTAGCCGATTATACTGATATCTTCTTGTTTCCTCTTATGGCATAATTTCCCCACAGTGCTGATACTCTTCTGTTTCATCATGAAAATTGATCACAGTTTGGCCAACTGGTCATTTTTATTGTCTTGTAAAAGTCTTCTCTAAATCAGCAGTGAGGTGTTTCAGATGTTGACATTAAATTAGTATGAAGTCACCGATAAAGATCTGAAACTTACTGCTGTTTATCCCACAATAATTGGCTGATGTTGGCAGTGATGTTGAAACAATGCTGATTTGCATTTCCCGTGTCTTCTGGTAAAATCAAAGCTTTAAGGGCTGCTGTTTTTATTGCTGGGATTATTGTTAAAATGCATCACTTTGAGCTAGGGATGCTCAGTATTACCATTTGATAAAATTATCAGCAGATAAAACTTTAATCACAGAGTTTTGCAGATATGAACATTTTCCTGTATTTGCAGATGAAATGGCAGCCATAATTATCAGCACAAATTTTAAAAGTAGAAATCAGAATGAACAGACCTTCCTCTGCTTCAGTTTGTCTCCTTTTTATCATCTTCTGCACTCTTAAATGGGTTTAAAGAGTTTAAGTTTCATGTCTGAACTTCAGGAATCAACATGCAAATCTGTAGTTTTGTCAGGAGGATTGATTTATATTTGAATGTATTAGTTTGTAAGAAAAAAGTCACTTTATTGGGCTCTAAAGATCTTTTGGTCAGAAGGATGCTGTATGTGGCCTTTTTTTTTTTTTTTAAATCAAAGTTTGACATTAGCAGAAATAACTTACCATACATCCCTACTTTAAAGACAATAATGCTCCTCAGATGTTCCTGTGATGCTGGAGTATCAGGAAAAGCACTCAAAAGGAGTTTATAGAACATATTGTGGATGAAAATTGTTAACTGAGTGGAAAAAAGATGACAGAATGAAGTAAATCTGGTCTCTGCTGGAAACCCTGACTGATCCCTTGACATTTTTAAGATGATGAAAACCCTTCAGTGAAAAATTACCACACTTGGTTGCAGATTTGTGTAAAAATATAAGATAACCACGACTCTGTGTTGTAAAATTTCCACTCAGTCCCACCACCCTGCACCTCCTGGTGTGCACTTCAGTCCAGACAGGTGGAGGTGTTTGTGGTCGGTGTCTGACTCAAACACCTTCTGTGTCAGATACCTGGGCGAGCTGCAGCTTGAACTAAATCCAGTTTTAAACGGGGCAGGGTCTCAAAGCGGCCTCTAATGAGTTTGGGGCAGATCTGGACAGGCACCCCCGCCGCAGCCGGGGCCCTCGCCCCTCAAACACGCCACAGAGAGGGGCGGGGCCTCTGCCTGTGTTGTTGTCAGACTTGATAATTATGTGAGCTTTGTGCGGGCGTGGAGTGTTTGTCTATGAGGAGCGTCACCTCCTGCAGGAATGTCGTCTGTCTGAATCCTCCGCTCGGAGCTCCCACAACGTTTCTACAACATCAACACTGTCCCTGTGTTCAGCTCTGATCATGTGAAGATGAACTTTACAGTCTGATTGGCATCTAATACTGACCTGCAGTGCATACACAGCAGTGGAGTCATTTTTGCACAATTACTCAAACACTCAAAAATCATGCTAGTGCACAAAAGTCCAGATAAACCACCAACACAACAACATGAACTACGAGGGTGCACAGCTCTTCTTGATTGTGATACTGTCACCAAACTGCAGCTTTATGTGCAGGCACTAGTTTGGAATTATTCACTGTGTCTCAGAGTACTACATTTCCCATGAGCCTCAGCTGAATTCCTTCAAACTTTATTCTGGTAAATCAGTCAAACTCCTAATGTCTTAACAGAACTTACTTTTCAAATAAAACAATGTATTAATGTAATTATACATCACAAATCTGTTTCTTTCAAAAATAACAAAAATGCTGTAATGTAGAGTTTGATCATCATGAATTCAAGCATGTATTTAAGAGGAAATCTCAGTAAAACACACATTAACAGCATCTTACTCCTGACCTCATCCATTAGCAGATTAGGACACCTCGATCATCATAAGTCATTATTATGTCCATGATTTCCTCTCAGGTATGTCTTCTGTTCAAGGGCGAAGACAAGCTGTGTTGACATTTTTACCATTTAAGCATGACTTGATGATTATGGACCCTGAGAAAGCAGAGCAGTGATCTGGATAATTATTATGAACATCAATATCTCCTGATTCATTATGACATGAAAGAAGTCAGATTCAGTACATGAGTATTACTCATATTTATAATTCATTTCATGCATGGCCTCTTGCCTAAA
The DNA here is from genome assembly GCA_037902135.1 of Cetoscarus ocellatus. Classification (NCBI taxonomy): domain Eukaryota; kingdom Metazoa; phylum Chordata; class Actinopteri; order Labriformes; family Labridae; genus Cetoscarus; species Cetoscarus ocellatus. Next base: position 617,027 of record JBAMNC010001884.1, read on the forward strand.
ATATAGATTTGTGGACTGATAACTGAAGTGTTACCAGATTGTTCTGAATGAAAACTGAGGAGCTGGATCAACACGGTGTGCATATATACAGAGCTCGGTTGTATTATCTTCAGCGTTACACACTGAGTAAGAGCCATCTGTAAAGTTCCTGTAACACAAACTGAGAGGAGTTATTTATTCCAGTACTTTGCCACAACCAAAACAAAAACTCTTCAGCGTCTCGTCTCTCTGTTTGGTTATTAATATGGCACACAGACAAAGGTGTTGCAGCCCGGTTAAATTTTGTCTCAGTATGGCACACAAGCACGAGTGTTTCTTCTGTAAAATGAGAAGAAAAGGTACCCGTGCCATCCCCTATTTTTGACACCGCTCTGAAGGGGCGATGAGAGTACCACTCCGACCCTGAAGGGTGGAGCTGAAATCACTGCTGTATGTTGATTGGTCACAAAAGTTGTCAATTGCCATGTGACAGCAGCCTAAATGAAAATATTCATCATCCATGTCTCTGCATCCCAATTACAGATATCAGACATGGTAGCCAGCCCCTATAATAGAGTGCATTATGGTCACAGGGCACACAGTCTTACGCTGTGATGATAGAACAACAGCGCAGCGCCCTGCGGGGGTCTGAACTTAAATCTCATGTTGATTTTCTTGTCCCTGCATCCTAAAATCCAACATAGCAGGGACATCCCCGGTGTAGTGCTGTCCTCTCTGTTGTTGGGTTATCATTGGCTGAATCTGCTTAAATTGTGGGTGCACTCAAACAGCTGTTTATGTTCCAACAGGTAGACGAGAAACAGAAACAGTGCTGGTTTTATTTTTATTTAACCTTTATTTAACCAGGTTAGTCACATTGAGATCAGCAGATCTCTTTTCCAAGGGAGACCTGACCAAGAATGGTTTTGTTCTTTAGCAACGAGAGGGAAAAGGACATAGAGCAAGTTTTTGTTCGATAATGTACTTAAAATGAAAAGTAAGATGCTATGATTTGACTTGTGAAAATAATGTGTCATATTACTTATTTCATATGTAAGAAGTAATCAGAGTACTCTGAGGGATTACTTTGTAAGGTGGGACCCCTGATGCTGCACGTCTTGACTTTTTTGGCATTTACAATTTAACTAAAATAAGGAATTCAGATGAAGTTTATAAATTCTGCTACGATAACGATCAAACACCTTTTAAGAAAATATGTTGGAATAAAAAAGTCAATGCATAAATTAAGGAAAATGTCATCAATTGCAATGTAACTTGATAAGATGTTTGTTTTTTGTACCAAAATTTTGACTTAATCCTTTTTTATTTTTTTCTAGAGTTTTAAAAAAAAAGTTTAATTCCATTTTTCACTTTTGGACTCTCCAAGTTATAAATGTTAAATGTTAAAAAAGTTTAATTATTTGGCTGTTTGTCACCATAGTGCACCCTAAGAGACCGGTTTTCTGTCTAACAAGGTCTGTGATATTTTATTTTGTTGAATTAGATGTAAGAGTCATATCTTCTTATCAGGTGTCAGTATCCCCTCATTTATGATGTTATAAAAGAAAGGTTTGACATTTACGATCAGCTTTTATGTTTCTGTGAAGTAAACCCTCTAAAGAAGTACGTCAGTCATTCACATTGAAACAAAGACACTGAGGTTGAATATTACTGGAATATTCTTAAAATGAAGTCTATAAGAGGTAATAAAATAATTTCAGCTCTTGTTAAGATTCACTGTAGTGTTGTCAGAATGTTGTGGGAACGATGACCCTGCCCTGAGGACAGCCTGCATATTTTTCACTTTTCTATTTTTGTTAATTTCTACTCTTTTATTCCAAAAAGCAGCATGTTTATAGAGAAGTCTTTGCATGATAAAGGGAGGGAGTGGGCACGGTGTGGGTCTGCTAAATGTTCACTGCGCTCAGAGGAAAAAGAAAAGTGTTTGTTTGTTTGTTTGTTTGTTTGTTTGTGGAGTGAATCAGGAAACAGGTCGTGGTATTGTTGGTATGTTTGTCCTTCTGCTTCGGTCTGAATGTTGCTGGGCAGCATTTCTCTGTCAACACTCGGCTTTTTTATATCAGAGGAATCTGGGCTAACGTGCATTCTAAATTAAAATTGAGTATAAAAGTTCAACCTTGTGGTCTGAGTTTTGTTTTTATAGAAAATGTGTTTTTCCGTCAATGTTTCTGCATAAAAGAGAGTTTGAGACCCAACAATCTGTAATGTCCACACATTTCATCCACATTTCATTTGGAAAGCTGTCGTAATGGCATTAAATTAAAAAAGAAAAACACTTTTAGACGAAGCTGAACTCTGTGCACGCAGGATTTCTTGCACAGATTCTCATCAAGGCTGTCACGATATTGGATTTTAACTTCAAAATGTTGCAATAATGATAGCAATATTTATAGAAAATGTAGGTTTCAAATGAATATACAGCTTGATTTTTTTTGTCTCTGCTTTAGAAAAATACTTAAAAATGGCGAATAAGGAGGTTGAGAGACTAGCCGGTCTGTTGTATCTGTCATCTGCATCTTCCTGAGTTTTGTAAAGCTGTACACACTCATTTTCCTGTCTTGGTTGTCCAAATACTTTCAAAGTAAAAGCATTTATCCATAGTTACAGATAAGGACTTTTATTGTGAAAATCCTCCCAGAAGTCATGTTTATCATTGACAGAGATTTTTTTTGCTGCAGTTTAGCTGTGCGTTTGTGGACCTGAAGCATTTTAACAGCTTCTTTGGATCATGTTGGACTCAGGCCTGGTCCACACATAAAGACTTTTAAACATCTAAACTGAATTAGCAGCAGTGAGAGAGCCAAACATGACAACAGATAATGTCAGATTTATTAGTTCTGTTCCTGGAGTGTGTGGTGAGCCACAAAGAGAAAGACAGGACACCACAAACCAACCAGTTTATTTACCAAGAAGGCAGCGCCTCTGCTCTGCAGCTCGAGATCTCAGTGATGTGACTTCAGTGTAAACAAACATGGCGGACATCAAGAGGCTAAATGCAGCTAGCGGTTAGCTTCCTATGACATCCTCCATAAAGTCTTTCTGACTTTATGCTTTGTATTTACTTGGATGTCAGCTGACCTCGGTGCTCCACACACATCAGGACTTCTGGTCATAAATATTGAACCATTTTAATATTTTCGATCCTCAGGTTTGATCCTCTTAGGACCAACAGATGATCAGGCCTTTGCTGAGTTTGATTGGTAGCCGAAAGTGTGAACCATTGGTTTGGACTCACATCTAAGCTTTGATACAGCGGTTAAAACAGAGATCAGAGCCCTGGATTAAGCTGATCTGTGTCAGTATATTCCAGCACATGTTAAAGTGTTCGGCGTACTCTTTACCAGCCTTTGTTCACAGGGAGTCGGTCATGTTTGGTCTGTCCGGGTCAGGCATGGGAAGGAAAAGCTGAGCTGTGGACAATCTTTCTGAGTCATCTTCATAATATGTGAGGATAAAATTAAAATACAATTTAAAATGCCAAAATAAAGAAGATCAAGTTGAAACGATGAGAAACAAAATCATACTGTCAAGCAGGAGCGGGGTTAGGGGGTGGCTACTTGGGCTCAAGCCCTGGATGTTTTCTGAAAAGCTCCGAATCTGAAGTTTACATTTGAGGTGGGAGAAAACCTCCTGGAAGTAACGTGCAGTACCGGAGTCCAACAGAGAGGCAGCAGCCACATGAAGTAGCCTGCATACAGCCTGCCTGAGCAGCTCGCATGGGACGACTGAAAAAAAGAAAAAAAGTTAATCAGGAAGATTTTTTGAGAAAAAGTACCTCGACAGAATGACAACACCAGCTGTGATGAAACGTGTGTTGATTCAGGTTTGTGAATCTTATTTGAAAAGTGTCGTCATTACTCTGCTGGTTTGCTAAATATTAGCTTACTATCAGAAAAGTTATGGTACAAAGGAAGTGAATGATGTAAGATGATCTTACGTGTGTGGTTACATGGGAAAAATCCAAACAAGCTTGGATAATAATCATGAAAATAAAGTGAATAACAGAGAGGCTGCTGCTCTCTGGATGACTAAGTAACAAGTGAAAAAGAGTAAAGTAGTGTTATAGCTAGTAAACACAGCTAGTTAAACATGGAGTAAGTATATGTATACAGTCCTCAAATTTACATAAGCCCCAGATCTTCAATCCTGAATCCGCCCCTGCTGTAATGACAACATTATGACCACCTGCCTGATAATGTTTTGGGTCCCATTTTGCTTCTACTCAACAAACTGTGATGCTTTGTGTGTTCTGACATCTTTTTAATCAGAACTATCAGAACGTTCATTTCTTCAGTAATTTGAGCAGCAGTGGCTCGTCTGTTGGGTCGGACCACACGGGCCAGCCTCCATCCCCCACATGCATCAGTGGGCCTTGGCCGTCCTTGGCCGCCCTTGACCGTCCTTGGCTGCCCTTGGCTGCCCTTGGCCGCCCTTGACTGTCCTTGACCCTGTCACCAGTCACCAGTTTGCATAGATACTGGCCCCTCAGACCTGGAACACCAAGAGCTGCAGTTTAGGAGATGCCCTGACCTAGGCATCCAGCCCTCACACTTTGGCCCTTATTAAACTCGCTCAAACCCTTACACTTGCCCATTTTCCTGCTTCTTACATCAACTTTAAGGAGAAAATGCTTCAGCAGAGTCCACTTATAAAGATTATCGGGCTGTTTTTGTCCCCACTTCCTGACCAAGAACAGCAAACTCCAGATTATCTTCTGCCTTATAAGATTATCCTGTAAGATTATCCTGTGGTCTGAGGTGTGTTAAGAGTGAATTTGTCCTGATAATCGTCTCTGAAACGGGTCGGGCCGACAGTCATAAATATTAAACTTGTTCAATATTTACAACCAAAAATCTTCATGTGTGGGGAAAGCCGATGACTCCTGAGTCATGACTCTGTGAATGTAGCCAATCAAGAAGCGAGCTGACTGAGGAACAAGGAAGCAGGAGTGAATAAAAACAAACACGGCCGACCTGTAACATAAAGTTAGTGGAGCTCAGAAATGGAGGACCAGCTCACGTTTTCACGCTGTCTCCAGGATTTTTTCCAGTCTTTTCTTTTTTTAGTTCAAAAATAGTCACAAGACCACCATCATTCCCTCCTCTCGTATGTCCTCTTCCATGTTATGTTTTCCGGTTGTTGCTGTTTCTTCTTCTTGGTTTTTGTTAGATCAGTTTGATCAGATTTCTGTCTTGAAGGACTAGATTCTAGATCGGTGGTGGGACAGGATGGTTCTGTGTGTGGTGAGCTGTGTTGAGATTATCGGAGCACACCACACACAGTACGATCCAAACTGTTCAATGTCTGATTTTTATCTTCATGTGTGGGCTCTCTGACGGATAAAACACCTCTTCAGATTTAGAAAATCCTGATGTGTGGACCCTGCTGCCTTACATATCCCAATAACTAACAAATGCCATGATAAAAAGATGGACAGTGTTGTTCACTTCACCTGTCAGAGGTCATAAGGTTATGCCTGATGGAGGTATAATTTTTAGAATGGAGTCAAAATGGAAAGAAAATCGTTGAAAAATTAAATGACATTTAAATTTCACTAAGGCATTTAATTTAATAAAGGCATTTTCAACGTGGCAATTTTACTTTAAAAACTCTTTTCAGCCTTTTTCTCAAAGTACATGATGAATGATCTGCAGTTTGTCTCTTTATTTTTTCTCCTGCCTGCTCCTGATACTTTTCCACAGTGACACACAACATTCATATGATAAAATAAAACATAACAACTATGATAAGTAAGTTTATCTGCAGTGCTGTCTAGTGAAGGGTTAAATTAATCTGTCAGATAAAAACCCTCTGTTGACTTAAATTACACAGAGAGTTAAATGATCAGCTCTATCAGACCGATGATGGTGAATGATTAACTCCATGACATTATGTTCGCCTGAGCCCCATAAACTCACCTTCATTTAATGTGACGTTAAAGGTGAGCAAGTGAGCCTGTCAGCTCAGAGCACTCAGCCTGACACAGAAACCTGCCCACACAGAGCTCTCCTCCTCCTCCTCCTCCCATTGTTTTTATAATTACAGTGCTGTGTCAGCGTCTAAAAATAAACCTGAACATCAGCTTCATTTAGGGATAATTCACACAGATTACAGTAAATCTGAAAATGAGCTGAAGAGCTGAGTCCTCTCGTCGTCTGTCTGGCCTAAGATGCTTCACAGGTTTGATCACATGCAGTAAATTTAGGCCCCAGCTTTATCCCTGGATTGTTTCTGCTGGGTTAAATGTGTTGAGGTAGTCTTAATCTGGGCCCTGTCCCAACTTTTTTGACTGGAGAGGCCCAACTGTGGAAATGACTTATGCAGTGGAGGCATCAGGCCTGCCCTCAGAAAATGCCGGGCCCTCACCAGATATTAATAAATAACTAGAAAAGCACTCAGACAGTGCAGACCTCCACCGAGCAGCTCAGGTCCAGCAGTGGCTTTTCCACAACCCCTGTAAAAGACACAGCTCTGGATCAACAGATTCAGAACAGAGCCAGGATCCAGACCAAACTCAGAACATACATGGAGGCTGTTATCCTGTATGAACACAACAAGTTTTGGGAATATCACGCAATATTTTGATTTTATATGAATCATTGAATGTTGTCAATGGGATCTCCCATTATAAAGTTTCATGTTTTTGTGGTGTCGATCTGGATCAGATCCAGGTGAAATTGACCTTGATGATAGAGACATGGACCCCATACTATCCTTTGAAACTGGAAGCAAATCTGTTCAGAAATGGCAGAGATATGATAACAGTTTCAGTACAAGTTTTGTCAGATCTGGACCTCATTTCTTTATTAAATGAAAAACAAACAACAAAACTGGAAGCTTTTCTGAATAGAAACGGTATTTTCGTTCCACTTTGAGATGTTTTGGCGAGTTTAGGTGTACGACGTGGCTCACATTTTGTATTTTACACATGGCAGTCAGTAAATGTGACTGAAACATTACAAAAGGCTGTTGCCCTGATGGACTAGTGAGGTATATTCTGTATTATACTGCACAGTCCATCTGATGTGTCAGGGTAGGAGACACAGCTATTCATAAATACCTTTAAAAAAGGGGTAAATACTCTGAAATAAGGTTTTCCACCTGTTACACAGGTCAGTATAGTTAGCCATAACTAAAAGCACTCAGGACCCCATAAAATAGGAACGCTAAACTCTGTTGATAAAACTGCCAGCAGTGCAGGGGTCAGGGGTCAGGGGTCAGGAGCTGCAACTGTCTGATCATTCTGTCAAAAGTTGGATTCATCTTCACTTCCCCAGCACCAGCCTGAATCCTCCTCTCTCTGTTTTTTGTTTTTTTGGCTTCAGTTGTTCTAATCCATCTCTCTCTCGATCCCCTCGCTCCTCCACCGTGGTACCTGGGGGAGAGGAGGTCAGGCCGAGGGCGTGCGAGGCTGATTCTGGCCAGGAGAGAGAGAGCGTTTGGCCTCCAGAATCTCTGAGAGTAAACTGAAATTAATGTTCTGCTAAAGTCCAACATCAAGGAGTTATCAGGAACATAACTCATTGTGTGCGTGTGTACGTGTGTGTAGGTGTGTGTGTGTGGGTGTGTGAGTGTTTTTATCAACAAACTTGTGAGTGAGAGCAGAGGACATGTTTAAAAGTGTTGTTGGAGTTTTAGGAGACACTGTAAGATTTTTTGAATAACCTAACATCAACCTCCTTGACTGAAAAAATGAAACAAACATAAGAGTCCAAAACTCTGCTGCTCGTATCTTCATCTTCATTAGTCACGTCAGTCCTGTCCTTCAGCAGCTCCCCTGGCTCACAGTTAAATACGACATTGACTTCAAGATCTTGATCATCACCTTCAAGGCTGTCTGAAGTTTTGCAAGAAGTAGGATTCATTTTATTTGCTTTGCAACATTTAATAATGATAAAAATAATAATATATTTTATTTATAGGTGCCTATCTAAGCACTCAAAGGGATACACCAACATTTTTTTTGTTTTCCTGTCTTGCCTCACTCCAGAGTCCATGACAAGCAGATAGACTCCATTCTTTAGACTGTGCTGCAGAAACAAGGAAGAGATGGGCAGAGCTCACCCACTGCTAATTAGCTTAGCTTAAACACTGGGAGTCAGTGGGTCACGTTAGCCTGGGTCTTGTAAGTTGCAAAGCACGTCTGCAGTTAAGTTTTATATGTATGTATTTGGAAGATTACATAAAGTGCTAATCATAGTCTAAAAATAGGTAACATGATAATGTGGTTAAAAAAAAGAGGCACAACAAGCACACAGGCGCGTTTAGAGCTGCTGCAGAGTTTACCTGATGACTGTAGGCAGAGGCAGGCTAAAGCTAAACAGAGATGATCCTTTTGTTTCTCTTCTTCTTCATTGTCAGATTTTTAACATTGTAATAAAAGCATGGCGGCTTGGTGGTGGATACACCGGATTGTGTAAAAAAGAAAAAAAACCATTACAGGCTGTAAAAGGGGTGGAACATTTCTGGTAAATTTCCAGAAGCTTTCCACGGGAAGTTAAGCTGCGGAATTTTTGTATATATTCTATTTTGTCATCGTCAGAAATGCAAAATAGTACATTAAAAAAATTCGACAGGTTTATTTGTAAGTAGAATTTTATCAAGTTTTAATTACTTTCTTAATCAATCAATTTCAGCTTCACTTCATGTCCACAAGCTTAAATGAGTGTCCTCAATAGTTCAGGGTTCAAGAATAAATTGTGCACGTGATGGAGGAGCACAGTGCATGTAGGGGGCGTGGCCTCACTACTGTGCTATGTGCATGTGATTGAGGAACAGCGGATATATTCTTAAGTATACGTGCATGAAATCTGGTTGTTTCAGTCAAGATAATGCTTAGTATATATTTTCCCCAATTATATTTATAATCAATGTAAAGGACCAACCTTCCGTTTTGTTAAATCACAGTTTATTCCCATAAGTTCTCGTTAATTCCCATGAAAAGTTTCCAGCTTTGAAAATTCCTGGAATTTTTCAACACTACTTCTGAAATAGAATTTAGATGTCCACAACTTGCTTGACAGATATGTTCATGTCTGTGCAGTCTCAAAACAATACTTAGATGCTGATGATTGTGAACTTGACAGTCATCAGCGTTTTGGCTTCCTCAGCTCTGGACTGAAGAAACCTTTTGGAGAGGAGGCTTCAAGAATCCAAACCAGTCCAGTTGCCACTTGGATCATCGTAGGACAGCAGGATGAGGTTTCTCCCTCTTCCCTCCAGCTTGGTCTTGTTTACTTTCCTTTCTGCTTTAATGTTATGTTTTAGACGTTGACAGCTGCCATATTTATTTAGCTCATTGTGTTTGTCCCAGTTTGTTCGGCGAACCCAACGGACCCATTGGACCCAATATTTGAGGTAGAGCTTCCTCCATCAATGGGCCTCAAAACACCTGTTTAGGTACCAGAGAGTGATGTGGGAGTGACCACAGCTGAAAAGATCTGTATGAGGAAAAGGGAGAGAAACTCAAAGACAAAGAAATATCTGACATGTCTAAAATGAGGTGTTTTATGTGATTGTTCTGCAGAGTCACACCGTTTGATCTGAGCTTCTCTAATACATTTCTAGTGTTGATTTGGTGCAGATTCATCTGGTTGTGAAGAATTTTGTTCATGTTTGTGTCCGTGTTCCTGTCAGAATGATTGTTGACCGGCATGTTCTGGCTGTGCTGTTCAGAAGTGCATGTATGTGTGTGCTTGTGTGTGTATGTTTATGTGTATCACTGTGTGTACTCGTGTTTGGACAGTAGAACAGAGCTGTAGTAAACTCTCTCTCTTCCCACGATGCCTTGCTCTCTTTTCCTCTCCAGATGGGGAGACATGAAAACACTAAAACTTCAAACATAAAAATGAGCGATGGCCTCGTCCTCCGTCGCCAAGATACGTTTGTTTAAAATCCACCTCCTCCGAGAATCTGGCACCGCACTTCACACAGAAACATCTGGAAAACATGTTCTCCAACTGTTTCCCTTTCTTCTCCTTCTTCTTCTTCTGTGTTTTACAGGGTGAAGACTCATTGTTAAAAAACAAAAGACATCAAACCACAATCACAATTTTACTGCAGCAGAAGTTATGAAAATGTTATTAACACTGATGCTTAATTGAAGCAGTCTCTGTAAATGTACCAGGTATTTCACTGGCTTTTAATTTATCAAAAGTTCAAAAAAATAATAATTATAAGGAAAATCTTAATTTATAAACTTAAATGGAGATAATAGCCTTGGGTAACCCTAACCCTAACCCTACCCTAAATTAACTTTCACTGTTTAAATATTTTTACACATATCTCGGGGAATCCTCTGACCCATTAAAGCTCAAATTGACCAACCCAGGTCTTTGTCTTCAAACGGGAAACCTGTAAATTGGTAACAGCAGCTGGAAACACAGCTGAAGGGATCCTTTCCCACAGAGCTTCAGAGCGCTGCGTGGTGCTGGGTGGTGCTGGGTGGTGCTGCATGGTTCTGGGTGGTGCTGCGTGGTTCTGGGTGCTGCTGCGTGGTTCTGGGTGGTGCTGGGTGGTGCTGCATGGTTCTGGGTGGCGCTGCATGCTGCTGGGTGCTGCTGCATGGTTCTGGGTGGTGCTGGGTGGTTCTGGGTGGTGCTGGGTGCTGCTGCGTGGTTCTGGGTGGTGCTGGGTGGTGCTGCGTGGTTCTGGGTGGTGCTGGGTGGTGCTGCATGCTGCTGGGTGGTGCTGGGTGGTGCTGCATGGTTCTGGGTGGTGCTGGGTGGTGCTGTGCGGCGCTGGGTGCTGCTGCGTGGTTCTGGGTGGTGCTGGGTGGTTCTGGGTGGTGCTGCATGGTTCTGGGTGGCGCTGCATGCTGCTGGGTGCTGCTGCATGGTTCTGGGTGGTGCTGGGTGCTGCTGCGTGGTTCTGGGTGCTGCTGCGTGGTTCTGGGTGCTGCTGCGTGGTTCTGGGTGGTGCTGTGCGGCGCTGGGTGCTGCTGGTTTACAGGTTAATGTTACTGGTGGTGCAGACGAGTCGTCAGGAGTGATGAATGGTAAAGTGCCGACATCGTAGCTCTGCCACTTCACGTCTTCACAGTTACTTCACTCGGACCACAGATATCTACTTTTTCAAGTCAGAGCACATTTTAAATGTTAACAACAGCTTCTTCTTCTGCTGTCTCTGAGAGCAGACTGTAGGGACGCCTCAATGACTTTATTCTGATCAAATATTAAATGCATTTACACACACACCATGATTGGATTGTGATTTGATTGTGATTGAACATTTTTGACAATAACTTGGCTGAGACTGTAAGAAATACCTCGGCAGAGCTTTGTGCTCTCTGAGCACTTCCTTGTTCTTTTACCTTGTTCTTCACCTGCCGCTCTTCCTCTCTGTTTTAGACCCTTAAAGGGAAAGTTCAGTGTGAGGACCTGGCTCATTTAAGGGAAAAGGGAAGCAACATAATTAACCAGATTTAAATGATTTCAATGAAAGATATTTATTACTTAAAGAAAAGGAAGTGAATTTACAAAACCAGGCTGAGAGAAGGCAAACTAAAAACACTAGAAAAATAAAAGGCTTTCAAACTAAATTCAAGGCTTAAAACAACCCAAATATCCATAAACACAAAGATAAATTACTCTAAATAAAAACAAGGACACTATAACTAAACAACAGAACTAGAGAATATTTAAACTATTATCTTTTTTGAGAAGGACCTCCAAAATCTCAGGATGGTGACGTTTTTCTCTCTAACAAAAGTGATGAAGCTGACGTGCAGCTTCACACACACACACACACACACACACAACACCACACCACACACACACACAGCACACCACACCACACACACACACAGCACACCACACACACACAACACCACACCCCGCACACACACACAACACACCACACCACACACACACAGCACACCACACCACACCACACCACACACACACACACACACAACACCACACCACGCACACACACACACCACACTACACCATGCACACACACACACCACACACACACACACACACAACAACACGCACACCACACCACACCACACGCACACACACACACACCCACATACACATCACACACACACCCACACCACACAACACCACACACACAGCACTCCAAAGGCAAGTTAACAGAGATAGGAGGGGGCGTGGCGGCGGCCGTAACATAAGGATTTTGGAAGTGGGGGGGTTATGTGGTACATGGCATGAGCCTGAACATGTGTCACAGCTCAGTTCTCTCTCTGTTCAGATACTTTACTGTACACGGTGCCAGATTCTCCACAGTCTCTACAGTTTGTTGACATCCCCTTAATTTTCCACAACACAGCCACTTTGATTAGGCACTATGTTCAGACACAGCACAGCCTACATGCTCTTCCACCACCAGCATAAGAATAAAACTATGGTCTGACTTGAATTTTGCCAAATAAACAAGTAATACTTCATCTCAAATAAAGATTAGCCAAATATATGAATGTTTAAGGATTGTCCTGCTGACCTACCTCAATAATTGAGACAAAGAGCTCAGTTTACCCATGACAGTGAAAGCACCGTGGCTTCTGTATTTACCAAATAAACCATCAGAATAAGCCAAATATTTACTCTGAAGATGAACTTTCATTCAGAGTTTGTAAAAGAGTGGATTTGTACATTTTAAATGTCCATTGAACCATCGAGGCTCTGCGTGCTGAGAGCTGCTCACTGCAGACCAGCGTATAAAAGCCGATAGTCTCCTCTGATCCTGAACATCCTGAAACATCCTGAGCTGCTTTTTCTTCCTCACTCTCTCATTTCATCATTTCGACCACATGAGCTCAGGATTTATTCACCTGAATCAGGTCTCAGAGCAGATTCCTCAGTTTTCTGTTCGGAGGTTGTGCACATGAATCTGTTGCTGTGAAATCAGATCATAAAAAGATTCTGGTTTTGTTTTTTTAGAGAATAAATCTATAATAATTTGGGAATAAGAGTTCGATAAACAAATCAAATAATTCATTTAATTTATATTTATTCACACACACAAAATGCGAATCAGATTATGACCGATCATCAGTATATTGTGTATTTGCATTTATCTATGAATGTACAGCACTTTGGCTACCCCTGTGGTTCTTTTAAATATGCTATAGAAATAAAGTTGATTGATTGATTGTATAATGAATATGTTTTATAAATAATGATGAATATGTTTGATAAATAGACTGTAGCCATGGAGGAGTGTGTAAAAGCTCCAGTGTGAACACGGGCCATACCAGAGGCAGAAACTCTGCTCTCTAATCCAGACCAAAGAAACAGACTTTAGTTGTGGAGGCACCGTAAGTGACCTCACAGCTCAGAGAGTCCCGTATGACGCTCCTCTGGTCAGAAACAAGCCAAAAACTACTTTGGCAGCTACGCCCCGCCCACTGAAGTCACACTGATCACAAACAAGAAAAAGATTTCTATCCTTCTGCTGTTCATCATTTTATAACATGGTATATACAGTATGTGTAGATAAATTAGATTTGTCATTGGGTCGACGGTCCGTCCCTTACTGTCTGAGTTCAGTTTCTGTTTCATCAGGTTGTGATTAAGTGTCAGTTTGGGGCATACAGCCGTCACAGTGGGCTCACTGGGAGTGAACCAGTATAAACTAGTGTTAAGGATTTATCTGATCCAGATGGATCCAATCAGCTTCCTCCACAGCAACAGACCTCCAGAGAGGCAAACCATCACGCAGGGAAAAACCAACTCTACCTCTTCGTTTTCCTTGTTGTGATTCTTGTTTTCTTTTCCTCTGCTCCTCTTCATCCGTCTTTTTCTCTTTATTCTTCCTCTGTCCTCTACTTTTGTCCTTTTCTTGGGAACTTAAGCTGCTCAAATCACCACCTCTTTCTCCCTGTAAAGATAATGGAGGGTTTTGGCTTTAAAGGGATAATCCAACTTTTTTTTGTTTTCTTGTCTGCCCTCGCTCCAGAGTCCATGACAAGCAGATAGACTCCATTCTTTAGACTGTGCTGCAGTAACAAGGAAGAGACAGGCAGGGCTCACCTTGTTGTGACTCTTTTTTTACCACGTTATGTTGTGTTATCTATTTTTAGACTAAGATTAGATTTTTACATAAAGAAATGCATACATGAAAACAAAAAAATGTTGGAATATCCCTTTAAAGCAGAGACAAATATGATGTGGACAGATTTATAGTCTGGACGTCCATGACTTTGTCTCTATCATAAATTCTTATTTTTAGTCCCTTTGTCTCTGCCTGATGGATCCATCTTTGGATGTTTGTATGAGTATATATGTATATATGCATATTTTAAATATGTGTTTGTATATATGCATGTATGTGTAGCTATATGCACATATCACTTCAGTCTGCTCTGCTGTAAATGCCTTGAGGTAACACTTCTTATGAACTAGTGATATACAAATAAAGATTGATTGGTTGGTTGGTTGATTGATTGATTGATTGATTGGTTGATCACCTTCACCATGTGTAGTGCAGTCCTGTGATGACACCTCAGTCATTCTCCTGTTGATTGTGATGGATGCCAACACTCTGCTTTGCTGTCATCACCATGGATGATGATCTTTGACCATCAGTCTCTCTGTCTCTGTCTCTCAGGTGACCTTTTCTTCCATCACCTCATCCATCACTATAGTAACTGTAATGAACAGCTGTCCTGGCCAATCAACATCCAGGGGTTTCTGCCCCCCCCCGAGCTGTGATCACTCTGCAGGTTTCAGCCAAACTGCAGTTTGTTCATTTTTCATGAAGATAAACCAACAGTGTGCCAATCGATCACTGTGATCTGTTATTTATTAATCATAGATAAACTAAAGCCAATCAGTTCAAAATTCAAGTCAAATCAGTGATTAGTTTACTCGAACAGAGAAAGTATTTGGTTTTAATGTCTCTGTGTTGGACTTGTTTTCACTTCCTGTTTCATCTGTTTCTGATAAACTGAATGAAGCACAATGAAAGTATTGTGATGTCACAGAATCCAACAGGGTGGTGTTAAGATTATGTTTATAAGAGAGTCTAAATGTGATGAGACAAACTGATTTAATAAGAGTCTGATTACTACACTGTAGCTGCTTTATAACTGATGCTAGCAGTAAACATGACAATGTAATAAAATAGTCCAATTTTACAGACGTTTCAGGACGCCCGAGCTTAACTAACAAATAAAAAGATATAAAAAAACTTAACATAAGAGCATGAGTAAGTAAAACAAGATTTAAGACGACAATATTCAAGTTAATACTCCAGTTAAAGAGAGAAAAGTCCTGGTTACAGTGAGTAAGGCGCTCTGAGACAGTGGGTTTAAACTATGAGATTCAAATGAATGAAAAGAGTCAGTATCATAGATCATAGTTTATGCTGGGAATCTGAGCCACAGGGGCCTTGAGCCTGAAAACTGGAGTTATCATGAAAGATAAGCAGGCAGAGGAAACAGTATGAGGGCTGAAAATGGAGGCTCATATGGAGGTGCCAAAAGCTGTAGTACCGTGATTGTCCACT
>JBAMNC010001884.1:640000-1053914 GCA_037902135.1 Cetoscarus ocellatus
TAATCAACCATGGATAGAGAGATCATGCTAATGTCTACATTAACAACTATAATGATGATGAACTGGAATGGGGCTGAAGAAATGGCCAAATATTTGTTATATCTTTAATAGAATATTGATGCGATCTGCCATTTTGCTGGTGTGTTGTTTACTTCTGAGAATCCAGAACGGATCCAGTTCCACATCCAGAATCGTGCCGGTGTGAAAACCCTCATATTTACTGGTGCCATGGGCCTCTAGCAACGGCACTTAAAAAACCCCAAACTAACCCTTTAAAGTGCAATACCTTCTGGTTGAGTTGGCTTCCTTTCTGAATGATCGTTGTAAGAGTGCTGTTTTCTACATAAACAGAAATGCAGCGGTGTGCTCTTGGCTGCCCTCATACATTGTACAGAATAATGTGTTAAAGTACTTTGGATACTTATGTTTTTCTTTAATCAAGTACTCCAGCACTTTCACTTCAGCATTACTTTGACAGAGCAGCTTTTACTTGTACTGGAGTATTATTATATCAGGAGGGATCTACACTTTACTAAAGCACTGAAGTCATGAAGTTTGTTCACTATTAAAAATCATTCACCGTGATGTTTGATAAGACAAATAAATACAGCCTAGTGCCGTAAATACAGTGCATTTGTTTGCTGTCTCTATTGCTGGCCCTTCTCCTTCCATCATCATCATCACGCTGGTCATTAAGTGTCGTTGGGTACAACACTTTAGTCTGTCCCGTCCTGTGGTTTTATGTCTTTGTTATTGTCCAATCTGACACAGTGACCACAATAACAGATAAAAAAATGTTGTGTTGTCTGACCTCTGCGACAGTGAGTGAGCAGGAGAGGGCTTGATAAGAGCAGTGGAGCAGTCGTGTGCACAGGTGAGCTGAGTGCTGCACGATGAGGAGGGACGGGCTCAGGTGAGCGTATTGATGTTTTAATTTGAGTCCTTAACCTTGCACAGCAGCTGGACCTGCCTGATTCATTGTCTGTAATCAGGCAGATGCATTTTGCCAAGATCCAATCTACAGTGACTGTGAGCGGCCCAAAGCGGCACAGGCCAATCAGAGCTCTTTAGGGCAGGAAGAGGTGGAGCTAAGAGCAGGATGACAGCAGGAAGTGATGTGAACAGCTTCAGTATCGGTCTGATCAGATCTGACTGCATTTCTCCTTTTAATGAAAAACTAACATCAACACTACAAACTTCTCTATAATATTTTCGCACCACTTCTGTCATGTTTTGACTAAAGTTTTGTTTTACACTGGGGGTCACGTCCTGTAGCCGTGTAGCTCCCGCCTTCAACATTATCTGATTGGCCCCAAATAAATGCTGATTGACAGACAGATCGTCCAATCACCTGCTGGATATGCTTCTGAAAGGTTCTTTCCTCCCCAAACACTTACTATGGGCTCTTTCTCAGATGGACTAGAAGGGCTGAATGATTTTAGGAAAAGATCTAATTGTGATTTTTCTGGCAGATATTGTGATTTCAATTTGATTCACGATTTTCTTCAAATCAAGCTTCAGTGCAATATTCACTATGTTTACAGTATAGACAACAGTAAGGAAATCAATGATCAAAAGCACATAACACATTATTCATCATCTAATATTGATGATAAATAATCTGTTTTCATTATTTATGGGATACTCCAACTTCCACTCCTAAACAGAGACTTTGCGTTGCTGAGCTGCTTACCAGCACTTCTGAAAAATGCAAATTGCTGCAAATTTGTAAAATAGTTGACACAACAGGTCCTGGGTCAGTCAGGAGCACTGCAAAAAATTGCAGCTTTGGTGATCACATGATTGCGTTGTCTGAAATTGCGATTTCGATCCGAAAAGGATAAATCTTTCAGCCCTATGGACTAGTGAAATACTCTGAACGGTCCATCAGGTGTGCCAGGTTAGGATAAGCCCTCAAAGAACATCAGAGCTGAAGTGAACCGACTGCTGCATGAAATTGACTGTCTGCAGCATGTTATCCTCTTCTGTGTGTTTTCGGAGAATCCTGCAGGACCATGGACGAGGACCAGAGGCCTCTCTGTTTCTAATCTGTGCTGCTCGCAGGAGGAAACATGAACTGGAAACTCTCCCTGAGAGCTGGACAACAACTGAGACCATAAATCCCTCAGCACGCTCAGTGTGTTCAGCCCATGTGTGTGTGATTCTGACTGTTTATGTTTATATGTGTGTGAAATGAAGCAGCACATTTAAAGCCCATGACTCCAGCGTTCAACTGTGCACATTCTCCTTTTTGTGTTTTCTAACGCAGACATCATGGTCACTGTGAGCGCGGTCCAGTCCAAATCAAATCAGCGTGTGTTTTCTTTTCAAAGGACGTCTTAATAAGTTTCCTCAGAGGGATTCCCTCTGCTCCAGGCTCCATCTTACTGTAAATCTAATTTATTAAAGTCATAAGGTGCAACTAAATGAATCCAGCCATGCTTCCTTCCTCCTCGGCCCTGTGGGATATGGATTAGCTAATCAGAGCTAAATTGTCCAATAAATGGCCAGTGTTTGACTTCAGTCAATAAAATGATTATTTAATCTTCAGTGAGCCACGTGTCGCTGCAGCGCTCACTGTGGGGATTCAAAACAGACGCTCTGAGTGAGCTGAGCTCTTAAAAACAGCCTACAGGGTTATTTGTATTTATCTGATGCTAACTTCTTATTAATGTGGTGCAGCTGGGCTGAAACAAAAGAGTTCTGGTACCGTGATTATGTTAAAGCAGTGACCTGAGAGCATTAGAGATCTGCTGAAGAAAGTGAATAAGATTTATGACACCACTTCATCGCCTTAACTGTAAATATACAGCCACAGAGTGCTGCAGGTTATCCTGGCTTTGCTTTAAGACAGCTAGAATTACCACCATGCAGACACTAATGGGCATTTTATTAGATACACCTCACTAGTACCTTGTTGGACCTCCTTTTGTCTTCAGAACTGCCGTAACTCTTCATGGCATAGATTCAACAAGGACCTGGAGACATTCCTCAGAGATTTTGCTCTATGTTGACGTGACAGCATCACAGTTACTGCAGATTTGTCAGCTGTATGTCTGTGATGAGAATCTTTAATTCCACCACATTCCAGGGGGCCTGTACTTCATTGAGATCTGGTGACTTTGAAGGCCACCGGAGTAAAGTGAGCTGATTGTCATGCTCAAAAAAACAGTCTGAGAGGACTTCTGTCATGAACTAAATCAGGTAAAGGACCCAAATGCAAGACTCTAGCTCCAAAAATGCAGTTTATTTGACAGGCCATCAACACAAAACAAACCTGAAACAGAGACGGGGGAGTGACTTCACAATAAAACAGGAAGCACGAGACATGAAACATGAGGCAAAAATAAAAACACAGAACCTTAACTGACAGACATGACAGTTTTTTCTTTTTTGAAGATTATTTTTTGGGCATTTTGTGTCTTTATTGATTGGAGAGGGAGACAGTGGATTGGCTTGAGAAGGGGGTGAGAGAGAGGAGGACACTGTGCAAACTGGCCACAGGCATGTACATGGGTTGTGCCTGGTTTCTTACCACTCTGCTAAACCAGCATCCCCAGACATGACAGTCTGAGCTCTGTGTATGCAAGATTATATTGTACCCTGTACAGCACTTTGGTCAACCGAGGCTGTTTTTTAAACGTGCTCTACCAATAAACTTTGACTTGACTTGACTGTGACGCGGAGTTTTATCTGTTAACGCAGTCAATTGATGATGGGAACACGGTGGTCATTAAGGCATGGGCACGGTCGGCTGTGATCTTCAAACGAAAAACACCACAAGCTTGAGCCGCCTGTACAAGGCAGGGTGGATCCATGCTTTCATGTTCAAACTCTGACCCTGCCATCCGAATGAGGCAGCAGAAATATTCCCAAGGTGATAAAATGACCCCATGAGAGATGTAAACTCAACAGTTTGATGCCTGGACAGTGTGTTTATCTCTTGATGTGAGGAATGGTGTCAGAGAGCAGTGCTTAAATGGCCTGTCTCTCAGTTCTGTGTGCACTCACTGACCTGCTGTTTGGCTCTGAACAGGCTGAAGGTGAAGCTGTTTGTCAGACCGACCCGTCTGAGTGCTCAGACGGGAGGTCACAGTCACGTTTCACACAGAGCTGCTGACCTGAGAGCTCCACACAGGACAGTGGTTGATGAGTAAACCAGGGGGACATCGGGGTTGTTTAGGTGAGATCATTAGGGGCTATTTCTCTGATACCTGAGCTATTAGGATTAGAGTTTTAAGACCTTTGACCCCTTTTGACCCCATCAATGTCCAGTATTGAAGTGGCTGATACTTTAAGAAAGTAATTATAAAAAAAAATCAGACCCTTGATTTGACCAAAGGACTGAGAGTTTTTCGGTGTTTCTTTTCTGTTTTTATTCTTTTCTTTTTAAGATTAGGAAAAAACATTGTCTAAAACTGAGGGTGGCACGGTGGCGCAGCAGGTGGTACACGCGCCTCAAAGCAAGAAGGTTGCTGGTTCCAAACCCCTTGACAGTCAGGGCCTTACAGTGTGGAGTTAGCATGTTCTCCCTGTGCATGCGTGGGTTCTCTCTGGGCACTCCGACTTCCTCCCACAGACCAAAAACATGCTCATTAGATTGGTTGGTGACTCCAATTGCCTTTATGTATGAGTGTGAGTGTGAATGTTTGTCCATCCCTTTATGTGGCCCTGTGATTGGCTTGCAGCTGGTTCAGGGTGGACCCTGCCTTGCACCCAAATTCAGCTTTGATAGGCTCCAGCCCCCATGACCCTGAAGAGGATGAGCGGTATAGATGATGGATGGATCTCTCCAATAAGAGTGAAAACAGCCCATCATGGCATGGCTCACATCGACTCTGAAGTGTTGATATTAACTCTGATGGTGTTAATTTAGCTGTGTGAGAGATGATGCTGATCTGTGTTACATTTGGTTTACATATTTAATCAGTCATTAAATGTGTCATTTTTCCATCTCTTCTGCTTCCTTTTAAAACTCTGTGATGGTTTTCAGTCTCCATCTTCATAAATCAGGAAAAGAGTGCCCATAAAACTGAGCCGTTGATGCAATTTGTTGAAATCAACACTTAAAAACTAGCTCTCATTTTATTCCACATTTTGACTTTTTATACAAGGCAATAAAATATTTAAACTGTTCAAAGTCATCTATGAATCAGTCAGTGTAAATAAAAAGAATCGTAATTTGCTGCAGCCTTATATAAAACATTTAATGACGCTCAGGCTCATATTCGGATTACTGCAGTGATAATACAGCAGATGATGTCACCCTCAGATCTGTGAGCTGATTGGCTCGTTGATCTGGTGACCTGAGTGTCCCTGCAGTGAGGTGAGAGAGAGAGGGAAGTAGGCCAATGCCTCTTTATCTCCGTGTGTCTTATCAGCTCTGAACTTACCGCCATACAGCACACAGGACACACAAAGCAGCAGCGTGGCCCGCGGTGTCCACCTGACTGACTGAGTGTATTCAGGTCACGGCGCGGCCATCTGAGGGTTAATGTTCAACCCGCCGGGATCAGGACAGGTCTGAGTGGACCTGCAGAGGGTCAGGGCTTCACCTCAGTCTGTGTTTGCGCTGATTGATTATTCTCTGGACGACGCAGCAGAGCTCACACACGCCGCCGCTGCAGACAAAAAGTGTCATGTGACAGGGATGCTCCTGCAGGGCAGGGCCCCGGGCAGGGGTGGTGTGGGTGTTACCAGCCTCCCAGAGGGGCACCACTGCAGCCCAAATGAGTGAAGAGAAAAAGCTGAAGGTAACAAAGAAATAGAGACAACAAACTGTCCTAAACTGTCTCTTATCACCTCCGCCAAGGAGGTTATGTTTTTGCCGACGTTTGTTTGTTTGTTTGTTTGTTTGCAGGATTACTCAAAAACTACTGGACAGATTTTGCTGAAATTTTCAGGAGACGTTGGTAATGGCCCAACTTCAAAATGATTAGATTTTGGTGGCGATACATCCATTTGTCTGAATGCAAAAAAATCCCCAAATTTCCAAAAATCCCATAAGTTAACATTGGGTGGAATTTTAGAGAATCATATCTCTGCCATTTTTTAACGGATTTTTACAGGATAAAATGGGGTCCATGTCTGTGTCATCAAAGTAAATTTCATTTTTGATGTCACAAAAAACATTGAACTTTATAATGGGAAATCCCATTGATGACATTAAATAAGTCATATAGAATCAAAACATTAAGTGACTGTGGTGCATGTTTGGTGGAGTGGTAAGCAAGTGCTTGTATCCGTGAGCTCATTCCTTCGGTGGTAGGCAACCATAATTACCAAATCAAGTTGTCAAAGTAAGTGATGCCAGAAATGTAAGCAATCTAGGCACGTCCCACATACATGCTTCTGCCGGCCCGGGTTCGAATCCAGCCTGTGGCCAGTGTGCAGTGTCTTCCCCTACTCTCCTTAACCCCCCTCCACAAGCCCATCCACTGTCACTCTCTCTCTCTCTCTTCTGTCAATAAAGGCACATAAATGCCCAAAAATAATCTAAAAAAGAAAAAAAAATACGAAGTGATGTCCCAAGAACTTGTGTTCATACAGGATAACAACCTCCCTGTATGTGCTGAGTTTAGTTTAGTTTAGTTTAGTTTAGTTTAGTTTAGTTTATAGCAGGACAGCGTGCAGTGACTTAAATTATTCCAGAGAAATAAAAAATTGGCTGCACCAGATTTAGCAGAGAAGCTAATTTCCATCTGTAGTCCCTACATAAAAAGAGACATCATAAATAGACGAAATGGTCTGGATCCTGGCTCTGTTCTGGATCTGGTGATCCAGATTTGTGTCTCTTACAGGGGTTGTGGAAAAGCCACTGCTGAACTGAGCTGCTTGGCAGTCTGCGATCTCTGAATGCTTTTCTAGTTATTATCTTATCTTACACCATTTTCATGTTATTCTAATCACCTCTTCTTTTATCAGTTGATTTCTCTAACATTGTTAGAAAGTGTAAATAATCCGTACAGGATTTGCTTTTTAGTTTTTGTATTCAAGCTCTTTGTTATATTGGTAGAATAATGTACATACTGCTATTTTTATACTTAAGTCTATCAACGCTGTCCCCTTTGCTGCTGTAACACTGCAAATTTCCCCATGTGGGACAAATAAAGGTTTATTCTATTCTATTCTTCTGTTCTTCACCTTCATACCAAACAGGCCTTCATATGGTTTCATTTTGCCTCCTGCGTCTGCAGCAGCAGAGGATTTAGGACCCACAGACGGCCTGTGTTCGGTTTCTTATTCTGCTCAGATTCCTCCTCTTAAGCTATAATGTCCCCACTACTGTGTGTCCATAAATAACAGTCCAGTCACTGCGAACATGTCCCCTCTCTGCACTGTGACTCTGTGTGTGTTTTGTGGGTGTAGCCCGAACACTCGGAGGACCCTGCAGCAGCTCGGATGAGTTATGTGATTGGAGGTAATTGTTTCAGTTTGTGGAGCGTCTCTGCTGCTGTGTCACATTAAACTGAACCATAACTCAGCGCTCTGCGGCCTGGCAGCAGGGAGCTCAGCGCTGCCGCTAAACGCTCGCCTGCAGCAGGTAAAAGTCTCACACATCGCTGGTGAAGTCATTTGATTCACAGCTGAACTCAAACTGTCAGAGCAGTTTTCTGTTGACGGTCGTAAATCTGGAGAAGAGGAATCTTTCTGTCCGTGTTTCAGCTGAGCTCAACGTGCTGAACTCTGCGGTGGAGTGTGGAGCTCCTGCATGACCAAACCCCCTGAGATGGACCATCAGCATTAGTGTGCTGACGTGTGGAGATGGAGCTCTGCTGCACTGATGATGTGTTTTTGTATTTTATCATCCTGATAATCAAATTAAATCTTTATTAAATTTCCTCCAGTCTTCAGTCTGACATGTTGATGTCACTTATTTGAAGTGAGTGACTTCACTGATATGATCGCATCCTGTTTGTCTCTTTTCCTTTTTCTTCTTTCAAGAAATGTGCGACACAATGGGACTGAATTTGACCGCCTTGTTACTCATGATGTGTTTACACCTCAACATCCAGGATTTAATGTCCTTATGAACAGACCAGCAGCACGAAGGTTGCTGGTTCGATCCCCGTGTCGGTCAGGGCCTTTCTGTGTGGAGTTTGCATGTTCTCCCTGTGCATGCATGGGTTCTGTCTTCCTCCCACAGACCAGAGAACATGCTAATTAGGTTGATTAGCCTGTGGTGTTCATCTTGGCCCGGGCCTGAAGAGCATCAAAAGTCATGGTGGTGACATTTCCCCCCCGCTCTCAGCAGACAGTCAGCGAGAGCTCGTTAGCTGAGCTGCTGAAGGTCTGGACCGCAGCAAGGATGCTGTTTAAGTGAGGGCTTCGAAAATCTTCCTGCATATTCTCCTTAGAGTTTGATTTTGATAGGGTTCAAGGCTGCTTTAGTAAGAACAAACTTGTATTGAACAAGAAGTCCTGCAGTATGATTTTCAGTGCACGTCTCCTCCGATCCTGTGGAGTTGATTTTTATATTCCTTTTTCGGATGGATCTCCTGTCGATGATGTTGACAAATTCAGATATCTTAGAATTTGGATTGATTCAGAACTCACCTTCAAACTATTTTGATTACATTGTTAAAAAGACATAAGGCTGTCTTGCTTCACTTTATCATTCAATTGTTTCATACTTCATGTCAGACAAAGGCTAATCTCACAGCTGATGCTACCACTTGTTGATTATGCAGGTATTGTTCACCAAACCACTTCAGACACTCATCTTAAATCTCTGACTGTGTTATTTAACTCTCTTGGTAGATTTGTGTTGAGATGTCCTTTCAGAACTCATCACTGTTTATGTTTGAACTGGTTACAGCCCAAATCAAGACAGCAACTTCACTGGCATCAGTTCCTTTTTAGATGTGTTTATTTCCATTGTCCTCCATATTTAAAAGACCTCATGACTCCATACAGTTCCTCAAACTCACTTAGACATATGAACTGCCCCTTTTTCTTTGTTCCTCGAATCTTGAAAGAAATTGGTAAAAGGTCACTCCAATATGAAGCCCCATCAGACTGGAATAATCTCCCTCTTTCTTTGTGCTCCGTCACTTCTGCTCATTGTTTCAGGATGACACTACACTCCAGTCTCAACATAAATTGCTCATGTTCCTAATTTATTTTATTTTATGTACTCTTTTTGTTTTTATGTTCACATCATTGATTCTTGCTCATCAATTTGTCTATTTTGTACGTTTGGGAATATGTGACTGAGATTAGCATAGATGCTAACAGCTTCAGGAACAGTTTTCTCAGATTATCAGGGCTGCACTTCTTTATTTTAGAGACAAATTAACTAAAAAATAAGAATTTATGATAGAGACAAACTCATGGACGCCCTGACCATGAATCTGTCCTCATCACATTTGTCTCTGCTGATTACAGATTTATTCGAGGTTATACCTTTGAGATGTGGCATCTCATTTTCAAGAGGGTCCTCATGCCTGTATGCTTGTAAAAGTATTTATTTATTATGGAGGTATAACCAATAACAACCATGGATAGAGAGGTCTGCACAGGCTTCTCATCAACCTGAACATCATTTGCACATGTAAATGCCCCCCTGTCGTATATATTGTCCACTTTTCTGAAGTAGTCTTATGTTTACACTATTCTTAACCCTTTAGCTTTATTTATTTTTGTATTTATATTCTGTCTTTATACTGTATCCTGTTTTGAAAGCAGAGTTTGAAGAATTTCATTGTACTATGGTGCAATGACAGTAAAGACCGTTCTGTTCTTTTCTTTTCTATTCTTTGTGTGACCCCCTGACCCCTGTAATGAAATGGACAAGTGAAGTCCAGACATAATGTCCAAGAGATATATGTGCTTTGTGTGTGGTTTTTGCTGTCTTCCCCCCTGACATTGGTGATTAGCTGTCATAAATATTTTTATTCTCATGGGTTATCTATATTAATCATAGTAATAAAGTAATAAAAAGTGTTTTGGCTCCTTGTACTTTAGAGAAGGAGGAACAGCAGAGGTGGAAAAAGCAGAACTTGCTATTTCTTTTCAGGTGTTACTTAATCAAACTACAAGTTTTGATGCATAAATAATGAGAAATGTCTCAATAAGAATGCTGTCTGAATAAAAGAGTGTCCTCTCTGCCACAAAATCTGAAGTTCTGAGTTGAATCAAGACTTCTAAAAAGTGATGAAAAGTTTTCTGAGAGCTTTTTCAAACTTCAACTTTTTCTCCAAAACCTCCCTTTCCCCCTTTTTTCATTTTTTGGCAGCCTAGTTTGGCAACAGATTGAAAGTCTGTTCAGTTTTGCTCAATCGTCCCTGCCTTTCATCAGAGCAGCTCACAAATTAAATACAAGCTGATGGTTTGGAGATAAGACTAATCTCTGACTGATCTGCAGAATCTCAGCTCTGTTTGGTCTTATCTGCAGATTTGGCAGAGGAAGGCTCCAATAAGAGAGCGGCTCTTTGTCATCATACCACCGTCTGACCTTTGTCACCATCAAACTGGAGACAGACGATTTTTATAATGCATCTGCTGTAAAAGGACTTTTTTTTTATCGTAATGTAAACACAATATGCTGACATCTGAGTCATGTGGTGTGATCTCGAGGAAAGAGGGTCAGACTGAGATCTTTTAATGTTGTTAGAGCAAAATTTACAGTTTGAGTAAAAGCGTTACGACCACACTGTGTTAGTCAGAGTCACCTTGAAGAAGCCTTATTTTTGTCAATGTTTAAATACTTTAGTTTTATTGAGAGCTATGATCATAATAAAAACATAAAGGATAAAACAAACGCTTTCTTTAACTTATATTTTAGTTGTAAGAGTCATTAGAGAAAATAAATTCTTAAAGGGTTCAAGTGTTTTTTAGAGTGAGGTTACTCGAGGGCTATGGCACTGATAACTATGATTGCCAATAAAGTAACTTGTGAGCTTTGTCCCTTATGGAAGATATCCTGGAGCGGGTGCTCGCCGCAGTCAATGACGTAGAGGCTCACTGAAAGTGAAGAGCTCTGCTGAAGGTCCAGAAGAAGCAGTCCCACTCAGGACAGCAAGTGAAATTCTGTAAAGAGTCTCATTGAGCATCCGCTTGAGCTAATTAAGAAGCTTTTGGTGGCTCTGTTGACTGCAATATAAAACTAGAAAGTACTCAGAGAGCACAAACCTCCACCAAGGTAGCTCACATATTGCTTTTACATCTATAAGCAATAGTTCATGATAAAGTTACCATCATAATATGATTCATGACCCTGAAAACCCACGCCTAGCACTCAGAATCATTATTAGTTAGACAGTTATTGAGCAAAAACCATCAATCACTAATGGAGGTTATCTGGATCACCACCAAAATCTAATCATTTTTAAGTTGGGCCATTACCAGCATCTCCTGAACATTTCAACAAAATCTGTCCTGTAGTTTTTGAGTTATCTTGCTACCAAACAAACATTCTTTAGTTATTTCTTTTACACATTGAAAACATATTAAAGAAGCGTGTGTGGCCTGCAAATGACTGATCTAAACCACATGCAAGAGACAATGGAAGGTCAATACTGAAGCACCAAAAATAAATATCAAGCATCAGATATAAGGTGCAACAATTTCATACAAAGAAACAAAGAAGAAAAAGAGACGTCTTCCGGCTCCCTCAGCAGTGGTATAGAGAGTCGATGTTATTCAGCAGCATATTGTAGGAAAAGTGTCTAACGGTATTAATGTGTTGTTTGTAAATGAACTCGTGTTTTCTAAGGCAAAGGTTGAGGCCATCAGCTGGTGGGTATCTCTTCAGTTTGTTTGTTCAGAGGGTTAGCACATTTTTTTATCAGCCCCAGTGCAGATCAAACTGAACGATTCTCTGTCCACTGGTCTGCAGACGTGACTCAAGCTGCAGCAGCATCCAGGATAAATTCAATCTTTAATCAAAGCTTAGATAAGCTCAGAGCTCACTCTTATTAAAGCCTTCACTTAAGGAGAATCAAAGTTCACACCAGAGTGGTCGGCCAGAACCATTCGGTGAAAGGAGAAAATAATACATTACACCTTATTTCTGACCTCTGACCTCTGGTAGGATGATGATAGATATAGTGTTTTTTCAGGGGTGCCCATGGTGCCAAAATACCGCAGTTTGTTTACATTATTTTTAACATAGAAATGTTGGCTGTGCCCTCGTGTTGTTTGTAATCAGAATTCTCTGATCAATAATTATTGTTTTTGGCCTAAATTGACAGCCTGACTGGACATGTTCATCAGCCTGCTGCTATCTGCTGCCGGGAAACTTGGCTACTTTGCTAAAGCAAATAGTTGTATCATTTAAGTTATTTAAGATGAATTTAAAAAAGAACGTGTTTCAGCTACTTGATAAATAGATATGACTCACACTTGAGTACTGTTTTGGAGGTAAAGTGCTTTTGTTTATTACCTCCGCCAAGGAGGTTATGTTTTTGCCGGCGTTTATCTGTTTGTTTGTGTTCAAAAAAACTTGAAAAGTTCTGAACGGATTTGGATGAAATTTTCAAGAATTGTCGGAAATGGGATATGGAAGAACTGGTTAAATTTTGGGGGTGATCCGGATCACCGTCTGGATCCAGGAATTTTTTTTAAAGGATTCTTTAACATTGCCAGAAAGGACCATATTTGCCAAAGTGGACCGAAGCTGCTTGGCGGAGGTCTGCGCTCTCTGAGTGCTTTTCTAGTTTAAGAGTTAATGCAGCCCTTCTTCAAGATGACGGTACCAGAGTCAGCCCTGGTCAGTTTGAGACCCTGTACTAATGGATGGATAAATAGCCCGATGGATTAATAAATAGATGAACACAAAGGTGAATGAATGGATATACTCATGGATGTATCAATGATGGATGTCTCATTGACTAACAGACTGAGTCATGGCTATATTCATTCATGGATGGATGGATGGATGGATGCATTTGTAGACGTATTTATAGATTAATGACTTCACAGATTCAGGGATCAGTGATTGGATAAATGGATGGAATGCTACACCAAATGATTTGCTTTTAGATATGTTTGTGTTTATGGATGTGTTTATAGATTATTTATAGATTATTGCTTGTAATTGCAATAGAAAGTTCTTGAATAATCAGAAACCCGATCAGCATGACTTGGATCCCGCTCTCCTGAAATACTGGAATCACAGTAAACCTGTAACCAAAGGCTGGTCTGAGGCCGTGTTTACATGACAACGGAAAACGATCGAAAACTGAGAGTTTTCATTGCATTTTTGCCTCCTGTTTACACGAGAACAGTGCCTGGAGTGTCTGAAACCTTTCACTTTCTGCTGACAACGTCCTCGTGTAAATCTAGAGTTCAAACAAAGCTTCAATGAGACCTCTTGATGATCTCGCCCTGCAGTACTCATGTTACCCTGAAGCCCCTCGCTCTCATTATCAGAGGAAACACTGATCAGCTGTAACTCCTACAGTTTAACACCATCACAAACCTGCGTACAGTCCGACAGTGACAGCGAGGTCAGCTACCGAGCAAACAATGAAGTAAACATCACGTCACACTGCAGAGAGGAGGGAATCAGCCTGATTTACTCTGCTGGATTAGATGCAAAGGAGTTAAACATGAATTATTACATACAACTGAATTCAAGTAATTATGGAGAGGCAGTAAATTAAAACCATCTGAACGAGCACAGTGACACGTTTTATTAAATTACAGGCACATGGTGACTCATCTCCTCCTTCAGTCATGAAAATAAGGAACAAACCAACAGTCAGTGAACTTCATCTCATCAGAAAGAGCCCAAAGATGCATTTATGTGTTTATAAGACCTGTGGACCAGAGGAAGAGTCCGTCCTGCTCTGCACAGCTTGGCTTTGCTGCAAGTCTGCTCTGATGTTGAGCTTCCAGGAGGTACAAACTTCTTCTTCTTCATTTTCATCTTCTTCTTATTATTATTTTTCTTTGTCTTCCTCTTCCACATCATCTTCTTCTTCATCTTCATCTTCTTCCTCTTCATCATCATCCTCTTCTTCTTGCGTTATTACTCTGTGACGGAGCGGCTGCCTTTAGGTTCATAAGAAATAAAATAAACCATAATTCCTTTAATAAGGGCTCACTCAGGCTGATCTGTTGTAGCATCAGGCTCTGTGTTATGGGCCTGCACAGAGGGGGGATCTCAGGAAGCTGTTTGAACCACAGCAGTGATGAGCTGTATAAGCCTGAGGTCAGAGGTCATCGTTGATGGTTGTTTGAGTGAAGTCCCGTCTGTTTGTGAACTTCTCCAGCATTGAGCAGCACATTTTGGTTTCTTCGTGTTTGTCGCCCCTCATCACGTCTTCAAACTCTGTCACCACAGAAGCACTTTGGCTAATCAGCTGATGGGACTGGTGACTTAAAAAATCATCCTTAATCTGCAGAAATAAAAGTTTCTGTCTGATCGGTGACTTCACTCTGGAGTGGAGGCTCTGTGTCTGCAGCAGGAGGACAGCCGATGCTGTGCCTGAGGTGTTCACGTTCATCTGTTACTGACCATCACATATATATTACACATATATATTTAACAGTCATTTCTGGACCATGGCTATTTGCTGACCCCTGTGCTAAGGTGTTTTTAGTCTGTTGTTTTAGTTCCTGTAGGACTCGTAGTAAAGCAGGGGTGTTGTTTTCAAACCCTAAAAAGCTTTTCCTCAGTTTCATCTCCGCACAGCACAGTGGTGCATGCAGAGTGTCACTGATGGGTGAGAGTATCTGTGCGAGCGTCCTCGTTAATGTGATGTCCTTTTTCTGAGTTCTGCTAAATAACTTCTTCAGAAGGCAGCATCAGTCAGACTCCCTTCAGTTTCAAACAGACAAACACATCACTCCTACCCTTGCCACAGTTTGGGATCATACTCGTGTTAAATAGAAATTAATCAGACCATCAATTCAACTATTCAAGGATCAGAAGAAAGCTACCTCAGTGAGTTTCTTCTGTAGGACATGATCATTTATCAGAAGACTGTAGAGGTCGGCATCATGACAGCATTACTGGCAAACTGTTGGGTATAAAAATGTAAAAAAGAAGGGATGGGACTGATTTAACTGAACATGAATAAGAGCATCAGGCTTATTCTCTGCTCTTTTCTTTAACAGAGGCGTTTAAACATTTATCAGTGCATATATGACTATTAAATACTCATACTGAAGTGTGTGGTTATAGATAAACACATATCTGAACACCAGAGGACAAGTGAAAATATGTTGTTATTCTTATTCCTCTTATTATTTTGTTGTTACTGTTTCCCGTGGACTGATAATAAAAAAAATAACAGAAAAACAAAGGAAAAATTTTATGATTATGGTTTGATATCAAGGAGATCTACAAGTTTGCCACAATACTGTACACTTTAGGTGTGATTTATGTATGTATTTTTTTCTTTTTCCTTACTTGCTAAGTCTTGCATTTGTGTTAAGAAGTTTGTGTGATTTATGTTTTATTAGTAAAGAAGTTGTTATAGTCTGTGCTGTTTAACATTAATCTGATTCTGCACAAGATTTCCTAACAGAGGTTTTTTCTTGCCTCCGTCTGTGGATGATTTTGGCTCAGTGCTGCACTCATGCTGGATTCTCGTTGGGTTTGGAATAAAAATAATGAATTAATTAATTTCAAAAGAAATTAATAAAAGAATATATGTATTAAATGAAGAGTAAGGCATCAACCTACTCTGTAGTAAAGTCTCGAGCTCTGTTTCAGTGCTAGCGAAGGTACTATCAGCACGTCACTACCTGGAGCTTGCATGTACGGACCCTGGGTCTGCTGCCATGCTGTTCTTGCTCCTATGGTCATGTGGTAGGGAAGGTTGGATGAAGTAACAATTAATACCAGCATGGTGGGCAGTGAGAGTTAGCATGGAGTGGGGTGGCTCTGGCATGGCAGGGTTCACTAACCAGCCTGTTTGAGGTGTTGTGGGGGCTAATTGGACGAAACACCTGAGACAGGAGGTCCCACCTGATGACCTAAGTGACAGTGGGCTCTCGGCGCCCATCAGTCGAGCTGCTGTGGGCATCAGGTTCTCATTATGGGTCTGAGAAGCTGACTGAACCAGAGCAGGGATGATCATGTAAGCCTGAGGTAAAAAGACACTTAACTTTAGATGTTTCCTTGAGGAAAATTGGTTTGTATGGAAAATATACCATTGTTACGCACCCGTCTAGGGGGAAGGTGCATAACATATTTAAAGGGAAAAAGGGAAAAAAAATCACTCTCAGTCTCCAAATCTTAAATAACCAAACAAGCATCAAAGTTTACACAATTTATTTACAAAACAAAATAACAAGCCAAAGGCAAAAAGGTATGTACAAGAAATTAGCTAAAAAGCCGAGATCTTAAACCAAAGGGTACAAAAACAAAAGGCAGCAAAGGCTGGCACTCAAAATAAGGATTTACCCGAAACCACAAACGAACTAACGAACACAAAAAAAACAACGAAGAACTGCCAATCACAATTACACAGTTAACCAAGTTTATGAAGTTTGGAGGCCGACAGTGACGAGGAGCTGCTGTCAGAAAGACTCACGACTGAGGCTGCTTGAGCATCAGCTGTTGCTCTGGGGCCAATAGCAGGGCCGCGATAATATCTCAGCACAGAAGCACTTTGGTCAATCAGATGATGAAATGACTGCAGAAATGACGTCTGTGTCTCTGTGACGTCACTCCGGTGTGGTACTTGCATTGAGCTGCAGCAGGAGGAGGATGTGTCAGCTCTCTGCAGCGCTGCTGTGCCCTAGGACTTCACATTTGTCTGTTTCTGAATGTTTTTTGTTAAGGAAAAATAATGAATGCATATATAAAAGTCATTTTCCAGATCATTGTGAGGGCCAGCTCTTGAGGGTGTATTTCCGTCTCTAGAGGGGACTGCACTCATTTTTGTTACCTCCGCTACCGAGGTTATGTTTTTGCCGGCATATGTTTGTTTGTTTGATTGTTTGTTTGTTTGTTTGATTGTTTGTTTGTTTGTTTGTTTGTTTGTTTGTTTGCAAGATTTCTCAGAAACTACTGGAGAGATTTTGCTGAAATGTTCAGGAGATGTTGATAATGGCCCGACTTAAAAATGATTAGATTTTGGTGGTGATCCGGATAACCTCCATTGATGAATGATGGTTTTTGCTCAATAACTGTCTAACTAGTAATGATTCTGAGTGCTAGGTGTGTGTTTCAGGGTCATGAATCAGATTATGATGGTAACTTTATCATGAACTATTGCTTATAGATGTAACAGACATATGTGAGCTGCCTTGGCCGAGGTTTGGGCTCTCATAAATCAGTGCTATTGGTCATCTTCCATGTTGGTGGGTGTTTTTTTTTTTTTTTTTTGTTACTTTAAAACCAGTTAAAAGTACAAAAAACAACTATGACTTGGACAGAACAGTATTTATTGATTCAGCAGTCCATTTTTCATTACCTACAAAGTTCTAGTTTTGGAGATAAGAGGTGTTGGCCTAACAGCAACGATATGAAGGCGTTTATTGTGCTTATTCAGATTCAACATTGCATGTCATGCTGATTATGCTGTTTTTATGATAGCAGTTGAATAGATTTGTAATCGTGATTGAAACTCCACTCATGTTCAGATGTTCAGACTGTAAAGCTCCATCTCATGTCCAATCAGCTTCTGTGGATACAAACAGGCTTCAAATGCAAGAACTCTACCTGCACAACAAAGTCTGTAAAAGTTAGGGGGCAGAAAGTTGTCCCCTGATGGGAGCAGAGCCCCGGCGTGCACTCGCTCTGTCAGAGCCCTTCATTCATCACTGCATGGGTCCATTAGGACAAATGGAGCTGGAGTAACTCAGCTGCTTGTTGCATCAGCACTTTCTGAAACTCCTCCTGGGACTGTGGGGCGGCCAAGCAGAGCCAGAAACACTCACACTCCACAGGCAGCTTGTTCAGGAGGATGAGAGAGGAGAGCGGGGCTTTCAGTGTTCAAAGTGAAAAGACGAGGCCAAAAAGTCAAGTTAGGTAACGGCAACAGCCCGAGGAGGCCGACACACACCCTTCACCCAGTTGGTCTTGCTTTCTGATTGGCTTGGGATCTGGGGCGAAGGTGACGGAGCTGCGAGTGACCCCACCAAGAGGTGACCCACGTGGACCTTGATCAACACGTGCTGTCGAGCCGAGGGGTCATCTCCTGCTGAGTTATTCAAGCCTGAAACGGGCTCCAACAGAAACACTGCTGCTGATAGACCACCGAGGCTCAAGCCTGCTCTGACGGATAACACTGAACACAACTGTAGTGTCAGCATGTTCATCAGGGCTTTTACACTCTTAGCACAAGATTACATAGTTTTGGGGTCAAGTGCCCTTGAAGTCTTAAATTTGGTGGGCCCAATTTTTATATCAAGGTCACAAAAAATCCCTGAAGCCTCATCAAGACCCCACTGAAAGAGAGTGATCATGGATTTATGATGTATGTTTTAGAGCAGTGGTCTCCAACCACCAGGCCATAGAGGGAGTATTGGTTTGGGACGCCCATATCAAGAAAAATCAAGGTCAGCAGTTTTGGTGCTTTCAGGCTGATTCTGTGGAAAAGCTGTACTGTAACCTTTGCTCTTGGTCTGTGAAGTTGGAAAACCAAGGCAGAGGCCCACGCTTGAAGCCTGAAATCTACTTTTCCCCACGATGATTACTTGTCTAAACAATGTGAAAGGATGACAGCCCTCTGCGTTTCAGCCACGCCAAAGGTCTCGAGTCATTGGGACACAGACGGGTACCGGGCCGTAGATCATTTGGTTTGGTTATCACCCGTTTTTTGAGTAACTGAGGTTGAAGGGTGTTTTATTTTGAAAGGATGGCTGCTCTGGACGTTGTGAGTAACGTGCTCCACTTCCTGATGTGGAGGGATTCAGTTTAGAGGTAAGACCAAATAAAATACTTATCAGTAATCAATGGAAACATCAGATCAGCTTGGACTGATGACTGATGGATGAAACACACACCATCAGCACCACAGACGTTGTTTTTACAGCATTTTCCCCAGTGCTCAGAAATTGTAACACTTAAGTTAGTCAGTGTGTTAGCAGGTGACTTTCAGCCAATTGTGTTCCTAAATGTCATTGTTAATCGGCTGATAAAAACAGAGTGAGTCCTCATGAATGTCTCTTTATTGGGGTTTAGGAACAAGGCTCCCCCTGAATCTCTGTGATGGAGAGTGATACTCTGTACGTTTGTGTTTGTTTGTCATCATTGTCGCATCCTCATCCCACCTTCTTCCCATCAAAGACTTTATCGTGTACTTCATAGTGTATTAGATTTTGTATTTTCAGGGACAATCAGAGTCTTTTAGTGCAGGAGGAGTCGAGAGCTACAAGTGAGACAACAACAGGAAGTGACTGCTAGATTAGCCTAGATGCTAACAGCTTCAGTTTCAGCTTTGTCAGATTTGGCACACATTTCTCTAT
The DNA here is from genome assembly GCA_037902135.1 of Cetoscarus ocellatus. NCBI lineage: Eukaryota > Metazoa > Chordata > Actinopteri > Labriformes > Labridae > Cetoscarus > Cetoscarus ocellatus. The sequence continues at coordinate 659,372 of JBAMNC010001884.1, forward strand.
TAAATTAAGAACTAATAACAACACTTCGCTGCACTTCTGACATGACGTCCTGGCAGTAGCACCCGCCTGCTACATTATCTGATGAATGTGATTGACAGAACGATCGTCCAATTATCTGCTGAATATGCTTTTGAAAGGTCAGCCCATTCCCAAACACTTTCTATGGACTGTTGCCCAGATGGAAAAGTGAAATATATTTTGTGTCAGTGTTAATTTTGACAGCACTTTTTAATTTAGTTTTAGTTATAGTCTTTTTCCTAAATATCTTCTAGTTTTAGTCATAATTTAGTCATCTGAATTGTTTTAATATTATTCTAGTTATAGTTGATGAAATTTCACAACATTTTAGTCGATGAAATCTGCTGTAAATTTAGTCACTAAAATATGAAGTGTAAAGGGTAAGGCATTTTTATGTTTCCTTGAATTTCTGAAGTCATGTTTTACACTTGGATAAAATCAAACATCTAATAACCCTTTACTGAATGCTAGTAAAGTCTGAATGTATAAATGAACAGAAACAAATTGACCTTTTGTGTGAAATGCAGTCACCTTTATTTAGGCTACCTGGCAGAGCATCTCAGTTACAATACCAGAACTGACAACAAACAGTGAACCTGCTCTACATGAATATATCAATTCATAAGGAGAGGAGCTCTGATTGGATCGCTCCACAACTTATCCCACCACCACCAAGCTAAGGCAGCTGTGATTGGATGTCCCTCTTAACTCATCCAACCAAAGTAGCTGTGATTGGATATATTCCTAACTTGTCTCTACTTTCTACATGACCAAATTAGGTCTGATTGGATTAAGTCTCTGTCAAACATTTTAGTCTAGTTTTTATTTGTTGATGAAAATGTCAGTTCATTTAGTTTGAGTTTTTGTCCATGTGCACTTGTTTTTATTAGTTACTGTCTAGTTCGTCAGAGGAAAAAAGGAGAAGGAAATCTTTAGAGAGAGAGGAGAGTAAGTGGCTTCGTCTGGTGGTATCTCCAGTGACTGGGGAGCTTTGGTGCAGCAGACCTACAGAGGGCTCGTTGTCCTTTGACATGCAGTTACATCATGGAGCATGTGTACTTCAGGCTATAAGCACGGCCTTCTGCGTTGTTTTTTTTGGTGTCATGGACCCAGAGCAGAGGATACAGCATTGGCTTTAAACTGGAGAATAAATCAGCCTGTAAGCACCAAAACCTGCTGACCGTGATTTTTCTTTGTACGTGGGTCCCAAATCAGTGTTTCAAATTTCATTTCTCTCTCAGTATCAATGGGCCACAGTTGAAAGAAGAAGAACAGTGAGTCCTTCTTAAATTCTGTTCGCTGCTTCGTTTCGTCCAAAGTTTTTAGTTTCACATGTGCGATTCATCAACCTCTGTGACCACCAGCGCTCCTGCAGAACAGGTGGAGAACAGACCAGGAGCCTGATCCGATCCAAGAGCAGGTTTACGGGAAATCCTCTCAACGAAAAAAAACCTGTAACAGCTTTTTTACATCAGGTCATGATCCAGATTTACTCTGAGTGTACTCAGATTTTCTGCTCCTTTGAACAGCACCATTAATGTGAAAATCTGGTTTCATAATGAACATAAACGATGGAGAGAGTGGATGTTTTGTTTCTGATTGCTGGCACTTGCTGTATTTTTATTATCAAAGCAGAACCTCCCTGCTGCCTCACACAGGTTAAAACAAATACAAGCAGCTGCTGCCAGCAGCAAGCACGGCCTGTGGGGTTAGGGCGGGGGTGATCGGGCCCAAGGTGTGAAAAAATGAAACAGAGACTGATCATGCAGGCGGCAGGAGGCATGCTGCTGCTCGAAATCAGCTCTGCAGGGTCATGGCATCTCATCGTGACGTAAGAGAGGAACAAATAAAGTCGTAAATGCTTCAATGACAGGTCACCCCCCCCACTCATTTTGTTAAAAGAGATGTTTATCTGCATCTTCTGCATCGTCCATTTTTTCAGGCTGACCTGCAGCGTGAGAACAGCCTGTTGCATAACTTGTCCAAATCAACACCTTTGTAGAGGGAGGCATCGTTCCAGCTGGCTGAAAATGAACCTGACTTCAGTGAACTTTGACGTGTTTTGTTTTCGATCGACCTGTCCAAAAGACACAATGACGACTCAGATGTTACAGGTAATCTGTCAGCAAAGATATGACTTATCTAAATACTCTGATGTACCAGAGAAAATACTCACCTGTGATTGGCTGTCTCAGGTCTGTCGAGAGGAACTTTTGAATAGTACAAAAAGTTTTATTCCCTCTCGAGACGATATGTTCTCTGTCAGGTGTTAGACAGGTCGTTATTGTATGTAATCTCATCCTTTAGGGCATTGAGCTCAGAGTGTGCAACAAATATTACAGTCAACTGGCCGAAATTCACCTTCACTGCATGAGGTGTGTTTTATATTTGGTTTCCCTTAAGAGGGTCTGTTTTTCCTGAAAAATGTCTGAATTCGTGTTGTGGATATTCCCATCTTTGCAAGGCCGCACTTAAGGGGGGAAAATCCTGGTCCTCAGAAAATTCTCTCAGTGAATTATTTTTCTTTTTCCTCACTGTCGTTGTTCAAAGAGGAGGACATGTCAAAGAGTGAGCCAGTGGGCTAAAACTGACCACAAAACAATGGTAGGTCTATTTGGCGAGGAGGTGCGAGAATGAGATGTTTAAGGAAGCTGCTGGTGCTGCAAAGAGGGGAAGAGGAGGTGGTCTTAATGAAAACTAAACATTTAGCTTTCCCTTTCCTCTTGAGCCCACTGCTATTTGTTTTTGACTACAGCCACGTCATCGGACAACACAATTTGCACAAGACAAGACTAAAGACTTGATAATAATGTTAAACATGTTTGATTTTGTCCTGGGGCCAAGCCTGTGCAAAGACTGCCTTACACTGCAAAAACCATAAGAATGCGCTCCAACTCCAGCAAGACTCTAAAGATTTTCCTGAAACTTTGGAAATTTGTCTGCAAATTTAGTTCTAACTTTGGGAACTATTAAAAAAAAAACACTTCCTGAAGACCTGAGGGCTCGACTGGGCTCATGTGGTAAAAGCAACTCAGATAAACAGGAAGGACCAAGACCATTAAAAGACTTAAAAAACCAATAAAAGAACTTTGAAAATATATTCTAAAAGACTCAGGTAGCCAATTTAGAATCACTAATGAAGTTGACAAGCATGTTTTTTGGGTCTGTGGGAGGAAACTGGAGTGCCCATGCAGGCACAGGGAGACCATGCATACCCCCACAGAAAGACATGAGGGGGGTCGAACCAGCAGCCCTCTCTCTGTGAGGCACTGTGCCATCCTGTGGCAGAAACATACTTAAAATAAACCTTTATACGTCCCACAAGGGGAAATTTGCAGTGCTACAGCAGCAAAGGGGGCAGCAATGATAATTAAAAACAGACCAAGTATAAAAAACAGTATGTGCGTTATTATGAATATAAAGACTAGAGATATAAAACTGAAAAAACTACACTATTGGAATTGTTTACTTCAGTAATTAGGGACATTTATTTTCAATGCATGACCGAAAATAAGGGTCAGGGGTCAAAGTTGAGATAGTAGATAACTTCATTTTGTAGAGCACAGGAGTTGGTGTTGTCACCTGCCTTAATTAGTTAATTGTTTGTGTTACCGTGGGATTTTGGCGCCTACATTGATCATATTGTTTTAGATTTATTTTCCTGTGACACACAATAAGACAAACAATATAAAATACAATAATGAGAACTGGCTCCTGAAAACAAACCACGGCTCTGAGCAGAACAGATTCCAGGTGTTTTATATTCATGCAGCTGTTGTTTATAATGATAATACCAAAGTTTTAACGTGTTAATGATTTATTGTCATTAAATGTTTTGATCATATCTTTAAAACAACACAGCACACCTGCAGAGTGACAGAGCTCACCTGTAGGAGACTCTGCCTGTCTCTGCATGTTTGTGTTTTATCAATAGCTCTGCTGTTGATGGAGAGATTTACAGCCAGCTCCGATCCATAAAATGCTGCGATCTGTCACCCTCTGTTGTTTTAAACCTGCAGCCAGAGCATACCTGGCTCCAGACCAGCAGCAGGTTCCCACTCATCGTGTCAGAAGATTCTGAGAGGAGAGCTTTTGTTTTCATGTTTGGCTCAGGTAGGACCTGATCTGATCACAGATGGAGAGGTGTGAACGCTGTAGAGCATCACGGTGGAAAAATCACACTCCACGGTTCAACTGAAACATTTAGTCCTGCATTTGACAGAAGCTATCAGCCTCAGAGATGCTGAGAATTCCAGCAGTGACACACAAACGCACACATGCAGGCCCAGAGAGGCCGAGGGTCGGCCTCTCTGTAGGTCCAGAGGGGCTGTTGGACAGAGACCAAGAGATTCAATGGTTTGCATGATCAACACTTGATCTCCTCTTTGTTCAGACAGACAAACAGCTGCAGGTAATGGAGAGAGAGGAGAGGGAGATCAGCACATCAGAGGATGGAAACATAGATTAACACAAGTTTTTCTGTTACTATTTAATTTCAGTGATAGATCGTGTGCATCAAATGTGCATCAAATTTGAAAAAAACAATCAAAGAGGCTGACAGTACATGTCTTTATAGACCATTTATACCTGACGTCAAAAACAATGCTAACCAGCTAAATGAACTGCGCTAAATGAACTAAAATGACCCTTGATGAACTTCAACCTACATAATGATCTACTAGTGTGTAGTGAACCACTCTAACAAGGCTTAAAACATCTGTTTTATGTCTGTGAGTCATTTTATAAAGCTTAAACTATCGTGTGTAACAGAAACACTTTGTGAGCTAAAGCTAATGCTCTCAGTCGTCAAGTAAATTTATCATTAAAAACATGGCATTGTCTTTATCCAATAAACAATCAGTGCAAGACGAATACTGACATTGAAGATAAACTTCCAGTTTGTCTTTAGTGTTTAAAAACATTGATTTTGGTCTGTAGAAGTATAAATGTTCTTTATAGCAAGGAGGATTTGCATGAGTGCCACTGCAGATTCACACATCAGCCTCTGATATCCTCTGATCCTAATACAACCTGAAACATCCTGAAGTGTTTTACACTGGTATTTCACCAAATTTGACAAAATAAGCCCAAAATGTCCACACCTGCATTAACAGGTAATCTGGATGTCCTCCTGTCCTCCAGTTCTCACTGAGTTTTCAGCCATTTATGATTCAAACCCTCTCAGTCTCCATCTGCAGATGATTTTACTGTGTGAAAAGAATCCTCATTTATCCAAAACAAACGGCGATCATAACCTCTGGAAAAATTGCCAAATGATCTCTCTGAGCAGTGGTAGTTTTTCCTCTTTTGAGCCTCCCTGTAAATAGATGCTGTCTGCCTGCTTATTTTTCTGTGTGTGAGTCTTCTTAAGGCAACAAGACTCCTCTGACAGCTTCAGTGACATTTTTAGTCCATATTAATGAAACTGTCTGTTACTTTAGAGGGTCAAAAATCGTCCGCAGTAATTATCTGCTAAAATGTGTTATAGTCTGTTGATAAAAGCAGCACTTCCACTGTCCACAGAACTGAGTGACGACATGTTCGTGTCTGCAGATGGTCAATACAGGTCAGCAGTACAGGGGAAAGTTAGGAAGATTCTAAGCTAACCTCATACACCTGATGGAAAGAGCCCATAGAAAGTGTTTTGTGGGTTGCAGGGTGGCATGGGTTTTTATATTTTATTTTATATCCCTTGGCAAGAAATGTGGTCCAGATCATAATTAATTTGATCAATTCAGCTGAAGAGTGTTCACTCCACAGTTCGAAGCCTATTTGTGTCTTTACACGGAATAACTTGGCTGTTATAAATATAAGTGATCCTTTAGAAAACAATAGATTGTCATATTTATTTATAAATTTACCAACAGATTAAGAAACTGTGCAGAGCTGGATTGGGATGGGGCCCAATCTGATATCTTTACAAGGGGCCCGACATTTCTGGCAGTGCCCCTGTTCTTATAACATATCCACAGCTTTATTACAAGATATTAGATCAACGATTTAGTCTGTTGATTGCGTTGTGCTCAAATGGTACACAGATGACACATTTTGAGGTAGAAAAACGGTCATATCAACAGAAAAGTATGATTTTCACTTAAAGGTCTCATCTTGAAGATTCAAACAAGGCAAATGGACTGTGTTGAGTTTGTTGGGAAGACGTTTTCACTTCTCATCCAAGAAGCTTCTTCAAAGTTCTCTACTGTCTGAATGTAGTTCGATGACACCTTTAACTAAACTGTCAGTTCATGGATAAATGCTGTATGCCTCTTTAAAATATCCCTAAAATGCTCTGTTTTTGACTTCCTGGGGTTTATGATGTCACAGCTATACAGCCTCCACGCATGTGTGTTTTGGCTAGCTTAGATTGCTGGTACATGTTTTATTTTTTCCAAGTCATTAAAGAAGTTACTTTGTTATGACTGTATCTCTAAATATCTTTCATGAGGCATTGAATTATTATATTAAGTATTAGTAAAAAATATATCTGGAAACAATGGTAGGGGTAATATATTTGTGCATAAAGATGGGTAAACGTTCATCTTTTATTGCATTAAAAAGAAGCTTAAATTGGCTTTAGTTATTCATTAAACTGTGAATGTTTGATTGTGCTTGAGTGAATATATATTAATGTTGGAAAAATTCTTTCTGAAGCTTTGTATGTACTATTTATATATTTTTTCTCATTCAGAGTGCCCGACAATACACTGCAGCCCTCAGGCAATGAAAAAAAATGTATGCGGCCCTCTTGGTAATCAAAGTTTCCCACCCCTGCTCAAGGGAGACAAAATGTTCATTTTTTATCGACTTGAATTAAGTCCTAGCCTTATAGATGCCCAAGACATGATGAAGCAGCCAGACACACCAGGACAAGAGAGAGGTTCAGCTTTTTAGCTGAGTCAGCTTTATGTTGTATAAAAGGGGCGCAGCACCACCTGCCTTTCTTTTGTAAAAGTCGGTAAACTAGTGCTCAGTATTTTTGTCCTTGTATGTCATTATTTACTCTTGTTGTGTTGCCTGGTTTCTTGTGCACAGACAAACAGACCGTGTCAGGACAGGAAGAAGAATCACACTGCTGACTGGTGTTTTGGTGGAGCTGCAGGGATGAACATAAATAATCAAGATGGTGCAGGACACTATGTTGTATAGGTGCAGCATAGATTTTATACAGAAATGTAGACCAGGCTTTAGAGTTTGTTCACCTGTCATGTTTTTATAAGTTCATAAATCATGAATATTAAAGTGTCCTTGTCTGGGCTGAAGAAGTGACAATGAGAATCTTTATGTCTTCTTTTGTTCTTTCCTGATTGTTTGGCACAAAGTAACAGACTGAACTGATTCATGGCTTTAAACAACAAATCTGCATCTCATTTAAAGAACACATGGGACTTTAAGAGGAAAGCTTTGTGTTGAGTAATTATTTGTTGTCATTGTTTGGATTTGGCAGAAATGCTTGGACTGATCTGAGATGAACACAGCTGGTTGTTGTTTCCTGTTGTCCTGTTAACACTGAGGATCATTATGTAACACAGAGCCTGATAAAGTGACATGTCTGTCTGATAACACACACAACACAGAGATTTTTAAGATATGGTGGAGGAAATGTAAAAACTTGAATTCCAGTGAAGTTGGGACATTGCTTAAAACATTAATAAAAGCAAAATACAATGACTTGCAATTCTTTTAGACCTACATTTGATTATATACATGACAAAGACAAGATGATGTTCTAAATGATAAACTCCTTTGGTTGCTAATATTCACTCATTTTGAATTTGATGCCTGCAACATGTTCCAAAAAAGCTGGAACAGAGGCATGTTTACCTCTGTGTTACATCTCCTTTCCTTTAAACAACACTCAGTAAGAGTTTGTGAACTGAGGACACTGACTGTTGAAGCTTTGTAGGTGAATATTTTCTCATTCTCGTTTGATGTACGACTTCAGTTGCTGAACAGTCCGGGTTCTCCATTTGAGCTCAGTAAAGCTTCTCACCTGTTCAGTGGAGACAGGTGTGGACTGCAGCAGGTCAGTCTAGTCCCTGCTGTTGTAACTCGAGCAGAATGTGTCTTCATCGTCTCTGAAATAAGCAGGGACGTCCCTGAAAAAGATGGACGGCAGCATGTTCCTCCTAAACCTGTATGTACCTTCAGCATTAATGGAGCCTTCACAGATGTGCAGGTTACCCATGCCATGGGCACCAACACCCCCCCCATACCATCACAGATGCTGTCTTTTGACCTTTGCTCTGATAACAAGTGTCCCTGAGCCCACGTGGTGATATCCTTTACAGAGTGATGCTGGTTTATAATGCAGTGCTGTCTGAGAGATCAAAGGTCGTGGATGTTTAACGTTCGTTTTACACACTGAAGATTATGTGCTGAAATTTCTCCAGATTCTCTAAATCTTTTGATGATTTGGGATTTGAATGCTGAAATCCCTGCATTCCTTGCGATAGTTTGTTGAGAGACATTGTTCCTAAACTGTTGAACTATTTGCTCCCAATCATGACTCTCACCTGTTTCTAATTAACTTGTTCACCTGTGGGATGCTCCAAACAGGTGTTTTTGAGCATTCCTCAACTTCCCAAGTGTTTTGTTGCTCCTGTCCCAGCTTTTTTGGAACGTGTTGCAGGCATCAAATTCAAAAAGAAAGCATATTTGCATAAAAAAAATGAACTTTATCAGTTTGAACATATGATATTTTGTCTTTGTTGTGAATTCAATTGAATATAAGTTGAAAATAACGAGTATTCTGTTTTATGGTTTTACACAATGTCCCAACTTCATTGGAATTGGGGTTTGACACTGAGATACTGGAGCATCATGTTGCTGTTGGTGAAAGTTTATGAAAGGTTAATGCTGAGATTAATGACAGAAAAAGGATAAATGACTGCATATGATAAAAGACAGAGAGGTGGTATAAATGATCTCTCTTTTGAACCTGCAGGGGGCGATGTCCCGTGAGATCAGTGAAATCTGACTGTGCAGGATTGTCTATGACATAGTCGAGAGTCTTAAAAGATCAAGTTCAGATTGTAGTGTAATTAGAAAAAGATTTTTTCTCTGCCTTTCTCCATCTAATACAGGTTAAACACCATGTCTCTAATGCTTTAGCAGGCAGGAGACATTTGAACTCTGTGTGTGGGGCAGGTGAGGACGACTGGTTGTCCAACATGAAGATGGCGCCACGGACGGCTGCCACGGTGTGTTGGTGCGCTTTGTTTTGTCTTGTTTTGTTCGATCATTTTAGTTTTTGCCACGAAATCAGGAGCTCTTTCACCAGAGATGAACTCCTGAACATCAGGGCTACAACTCCAGTGGATCTAATTCCCACATTCATGGCATCATCTGTGGACTTATTGGACATTTTGGTCAAAGGTGCGCTCACCTTTGCCAACACACTATGCAGGAAGCGCCGCAGGAGAGGAAAACGTGCCAGTGCGCTTGTGCGCCTCCGCCGACGCGGACATCGCACTCCCCTACCAGGAATATTTCTCTCCAACGTGCGTTCTCTGTGCAATAAAATGGACGAACTTCAATTACGGTTGGGAAAAAACAGAGACCTCTCTTCTTCATCTATCCTCTGCTTTACGGAGACCTGGCTGTGTGGGAATACTCTGGACTCTGCGCTGCAGCTGGCGGGGTTCCAACTTTTCAGAGCGGACCGGCAAGCCGAACTCTCTGGCAAGAAGAAAGGTGGAGGTATCTGCTTTTACATTAACTGTAGATGGAGTAACGATGTAACTGTGATCCAGAAACACTGTTCGGCCGACCTGGAATCTCTCTTCATTAACTGCAAACCGTTTTACTCGCCCCGTGAGTTCGCTTCATTCATTCTGGTCTGCGCTTACATCCCGCCAGCCGGCAGCGCACAGGAGGCGCAGCGCGCTCTGGCCGATCAGATACAGTGTGTGGAGCGAAAAAAACCGGACTCTCTGATTATTGTCCTCGGTGACTTTAATAAGGGAAATCTCACTCACAAACTCTCCAGATATAAACAGTTTATTAAATGCCCCACCAGGGAGGAGAACACTTTGGATCACTGTAACACCACCGTTAAAGACGCCTTTCATGCCGTGCCCCGCGCTCCGCTGGGTGAGTCTGACCACGTCATGATCCATCTGATTCCTGCCTTACAGACAGAGGCTAAAACTCTGCAAACCTGTGGTAAGGACATCAAAACAGCGGACCAGCGAAGCTGTGTAGAAGCCACAGGCATGCTTGGACTCTACTGACTGGGATGTTTTCAGGACTTCTACCAACAGTCTGGACGAGTATACAGATGCGGTGACGTCATACATCAGCTCCTGTGAGGACAGCTGTGTAACATCACGCACCAGGGTGAGTTTCAACAATGACAAACCCTGGTTCACTGCTACACTCAGGACACTCAGGCTGGAGAAGGAAAGGGCGCTCAGAAGTGGGGACAGAGACAGCTTCAGGGCAGCTAAGCGTGAGTTCACCAAAGCAGTGAGAGCTGCTAAACGACAGTACTCAGAGACACTTCAACAACAGTTCTCTGCTCACGACACTGCTTCTGTCTGGAAAGGCTTGAGGAAAATAACCATCTACAAGCCATTGTCCCCCCCACTCCACCAACGACCTGCGCCAGGCAAACCAGCTGAACGAGTTTTACTGTCGCTTTGAAAGACAATGGTCAACTGACGACCCCATCCTCCCACTTCACACCTTCAGCCCACTTCATCACACCGGTTCCATACCCCACACCCCAACAGGGGCTCAGAGCCCCCCACAGACCAGCACCCCAGACTCCCCCCCTCCTCCCCCACCTCAGAGTCACAGCTCACTATCCAGGAGAGAGACGTCAACAGACTCTTGAAGAGGCAGAAGCCCCGCAAAGCAGCAGGACCTGACTCCGTCTCCCCCTCCACCCTGAAACACTGCACTGATCAGCTGTCTCCAGTCTTCACAGACATCTTCAACACGTCACTGGAGACATGCCATGTTCCAGTCTGCTTCAAGACCTCCACCATTATCCCCGTTCCAAAAAAGCCAAGACCCAGTGGACTTAATGACTACAGACCTGTCGCTCTGACCTCTGTGGTGATGAAGTCTTTTGAGCGTCTTGTGCTCTCTCACCTCAAAGCCATCACAGACCCACTCCTGGACCCCCTGCAGTTCGCCTACAGAGCCAACAGGTCTGTAGACGATGCTGTCAATCTAGCCCTCCATTTCATCCTGCAGCATCTGGACTCAGCAGGGACCTACGCCAGGATCCTGTTTGTGGATTTCAGTTCTGCCTTCAACACGGTCATCCCTGCCCTGCTCCAGGACAAGCTCTCCCAGCTGAGTGTGCCTGCCTCCACCTGCAGATGGATCACAGACTTTCTGTCTGACAGGAGGCAGCACGTGAAGCTGGGGAAGCACGTCTCTGAAACCAGGACCATCAGCACCGGCTCCCCCCAAGGCTATGTTCTTTCCCCACTGCTGTTCTCCCTGTACACCAACAGCTGCACCTCCGGTCACCAGTCCGTCAAACTCCTGAAGTTTGCAGACGACACCACCCTCATTGGTCTCATCTCTGATGGGGATGAGTCTGCTTACAGACTGGAGGTGGACCATCTGGTGATCTGGTGCAGCAGGAACACCCTGGAGCTCAACGCCCTGAAGACAGTGGAGATGGTAGTGGACTTCAGGAGAAACACAGCCCCACCTGCTCCCATCATACTCTCTGACTCCACAGTACTCACCGTGGAGTCTTTCCGCTTCCTGGGATCCATCATCTCCCAGGACCTGAAGCGGGAGCTGAACATCAGCTCCCTAATCAAGAAGGCACAGCAGAGGATGGACTTTCTGAGGCAGCTGAAGAAATTCAACCTGCCAAAGACTATGATGGTGCACTTCTACACGGCCATCATAGAGTCCATCCTCTCCTCCTCCATCACCGTCTGGTACCCTGCAGCCACCGCTCGGGACAAGAGCAGGCTGCAGCGCATCATCCGCTCTGCAGAGAAGGTGATCGGCTGTAACCTGCCATCTCTCCAGGATCTGCACACCTCTAGGACTCTGAGGCGTGCAGCCAAGATCTTGGCCGACCCCTCTCACCCTGGTCACAAACTTTTCGAGCCTCTCCCCTCAGGCAGGAGGTTGCGGTCCATCAGGACCAAAACGTCACGCCACAAGAACAGTTTCTTTCCCTCTGCTACATCACTGCTGAACACTGCCCATGACCCTCCCCGACTCCCCGAAACCACCTGATACGAACACCTTTGGTAACAACTGTAAATAACTCTGTATATATTTAGCCTACTTTATTTTACTATTTTATTTTATTCTATATTTCTATTTTTGATTACTCTTATTACAATTCTTGCACCTTATTTTTATTTTCTTATCTTATTACAATGCTTGCACCTTATTTTTATTTTTATTTTTATTATCATCTTTCTACTTATTGTCTGTTTGTACTTTGCACCAACAGCACCAGAGCAAATTCCTTGTAAGTGTAAAAACCTACTTGGCAATAAATCTGATTCTGATTCTGATTCTGAACATCGATGGTCTGGAGCCAAAAGCAGCAGCAGTGATGTTAGCAAATCAGACTGTGGACGAACTCAAGAATCTTTGATTTTGATGTGGCTAAGTGAAGGAAAGCTTTCAGCGTCCTTAGATGCACCGTCATAGAATCAGGTTCAGTCAGTTTGATGTTCAGCGTGTGAATTCTCAGCAGGTTCACAGCCACACCCAGATGACACACCTGGACACCTGCCCATGTGTCAGCAGTCAGAGATAAGACAGCCACGGTACGCTGGTCCAGGATCGTATCAGTGTCACTCAGATCTGAGATAAGAGCGGGTCAAAGATCGAACATGGAGCCTGCAGAGAGGGACGAGGAAACGGGAGGAAGTGTTTCGGTTCAGGGCGTAAAAAAGACACAAAAGAGGAAAGTTAGTATTGTCTGTCTTTGACAGCTGTCTGCAGGTTTACTGTCGTTCAAGCTGAAAAAGTCCCCTCTCCTCAAACACTCAACGGCCTCTTAATTAGGTACACCCTGCTAGAGTCAGGTTGGGCCCCCTTTCGCCCTCAGAGCTGCCTTAATTCTTCATGGCATCGATTGAACAAGGTGCTGGAAACATTCTTCAGAGGCTTTCGTCCATATTAACAAGATAGCCTCAAACAGATGCTGCAGATTTGTCTGCTGCACATCTATGATGATTATCTGCATCCCAATGGTGCTCTATTAGATTGAGATCTGGTGACTGTGGAGGTCACTGGAGTACAGTGAACTGAATGCCATGTTCAAGAAAACCTTTTTGAGATGATCTGAGCTTTATGACACTACGTATCCATCAGAAGATGGCACACTGTGATTATAAGGGAATCGACATGGTCAGCAACAATATCTGTGTAGACTGTGGCTTTTAAACGATGCTCAGTTGGTATCAAGATGTCCAAAGTGTGCCGCACTGTTCCAGCGACAGAAATGTTAATAAGAAAGCACTCGGAGAGCACAAACCTCCACCAAGGTAGCTCACATATTGCTGTTACATCTATAAACAATAGTTCATGATAAAGTTTCCATCATAATCTGATTCATGACCCTGAAAACACACACCTAGCACTCAGAATCATGTTGGTATCATTATTAGTTAGACAGTTATTGAGCAAAACGACTGTTCACTAATGGCAGTTATCTGGATCACCACCAAAATCTAATCATTTCTAAGTTGGACCGTTACCGACATCTCCTGAAAATTTCATCAAAATTCGTCCAGTAGTTTTTGTGTGATCTTGATAACAAACAAACAAACAAAGAGAAAAACAAACATTACCCAGAAAAACATAACCTCCTTGGTGGAGGTAAATATCCTGATTTCTAAAAATTTGTAACTAATATAATATTACAATATTGCTCCATAAAATATACAGAACCACACTGCAAAACATTGTGATACATTTGGATCCATAGTGTTTAAACACCTGTATCCCCTTCACAGGCCAGCTACCAGGTGCAGGCCTCAGGAATGGGGAGAGAGAGTAGGGAATGACGTATAGAAAAGGAGCAGTCCTCATGTTGCTGCGAAGGAGAAAGTCAGGCCTGCCTCTGCAGACGAGCGGGTCACAGCTGCACGTTGGTGGAGTTTGGAGGGACGTCATCCCTGGACCGAGAGCTTCTGCCTAAAGAGCTTCCAGATTTACAACATCCACGATGGCAGATGAAGAAAACAGGGCTGACAGTGTGATGACGGCTTTGCCCTTTTATCAGTGTTACATGTAATTGGATGAATTTACAGTGTAAACAAAAGACATGAAAAGACACACTGATGAGCAGAAAGGAGAGAGGAGAGCTGAAAAAGAGCTGCTTCACTATGAGCTCAGAGATTTCCAGCTTCAGATGTGTCACAGGGTGGAAAAGCCAGCCTCTGTCCTGCTCTCTTGCTGGTCTGTTTTTGTAGAATTATCAGAAAACTGGAAGCTGAAATGCAAAAAAAGGAATGATCAAATTTTTCATTAAACACCTACAGCTCCTTAAACATATACAGAGGATTTCAAAGTCAGAGAATTCACTGATTTCTTTGTTGTAACTGAATGTGACTCGAGGATATAACAATTACTGAGCCATCATGAAAGACACGGCTCTTTTACTGTTGCTATAAAAACACACAATGTTGAAAAGAAGAAAGAATCACAAGGCAGAAGTCTCGTTAAAATGAAGGACTTTTTCAATAAAAGCTGTGATTTTTTTTAAATCATATATCAAATAACACTGATCAGTAGTTTATATCAAAGAAAAAAACAAAGTTACTAAGGCAACAGAAACAGTGACAGACAAAGTCGGCTAAAAGTCAGCAATTCATACAGTCCCCAAACTGACACACCAAACTTATTTCCAGATATTGTTACCCTCCGATAAAAGGAGTTTATCCATCATCAGCAGGATTAGTGAACATGATTGTGTCAGTGCAGAATCGTCAAAATACTAGTAACACATTATTTATACTGAACAAAAATATAAATGCCCCATGTCAACTTTTGACTTTTCAGTAACATTAGGGTTATGCAATATATGAAGCGAATCAAAATTCATTTTTGTTAATGACTAATCTTCAGATCACTGTCCATTACATTTTGATATTGGCATCTGCAAAGGGTGACAATCCTTCGAACACGTTGGGGGTCAGGTTGAAGAAATTGAATGTTCAATATCTTGCGTGTCCACCATTTGCGTCTTTCAGAGCAACACATCTCCTTCGCATGGAGTTAATCAGGTTGTCTATCGTGGCCTCTGGAAGAATGTTATTCCATTCTTCCTGAAGGGCCACACAGAGCTGGGCCACATTACCATGAACTGGAACACAGTTGCGAACACATTGATCCAGAGCATCCCAAAGATGCTCTATGGGTGACATGTCCGGCCTATCATCCGATAGTGAACATTCAGCTGCACAGTGACCGCTCTGGTGGACATCCCTGCATCCAGCATGCCAATGGCACATTCCCGCATGACCTGAGACATCTGAGGCATGATGACTTTGGACGAAATTTGACATTTTGGGGTGGACTTTTATTGCCCCCAGTATAAGGAGTGTCTGGGTACTGCTCATTCTGTTTGAGCACCATCTGGAAATGCCACACCCATGTACTGAGTGAAATCACTACATCACTGAGCAAATGCTCACTGACAAAGATGGATTAAAAAAATGACACACGAATCAAGAGAAGTACCCCTATTGTACAAGTAAAAGTCAGCATATGCTCACTTAGAGTTGTTAACTCCATGTGGCATCAATATTTCACATGGGGTGTTTATATTTTTGTTCAGTGTAGATGTCTGTTGACTCGATTTATCAGTTGCTTAAAGGAACAGTTCAGGTTTTTTGGTTGCTCAAGGCCCACGGCACTAGTAAATATAAATGCCAGTGAGCAACTTGCCAGCTCTGCCCTTGAGAGAAGGTAGCCAGATCCACAGTAGTCAATGGTGCCACTGAAAGCTTCGTAATTATCCCACTTTACAGAGTAAAACTACACAGAAAAAGTAAAACTACCACTTTACCCAGCAGGATTAGAAAGGTCTTGGAGAAGCATTGTTCCAAACACTGTGTCTTAACTGCATGAGTGTCAATACAAAGTCATGCTTGAAGCACTGAATCATATGTTGATGTCCTAGCTGTCCGTGATCAACGCTGTGTGATTCTTTGCGACTTGTGCTGTATCCCTGATGCCCGTCTTTATCTTTCCCTCTGCTGTGCAGCACCAGAGCAGATGAGGACCAGGGAAGGAGCAATTATGAGGAAGTGTTAGAGGGCTTTTTGTGATTTTCAAGAACTTGTTTACCTGGAGACACAGGAGCATTCATATTTATGAGTGAGTTCATAAGTGTTATCTCAAGACACTTTACAATAGAGCACACTGAAGACAAACTCTTCATTTATACACACATATGTATATATACAAATACATATAAATAAATAAATATATATATTTGTATATACACATATGTACATCCATCCAGAGATGGATTCATCCAGGCAGAGACGAAGGGACTAAAATAAGAATTTATGATAGCAACAAACCCATGGACGCCCAGATCATAAATCTGTCCTCATCACATTTGTCTCTGCTGAAAATAGATTCAATCAATCAGTTTTTATTTATATAGCACCATATTTCTCTTTGTTTTAATATAAATTTATTAAAGGTGAACCCCTTGAGTTGTGGCATCTGGTTAGGACATGGTGTAATGGTGCGTTCCAGTTACATTGGAAAAGGGAAGAGGGGAGTGGGAATTACGTCACATCCCAGCTAGACGTTTTCCAGTCAGGAGCTGGTAAAGTTGGGCTAGCTGAAGACATCCAACTTTGAAGTGATAAATTCCGACCAAAGGGGGCATTTCCAGTGACTACATTTAATTTAATTTGCAACTAGGACTATCCCAGCTCTGAGATCAACTGGAACGCACCACCTGGGGCAGCCATCTTTGATTGTTAACTGAGGGGTGGGGAGGATTCTCCGACTTTCCAACTTGGAATTACGACTTCAGGGGGCGTCCCAGTTGAAATTTCCCTCTCGGAATTTGGGAATCCTGACTTCCCAGTACAACTGGAATGCACCATAAATCCCATTTGTGACAGGAAATGACGAGGCTTTCAGTGGCACCACTGACTGATACAGTATACATTGGCTAACATCAGTTCCTGGCTATCTTCTCTGATGTTCCCGCTGTTGTGTTGTTTCTGTCATATCTCCTCCACCTCTCCACTGATCATACCAGTCATGTGTTTAGTGTAGCTCATGTCTGTGTCACGTAAATTCAGGACAAAGTGCACAACCAATGCACTGAACCAGCGGACCGCTGTTATGTGTCCGAGTACATAACAGCAGGTATATCTCCGGCCTTGTTCCCTGTTCTGATTTCTGATATTTGTTAATAGCTTTATGAGCAAAGGTAATATCCAGTGCAATATCCTTACTGCCAAACTTTGCCTTTTCTGTCAAATGTGGTCCACAGTCAAACAGTGCTGTCATATTATATTCATATTGTAAATATTGATAATGTTAATAGTTTAAATCCATTGGCCTTGTTTGTAGTCTCACTTTACTGATTCTATTTTTATTTTTCCTTCATAAGGAAGTTGATATAGCTTAAAAACTCTGCATGTTGCAACCTGCTTAAGCTACTTAATATTTTATGCTCTTATCTATTTTAATGTCGTTATTTAATATTCCTGCTGTGTATAAGAGCAACTGAAACAACTGACTTTCCCCTTGGGGATTAATAAAGTATTTCTGATTCTGATTATTTATCCCCTAACCTTCTTTTCTTTCTCTCTGAGCTCTTTATTTCCTCCTCTCCTTTCCTTATCCTTCATCCTCACTTCTAAAATAAAAACCAAACAAAAAAAACTGCTGAGTGAGGAGTAAGTGATAACAGTCTATGACCTCGTAGATTAACGGCCCGTCTCCTCCGGGACTGTGTGGTCACCAGTACAGAGGGCTGTGGTTTAACTGGTGGAGTCCCAGTGTGACTGTGTGGGAGTCCAGCCGAGCGGGAGCGTCCAACAGAGACAGCTGCAAACATTCACTCTGTCAAAACTCTGGGATGGAGATGGAGCCAGTTACTGTGGCAACCATGGCCGAAGCATCAACCTTTAAAATGCCGTCAATCTCTGAGTCACCTCTGGCCTTGTTTGGAGCTGCAGAATCAAAAAGTCAGAACAGGTCCTTGGGTTTGTTTATTTTAAGTGTTTAATTTTAATTGCCCTATTTTCATTTTTTTGTGAAAACAACTTAAACCATGTTATTTTGCTCAAACCTCCTGTCTTGTTTTGTTATGCAGTCATTTTTAGTCCAAAATACTCTTAAACACATTTTTTTAATTTAAAAGTGCTTTACATTTACTGAATCACAACTTCAATAAAAACCATTCATTGTATAAATAAATATCTCTAATTCAAAGTCCTCTCAAATCTGAGAAGAGAAGGAGCATTAATGTATAATTGAGAGATATCCTGTCTTCTCATGGTCGACCATCACAGATGTGGAGAGTTCACTTACATAATTAACATGATCACTAATGGGCTGATAGAAGAATGGCAGGTAAACCTGGTCACTGCAGCCTCCTCAGTCACGCTCATTGATTAATTGATTGATAGATCAGAGAGAAAAAAAACAGCGTCTGAGTTTATCAGTTCAGCCAAAGTCCTCCTCAAGTGTGTGTGTGTGTGTGTTTCAGTGTGTTTCATCACTTTCTTATGCAATCACAGTGCAAGCTCCCAGCAGCCAGGATACAGCGAAACAGCGCCACCTGCTGGACAACAGGAAAACTACAGCTAGACGACGTGAAATCAGGTTTTAATGAGATATTACAAGTGCAAATTTAGATTTTACAACATCTAAAACAGTTAATAGCCATTTGCGATCGATATTATCAAGAAAATATGTTGCATTTGCAGACTTAAAGCTCTTTAACTCTAATTGAACCTTTTTAGACTCGGTGACAGATATGTGAGCTGAGACAGGGTTGTATCATCGCAGCAGAGACTCTCCTTGACTGTTAACATAAAAGTTTTTGACCTGCTCTGCACAAGATGACCACGATTTACTCAATCTAATGAGAGAAAACAAAACCAAGGATGCCATTACAGCTTTAGACATGCATACTGTTCATTTAGTGCTGGAACTGTTTGCTTATTGAAAATCAAGCAATCAACCTTTATTTATACAACACATTTCATACAAATTTAAGTGCTTTACATACAGACAGAAAATTATTGACAAATAATAAAAATATATATAATAAAAATCATGGATTTTTCTTTCCATTAATCAGCAATTAACACTCAGCAGAGGTCTATCCACTGAGTAGTTTTCCACTTTAGTAATAAAGATATTTAGGAAGGATGTAAGGAGGGATTTGAAGACTATTGCACAACAAAAAGGCAAAAATAAAAGAAAACTTAATACCAAGATGACTGATCAAAAGGTAAAAGAAAAGAAACAAGCAATAAAACTAAGAATCACCAACAAGAATAAATAAAAGCTATAAATACATAAAAACATGTTAAACAGATTAAAAGAAAATCTGAAAAGATTAAAAACTATATGATCATGATCATGAAAACAAATATTAGAAAAATGAAAAAAATGTCAATAACATTTACAACTTAAATTTAACAACAAATAAGGTTAAAGTGGTACTCATAGATAAATACATAAATGATAGTCACTATAATTATGTTACGTTAAGTTAAATTTAGTCTTCATACACCGATGAGGGCAGCATAAGCACGTTAGCACTTTTCTGTCCAACAGAGACAGAATTATTCTGGATGCTTCTCAGTGTGAGAGTGAAGATTTAAGGAGGTCATGTCGTGCTCTTTTGGTTTTTTAACTTCCTTAAACCGGACGATTTCAGGCACAGGCCGACCAGCAGCTAACATGCTCTGTTGGTGTAACTGGACACTCTTACAGTAAGAAACGATCTGCTGCTCTCCGACTCATACAGTCTCCCTGAATAGACCTACCATTGTGACATGGCGGAAGGAGGAGGGGCGACACTGAGGACCACAGACAGACAGACTGTACTTAGAGAACTTTCCTGTTTGTGTTTACAGAGGTTTCGTTAAATAACGGGTTAGTTTATTGATAAATGTGAGCAGTTACTCTCCATGTTACAGCTGCTGTTTGTCTCCAACATTTCTCTGTTTACAGTCTGCAGCTCCTCTTCAGCTCATCATAAAGGCAGGGACATCATCAGAGCTTTACAGACTTTTCTTCTGTCTCGTAGCTTTGAGGCATCAACCTCGGTTTGTTTACATCCTTGATCTTTACATGCAGAGCTCCCTGTGCTCTCATTGGTCTATGTCTCTGACGTGGAGGGACAGACCATAGGAGGACAGAAATCAAACCTGCTGGACTTTCAGTCATGGAGTCATGAGGCATCCCGGTCAGATCTGTTGTTGTCGGCCGTTATGACACTCTATAGAAGATGGAACGGCCGATTTTCATTGCCAATGGGTCCTGAATGGGTTTGGCCATAATCTTGAATAAATCGTGGATTCTGACCCTGGCATATCATTGAGTAGGTTGAGAAGGAACTAAAGAAGTCGATTAAATGGAACCAAAGTCAAGTAAAATACGACCACTTGAAGACCAGCTGAAGATTCACGTGTGAACGCGACCTCCTGCATGATGATCTGGATGACTGTGGTCTCTGAGGGGGCCACGTTATTTTAGCCAGAGGGAAAACATGCTGCTACAAACTGTCCGACACTTGATAATGATTTATTACAGTTTTTATAAAGGGCCTTGTGGACTTGGATTTGGACAGTTTTATTTATCCAGAAGGTCAGGTCTGATCAGGTCAGATCTGAAAAGAACTAGAGTTACATGATGAACCATGAAATGCAAAAAACAGGGTTACACCAATATAGCAATAACTGCCTGATTTCAAGAGACTTATCTACAAGGTTTTCAGAGCAATTTGCAGGTTGGTGACCCCGATGAAACAATATGTTGGGAAAAATAAGAAAAAATTACATGTATTTAATAATTCAAGCACATGAGCTGTGTATCACTTCTATATGTTTGAGTTTACACCGCATTAAAAATGATCAACTGGCTGGAAGATAACAAGAGGAGCATCTCTGGGTTTGCACTACATCAATGAATACCGATACGAATAATGTTGTTATTCAGAAGAGAAGGAATTACTTATTCATACAGTACATGATAACAAAAGGCCAAAGAGGCCAATCACAAACAGACCACGGGCCAGAGTTGGCCCCTGGGCCGTAGTTTGAACATCCCTGCACTAAAATCTGAAAGAGGGAAAAAAATCAGAAAGGGTTAATGTTTTTCAGGATGTTTTAAAAAACTGTCTACAAGGTAACAACGATCTTTGTGTGGATTAAAATGACAGGAAACGTCCTTCATCATGTTTGGATCTGCGCTGCAGTCATTTGAGCACTAGAGGGCGCTGTCCTCTCAGCTGCTCGGCTCTGTGGACCTTTAACTTATGAAGACTCTGGACTGTGCTGCTCTGGAGAGCTGATTTCAGAAGGGGAAAGAGCACTAAAATGTTGCATTCAAATACTTGAACCTATACTTTGATAACATGTTATTAAAGGAGAAGAAAAATGTTTAAAAGCAGTAACTAAATGTTGGCCCCGGAACAATCCTCCTGCCATGAAACTTATATTTAATATTATAAATTCCATCCTCAGCACGGAGAAAATGGCTTTTAAGTTATACTTCAAGCAAAGAAGGGAGAAAAGTGCAGGAAAAGTGTGTCTTCACGTGTCTGCTTAAGGCTGCAGCACGAAACGTCGAGTTTACATGAATGTTTGTGGAGAATGAAGAGTAATGTAAGACCTAAATAAACACATTTACAGTCAATTCAACAAGTCAAAGTATGTAATAATCTAAACCACGGTCATCAACTATTTGTTCAAGGACAGCTTTTATTAACAGAAATTGTGGGGGCTAAATTTTACATAATTTGAAACTATATAAATATTTGTTTCAAAATAAAACCTTCAAATGTGAGATGACTAGTTCAGGGTGTCCCCTGCCTCTTGCCAAACGTCAGCTGGGACAGTCGACCCTGAGAGGGATGAATGTAAAGATGATCGATGGATGGATTAAAAAATGGTCAGATGCAAAGATCTTCAGACTAAGAGTAATATCAGGATGATATAAAATGGCTGCTCAGACTTAAAAAAACAACAACAAAAAAACAATAGGAGTAGTAACAGGATTTTTAGCAGCCTCTCTGAAAATAGACACTCCTTTAAAACTGTCCATTTTTCTTTTCTAAAACTAATTCAACAGCCACTATCACACCGAGTCTGTATTAATATCAAAAGAAAAATGACCTGAACGCTGCTCCATAAACCTCTGCTGAGGTAAGAGACAACACCTCTACTGCTCTCATCTTAAAGCTCAGTGTAGTGCAGCAGTGTAGTAGTGTAGTGTAGTAGTGTGGTCTGGTAGTGTAGTAGTCTAGTGTAGTAGTGTAATGCAGCAGTGTAGTAGTGTAGTGTAGTAGTGTGGTCTAGTAGTGTAGTAGTCTAGTGTAGTAGTGTAATGCAGCAGTGTAGTAGTGTAGTAGTGAAGTGTAGTAGTGTAGTAATGAAGTGCAGCTCTTCTGCAGCTAGAGGAAGTTGCTGCATCACCTGTTGGTACCTTGCAAACTCAGACCTGTTCAACTCAGACCTGTTAAGCTCAGACCTGTTAAGCTCAGACCTGTTAAGCTCAGACCTGTAGGACTCAGACCTGTTAAACTCAGACCTGTTAAGCTCAGACCTGTAGGACTCAGACCTGTTAAGCTCAGACCTGTTGGACTCAGACCTGTTAGACTCAGACCTGTTAAACTCAGACCTGTTGGACTCAGACCTGTTAAGCTCAGACCTGTTAAGCTCAGACCTGTAGGACTCAGACCTGTTAAGCTCAGACCTGTTAAACTCAGACCTGTTAAGCTCAGACCTGTTAAACTCAGACCTGTTAGACTCAGACCTGTTAGACTCAGACCTGTTAAGCTCAGACCTGTATGACTCAGACCTGTTAAGCTCAGACCTGTTGTACTCAGACCTGTTAAGCTCAGACCTGTTGGACTCAGACCTGTTAATCTCAGACCTGTTAAACTCAGACCTGTTAAGCTCAGACCTGTTAAACTCAGACCTGTTAGACTCAGACCTGTTAGACTCAGACCTGTTAAGCTCAGACCTGTATGACTCAGACCTGTTAATCTCAGACCTGTTAAGCTCAGACCTGTTAAACTCAGACCTGTTAAGCTCAGACCTGTTGGACTCAGACCTGTTAAGCTCAGACCTGTTGGACTCAGACCTGTTAGACTCAGACCTGTTAAGCTCAGACCTGTTGGACTCAGACCTGTTAAGCTCAGACCTGTTGGACTCAGACCTGTTAAACTCAGACCTGTTGGACTCAGACCTGTTAAGCTCAGACCTGTTAAGCTCAGACCTGTAGGACTCAGACCTGTTAAGCTCAGACCTGTTAAACTCAGACCTGTTAAGCTCAGACCTGTTAAACTCAGACCTGTTAGACTCAGACCTGTTAGACTCAGACCTGTTAAGCTCAGACCTGTATGACTCAGACCTGTTAAGCTCAGACCTGTAGGACTCAGACCTGTTAAACTCAGACCTGTTAAGCTCAGACCTGTAGGACTCAGACCTGTTAAGCTCAGACCTGTTGGACTCAGACCTGTTAGACTCAGACCTGTTAAGCTCAGACCTGTTGGACTCAGACCTGTTAAGCTCAGACCTGTAGGACTCAGACCTGTTTAGATCAGACCTGTTGGACTCAGACCTGTTGAACTCAGACCTGTTGGACTCAGACCTGGATGACTGGTTTTCTTCTTCGTGTACCACAGAGCAGGTCTCAGGCTGAGCTGGAAACTGACCTGAGAGCAGCTGCAGACTCGCTCTGTTTCCACATTATCTCATCCCAGGTGGGCCGTCCACCGTCAAGTCTGTCTGCGGCAAAGCGGAACACCTGTGACGGCTCCTTCAAAATAAAAGCATGGAGTTCATTTTTTAATTAGGCGCTTTTTTCAGGATATCACACATCAGTAACTCAGAGCAGTTAAACTGAGATTAATTTGACTGAAGATTTTATGACAATGTGGGTTTAATGTTACAATTAAAGCCTCATGAAGTAAAATATTTAACATTAAAATATTCTTTTGTAGAAAACTCTCCATGAGTTAAAGTAAAATAGGAAAGTTAAACAAAATCAGTTATTTATTCAAAGCACAGATTGGTATATCTGCTCTGTCTTATCACTGTAGCTGACTGGATTTTATCGTAGGTAAACTAATCCTGAAGATGACGGCCCAGAGCTCCTCAGCTTACAGCAGCTATTTTCTATTTCATTTATAATATGTATTTTTTTTTTTTGTTCGTTCTTTGCTGCCACAGAGGATGTTAAACTATGTTTCACTGTATAAATTCTGGTGCCTGACAAGTGGTGAAACAGTGACAATAAAGAACTATTCTATTCTAGTCTATTCTAATAGTCTACAGCCATTAAATGCCATTTTACTGCCTATAAAGTGTTCTGTCTTGAGTGTGGTATAGACTGGGGAATAATGATAATATTTGAGAAAAGTTTTTATCTTTATGTTTTGAGGATTCATCACATCTTAAGTTTTGACTTTAACCTTTTGCTGTCCCTTTTACATATTTTACAGTCTCCACCCTCAGAGGTTAAATCTGTCATATACTTTCATGGGGCGAGAAACGGGGTACACCCTGGACTGGTCAACAGCCGTTTAATAGGCTAACATAAAGAAAATGATGACCATTCATATGCACAGTCACACCTAAGGGCGATCTAGAGTCACAGGTTAACTTAAAAGCTTGTTTTTGGTCTGTTGGAGGAAACTGGATTTCCCAGAAAAAACCTTCTTGTGTGAGTTATCAGCTCTACCGCGCTGCCCATCATACCATAATAATTCAAATGCTAATTATTATGAATATAATTATTAAATACTTATGTAGTAAAACAATATTCTCATAATTATATTGTCACTGTCAGGCCAAAACCTCTTATCACCTTTTTATTAATCTCTTTTTTTTCATTAAACATTGTCATTGGTTGCCATCCATGTTGTGGAGTGGGTTTTTAAAATCGTAAACTTATTGCAAGTAAAAAGTTATTATTTCTAAAGGGGACAAAACATTATTTATTCATTCATTTTTGCTGAATTAATTTGTTTGGTTTCCTCAAAAGTAACAATTTTGGAGATAAGAGGTTTGTGCCCTGTAGTGATGATATGATGATTAATAGAATTAATAATGAATTATGTGTAATTAATTATTATCATGTTTAACTTCATTTGCTATCACAAGTATTATTATTGTTATATTGAAACATTATGTGCTTGTTTTTATTTATTTTTTTCTTGTTTTTCTTTTGCTTATTTTTTATTCCTTAAATTCACACCGTTCGGATTTTAATGTAGTAAACCTTTAAAACTGTCTGACAGTACTTCAGTCTCAAAAATGTCCATTAACCAAGATAATCATTGAAAAAGTAAAACAGGATACTCTCCTGTCTGGTGAATTTTATTTTGAAAGGTCAGACCGGATGTACCTGTTTATATTTCCGCGCCTTCACCAGTCTGCAGGAGGAGCAGCGGGGCGCTCACGCCGGTTTTCCTCATTTCAAAGTTTCCTCCGGAGCTCGGACCTCCACACCGACTCACGCTGACACTTACAGCCGCCCTAGAGCTGCGGTTCCGCGGACATGGCCTCCATCGTGTGCCGGGTCCAGTACCTGGAGGACTCGGACCCGTTTATCTGCACAAACTTCCCAGAACCTCGGAGACCTCCGACGGTGAACCTGGAGGAGAACCTGCCGATCAGCGAGCAGATCGCCGGGATCCACAAGCTGCTGGCGGCCCCGCTGAAGGTGGGAGACCTGAGAGCACCGACTCTCACCTGTAACCTCCTCTGCTCGTCAGTGTTTGAGGGATGATCCTCCATGTAGGGCTGGGAAATGTCGACTTTAATGGTGATGTTTATGTTTTCACACACTCAGGGCAGGGCAGGGTTTGTGTCAGTGTGTGTTAAAAACGCAGATGTTAAAGCCAATAATCATTTATCACAGATGTTTCTTCTGACGTGCTCACTCACCACAGAATTATCAGCATTTTATCAAGACCAGGGGTGGGCAACCGGCAGCCCGTGGGCCACATCTGGCCTTCCTCCTCACTAAATGCGGCCGCCTGTTAATTTCAAATTTCCAAGTAGTGTAAACATGTTGATGACAATCTGCCGTTTGTAGAAGTATCAGTCGAAGTTTCTTATCGGAGGGGTGTTTCATCCACTCAAAACTGAGCATATTTGAAAATGGGTCCCACAGTGATTAAATCCCAAAACGTCGCTCTTGCGTTTCCATATTCAACAAATTTAAACATTTTAATTAATGATGACCTCATAGACCCATCTTTCCCTTAAACTGCATGTGCTGTTATGTCATTAACATGCACTCCACCCGAAACGCGTCCAGTATATCACTGTATTTCGAACATAGACTGTACAGATTTTGACGGGCAGGACGTCCAGTAAACACTCTCCAGCAGTTTATCAGTCCTCTGCTTCTTCTTGTGTTTGTTTACAGCGCACGTTTTATGCAAAGACTGTAAAGGAACTGGACAAAGCCATAACATGGAGGCAAATGGACGCCCCCTTACTGCACATACTATCTCAACCAAGCTTTAGCTTGTTAAGGCTGTCTGACCAGTGGCAATTCTGCTTTTCCAAAAGTAAAAAAAAAAAAAAAGAAAAGACAAATGGGCGCAATATAAATATTTCACCCCCCTCACAGTGAGAGCACATAGATGTATGACATATTTAGAGCAGGGGTCTCCAACCTTTCTGAGCCAGAGAGCTACCCAAAAGGTGAGGAGTATTATGGAGGGCTACTTATTTGATTAAATGTTTCTAACAGTCTACATTTTTTAAAGTTTACCTTAAAATATTTAATATTATGTATAATAGGCTACATATGAGCTGTATGTTCACTGTTAATGATTTCTCACAGTAATTGTTTTAATTGATTATATTAAAACATTTTACTTACATCTTTCATAATTTATCTGCTAAACTTAACTGATGTGTACAGCAGTCTGTAAAGGCTCTAGCTTGTGGGGTCAGCACAGCACGAAACTAGAAAGCACTCAGAGAGCACAACCCTCTGCCGAGGTAGATCTCTGTCTGTTACATCTATAAGCAATAGTCCCATGATAAGGTTACCATCATAATATTCATGACCCTGAAAACCCACACCTAGCCCTCAGAATCATGCTGATATCATTATCAACTGAAAATTTCAGCAAATCCTTCCAGTAGTTTTTACGTAATCTTGCTAACAAACAAACAAACAAACAAACATGTGGGCAAAAACATAGCCTCCTTGGCGGAGATAAAAATGTAAACTTTAATATAAAATAGACGGATTTAAAATGTGACACACATGATATTTGTTGTTTTATGTATTGCTGTAAGCATGATTTCTTTGCAAAACCTGAAATTGAAATTAAAAATGGCCGTCTATTTCAAGCTGGATGGTGTTAACGGGACGTCCCAGTGGGCACCTCAAAGGCTCCCTGCCAGGTGCTTGCAGACACCCTGTTGACTACCTCTGATTTAGACTGACGCCGCACTTTGAACCAGGCCGTAAAGATGTTTATTAAGGCCATTAAAACATCTTTTCCCCACATACAATCATCAAGGTGTCAGGTTTCTGCAGCCAGCCCCTAGTGGACACTCAGGGTACTACAGCTTATGGTACTTCTGCATGAGCCTGCATTTTCAGCCCTGGAGATTACTGCCTGGCTTTATGCTCCATGTCTTCTTCTCTGTCTGTGGCAGCGTTATGGCGCCACCTACAAGCCCGCTGTACATATTAAAACATTTTCAGTGTTTTCATGGCCAGGGCCACGGCTGCCTTTACAATACCATGTTTTTACAGGCGATACAACATGAAAACAGCAGCATGACCATGACAACATTTATCAGTAGATGTGACTTGTATCGTGACTCACTTCAGAGTCATGATGGAAGTTTCCGGATAGATGATCAGGCTGCAGGTCTGAGCTGAGACGTCTCAGCAACAGCTGGATGAATAGAGATTATATAGTTGAACACAGTCATGGTTCCAGCATGATGACCGGTTAGGGCTGGGTGATATGACGCAAAAAAAAAATCCACAAAAGTAGATATACGATTTTTAATTGATTTTTTTTCCCTCGCAAAAAATAAAAAAAACCTTCAAGTGACACAAAAATGACATGACTCAGTGTCAATTTTGTCATAAAATGTTGATTATGTAGTTCAGACGCAGGGAGGCCTGTCTACATAAACACTGAAGGATGAGCTGTTTTTTACAGTGTAGTACCTGGAACCATCTGATCAATATTTATTCTCATTTAAGAAACAAATCAAAGCCTAAACATGTGCTTGTGCAAAACCTGACAGGGCTACCATCATGAAAACTGTACTTTTTCAGTATTTATATTTTCAGACTTTGCAACAAGTTCTGATTGGAGTAAGTTGACAAAAAAATCTAGATTTTTCATTTTTAAATGTTCTGCAGAAAATAATTTGAATTAATCGGTTTGATCAATATATTGCCCAGCCCTGATGACTGGTGATGAGTTTGGTGATCATTGGACTTTAAGTGGAGCACTGGTGCAGATTTGAGCGTGTCGTCACTGTCATATGCACCCACTGAACTCTTTACATTCGTGCTGATTCTCCAGTCCTTAAATGATTTTCCTGTAATATCCTCAGTCACCCCCTCTGTCTGTATCTCATGTCATATAATCATCAGACTAAGGGGTCGGACTTTCTGGATGCATGTACCTGACGAGCTGGAGACACTGTGGCTGTTAGAGCTGGTTCTGCTGTGCTGCATCAGGAGCTTCAGCAGGAAGCAAAAGATGAACCGTTACCATACACGTGACCTGAATCATTGAATAACCATGGGCCAAACACTTTCCCCTCCAAACAGTGGGATTTTCTCCAAAGAAATGTCAGACTGAGCTTTTACTGTGAAAGGCACAAAAGAAAAACACAACTGAATTGTTTCTGTCTTGTCTGTGACATTAATATGAATGAATGAACCTTCTTTTGGTTACATAAATGTTTAGAACAAAGAAAGAATACAATCATTTAACACAAACTTGTCAACACCTGAAAAAGGTACAGGCTGAAGCTTGTGGCTTATTTTTGCCAACAAGTTACAAAACCCACTACTAACTAGGTCACTCTGTTGGATGATACTTATATCAACAATAATCACACTTCTTGCAGATTGATATTTTTCATTCTACAATGTGCGTATAAAATAAATACAGGACTATAATGTTGGGTGGAAATCACAATTTATGGGTGGAGCTGAGCTGCTTGGCGGAGGCCTGCGCTCTCAGAGTGCTTTTCTAGTTTAGAATAAAGGTAAACTCGAGGTTAGAGACGCCACTAGATAAACTTTATTCTGACACTTCCTTCATTGTCTTTTAAGCTGTCTCAAAATTCTGCAGTGTTCAGGAGTTTACATGCAAAATTGGTTGTTAGAATTAAGAAATTATCCATAAGTGGGTGCCTGGAATTGTCGTGTTTGTTGCCATGGTGAAATATTTACTAGAATCACAACAACAATGGCACAATAACCGCCCCAATCCCTGAGAGTTTGATCAATCTGAGCAGCTCAATATTGAGCTCAGAGCGTTGTCTCATCAAATTCACAGTCTGGAGTATTGTTTTATTAATGGGAAACTGTAGATTGAGCACAGTGCTTCTGGTGAATATGTTGCTGTTTCGTAAAGAATAAGCTCTGTGGCTTAGTTTCCTGTTCACTGGGTGACTAATGATGCGTCTGTTTTTGTCCTGAGTGCAGTTTTCCAAACAGGAAGTGAGCATGGCGACATGTTTCGGAGGCTAACTCAGCATGAGGTCACAGTTACATATCAGTCATATTTCTTTGTGGAGCTCATTCCTCTGCTATCATTGGGGTTAAAGTACACTGACTCAGATAAAGTCTGCCCCAGTTTCTTTGAGAGTTCAGATCATTACTCGGCAGAATGCTACAAGCTTCTCATCAAACACTAGTCTGCTGCTACCTGACGGCCTCTCCCCGCCCCTGTTATCCACAAAGGGTTGTCATGATACAAGAGAAACAAACAAAACAAAAATCAGATTATATAATATCCATTCAGTACCACATCCATGCAAAATAAAGGATACAAGCGCTTTGTTTGGAGTGATTTCCAGTTTTAATTACAGTTGTTGAAAATGTAATACTTACTTTTTAATTCAAATTAATACAGCTTCATTATTTTTTATGATTTAAACAACAAAAGCTACAAAAATAATCAAACAGAATGGCAGAGAAGTTTCTTGACATGTCCATGGTATCCATGGAGATATGAAGTAGTCAGCCGAGGAGTTTTCTCGGTTTATCCCATGAAAACAGAAAGATCCAGCTGATGAAGTGACTGTTGTGCACGTCTGATAGAAGGAGCCCCGTCATTTGTCAGAGGTGCAGAGAGTTTGCACTGTCAGGGCAAAAACTTTGAGGCTTTTCTATTTTGTGGTATCTGCTGGACTTTGCTTGGTTGTTCTGGTTTTCCATTCGCGGTGGAACCTGGCACCGACCAGATGTGATGTGGAGACACTGCTGACCTCTGAAGGTCAGAGGGTCGCCATGAGCTGGGGGTATTGATGTGGAAATGAAACGCTCCCTGATGCCGTGTGACTTCCCAAACTCCTCTACTTAAATATTGTGTTGTTTTGCTGCTTGAAACCATCTTTAAAACACATTTAGTCTCCAGACTGTTACCAAAGCCACAGGTAGGCAGCTCCATCGCCTCCGTTTCCTCCTTTCATGTTGTGACGATGCTGATTTTTACACTGCTGTTGTTGAAACATGCTGCACACACAGCTATAGACATGGTTTTGATGGGGAATTGATCCGGCCATCCTCTGGTCTTGGACCCAAGTCCTTTCAGACTGAGCTGATGCTGCCCCTTGAAACAAAAACTGAACTCCATAAGCTTTATTTATTTATCAGTGGGAGATTGAAAACCAGGTCCAGTTGAGAGTCAATAAGAACCCCCTCAAGGAGTTGATATCAGCCTGTTTGCTGATCAGTTCTCTTATTAATTCCTTCCACTTTTTTCTGCTTATCTTGCAAATCAAAGACTTCGTTAGAGGCAGGAAGGAACGGGGAACATAAGTGGTCCACATTGTCGCTTAATTTCTGACAAACTGAGGCCAGCAGGATGAAGTTTTGTTTGTGGAAACACCAGAAACTTTCAGAAGCATTCATCTTTGCAGTTGGTGAATATCAGGAGTGACGTGTTTGCTGTAGTTGCCACTGAAGACCAATTTAGGCCAACCTTTACCGCCTCTGATCATCGATAGGAATTGATAGGAAAATCATTAAAGAATCGGATCGATAAGCAGAATCAGTGACTGGAATGGGTATCAACAAAATCATATCAGTTCCCATCAGCCATCTTCCCAGTTTGTTAAATGAATGACTTTCACATATTAAGGACAAAGTGCTTTGAAAATGGCGAAGTCTCCTTGCCCCTTACATTGAAGCCCTGGTCAGGCACTCTGCACTCACAGGGGGCATCACCACTTTCAAACAGCTTTTCTCCGTCACTTTGTGAGGACGCCATTGTTTCTTGGAAATGCAGTAAGACTTGACCTTCACTGGTTGGAACGTGAGTGAAAAGTTGGCAGAGGGACACTGGAGTAATGACTATAGAAAAAACAGGACTTTGGTTTTGGTTTTTAATAGTTTATAACTTGATTTTTATTAACATTTTATGAATTTTGAGTTTAAAGCATATTTGAACAACTAATTTTAAGCTTGTACTTTACCCAATATAATGGTTCCCAATAGGGCTGGGCAATATAGCAATTAAATCAATTAATTTAAATTATTTTCTGCAGAAGATTTAAAAATGAGAAATCTAGATTTTTTTTTCTACTTCAATCAGAAGTGTTTGAAAGAGAATTACTGAAAATGGGCAGTTTTCATGATTGTAGGCCTAGTCAGGTTTTGCACAAGCACATGTTTAGGCTTTTATTTGTTTCTTAAATGAGATTAAATATTAATCAGATGGTTCCCTGTTACCATACTGTGGAAATAGCTCATTCTTCAGTGTTTATATAGATAGGCCTCCCTACATTTGAAGTAGATAATCAACATTTTATGTCAATTACAGCATGCATTTTAACTACAAGAAGGCGAGTCTATTGGTCATATCGCCTAGCCCTAGTCCCTCTGAATTAACACATGTAGTTAATGAATCATCACATCGTGTTCTTCAGTTGTCTTCACTTTACGTAACTTGTTGCATCGCTCCTTAAAAGCTTTTGTACTCTGCTCTGTTTAGCAAAAACTCAAACGGCTGTCAAAACGTGATCAGCATCCACATCAGCCGATCTGACTGATGGGTGATTGGTAGCTCAAAGCCTGATTGAGACATCCCTCATTGTCGTGCTTAAAACATCAAAAAGTATAAATGTGGACTTTTTCCCTTTTATTCTAACTGGAGCATGATTTTTATTTGTTTCTGCTGTTCGGACGTGGTACAAACATGCTTTCTAACCCACTTGTTAGTTTCATAAAGGAGACTAAACCAGCCTGCTGCGAGGCGTTCAGGGCCCCACAGGAATCTCCAGGATCAGATAAAGAACAGAGCACTGGTCCCACTAGATTACATTCCTCCTCTGACCCCCTAATTGTTCCCATCATGCTCTGGGAGTCGACCAGCAGGCTGGGATGTAATGAGGGCATCAGATGATTTGTAGACTAGATTCTCCAGAACATTTAAAGGATGTTTGTGCCCTGAACCGGGTCACCCTGAAGAGTTTTAGCTCTCTGGATGTGGTCCATGTGGAGTGATGGTGGAGGAAAAGGGTGGGACCTGTAAACAGGAGATAAGGTGGATGGAGGGATGCATGGACAGACGGATGTAATACTAACAGCAGGGTGTTGATAAGAGGCTAAGAGGCTTTTCCTTCCTTTCATGAGAGGACAGCTTCTGCAGAATAAGAGACTGATGAGAAATTCATTTTAAAGACTTGTTGTCTTCTTTTCCAGCACAAAGGATGTTTGAGATGTTTTTATCTGGACCTGCATGCTTACAAAGGCTCAGAAATACAGATGATAAAATCTCATATTCATATTTTTTCTTAATCTCAATGCCTGATGTATTTATAGTAACATTTTATTTTCCATTTAAGAAGAAACAAAACATCTACAATAAAGCAAAGTAAGTCCCAAGTCAAATTTACAGAGCAGCTTTATTAACATCCAGCTGCACAGTGATGATATAAACTAGAAAACGATATCAAATACAGTTCCTGTTTGTGAAACAAACAACAACAACAAAACATCACCCTGTGGTCAGTTTGCATATTACTATTAGTGGTTCTTACTGTAATGAATCCTTTTCAAGAGCGCTGCATCACAGTTTGTAGGAGGCGAAAGGGAAACCAACACAATATCAGGAAGTGGTCATAATTTTGTGGCTAATTGGCTTATGCTATACATATACTGTATAAACCAGTGATCATGAACTGGTGGCCCGGGGCCCACATCAGGGCCCCCACAGATTCCCATCTGGCCCCCAGAATACTGTGACATTTAGAAAATGTGAGGGTGATTTTTTTTAAATGTTTTTTTTTATGGTATGTTGGTCATTAAGTCCTATAATGAATGAGTTATTCTTAAACCCCACCCCCACAGTTTATGTCATAAAATGGCCCTTTTGTACGAATGTGGTTCATGACCACTGGTATATACTGTCAGTGGCTTGACCAGAACGTTGATAGTAGAGCATAACTCAAAATCTGGGGTTAAAATATTAGCCATTCTACATCAAAAATGAAAATCTACCTTCCAACCTACTAACTCTTTGTTTACTGTCAAATAAAAATATTCACGTTATTCAAACATTAGCCCGTTTGATGATGTTTAGTTGTATTTATAAAGTTTGATTGTTTTTAGACTTAAAAATGTGATTCACTCTTACATTTTAACTTTGCCAAGTAGTTCACATTAAAAGTTGTAGTTTTTTTAAGTACAATGTTTTTCCCCAAGTGTTGCTTTTTATTGTGACAAAATAAATGAGTGATCCGTTTATAGACTTTTCTTTGCCCTTCAGTGTTTTGCATGTTTCCTGTCAGTAGCTGCCTGACTCCCCCAGCCCCCTCTTTGTGATGTCATACCGCTGTGATATCAGTGGTTCCCATTGGCTCGGGGTAGGAAGCCCAGGGAAGGGGGAGGTCCAAGAGCACCTCAGACAGAGTGAGAATACAGGTGGACCAGGAGCACTCAACTAGGGACGGCCATAGCACAAATAAGCTCAGGCTGTAAATGCTTTTCTTGCTTCATACTGTCCCCGTACAAATAAAACAATAAATCTGTGAACATTCGTGGTTGTAAACATAAAATCAAACCTGAATCCGAGCTCTTTGAGGGAAAAGCTGTGGAGAAGCATGTCTAGTGAACCTCTGTCAGCTGATCTCCACATTTAAAGCTGAGATGTTGGCGTAAAGGATGGAGGTGAGGTCATGTGTTGGTGCTCTGCCACCTCACCCTCCACACTTAATATTTCCAGAGGAGTCTGAGGAGGAGGAGTCTGCAGAGGAATGTGACTGCAGCCTGTTCAGCTGCTCGCTCTCACCATCAGACCGGTTCGTTCTCTGCCCTCGATTACGGCCTCATACCTGATCATGACTCATGGTCCTGCTACAAGACGCACCGACTCTGCCAGGATATAAATAGACAGAAAACATCCAGAGCTGAAGTTCACGTTCACTCAGACTCTGGCTGTGTTTGCTGCATGAAGAGAAACAAATCTGACCTGCCATCGAGTCTGCTGCAGAGCAGGCTTCACACAGTCAACGATGTGGATTAGATAATAAAGAGCTGTCAAGAATCCAAACCTCTTCATTTATACAGCACAGTTTGAAAAAGAGTGAAGTTTGCTGTCAAGAAATCAAAATGAATCAAATAAAATAAAGCAGAGATAAAACCAAAAAAATTAAGCCATATAAAACACGGAAAAACAGTTAAAAAAGAGGAAGAATGAGAGAATAAGAATAATATCAGAACATGAGTGAAAAAAAGACAGACTGACAGCTGCACATAAGCTCCAGAAAGATGGATATCAACAGATGAATAAAGCTCAAATTAGCTTTACAAACTCTTCAGTATGCAGGCATTTAAAAAGACAAAGACAGAGCTGCAGAAGGGAATTTTAATATCAGCTTTTATAAGATAAGATGATCTTTTATTCAAAATTCAAGTGTTACATCAGCAAAGAGCATGCAGGAGACAACTATACAGAAGTGAAGAAGAGTAGATGGAATTAAATACTTAAATATAGCATTAAAAATACAGTGACTACATGGAGGAGTAAAGCCTTAATCCAGGACATGAGATATTCTGTACAGTGGATGCCAAGGGAAGTGGGATAAGACATGCATGATGTCCAGTCTGATAAAATAAGAGACATGTTGAGCAGTAAATGAAAGTGACATGGTGTGAAGAAACAGCATTACACAACAAAGTGTGTTCAACAGATCACTTTTGTTTACTTAAGTGTTTTGCAGCTGATCACAAAAAGTAAAACCCAGCGACAGCCATAAAGTGACTGAAACTCTTATCATCATACTCTCATATACTTTCAGTTATAGTTTTGATTACAGTATTTTATGATATTGTATAAAAACTTAATCCAGTAAACCAAAGTCCAGATCAGTGGGTTTTATTTTTTTTTGTCGGAGTCACTACACAGATTGTCTTTAAACATGAGCTCCAGCTCTATTTATTTTTATTTTCTAATCTGATAAAGTTGACAAAAAAAAGTATTACTCAAAGGTTTATGAAGCTGGGTATATTAGATTCCCACCAAAATCATTTATTTTAATGTTACAAATAAACCCATTAGATGTAGTTTATGATGATCTGTGCAGATAATCCTGAACTAATCCTGAACTAATCCTGAACTTCTTTGTCAAACTTTGGGACCAATCAACAAACTGCAGAGCTTTTAGCTCGGCCTTTCAGAGAGGTGAGAGAAAGTGGGATGGCATGGGTCAGTTCTTAGGGACCTTTTCTGCTTCTCCAACAGTAGAAACAGCTGTAACTCGGACTGAACTGGGCTGTTAGGTGGAAAAGCAGCTGGAGTCTCTGACTGACCTCTGATGTATGTGATGCACATTTTTTCAGTCCCCCTCCAGCGACTCTGGAAAGGTTCTGTCACTTTCTCTGGAGTGTTGCTCTGATGGACTTGAGCATCAGAGGATGTAAACACCCATAGGTATCCATGGGTGTATTCACATGCCCATGGATGTATGTCAGAGTATGTAAAAATCCATGGATATTCACTCTGACATGCACCCACGGGAATTTGTAACAGTCCATCTGTTGTGTCAGGTTAATCGATTTTAAGATTCATGGAAATATGATTCCCTCAGAGATGACAGACTTTGAGTTCATTACATGGACTTGAAGATCCTGTTTTTTTGCGAGTGTTGTTAGCTCCACTAAGAAGGTCATTTATAAGCAGATTTTGATGACATTTTCAGGGAATTTTGTTCATGGCATAAGGGAGAAGTGATTAGATTTTAGTCGAGATCTGAAAAGTGATCCAGGAGTTTTTTAAGGTTCAATTACAAGCTGAGGCAGTTTTCCATATTTTCTCCAATAACTCCAGAAGTGCTCGATGGATTTTGATGACATTTCAGGGGAAGTTGGTCATGGCATTAAGGAAGAAGTGACTGGATTTTGGTGGCGAAAACCTGGATGTAGACCCTGGAACCGTAGATACTGTATTGACAGTAACTTGCTCAACAGTGTCAGAAGTGCCTTGGCGCAGTTTGTGCTCTGGAAACACCTCTAGTTCCAGTTTTGTATTAGACATCCTGGTGTCTGATGACTGCATCGTATTGCACAGGCACCTGAAATTTTTGTTTTCTACCACACAGACTGCGGCAGTTCTGAAAAGTTTGGGACAAATGTGAGCACATGCCGTAGCACTGAGGCTGGTCTGTGCTGCAGGTTGTAAGTGACACCAACTCCATTCATTCAGGTGTGCAGCCTCGTTCACCTTTATGAATGGATAATCTGGTCACTGAGCCACACCTGCAGGCTGCACAGTGACAGTGAGGGCGTGCTGGAGCATCTCATTAACATGAAACAAGATCAAACCAAACAGCTCATGTTTTCTGTTTCTAAAACATTTTAAATTATCTTTTAATGGCCTTAATGCTCCTGTCAATCAAAGCTTTTTTGCTCTTTTCTTTAAACACAGTTACGTTTTCACTGGTGCATGTTACAGTCTAGTTAAACTAAGAAGGAAGCTTTGATATCGTCCCTCATTTGAGATGTGTTGATGTATAAATGATGTTTAATAAATAGAGCTGACGTCTGCAGAAGAACAGGTTTTGTTGGTTTGTTTGTGGATCAGTGTCACAGCAGCTGCTGCAGGATCTGTTTATACTGACACTAAAATAAAGACACATGATCTGGTCCCTGTCTGTCTGTCTGTCCTTCATGCTAAGATGCATGAAGACGCGTGTAATAACTAAAACATGACCTCTTGTTTTGTTTGTGTCTTAGCTGGAGGAGTGCACCCTGCAGTTGGCTCCCAATGGAAACTACCTGGACCCGGATTTGTCACCGGCCGAGCAGAGAGACGAGCTGGAAGGTTTCTACGATGACTTGGCGTAAGACTTTACCTTCACTCCACCTGTCTGTGTTCTCGCTCTGTCTCACCTGTCATGGCCGCCCAGTAAGACCAGTTCAGCAGTTTTTGTGTTTTGAGTTAAACCCCGCCCAACAGCCAGCTGGGATCAGCCTGTGGAGGAGTCTCAATCCAGTGTTAATGGTTAAAAATGATCCTCGAGGTGTCATTAAGAAAGACCAGAGTTTGAATGTTTTACAAACCCCAATTCCAATGAAGTTGGGACGTTGTGCAAAACAGAATACAATGATTTGGAAATCCTTTACGACCTTTATTCAGTTGAATAAACTACAAAGGCAAGATATTTAATGTTCAGACTTTATTGTTTTAGCAAATTTTCAGGCATTTCAATTTGATGCCTGCAACAAGTTCCAGAAAAGCTGGACAGGGCCATGTTTACCTCTGTGTTATATCAGCTTTCCTTTTTACAGCACTCATTTGTGAACTGAGGACACTCTCTGCTGAAGCTTTGTCTCACATTCTTTCTTGTTGTATGACTTCAGTTGCTCAACAGCCTGAAGTCTCTGTTTTCATATTTTACGCTTCATTATGTGACACTTTCAGCATAAATGGAGCCTTCACAGATCAATCAATCAAACTTTATTTGTATAGCACTTTTCATACAGCATCTTGTAGCATAAAAGTGCTTGACATAAAAACAAAGAAATAAAATAAATAAATAAAAACATAGAAAATCGAATACAATGAAAATGCAAAACCCCACCTACCCTCACAATCCACATACAGCACACACTCACTTACACACACACACACACACACACAGACACACGAGAAACACAGGAGCTAAGACTAAAATGACAATAAAAAATCATGCTAAGGAATTTGATAAAAATACTATAGGATAATAAATAAATAAGTAAATAAAATACATTTTTAAATAATAAAATGATAAATGAGATAACCAGACACCAAATGCATAATAAAATCCACTGAAGTAGGATAGTGGAAAGGAAATTGATGAACAGAGAATAAAATTCCAAACAATAAATCTGAGGTGAGATTGAGAATTAAAACGGATTGAGAGGGTTAAAATAAAAAAATACACAAGATTAAGTAACAGTAGTAAATATATTTAGCTAAAAGCCAGACTAAAAAGGTAGGTCTTGAATTTGCTTTTAAAAATATGATTTGCAGGTTACCCATGCCATGGGCACTAACACCCCCCATACCATCACAGATGTCTTTTGACCTTCAATTACAGTCTGGATGGTCCTTTTCCTCTTTAGCCCTCTGTCCTCTTTGTCCTCTTTGTCCTCTTTGTCCTCTTTGTCTCAAAAACAGTTTAAAATGTGGACTCGTCAAACCACAGCACATTCTTCCGGCGGTGTTTCTGGGTGTTGTTGATATTTGTCTTTGTCTTTGCATGGTAGAGTTTGACCTTGACCTTGTAGATGTAGAGATGAACTGTGTTAACTGACAATGGTTTTCTGAAGTGTTCCTGAGCCCACGTGCTGATATCCTTTACAGGATGATGCTGCTTTATAATGCAGAGCTGCCTGAGGGATCACAGGTCATTAACTCATCACACTGCTGTGGTACAAGCAGCCAAAATAGTGATAATAATTGAATCATGACCACCAGGCAACCAGGCTGATGAAGAACTACTAAATCATGATGTTGTTTCTGTGCACATGGACAACATGCTGTGAAAATAGTCAAAGCATCGCTGGCTGTGGGGTAATAACCATTCAGCTGAAATATGCACATTTGGTTTATTTTTAAACTAAATTAGCATCATAGACATTGAAGCCCTGATACGTCTGAAGACCCAAAACACACCAGGACATGAATGTTCAGTACATCAGAGTTCTTCTGATATCCATGTGAGTCCCTCCCTCTGACTGTTAGAACATTTAAAGCACTTTTCCGAGCAGAAGGATCAACTTCTGATAAAGAAACCTCTCCTGTGAGCTTCACCTGGTTCAGACTCACGCCATGAA
Source organism: Cetoscarus ocellatus (assembly GCA_037902135.1). Lineage (NCBI taxonomy): Eukaryota > Metazoa > Chordata > Actinopteri > Labriformes > Labridae > Cetoscarus > Cetoscarus ocellatus. The sequence goes on from JBAMNC010001884.1 coordinate 699,107, forward strand.
CATAAACATGTCAATACTGTGAGCATCACACTGAGATGTCAGGGTCAGGTTCATCTCCTTTTAAGGAAACAAACATCAAACTTTCACTGAACAGAAACAGACACAGAGATATTTTGTTCTCAGTCTTTGCTAAATTTACATCAGAAAACACGACTCCTGTGGGAACAGAAGTACTAACGTCGATCTGAGACCTCAAACTGACAAGCATCGGACTGCAGATGGAGAAAACTAATAAACTGAAGTGACAGAGTGAACTGCAGCTCAGCGTCATTTCTCCTGCACTTGATTAAAAGTTGAAGCTGATGGGATCTGTGGATGGATCACAGACAGAGGAGACGTCAGTCGGAGGAGTGCAGGTGAAGACAGGACAGACTAAACCAGATACTGTCACCACTGATGTTGCAATCAGCCCTCATCAACACATCAGATAACCCTTTTAGACTCAGCATGAGCAGTTTGGAGCGTTTCAGATCAACGCTCTGATGGTTTTTATCAATTCAATCCAACTTTTAAAACAGTGAAAATAGTTTAACAAATAAAAGGAAATGAGTTTTAACAGAGTTGCTTAATCTACATCCATTTATCTATTCTGCCTGTCCCTTTCGGGATCGCAGGGGGTGGAGCCTATACCAGCTGACTTTTGGCAGTTAGACCTCACAAGCCAATCGCAGGGCCACACAGAGAGACAGACAACCATTCATGCTCATACTCATACCTAAGGGTAATTTAGAGTCACCAGCCAACCTAATGAGCATGTTTTGGGTCCGTGGGAGGAAGCTGGAGTGTGCGCAGAGAACCATGCATGCACGAGGAGAACATGCAAACTGCACACAGAAAGGCCCTGATCGACACAGGGATCGAACCAGCAACCTTTTGCTTTGAAGCAGTTACATAATGTATCTTATGTAATTATTTAATGATGCCAAGAAAGCAAATTTAACCCTCACTTTACATTATTTACTCAAAATCTTTCAACTAATCGTGTTTTTTTTTTTATAAAAATTGGTCACCTGATCAGAAGCCAGCCTATCAGGGCATCTTAGTGAACTGATGAAGAGTGAAAATGCTGGTCTGATATGCTTACTTTTGACGACTGCCTCATACAACCTTCAATGATACAAAGTCACTCAGTACTGTCAAAGTGTTGGCAGAAACCCAGCTGGGCTTTATATTTGTGTACTTTGCATTCATGACTCAAATAGCAGGGCATGAAGGAGTTAAAAAAGCTGTGTCTTAAGGCGATGAGTGGTTTTAAAGCGACTCCAGGAAATGAATTTAATCTGACATTTAAAATGATGGAAACTCGACTGTGTTTGGGTGTTTCATTTAAAAGTCGACCTTGAAACTGTGTGAACAATCTGAAAAAAACCTCATTTTCTAAGTTTAGCGCAGCACAAATCCTCTTTTTCTTCGCTTTCTCTCATGTCTTCTCATTCTTTCCATACCTCGTGCTGCCGTTCTTTCCGTCCCCTGATCCCGGCGGTCTGCTGCGTCAGTTCAGATGGAAACAGCTCTGGATCAGTTCAGAGCGTTCAGGAGATAACGGCTGAGAGAGCAGAGGGACGATATTCGACTGTGCCGTGCTGTTAGTGTTCGTGCTGCAGTCTGAGGACGGAGGTCTGCACTGTTACTCTGTAATGACTGAAGTCTTCTGAGCTCATGAGCAGATGAGAAGCTGCCTGTCGTCTGATTTATTTGGAAACAGCGTTAAGAGGACAGCAAGAGAGACGTCCAGACTTTAGATTTTTGTTTTCACAAAGAACCAACACAACATCCTGCAAGCATCATTTTATAACTGGACATGCAGCACCACATATACCAGGGATGGACACGTGTGGCCCTTCACCTCACCAAATACGCCCCCAGTTATTTCCAAAAGTCAACAAATGTAAAAGATAAAGAGAAATAAACACAAACTGAGATGCCAATATGGCAGCATGCACAAATAAGGGCCTGTAACAGAAATATTTTTATGTAATCTAGATTAAGGTTAGTGATTAATTAAAAAAACTTACTTTGCTTTAATCATTTCACTGTATTTCATTTATGAAGCATGAGAATATAATACTAAGTATTAGTCAATACTATATTTAGAAAAGTGGAAAGATGAAGTCTTTTTACTCAAAGAAATGGTGAACATGCTTTGTTTTGTTGCATAAAAACAAATGTTATTATTACACTGATCTCTCTATCCATGGTTGTTATTGATAATACCTCCATAATAAATACCTTTACAACCACATAGACATGAGGACCCTCTTGAAAATGAGGTGCCACATCTGAAGGGTATAACCTGGAATAAATTTATATTCAGCAGAGACAAATGTGATGAGGACAGATTTATGATCTGGGCGTCCATGGCTTTGTCTCTTGTCATAAATTCTTATTTTTAGTCCTTTTGTATCTGCCTGGATGGATCCACCTCTGGATATATGTGTATATACAAATATAATTATTTGTATGTATGTGTATATACGTGTATCTATAAATGAAGAGTTTGTCTCCAGCCCACTCTGTTGTAAAGTGTCTTGAGATAACACTTGTTATGAACTGGAGCTCTACTAATAAAGATTGATTGATTGCCTGGATAAAGTTTTTTTTTCACTAGTGGCTAAATAAACACCTTGCCGTGGGACTTTACCCACTGAGGGGAGGTAGAATTTTCTGTAATGATGGCGTGAGGGGAAAGTTTTCAAATGGACTGTTTTAGCACACATTTTCTGAAGATGCAGCACGAGAGATTTTTTTTTTTTTTGTTGGAAAGGTTAGTAGGCAGGGCATGGGGCATATGCTGTATAACAACCATAAAAATGTATTTGCATAATATGGGCCCTGTAAAGTAAAATTAGACATAAGATCACTCCAGTGGTTACCATGGAAACAGTCATTACAGCAGTGTTTTGTTGGCCTGGCAGCTGTTAGTAAGCGGGATGAGTGTTTTAAAGCTCTTGGTGTGTCACTGGTAGGATGCCACAGCCCTCTGAGGACCCTCTGAGCTCCGTCAGGTCTAAACTGAGAGCGTGGAGCTCAGTCTGGTGTCACCAGCTGTCTTTACGCAGCCTTCAGACCTCAGAGGCTGGTGTAGCTACAGTGAAGTCATTTCTACAGACAACTCTATAAAGGTCAGACCACAAGCACTTTATAAGAAATCGCCCAGATGTGCTCATCATGAACACATTTCAGTGTTTTACTAAACAAAAGGATTCCTGATGCAACAAAGATGTTTTTTTTCCTGTATTTATTTTGATATTCATACCTTTGTTCCATCCTGCTTTTGTTTGTCTCTGTTGCAGACACTGAAGCTCAGTCTGTTTTCATCATCTGCTGTTTCTTCTCTGTAACTGAAAAACATGCGTCAGAATTGATAAAGGCTGAAAAATTGGGGAAAAAAGTGGCGCAAAATAAATCTTGAGATATGCTAGACCACGGAGGATCCACCGAATGAGTCCTTTACAGCCCATGTTAAGCTTTTTTTCATGTCAAGTATATTTCACATATATACATGTGTAAATGATATGCAGAGCTTAATAAATTTATTAGACCACCTCCCAAAATAAGGTCTCCCTAAAAAAATTGCTTTGGTAATTACCAGAATTATTATTTTTTTTCTGTAATGGTTAATACACCAGCATGTAGAAGTCCTTTAGCAGAAATTGTATTTTTAATACTAAAATATAGTTATATTTGTAATCCATTAATTTTTTTAATTCACTTTTTGACCAAAAAGAACAGAAACAGTTGGAAAGCACATTATTTTTTCTTGATTATTATGTAAATTTATAGTAATTTACTTACATTTCTGAACAGAAAAAAATTGTTTTAGTAGTTGAATGTGATGCCTGGTTAATTTCTGACTTCTAAGGGAAGCCCAGGGAGCGGGTCAGATTTGGGTATAAAATGGTGAATTTAGTTTGAAATTCCTCATCCATATTTGTCAAATAAAGAACAATTGCATTTTTAGTTTTAAACATGTTTTTGAAAGTTTTCTATATTATTTATAGTTTTTGTATTTTTGCCAAGTGGTCCAATGAATTTCTTAAGCTTGTATATCTATATCTATATCTATATCTATATATATATATATATATATATATATATATATATATATATATATATACATATACATATACATATACATATATATGTATATTATTATTATTAATTTAATATTTTCATTTTTCAATTGGTTTTGCCCTAAGTCTTGGACATTGGCAGAAAACTTTTAAAAAATGCAAATATTAAACTAAAATAATAGTTTGTAATATATAAAAAAATATATATATATCTCAAACTATCATCAATAGGAGCTCCAACAGGGCGACTCAGTCAGAGGGCTCGCGCAGGTTCTGGTTCCTGAACCTAATTTTGAGCTGGTGTCTTCAGACTGGAAAAAATTAATTCTGAGCCTGAAAAGTTGGTTCACGGCTGGAATCAAAACGTGTTGGTGGATGTGGTCCCCTTTTTACCAGTGGGTTGTTTACTTCCGCTGAGTAACACAGAATAACTTTTGTTCTGCTTAAACTGGTATGAACGCGGGCTGGTTCACGAGAAGCACCAAGGTTCTGAGAATCCAGAACAAAACCAGATCCAGAACCAGAGCCGTGCCGGTGTGAAAGCCCTCTGTGAGAGAGAATAGTCTTTTTTACATTAGCAGTTGGGAGAGCACTGGAGCAGTCTCTGAAATGTGATGAATAAACTTTAATTATGGGTCACATCAGCGCTTGTGGATTGCTGCACACATCTGTCAGTCTGCAGCTTTGTGCCTACAGCTGAATCTCAGCAGAGTGATATTTGGTCCAACATCGTTCCCTCTCTTGTGAGGTTACTTTTCTCTGTTTTCATACATCTGAGTGATGATTCTTGCTGCCCTGATTCAGAGGAAACAGCAGCAGCAGAGATACAGACTTTCTGATTTAACTGTGTGTACTTTAGATTTTGTTAATAAACATCAACAGGGCCTGCACAGTTCTTATGTTTGTTTTCCTCCCGATCATTTATTTCTCTTACTTTAGTTATTTTTCTGGATAAAGACTGAACAAACTCTTACTACAGTTCCAGTGTTTCATTAGCAGAGAGCCAGCGTTTATAGATTTATGATGTTTGTTGCAGAAGCAGATTGGCAGTGTTTCTGTTTTCCTCTAAATGTCAGACAAACTTCATCTTTAAAAATCTTCATACTCGACCTCAGTGGAGCGGGCAGGGTTGTGTTCAGAGAAATGAAACCGTCACTGTGGGCTCTCTCTGCAGTTTCTCTGACCGTCTCCTCTTTGTTTCCACAGAAAAGGGAAGAAGCCCATCCTGATCCTGAGGACTCAGCTCTCCGTCCGCGTTCACTCCATCCTGGGTAATTATCCCTCCGTGTCCTCCTCTCTCTCCGTCTCTGCTGCAGCAGGCCAGTGTTGACTCAGGGGAAACTCTCACCACAGTGACGTGGTCCTCGGAGGCAGAGAGGAGGATTTCCTCTGAGCCTCAGTCCCTCTACACGTGTCACAAATCAGTGTTCTTACTTCTCGGTCTGAAATAAGGCTTCATTTCTACCTCAGGTCCTGGTTTCATAGACAGATAAAAGCTGCCACTCACCCTCTGCTCCTCTTTGTGTCCTGATTTCTGAGAAGTGAACCTGCTGAGCTGCTGCTGTCTCACTTATTTGACTTTAAAATGAGCCGTCGGGCTTGTTTGACCTTTAGTGATGTTGATGTGATGGATCTTTTTGACTTAGTTTGGTGTATCTGAAGGATTTGGGAGGAAAAACAGTGAACAAACTAAAAGCAAAACCCTAAATTCCTACTTATAGACCAGTTAAACCATTTTAAAGGCAGTTCAGCTGGATGCTGCTCTGTTAATCAACACCATTCCTCTCCAGATTATATTCATTATAGATATTAATGTTAATATTACACTGATCTCTCTATCCATGGTTGTATTGATTATTCATCCATAGTAACTATCTTTACAACCATACAGACATGAGGACCCTCTGAAAATGAGATGCCACATCTCAAGGGGCTTACCTTTAATACATTTATATTCAACAAAGACAAATATGGTGCTATATATGAGTAAATAAAGACTGATTGACTGAATCGATACTCAACAGAGACAAATGTGATGAGGACAGATTTATGATCTGGGCGTCCATGGGTTTGTCTCTATCATAAATTCTTCTTTTTAGTCCCTTTGTCTCTGCCTGGATGGATCCACCTCTGGATGGATGTATGTGTATATACAAATATGTATATTTATATGTAATTGTATATATGCATATATGTGTATCCATAAACTGAAGAGTTTGTCTTCAGTCTGCACTGTTGTAAAGCGTCTCGAGAAAACACTTGTTATGAACTGATGCTGTATAAATAATGATTGATTGATTGATTGATTGATTGATGATTGATTGATTGATTGATTGATTCTGTCTGCGTCAAGCTCCAGGCAGATCCTTTAAACCTCCTCTTTGCTATTTTTGTTTGCACAAAGAATTAAAAACACTTTTGGTTCACAATTATGTGCAAGTTTCCAACTAGTTACTCCTCTGCCTACTGGGCTCTGATTCTCTGTTTCATCGTGCATTTATTTTTTTCCTTGTGTGGATAAAGAAGTTGTTGGAGGGTTTTTTTGTCACTGTGCTGTTAAGAGCCACTGAAGGTTCCCCTTCTTGTCTTATTTTGTCCTTTTCGGGCTTCCATACAGCAGATCAAACAGCTTCCCATGACGTGTTTCTGTTGTCTGAACTCGTCCTGCAGCGCTCTGATTATGATGATGGATCATGACTATAATTTTATTAGGAAATAGATCTGCAGATGTTTGCAGTCATGGGACTGTGTTTGTCTCGGTTCTTCACAGTAAATTCATTCTGCGGTTCATCTCTGATCTTTGTAACAAAGACGGAGAGTTTATCTGTTTGCTCTCCTGAGGTTTAATATTCTGTTTTCACCTCCCAGAGCAGGTAATCACTCTGAACTGTGAACGAGCTGCTACGTCCCACTCTGATCGATGAAATCGTGTTTGTAGGTGAAACGGACAAACTCACTCTGATAATGAGGTTCAGACGACTTTGTTTCATTTGGACAAATAGAAAAAAAGACAAATACAAACACATAACATAAGAACATTACAGATCACAATATACACAACACCGACTTGACAGTGGAAATAATAAAAACAACACAATCAAAACAAAAACAGACATGTCATCGTGAACTCCATCATAAAGCTTTACAAGCTAAAATCTCTTAGAAAAATGACTTTGCTTACCAGCCTTCCACTTCAGTAAACTCTTTCCACCTTTCTATATATTTTATTGTCCTCACATCACTGCAAAAACTCAGATCTCAGCAAGTGTGTTTGTCTGTTTTCAAGTCAGAAATATGTAAAACAGGTATTTTAATCCACATTCACTCCAAAAGTCCAGATTAGTATCTTACTACATGAAATAAAAAATAAGGCATTGAACTGCTTGTATGAAAAAAAATGTGGCAATGAAAACAAGCAGGTTTGACCCAGTGAGGGTCTAAAATCTGCTCTGGATAAAAAATAAATCATTTTAAGACAGCCTTTAAGTTAAATTTGTCTCATCTCATTGTCAGATTATTTTACTTTTTACAAGCAACTCAGGCTTTATTTTTAGTTTGTATGTCTTCAAATAAGATCTTAATCCAGCATGTTGGGGAATTGTGGCTTAATAAGTCTAGTGTCCACTAGATGTGGTTAAAGAAAAACCAAACAGAAGGAATGTTGACATAATCACTTTAATTTGATATTTGGGGTAATCTGGTTATGTTATTTTGGATTTAACCTGGTTATTCCTGAAATGCATTAACAGCTTTCGGGCTGTTTACCTGATTCATTGAATAATTTGATTTCTTTCCACAAGAGTATGACGAAAACTCAAACTTGCTTGTTGCTCTTCTCCTCATGTTCGATAATAGTGCAATATTCATATCGCCGGATTTTCATTGTCAGCCATTCTGTCTAAAATCAAGGTGTGATAATAGGGATGGGAATATAGAAGATATCACTGATACCAGTGCCATTATCTGTTCTTGCATATCAATCCAGTTTTTGCAGTTGCTTTTGGATTCCTATGGCTTTTCTGAGCTGAAAACTTCAGGTTTTCTGTGTCAGAAATGTGAACCGCATGGCACTCCTGACACTGGATGCTATGCTGAGTCAATAAATGTTCAAGTTTGTTGATGATGTTTCCACTTAAGTTCATTAAAACACGTGCCCCATTCACACTGCCATACAATTTACAAATGTAAATAATATTTACAATCCTACCACGTTCAGAGACAGACAGCTGTTCTGCCTTTCCCATCAGGAGGTCATGACAGTGTGAATACCTGACAGAAAATGACACTGAATCCACATTTCTGTGCAGATTTTGTCTTTTAAAGGCTGTGGTCGTAAACTTTTGATCAGCTGACAAGAGCCTGTTTGAGTTTAAATCCAGTTTTTTCTCTCGTTCCCATTTCTTCTTTTTGCAATTTGAAGCTCTAAGTAGAACCTTCTTAAGATCCAACAGTGCAAAATGCAAAAACTTGCATTTTTCCAACTGGTTGTAAGATTTTGATCAAGAGTTTATTGGATTTAAAGGGATATGTCAACATTTTTCTGTTTTCGTTTCTTGCCTCACTCCAGAGTCCATGACAAGCAGACTCCATTCTTTAGACTGTGCTGAAGTAACAAGGAAGAGACGGGCAGAGCTCGCCTACCGCTAATTAGCTTAGCCCACTTTAGAAGAAGAGGAAGATGAAGAAGAGCTCATGCAGTCGATCAGTGAAGGAGTTTGTAGGACACTGACAATTTTTTGAGAGAGCTTTATAAATCAGCAGGACCGTTTAGAGTTGCTGAAGAGTTTATCTGATGACTGTAGGCAGAGGCGGGCTAACACTACCCACTGGCTCCCAGTGTTTGAGCTAAGCTAACTAGCGGTGTGCGATCTCTGCCCGTCTCTTCCTTGTTACTGCAGCACAGTCTAAAGAATGGAGTCTATCTGCTTGTCATGGACTCTGGAGAGAGGCAAGACAAGAAAACAAAAACAAAGTTGTGTATCCCTTTAAATACTTCAATACTTCAAAATAAGTAAAATTCTGAAAATAACAACCTTTGGCCCTCTAGCATATCATAAATCACAGTTTATATTCAGTTCTGTGATTCTAAAGGCTTGGATATCTGCACACCAGCTTCACTAAAGTTTTGTTTGTGGGGGTGTATTATTGCCTCAGTCCCAGCTCAGGTTTCAGAGGCCACTGTCTGCTCGATCCCTCATGCACGGCTGCGTTTGGTGATATGGACCTCGGCTTTGCCTGCAGCTGTGACTCTGCAGTCGTGTTATTGTGGCGACACACACACAGAGACGTGCCTGCTGAAGTGTTGTCTCTGTTATTATCAGCGGATCCTCGTCCATACAGGCAGCTTCACTCTGTCAGATGTTTGCAGGTGTCAGGATCTGTATTTATGCTGCTCTGTGGTGTCTGCTGCAGATGTGCTGTGGTCAGATCAGCTCTATCTCTGCCTGCTGCCTCTGATTGTGCTCTTTGTCTGTTGTTTTGTTCACAGCTCGTCTGTTTCCAATGTTTCTCTTCTGTTTTCTTGTTGCTGTTTTGATCCCAGCGGACCAAACCTCCAGTCTGCTCTGAAGGGGGTTTTATTTTCAGCCTCTGCCTTTTTTAAGCCTCCTCCGAGGCCGCGGCTTTCCTGTCCTCTGCAAGGAAACTGGCAGCATAAAGCCAGAGAGGCATCACCTCTGCATGGGGTTCATCATTCATGCAAGTTACAGTCCATTACAAATGAATGAAGATCCAGGAGGTCAAACTGTTCTGTTATTATTACACTGATTACACATCAGAGCTAACGATTTGGGAGAGTTGTTCTGATAAAACGTGGACATTTCCTGTAAAAACAACTAAGCCAAGCTCACCTGAAAGAGGTGGTCTCAGCACAAACACACACAGGGTGACAAGTTAACTCATCACACTACTGTAGTCAGTCAGGGCCCATTTACATGACAATGAAAACGGAGAGTTTTCGTTACGTTTGCTCCTTCTGATTACGCGAGAACGGTGCCCAGAGTGCCCGAATCCACATCTTTTGAAACTGGGGTCCAGAGTGAAAAGTTTTGAAAACGTTTTCATTTTTGTCTCTGTGTAAACAGGAATCAGCGTTCAGGGGAAACAGGGATGGGCGGCGCATGCACAGTTCTCTTTCAGAAAAAGGCAGCGAGTAACTGGGAACAACAACAGCAGCAGCAGCTATGGCCGACTACTGAGCAGCATGTGTGCTGCTAGCTGTGCTCGGTTTGTTGTCACTCCTCCAACAAAATGTGGGTTTGCTGCGTCAACACTCTGACCAGCAAGGATGGATTTGTTAAATTCACCAAGGACACCACAAACTTACATCGCCAACTACTGGCCTGGTATGCACACTACCACATTTACAGTCATGGATCTGTGTGAACATTTTCCTTTGAAAACACAAAGGAAAAGTCTTTCTGTTTCTGGAGACGACGCTGTCGTGTAAACAAGCTCTTATGATGATGTGAAAGTAAGTGTGCTTCATGATGGTAATTTTCAAATAATTGTTTACCATAACCACAAGAAGAAATGTCAGGAAATCAAGATAAAATGAAAAAAATACGAGGGGGAGTCAACAAGTAACCAGCCTATCCCATTTCCGATTGACCGAGACGATCATGATTTTCATGCCTTGTTTCAATACGTGTTTTTATACCTGGGTACAAAATTGCATGCGTATCGAGTCATTCTTTAATAAGATATTGAATGTCAAACATGACTTGTGATGCAGAGGCATGCTTTTCATCTAAAGTTGAGTACCGTGTTGTAATTCAGTACTTGTATTTAAAAGGTAAAACAGGCAGGAAATACACGGCCAGTGTATTTCCTGCCTGTTTTAAACGGCCAATGTTTATGGGTCTTCTGCACCATCTTATGCTCAGGTTAAATTCTGGGTAGGGGAATTCAAACACGGTAGAACGTCTTTAGAAGATGAAGCCAGGTCTGGACGCCCACTGGATGCCACTGATGAAGAAATGTGTAACAAAGTTCGGGATCTGGTATACTCTGATAGGCGAATTCAGGTGGAAGAAATAGCGCAGGCATTAGGCATTTCACATGGTAGCGTTTCAACAATCTTACATGATCGTTTAGGTATGCGCAAGCTAACAGCCCGTTGGGTTCCCAAATCACTTAGCGATGAGCAAATGGCAACCAGAGCATCAGTATGCAGCGCCTCGTTGATTTTCTTTTGCATCTGGTGACTGTAGATGAGACTTGGGTTCATTATTCTGAGCCAGAGAATAAAGCTCAGAGTCGTCAGTGGGTAGGGCCGGGGTCCCCGAGGCCAAAGAAGTTCAAGACGCAACCATTTGCTGACAAGGTGATGGCCACAGTATTTTGGGACGCAAAAGGCGTTATTATGTTGGACTTTTTTCCCAAGAGAAGTACAATAACTGGAGTGTACTATGCAAACTTGCTAGACCAGCTGAGAACCGCCATCCGTGAAAAACGCCGAGGTAAAGTCTCTAAAGGTGTTTTGCTGCAACAGGACAACGCGAGAGTCCACACTTGCATAGTTGCAATGGATGCTGTAGAGCGAAACAGGTATGAATTAATACCACATCCTGCCTCTTCGCCTGACCTAGCTCCTAGTGACTTCTTCCTATTCCCAAACTTGAAAAAGGATATCCGTGGACGTCATTTCCGGTCTAACGAAGAAGTCATGACGGCAGTTGAGGAGTGGGTCAATGGAAAGGACCCTGACTTTTTCAGTTCTGGGCTGATGGCACTTGAACACCGTTGGTCTAAGTGCATCACACTAGAGGGCAATTACATCGAAAAAGAAGAGGTGGATCTCAACCAGAAATAAGTTAGGCTGGTTACTTATTGACTCGCCCTCATATCAGGATACAGTTTCCTCTTCACATCTCACATCCCTAGTGTCCACATTGTTCAAAAACATCTGGAGGGCAACACGTGGTCTCCAGTTAGCAGCAGTTTTTCTCTCCATGCTCAGAGGCAGCTGTCTCTGATCGGGGTTCAGCCTGTGGTCTCTTTCTGCACAACATTCCCCTCTCACTCTCTCTCTCTGTCTCCCAGTGATCAGACTCTACCATTCTTTATCTTAAATACATTTGAAGCTGTCTGACAAAAGGGCTGAAATATTTATCGTTTTTGGATCAAAATCGCCATTTCAGACGACGCAGTCGTGATCACCAAAGCTGCAATATTCTGTAGCGCTCCAGACTGACCCAGGATCTGTTGTGTCAACTATTTCACACGTACGATTTTACAAATTTGCAGCAATTTGCATTGACTGAAGTGCTGGTAAGCAGGTCAACAACAAAGAGCCTCTGTTTAGGAGCAGAAGTTGGAGTATCCCTTAAATAATGAAAACAGATTATTTATCATCAATATTAGATGATGAATAATGTGTCGTGCTATTGATCATCGATTTCCTTACTGTTGTCTATACTGTAAACATAGTGAATTTTGCACTGGAGCTTGATTTGAAGAAAATCGTGAATCAAATTAAAATCACAATTAGGTCTTTTCCTGAAATCGTTCAGCCCAACTTGATAATACAAAAAGTCACAAGCCGTCACTTAAAAACAGTGTACTCAAGATGGATTTTAACAAAGTTCAACAATAACAGTCTAAAGTAGGACCTAATAGGGGGACATGGTCTTGAATTCACCCCATAATTCCCACACAGATTGAGGCTCTGAGCAGAAACAGAAGAGGGACCAGAAGATGAGACAGCAGCTTAATACAGAGCAGGTTCAGACCTGCAGCTCGGCTTTGCTCACACTCTGGCTCCAGTTTATTTCAGGATACAGTGTTTGACAGAAACATGCTGTTTATTTACAGGATGAGGGGCAGAGGAGGAAAACGTGAAGTTTGTCCTCATGTTGGTGTGATAAGAAACATCATGGAGATGTTATAGATGTTGGTGTAACCCCTGAGGCTGGACACACACTAAACCAGCTATCCACGAACCTTTTTGTACCACAGCCTGGTTTACGAGGGACAGTGTGGTCACAGATCGGCCGTTGCAGGGGAAGAGTAAACACACATGTTGTTCATAAGAAATAAACTCCCTACGTGGATCAGTGGGAGCTGTGAGCTTGTTTCTAAACCAAACAAAGAGACATTCACAGCTGCAGCTACAGTTTCATAAGAGCTTAGTCAGACAAACTTACAAGTTAACACATCAGCTGATCGAATCATCCATCCGTCATCTATACCCCTTATCCCTTTCGGGGTCACGGGGGGGGCTGGAGCCTATCCCAGCTGACATTAGGTAAGAGGCGGGGTACACCCTGAACTGTTGCCAGCCAATCACAGGGCAACATAGAGAGACAGACAACCATTCATGCTCACACCTAAGGGCAATTTGGAGTCACCAATTGACTTAATGAGCATGTTTTTGGTCTGTGGGGGGAAGCTGGAGTGCCCGGAGAGAACCCACACATGCACCGGGAGAACATGCAAACTCCCCACAGAAAGGCCCTGCCTGACCCAGGGATCAAACCGACCTGTGAGGCACGTGCACTACCTGCTGCACCATCGTGCCGCCCCATTGGTCATCAGTCTGAGGTAATCAGATGGTTTTATTGATTGTGGGCGGATGTTTTTGTCCACAGTGCTAATTTTCATCCATAATAAGATGAGACTGAGGGCCATTTGAGGCGGACTATGTGGACATTAGGGGTCAGTGTTAAGTCTGCACAGTCTGGCTACACAGACTGAAACACGGATCGTTGCTCATAAAGAGAGATAAAAATGAATGATTGCATATTTGTTTGGACCAAATAAACCACGGCCTGTTTCAGATCCATGCCACAGTGGTTGGCGACCCTGGCTCTGGATGATTTTAGGCTCAGTTTGGATCCAGTTTGGCTTTTTTAGCAGTGGAGGGTCTCACCCAGTTTAAGGCACATCAACTCTGATTATTTGTGCCAATAATTCTCCAGCTCATGGTGTCAAAGCTCCTCATTTTAGGATGTAAATACCAAACATGTTGATATTTACAGTTTGAGGTTTCACTGTCCTCGACCGATGACCTCCAGAGCCAATCAGAGAAGTGAACAGGGACACACCGTCAGATGTTGAGAAGCTTTCAGCTCGAAAGCATGACCACAACTTATCTGCGGACGAAAACAGAACAGCCAGCTGGTGACGCTTAGTGTCCTCCATATTTGTTTATCGTCTGCAGTCACGTTAGATCATGCGTGTTTTCGTGAGATCTCATCTGTTCAGTCTTTCTTCAGACATCAGAGCCGTGGTCTCATGGTTTTGCTGAATCATCTGTTGTGTTGGTCCTCGTGTCTGTGGTCTTGTTTCCAAACTGGTTCAGATTTGAGAATCATCTCGTATGTTGCCAGCCTTATTCACCTTTCTTGGGAAACTGAATTTTCCCAGAGTTCCTGCTCTCAGATGGCTCCCTCCTCCTCCTCACCCTCTCTCTCTGCCTCCCTCCGCCTGGCATCACCCCGCCCTTCCTCCTCTTGAGGGGATTTCCCAGCCTGTTTCCTCCTCCATGCCCCGCTGTGTCCCCTCGGGCTCTCTCTCCCCGTCAGGGTTACACAAGCAGCACATTGTGTCGTCAGGACTGTGACGTGGGGGCGAGTCACTCTCCTGTTTCTGCTCGTTCTCGTTCTCTGGAAGCAGCCACGCGTGTTTTAGGAAGAGCTCCTGAATGTCCTTGAGATAATTCACTGTTTCTGTTAAACTCTCAAATATGATCTTATTTGCTGTTTCTGTGTTTTGGCAAAAATTTGCTGGTCCAATGTGTATAGCAGTGCAAGATCCACAATACCATATATCCCAAAAGATCTGAATTCTGTGAGAATGGCAAGAAATCGTTTTTTGTCTAAAATGGTTTGTTTGAAAAAACAAAAATGAAATAATACAGCATACAATGGGTGATGCAGCGATGACATATTTTTGTTTGCCAATCTAGAAGTCAGCATCATGCTGGTTGCCTCGACCAAAATCTTCTGGGATTTTTCCATGTGTTCTTGGATCATTGTAGAGAAAAAGGTCTGTGGCAAAAAGTTCATTGAATTCATAGCATTCATAGATATTAAATTCATTTTGCAAAAATTAAGGCCTTAAATGGCATTAAAAATCATTACATTTGATTCTCAGTGGCAGTAAAAATACTTAATGTATTTTCAAGAAAAATATTGACATGATAATATAATAATATATAATTATAAACTGTAATTCACCAGACATCTGCATAAACATGCAGTAATATAAGTTTTTTTAGCTCCATAAGTTCTGATGTGTTCATGATGAGTATTTGTAGGGACAGTTTTCGTATAAAAATCATCTCTCACCAAAAACAAACCTGTGTAGTTTTTCCTGAGTTCACAGTCATGGCATTAAAGATTTTACAGTACAGCATTAAAATGGCATTAAAGAGCATTAAATTTGACGGGCTGATTTTTGCAGAAACCCTGTTAGAGCTGTAACAGCAATATGTGAGGTTTGCGCTCTCCGAGTGGGTTCTGGTTTGCTTGATTTTGGTTTTATTTTTGATAGTAGGCTCAGATTTTAAGCTTCAGATTTCAACAGCAGAAAGCCTTGGAGCAACAGTCAGATACAGGTACGGGTATAAATGCTTGCTAGCTTATTTAATGCTACACTGTACTGTTATGAAGGGAGTTAGCTAAAATGTTATCTTTAGACAAAGAAGACTTGAGTACTCAGTGCATGATATCTAATTAATACATAATTCTAACAGTGCCCCCATGATGGAGTACGTTCGTCACCTCTTGAATTTACTTAAGAAACAATGAAATGGAGACACAATCAGCTGTTAGTGCTCAGAGTACGATGAGTAAAGGTAAAAGTGTGTCAGGAGGACGTGAGCTTACATGATGAATCATGTTTGTTCACGTCCTGATTTCACCTCCATGCAGCAGGCGGGAACTGAGTGATGTGTTCAGGGGATTCTTTTTAAGTCGTAAATTCAGAAACATGAATACATGGCCGTAATATGATCAATTTGATGATTATAAAATTAAAAGAGTCTTTTCAAATAGGCTAGGTTATCAGTTGTGCTAATATTAGTTATCATTACAGTTTCTCATGGTGTTGTCATGCCAGTGTAAAGTGATTTAGTGTGTGGAGGTGTTTTCCTCACGGCCGTGCTCTCTGGTGACTTCAGTTATCTGTGCTTCCTTCCATGTTTTGTTGCTGCTGACAGTCTGTTGTTGTGTTTGGATCACTCAGCAGGATGTGAACTCTGCAGCTGGCACTCACAATAACGCAAACACCTCTCCTCTAAGCTGCAGGTTTGATTCTTAATGACGGTCATGAGCTCTTGAGCAAAGCACCAGAGTTAAATCCGTGACTTGAAATCCAAGTCTGCTTCTGCTTACACCTGCCTGGTCTATTAACCGTGATTCATCACCTGACTGAAGCTTGAACCAAAGATTTTAGCCTGGTTTTTTGTTTCCAGTTTGTTTTATAGGATTGTTTTTTGTGCCTTTATTAGCAGGAGTGAGAGACAGTGGATAGGCTTGTGAGAGAGAACGAGGGAGCGTAGATGACTCTCTGCAAATGAACCCGGGCTGGCAGAAGCATGTCAGTGGGACCTGCCTGGTTGTTCATCACTCTGCCAAACCAGAGGCCTGTTTTTTTTTTTTTTTACCTGAAGATCCAACAAGCTCAGAGTCGATCTGGAGCAACAACAACAGCCGTTGGGGGATTAAAAATAAAGTTTATCTGGAACTAACCGACTCACATCACATATTCCTCCGCGCAGCGCTGCCGCAATGCCAGATAAACTTTATTTTTCCGAAAAGTTAATTCATTAAAAAAAAAAATTCTAGGTAGCGTACTCTTAAACTGTGGTAGTATTTTTTGATGGGAGTTCTTGTAGGTGGAGAAAATTCCCTTTGTATTTGGTACAATACTTCCCTGTTTGCTGCTGGTTCTGCGTAACAGACTCTTACAGACTGTGTCTTACTGAGGGAGAGGAGAGAACGATATACTGCATCTAATGTACTTAGTGGCCATATGGAGCTCATACAACCCCACTTTAAAAAAACTGAACTATCCCTTTAAAATACTGCACATTATACCTTTAATTTTCTCACCCAGACATGAAATTTGTGAGCTCAGAAGAGAGGATTTTTGTCTTAGTTACTTTTATAGTGTTTCTGCATAATCATAACACTGAACTTTCATATGTTTTGAAGGCACCCGGACAAGGCCAGGGGGCACCCCAGGCTGGTTTAGACATCCAAACACGACCGCTCTGCGTTACATTTTACTGCACAGATCTTAGTTTTTATCCCCACTATGGACACTACAGAAACATCACAGGATGGTCATCCTTACAACACAGGGGGACCTTTGACCCAACTGCTGTATTTAGCATCAGTTATTCTCCACCCTCACCCTCAGAGACTTGAATGAGCTTTTTTTTCAATTCCTCCACTTCAGTTAAGGTTCGGATGGGAAAGGTTTGATGAAAACATTTTTTAAAAGCATGGTGTCCCAGAAAAATATATTTTTTTATGTAAGGGAACGTTGATGAACTACAGTCGTGGCTGCTTGTGTTCATAACTTCAGATCTTAAAGACAGTCTGAACTCATTTCCATTGAAAAAGTCATTTTCCAGTCTAAATGTTTCAACTCCAGGTTGGGACTCGACCATCAACCCTGGCAGTAACAGGAAATACCACACTAAGTTTATCGGGGTTACTTCCTGTTTCTGCAGAATAAACAGGAATCCCTCTTTCTCCATCTGTCCATGCCTTTGTCCACACATCCCTCTGTGCTGCTGTCCATCCTTAGTGGTTTCCACAGTGCTCCTTCTGGGCTGTCTGATCTGTCAGTGACTTAGTTTCTCACATCCTAAAAGGTAAATTGTTGAGAGAATGGATCCTCTTGACTTAAGCAGCAGTTCTTCATGAATATTCAGGAGATTTAACGTCATTTCTAATTAAACACTCAAACAGGAAGAACACCTGGATTCACCAGACCTCCTGTCTGTTATCAGCTGGACTCATCGTGCAGAATTTAGCTGATTCACTCCATCCATCCATTTACCGCACATCCCTGCAGGGTCACGGTCCTGGAGCCTCTCCCAGCGAACACACAGCTAGACACAGGTTACACCCTGGACTGGTCACCCGCCAACAACAGAACCCACACATAGAGCCAAATCTGCAGAGAGTTTGTGCCCTGTGTGTCAGCAAAGAGATGTTTTTGAGCCTAAACATGTTACAGACATCAATTCAAGTTGGTGAAAATCTGCTTAAAAACAAAGTTTATCAGTTTGAAAATTAAATATCTTGTCTTTGTAGTGTATTCAGGTGAAAATAGGTTGGAGAGAATTTCAGATAATTGTGTTCCCTTTTAGAAACATGTTACACACTGTCCCAACTTCATTAGAGTAGATAGGCAAAAAGATAGATAGATAGATAGATAGATAGATAGATAGATAGATAGATAGATTGATAGACAGACAGACAGACCAAAAGACAGACAGGTAGATCAATAAATAGATAGACGAACAGACTGACAGACAGATATATAGAAACAAAGACAAAAAGACAGAAAGATAGACAGTTAGGTAGATAGACGGACAGATTGACAGACAGAGAGATGTTAGACAGACTGGCAGAGAGACAGACAAATAGAGAGAGAGATAGATTGATTGATTGTATATATGTATATGTGTATATATATATATATATATATATATATATGTGTGTGTGTGTGTATATATATCTATATATATAGATATATATATATATAGATAGATAGATAGATAGATAGATAGATAATGTTAGACTACTGTATTTACTGTGCAGGGCCCTGTTAAAAAGTTTTTTTAAACTGTGTCATATGTTATTTGAATTATGTAATTAAAGTCAGTCCCACTGTTTTTAAGTGTCTTCATGTCAGGAAACTCTTTGCATTATATTTTAGGGGACTTTGTTCTCCTCTGCTGAGCGAAGTCAGTTTTTGTTTTCAGGTCATTCAGCCATCTTACACTCACAAAGTACTGCATGAATCATCCTCCCTCCTTGTTTCTAAGGTGTTAGGTGTCCTGTTGAAGCTCGTTTTAACGGTCTGTGTGATGGACCATAAATGCAACACAGGCCTTTTGGCCCTGACGTAAACAAACGGGGTTGCTGCTGTCTATGTGAGGGAGTGTGGTCAGGAGAGAGGAATCTCACACTCTCATTAAACACATCGCTCTCGTTATGATCCAGGGCCGCTCCTCCTCCAGCCTCTCAGCTGTTGTAGTGAAAGTGTTTCTGGCTGGAGGCCATGACGGGTCAAAGTTGGACGTTGGGCCTGTTGATTCTGAGTCATCGACCGCTCTGAGAGAAAACACTGACAGACAGATTTATTGTTTGACACCAACATCCAGAACAGATCAGTGACTCAGACAGAGGACCAGCTGACTGATCCCACTGATGGAGGGGAGACAGCAGGGGGTCCAAACACATTTTCAGACAATAATTTCACCGTTTAAAATCAATACGCCAAGTTTAAATGGAAGTGTGCAATCTATCTATCTGTCTATCTATCTGTCAAGGCACCTAGTGGGTGGGATATATCAGGCAGCAGGTGAACATTTGTCCTCAAAGTTGATGTTAGAAGCAGCAAAAATGAGTAAGCGTCAGGATTTGAGTGGTTTGACGAGGGCCATAGTGTGATGGTGTTCTTTTGTGTATTAAAAATGGTCTGAATTCTAACATAAGTTAAAAAAGTGTCCTCTGGAAAACACCCTGCAGTCCCTGATAAGTTTAGCCTCTGTCAGACAAAGAGCAAAAATAGAGCTCAAACTGGACAAATGGGGTAAAAATAAGTTACTGTTGTGCTCATGCTCCATACTGAAGTCTTGTATTTATTTCACGGCCGTGATTCAGATTTTCAGCACCTCTGGTGAAACATTTTGCGACAGTCTTCTTCCATTCAACACCATTTTTTACGGCCCAGATGGTCGTACAGACGGGCCGTCTTTACACGGACTGATTCATGAGAAACACAAGCGGCTCTTTGTTTCAGTGAGACACTCGGCTGCTGTTTGGCATCCTCTCTTTCAGCTTTATTTGTCTTCTTATTAAACATAGAACAGGAGCTCTGCCGGGGTTTTTTAGCTCTGTTACCTCTCTGTTTGTCTCAAATATCACTAACTGCTCATCTGTTCTGTGCAATTAAGTCTGAAATGAGAAGTCACCTCGGCCCCTTTTTCTCCTGCTGAGTTTTCTCCTTCTAGAGTTTAACCTCTTAAACCTCCAGAGACAAACACATGAGGTCCTTTGTCCAGACTTTGGTTCTTTGTTTTTGAAGGCGAACTTTAAACCTGAATGTTTGGGGTATTCAACAATCTCCATCTGTTTGTGGAAACATTTCTAAAAAGATGCAGCAGTCAAGAGGAAAATGAAAACCCAACAAACAACAAAAGACTCTTTGACTGATTGTTTTTTATGATGAGTGATCCTAAATAAATGGCAGATATTAATTATGTTGAAATGCTGAGTCAGCATTTCAACATATTGTTATCCGACTTTATTCTTCTTCTTCTTTTTCTTCTTCTTCTTCTTCTTCTTCTTCCCTCAACTATTTGGACCTTTTCACAGCTTTCAAATTTGCACAGATTTTCACAGAGAAAAATTGAGCAGTGCAGCATGTTCAGGAGAGGTGGGCTTGTATTTTTCACATGTGTAACTGTTACAGTTTTTACAGTAAAAATGATTTTCTGCAGATTTTTTGCATTGAAGTCAATGGGAGATTTTTGCAGGTCTGCTGAAAAGTGCTTGAACTTTCAGGCTGTACAGCTTCGGCATACTTCCACCTACAGACTTCATTCTTGCTTTCACAGATTCACTGATCTCTCAACTATTTTACATGTGTTCAGCTTTTTGCTGTCTTCTACAGTTTTTGAGATATCACTGTTTAAGCAACACTAAGTTTGGAGGATTTCTCTGTTCTTAGAGCGTGTCACGTGACCTGTTAGAGCGTGAGCGTCGCCTAAAAATTTCAACATTTCTAGCGGATAAACTGCAATAAAAGATTCAAACTTTGTTCCACAGATATGATTTATACATCAAAATGAAGCTACACTTCTCTCCTCTTTCAGCTGAAATTCGTTTCAACCTCGACATTGACATCGTTTTGTCTCAGTGAGCTTCAGAGCCACGGGTATCCCGCAAACTGTTCCATAGGCGCCCATTAGTAGACTTCATGTCCTGGCAGCTGATCGCTTCACTCTGAAGCCCGTTTTTAAACTGCTCTCCCGTCAACATTTTCTACAGTACAGACATGAAACCTACATCAATCTTTTCAGGAGATTCTTGGGGTGCTCACAGCGCAGTCTTTTTTTTGATAGCTATCACGGTTTTGGCACAGCATTAGGTCGTATACCCGGAAGTACCCAGCTTAACTTCACCGTTCTGGCAAGCTTACAGCATCATAACATAGTCTGCTGCTGTATTGATAGGTGTGTCGTTGTGAAGTATCTGATCTGTTGGCTGAGCGGTTAGCATACTTAGCATTTTATCCGGGGACTGGGGTTCGATTCCTGGTATAGACTCTTTTATACTATCATGCATATTTCAGAAAATACATAAACACGCATGCTACTCATTACAGTCTTTGCCATTTTACTCCTCAAAAATTCAGGCCTGCCAGCTGTCACGCATTGCTCGTCAGACCCACACATTTCATTGTCGTAACACCACTTCCATCTCCTCATCTTCTCAGTGTACAGCGTCATGACACAGACATGCGAAAGGGATTCTGGGAAATGTAGGCGGATGTACACCGACACTATACGACAGCGCCGAGTCCGCTCCAAGCACTGCTGTCACACAAAACACTGCTCGCCATGTATTTTCACATCGATATTAAACGTTTCACCAGCTGTGTCTCTTCATGTCACTACTTTGCAAAGTCAGCAGACTCTCGTCTTCACTGTACAGCGTAATGACACAGACATGCGCAAAGGATTGTGGGAAATGTAGGCTGGTGTACGCCGACAGCTTCACTTTCAAGCCCGTTTTTAAACTCCTATCGTGTCAACATTTTCTACAGTACAGACACGAAACTTACATCAATCGTTCAGCTGATTCTTGTGATGCTCACAGTGCAGTCCTTTTTTGATAGCTATCACGGTTTTGGCACAACATTAGGTCGTATACCCGGAAGTCCCCAGCTTTATCATCGACCCACATTAAATGTCACACTGCCTCCGCCTCTTCATGTTAGCGCTTTGCAGAGTCAGCAGGCAGAGCAGCTCCTCTTCCTCGACCTCAGTCTACAGCGTCATGACAGAGAAATGGAAAACAATGTGCAAGGTTAGTGGGAAATGTAGGCTTTCATATTCATTTCACAAGAAAATACTACGCGGCAGTGCGCTCGACTATGACAGCTCTGATGCCCGCGGACTCTGCTCTCTGCTCACAGTCCGTCAGACTCTGGCTGCATACGCAGGTATACGCCATATACCCACTAGAAAACGCCCCGAAATACCATATAACCACAACAAAATGCGCAAGGATACGTATAGCAGCATGCTTGTGTGACTTTCACTTTCTCTCAGCGTGTGTGTGTGTGTGCGCTCCTCCGTCTGCCGGTGGGCGTAAAGACACAGATAGACGCACATCGCAGGGACAGTGAGGGATCATCAGTCACTCTGTGTGATTTTATCATTCACACGGTGTCTTGACAGCTCATGTGCCCGGTTTAAGTGAACAAAAGACTTCAAAAACTGACGAGTCAGCCTTTCATTCATCAAAACTCTACATTCTTCATCAGTCCAGCTCTTGTTTTCACTCACTCACTGTTTTCTAAATAACAAATTCATCCTGAGGGATCCTCCATCACTTATTCTCCATGATATCAGAACAATCTTTAAAGAATCAAGCTTCAAATACAGTCTACTGGTGCAGCGGTTCCCAACCTGTAGGTGGAGGCCCATTGTGAGTCTCAGCTGTATTCAGTGAACGTTGTGTTAATCTGGTCAAATTGTGGTAAAAATGTCTTCAGTGTATGGAGGCCCTAAGAGGACAAACATCATCAGAGTATGTCAGATTATACCCACTAGAATAAACCAGACTACACACAAATATTACGATGTTTTACATTTCTCTACTCAGATATTCCTGTCCAGATTTACAAATCATGTATGTAGGCTATTATTACTTTGAGTTTGGTGTTCAAGTATACATTTCTTGATTTAAAAATCAAGTAGTGATAACTTTGACCCAGATGTTAACTTGAGCAGATCCAGTTTCTAATGACATTCTGACCGTTAATGTCCACTCCTTATTGTCCTCCAATGAAAATCACCTCTGTTTACATTAATGTTCAAGTTAGATGCTTTTATACTGGATAGTTCTTAGTGTTGTGGACTTGTAGCCTACAAATTGATGCCAAAACATTTTTCAGTTACTAAAGGAAAATGTAATCTAGGCTAATTATGCATATTCAATTGCACTTCATAATTTAACCCTTTAAAGCCTGAATGCACAAATAATAGCCAGAACATTCATTTTTTTGGAGCTGAAATGTTTATTTCACTGTCTACTGAAATCCAACAAAGCCACAATTTTCCATAACATTTAACATAGATATATTTTTTTAGCGGCATAGTTGCTGACTCTCCCTCCGGCGGCCCGGGTTCAAATTCTGGCGAAGGCAGTTGTACTTTTCAACTGTGTGTCCAACACAGACTGCTGATTACTACAGCTCCTTGCTGTATGCATCCGGCTGCTGTCCTCTCAGTCTGGATGTCACAGGTTGTCAGTCATTCAACCTTTCACTACCATACAACTTTATTCTTTTCCTGTCTTTACAATGGAAATTTGATAACATATTTCACACTTCTGCTACTGATTACAATCTTTGTCATTTTAGCCTTAACAGATTTACTCTTTTAATCATAGATTACAACTTCTTCATGGTGGCCTAACATTTCTAAAGCTTTCTGCAATTTTCTTTCATGTTTATTCATTTTCAGCTTTCTTTCACAACTGTAACCTTTTTTTTTAACACATTTCTCACATTTGCAGCCGTGCTTTACTGCTTCCAACTATTTTATGTCCCATTTTCAGCTTTGTTTGCATTGCTTTTGGCCAATTAATTTCACAGTTCCAGCATTCAGACTCAGCATTTCAACGCATTTGCTGCAAGGAAATGCAATTTTTCTAGTTTGAACAAATGTTCCAGAGTTTCAGGGTTGGCAATAGTGGGAGGATGTGAAAAAGGATGAAGATAAATGGGTTAACTAGAGGCTGTCAAATTGAATGCAGTTGCAGAGCTAACAGAGCTCTGCACATGTGTGAGGAGGTGGGCGTTGGTGCATCTCTGTTTACCTCTTAGCTTGGTTTTCTTTTAGGATTTTGAGCAAGATCTTTATGAAAATTATATTTAACTATTTTCATCTGGTTGAGACTCTGTCCTTTTACACAGATGTAGGACAAAGCCTGAAACTGAGTTGCTTCGTCATGTAACTTCTCCTCTTCAGTATCTTCTGTTTAATGAAGAGTAATTAGGAGAGCCGTATTCCTTCTTTTTCCCATTTCTTACCCGTTTGAGTGATTTTTCTGCCAAATCAAGACAAACTCTGGTCCCCTCATCAGCTGTCTTAATAAACCTGTCCCTCTTACAGATCTATTAGATGATCCTGGTCTCTGTAGTTAGTGATGTTCACAGTTCTGTTTGGAGAAATATATCAACAAATTTAGATTGAAAGGGTCACAGATAAAGATTAAAACGTTTGTTTGAACCATGAGGAATAAGAGGAGGGTCTAGTTTATAACTTTACTGTCTGTAATCTCACCTTTGTGTTTGTGCTGATGTGCTTCAGACCGTCAGGATGATTAACTGATCCCATCAGTGTAAAAATGTCTCGTCCTCCTGTGAGATGTTTGTACAGTCAGTTTACAGCAGACTGAGAGGGAATTCATCATCACTTTGGAATAACTACATGCTATTCCTGTCTCTGCACAGAGCTGCTGCTGCTGAGGATCAACTCAGACGTTCGAATACTGCATTTATTGATTATAGATCATGCAGACATACCTCCATGTCAGGCTGAGGCCTGTGTCGGTGCTCACTGCCGTGAACAGAGCGGGTGATGGTTTCATGGAGGATAACACAGACATTCCTCCGTGCAGATAGAAGGAGTTTCCTTTGGCACATGGACACCTGATGATTTCCAGTTAATTTGAGGTTCTCCAGTCTCAAACATCCTCTTTAATATTTGGTCTTATTTTACATTGTTGGGTTCTTGTATAGCCTGGGTTCTTCTGTTCTTCTGTTGTACAGCAGGTTCTTCTCATGCTCGAATCATTTTGTTCGTGTTTATGTTTCTTTGTGTTTGTTAAGCTCTTTGTAATCCTCTGTTTTAGGTTGAATAAAGTCTTATTAAGGTATTATTAGTATTATTTTATTAACTAGAAACAGGAGCCAGCAATGGACTCATTCTTACCAGTCAAATAATCCATTTACTTTTTGTAAAGGGGGGCAGCCAGTACAAGATAATAGCCCCAATTTTTGAGCCAAATCCCCCCTCTTACCAAAGTTAGCAAAGGCCCGAGTATCAGATGGTCTTAAAGATGCTGTTACCCCATTATCCTGGTGTGCAAAGAGTGATTTTACCCTCCCTGATTGTTTCAGAAATGGACCAGGGCGGCCTGGAAACACAAATATTAGACATTTTCTGATATTTATGATCAGAAATCCTGGTGTGTGAGGGGAACACCACAGGCAGCCAAGAACATTTCTGTGTTTTAATACTGAACAGTAGCCAGAGCAGCACAGCAACAATAACTATGAGCCTAAAGTTAGATGATCGCCAAAACCGGAGGAGCAGCTTGTTAATTTATGTCAAAAAACAACATGTATACAGCTTGTCCTGTGGTACATACCATAATTGTCTGGCAAGGAGAGAAGTTGGGCCAAAAATGGTCCAGCTTAGGAGGTTTTAGAAAGCTATCCGCTAGCCACATTAGCTCTAATTGTTCCTGCTCATTATCCACCATGTTTGTCTACACCAGGGGTCACCGACCTTACCTGAAGGGGTCACCTACTCTGAAGATGAAGAGTTTTATGGAGGGCTACTTGCTTGATTTAATGTTCTTAAGTTATAAAAATTTAATAATTTAACAAAAAAACAATAAATATTATGCATTTGATAGGCTACATATGACACTGTATATTTACTTTTTTACTTTTAAACATTCCTAACAATAAGTTTTACTACAGATTATTACATTGTATGAGAACAATTAACTTACATGCATCTTCAGTTATTGATTTTCTGTGTCAGCATCAATGTAAACTTTGACCCCATGCAGGTCAAAGTTTAGGAAAATAAGGCGGTTTTAAAATGTAATGCACATGATACATTTGGGTTTTTTGTATTAAGTGTGATTTATTAGCATGATATGTTGAAGTTTTCACTGGTAAAGCCCATGAGAGGTCATAGGTCAGGTCAGGTGCCTGTAGTCAGGTATCTGATCGGGTCTCTTACGGTCTCGGCTCTTGTCTTGTCAGAGTCTGTGTTTGGACGTCAGACTGTAGCCTGAGTTTCTCAGTCTCCATGTTGCAGATTTAGTCTGATGGATGTTTGTTGTTGTTTTCTCTGATGGTTTACTGAGGAGTAAACAGGATGTTCAGTTTATTTGTCACTCAGATCCATTTATCTGTCGAGTCAGCACAGCAGCACCCAGAGAGGAGCTGCTGTGGAGGATTTTATCTCATACTTACTCTACAGTGTCTGTTACCATGCTGTGATCTGAGCTGGACTGTCTCTTCACAGACAAATGGCTGAAAGTCACCTGTCACCTGCACTGAATCGATATGCGGATGTAAAAGTGTCTGTCTCATACACAGTGAGGCATCATGGAGAGCTCAGTGCTGCTGCAAAGAGCTGCTGAACCCACCGTTCAGAACAAAAGAGCGCACAGCAGTTCTCCACCTATCAGGAGGCAGGTGTAACCGCTGGTGCACCGCCTCAAACTTTAGGTGAGTGTAAACTGTGTACAGATGAGGCTGCTAAGGAGGGAGCCATGTGGCCCGACGTCCACGGTTCAATACCTGCAGCTGAATCTCAAAGTGCTACAGGGTGTAACAGAAACAGATAAACATTTTATAAAAAGAGTCGCTCTGATCACGTCAGTATACTGAATTATATTAAACATTAAATGTCCAGTCTTTCCACTCTGGCCTTGAGAAAACCTGGAAGCTCTACAGCAGACTCATCACACCCTGGCTGGCTTCTGCAGCTATTTTGAGATCCTGGTTGAAATCAGCAAAGTTGGGAAGGAGATGGTGATACCACAAATCTGCTGCCACTGATTTTTTTAAACATAGCAGCAGCTTTTAATGTTCAACATGTTGTAGGTCCCACTGATATCAGAAGATGAACTCATCAGCGAGCACAGATGTGTTCGATCTCTATGTAACTGTTGACCCTTCCTGTCATAGGCCAGAATTGGTCAAGCAAATGCAGCAGATTGAGTCTGAACAGTTTTTTGGTGACTTTGATTTAAGGGATAATAATGTAGAGTCTTAATTAATTCATTTTCTTAACTGTCCCTGTAGCTTTCACAGACTGAGAGCTGCTGTCTGTGTGGTTAATGTTCATACAGCCTCACTTCAAAAATCCTGAACTGTCCCTTTAAAGTAAAAGTTGCTGTACTTTAAAAATGAGCAGAGCAGAAAAGGCACTACATCAGCCATAGTCAGAAACAAATGAAACAACAAAAATAACAAAAGGAACTCTGAACTGTGTGCTCAGTGTATTTATTCATGCTCAGGGCCGAACACAGCTGGTGTGTGAGTCTGCACAGTAATCCTGTTTCATCACTCAGACCTGCAGCCACACGTCCTCTTGGACTTTTATTCTCAACAAGACTTCAGTCTTAAGGAGGACAGATTTGCTCTCCAGCTGCCTCAGATGTGGTTTTGTCTCCAGATTGTGTCCACACTGTTTCCTGTCCACACAAACATCCTGACACAGTTTGAACTCCCACTGCCTGACAGTTAACGCTCTGTTTGTGTGTGCATGTGCGTACGCATGTGTGTACTTCAGATGTAAACTCTGTGCTTCCTTGTTGTGTTTTGATGCCTTAAAGGAGTCGCCAAACAGACGAGGCTTCACACAAATCATATTAAAACAGTGAAACTTTGACCTCATTGTGACGGAACGACACTGGGAAACAACATTGTAATTTATTTTCCTGCATTAAACTTTATATCGTGTGTTTTTGAAGAAACTCAAACCAAACAAACACAATGGCCTTTTTTGTGCAGCCAGTACAACTTCAAATGAACAATTATTCTGTCATTTTAATATCTGGCGCCTTTAATTTTCTTTACTCCAAATCAAAACCCCTCGTACTCTCACTCATACTCTGCAACCCTGACAGTGACCCTTCACCCCGAGGAGAAGATGAATGAAGACATAACGGAGAGTTTAGTACGTGTCCAGCACGTTCGTTTAGACTTTACATAAAATATATATTTTTAAGGTAACGTTTAGTCTTCATGACCAGTACAGCTGAATGGTGTTGGAAAAACAACATGTCAATATTATATTTTCTTTTTAGATTCATGTTGTTTTCCCAAGTTCAGTTGAATAATTTAATCTTACCATATTTTGGACTAGGGCTGAAAGATTTATCGTTTTCGGATTGAAATCACAATTTCAGACAACACAATCATGTGATCGCCAAAGCTGCAATTTTTTGCAGTGCTCCTGACTGACCCAGGATCTGTAGTGTCAACTATTTTACACTAACAGTTATACTAATTTGCATTTACTGAAGTGCTGGTCAGCAGGTCAACAACACAAAGCCTCTGTTTAGGAGTAGAAGTTAGAGTATCCCTTAAATAATGAAAACAGATTATTAATCATCAATATTAGATGATGAATAATGTGTTATGTGCTTTTGATCATTGATTTTCTTACTGTTGTCTGTAATGTAAAACATTGTGAATATTGAACTGAAGCTTGATTTGAAGAAAGTCGTGAATCAAATTAAAATCACAATATCTGCCAGAAAAATTGCAGTAAGATCTTTTCCTGAAATGGTTCAGCCCTACTTGGGACTCACTTATCTGTGTTTTAATTACTTCATATTTAAGACCTAAGAGCCCCCCCCCCCCCCCCCCCCCCCCCCCCAGCTGTTTCCTCAAAAGCTCTCAACCCTTCAGGTTAATTAAGCTGAAGATTTGTGCTTCTCCAGTTAGTAAAACCCTGATTGAACGGCAACTCTATGTCACTTTGTCAACAAATAAAATAAGTCTTTTTTTTTTGCCAAAAATAAATCCATTTTTATGAAGTTTTCTGCAAGAGCAAACGTTCTGCTCTTCATCAGGCTGTATGGTGGTTTTAGAGAGATGATGGCACTCTCCATCCATCGCCCAATATTTACCCTCAAGGCTCATTTATGCTCAACGTTACATATGGATACCGATACGGACAGAGCTCCCCATCCGTGTTTTGCGTTCTTTTTGCCCTTATTTCTGCACGTATCATTGAAGTTTACAGATACGGGCCAGACGGAGCAGTACCACTGGAAACCATGGGGGCAGTGTTGCTGCTGTCACTACCCGATACGCATCTCTAGAGAGAAACGAAGAAGAGAATGGCGGGGCTCTTTATTTAGTGGCCTGACAGACCACCGCCTCCTGCAACGCTGCCTCCGTTTCTGTCACTTATGTAAAATATACATCACACTACCTCCTCCACAGTCGCCATGTTTCTCTTTGTTTGTTGTTGTCAGACACTTTTGACTCCGGCCTGCCCCCTGGTGGATGTAATGGTTAACATCCATTGCCAACATAAAGGACGCATGGGAGGATGTGGGCAGTGACAGAACCATCGTTTCAAACGGACGTGTAAATTTTCATGCGTATGACGAGCATAAATGAGCCGGAGCCCAAGACATGGGGCATGCCCTGAACTAGCTGCCAGCCAATCACAGGGCTAACAGAGAAACTTGACCAACATACACACACTCTCACTGAAGGACAATTTAGAGTCACCAGTTAACCTAACAAGCATTTTTTTTTGGTCCATGGGAGGAAACTGGAGAACCTGGAGAAATCCCATGCATGCACAAGGAGAACATGTAAACTTCACACAGAAACGACCCGACAGACATGAGGAATCAAACCAGCAACTGCCTGGCTGTGAGGCACGTGCACTGAACTGTGGTAGATACACCCATGGTAGATACTGTTACATCCCTTTTGTAAAACAAAAGAATGATAACACAACAACCAAAATAAATTGACAGGAGTCAGAGTGAAAGTGAAAAAACAAAGGTCCTTTTATTTTACAACTCAAATTAACAAAGGTTATCAAATGTGGGGGAGGATAGGGCAGTGTGGTTGTGCCAAATAAAAACCAAAATTACAATAAAACTCAGCCTATTTTAACTTAATCCTAAATTCAAAACAACAAACAAAAAGCCTATGGATTAAACTAATAAAACAGGTTTAAATCAATATAAATACAGGGGGTGGCACAAACCAAATATTCTAGTGTCTCTAAACAAAAGCCTTACTATGTGCTGAATGTAAAGGGTACCCCAACTCACCTATTCGCCTCCACCTCCCTCCACATACCTAAAGCATACAAACACCACCAGACTCAGCTCAGCGTCAGGACAAACAGGAAGAGAGAGTGAAGCTGCAGGAAACTGCTCCTTTTGTAACCACTTCAACCAATCAGTAGTCAGCTCCTGCACCTTAGCCTCCCAATCAGCAGCAGCAGCGCAGAGCCTCTCAGGTGCGACTCAATCAGAATCATCAGAATCAGAATCAGAAATACTTTATTAATAATCAGCTGAAACAACTGAAACAAAAAGGGAGGGGGGAGAAAGTGCAGGCAGAAACAGGAGAACACACTGCAGTCTGCTTCATGCCTGGCATGTAACAGATACCTTTAGATTAAATCAATAAACAACTACTGCTACAACTAAAAACACAATAATGATATTGGTGTAAGGATTTTTGAAAATAAAATGTATTTTATTTTTCATGTAAATTCATATTTGTGATTATTATGAGGGGGGAGTGGTCCAACACTGCTGAAGAAGCTGTGGGTGAAGCTGAAATAAGAAGCTTCAGACTGCAGGAGATGCTACAGTGGAGCTTTTGGGGCTCTGAGCCAGACTTATTCATAGATCAACATGATCAGGGCCGTGGCGGCTCTCACTGATGGATGTGTGCATTGTTAGGAGGCTGCTTCCTCTTCTTGTTACTGGTTGACGTAAAGATGACATTCAGAAATCACCATCTCTGCACACCGCAGCAAACCAGAGGCTGACGTCACTGAAGCTACGTCCTTATTTCACTGTATCATCTGCACATGTTGATGTTTGAGGAGAAGCTCCCTCTGTGTTTTCTCCTTTCACTTCAAGCATGTCTCACTCTTTTCCCACAGACTGTGTTGCCAGATTTTTCTACTGAAATAAGCAACCAGGTCAATAAAAACCAGCCAAAAACAAACGACCTCCAGCTATTTTTTTTCTAATTTGATATATTACTTTTTTATTATGTTGATTTTGTTTTGATTTTCATCTACATTACATTTCAAGTTTACAGTGACATTTTTTCTTATTTGTCTCTTTATTTACTTCTTCATCATCCTTTAGTTTGGAGGTGAAACATCCTTTTCTTTATACAGAAGTGAAGGGAGGGGCTACTGTTATTGATAACTCTGTTATCACTAAACAGTCTGTCTAAACTTGATTTTTGTAACCACACAGACATAGTCAGGCTTTCATCTCAGTTTTATGTTGACCCTCTACAGCTTTATTATGGTGAAAACAGTAACAGCTACATTAGAAATAAACTTAATTCTGCCTATAAGGATTTCTTTGTGGTGGAAAAATCATTTTTGCCACTTGCAGTCAAATTTACATTTGTGTTTGGAGTGGGAGAAATAGTTTGTGTAACTTCTGAATGTAGTTTATATTGGTAGCAGAGTGAGCATCAGATCCCTCCTGGTTTGGGGGCACAACAAGCCCAAAGTTGCTTATAATAAGCAGACCTGGCAACTACGCCCACAAAGCTCTGCAGACTGAAATCTGATTTACAACTTAAAAACATTTCTTTAACTCTTGAAACCTTCAGACTTCTCAGAGGTTACCTGAGGTCACAGAGGTGGCAGCAGCCAATCAGGGCGTGAGGACGATGCAGAAAACAGTTTATTTAAGTTAACTCTGTTTGCTCTTCGGACAGTCAGTGTTTCCTCAAGTGAGCGATCAGGCCCACGAGGCTTTACTCTTCAGAAACAGAGAGGGAGCCCTGAGGCTGAAGATGACAGCGTCTCCGTTGACGCTGAGTCTCGGGGGTGATTTATGGATCCTTCTGCCACGACAACAGGCTCCCATGACTTCCTGTTATAAGCTGTGGTTACTGCGAGTCTGGGTGTTTATTTCTGTTTCAAATCCTCCTCTTTGATTTTTATCACAGATCCAGTCTCTCATGAACCTTTTTGTTTGTTGGATACTATTTTTTGTATTTAACTGTGACAAACCACAGTCCATGTATTTTACTCCTTTTTCCAGCACCTCATAAAAGACGTTTACCTGTACGGAGATTTGTACTCAGAATTTTCTCTCAAATCACTGACGCACAGAAGAACAACAGTGAAAATTACAATTTAAAAAATGACATAGAAATGCCTGTAATACATTAAAGGCTGTTGTAGATTTTCTTACTGTTAGCAAATAAAGTGATTACAGTCTGCTGGAGCTGCTTCCTCTCACTCTTCCCCAATGACGTGAACGACTGGAGAAAATAAAAAATAAACTTCATGTAAAAATGCATCTGTTACCTAACTAAACCTGCCAAACACATAGAAAAGTCAAATTCCTTGCTGCTATAATAAGTCTTTATTCTTCCACTTATTTTATACACTGACATTATTATTATACTTTTCCTTACATTCCAATAAAACTTAAAAAAGATAAGAATTCTGACACATTTTCTCAATAATTTTTTTGTTTCCTCTCATAAACATGAAACAGTTAAACATATAACTGACAATTCTAACAGAAAATAACACTAACTATAAGTATAATAATTAGAAAAGAAATAAAAACATTAAAAGCAGATTAATAGAGATTTAATATTACAAATGAAAGGTAATAGTAATAATAATAATAATGCAATGACATTAAAAACAATAATATAACAATTATGATAGTAAATTAAATGAAAAAAAAGAATAAAATTCAGAAGAAAAAATGATAGTTTTTTTCAAAACATCTCTTTATTGTTTTCTCTTATATACACAAAACAGTTAAACAAATACCCAAAAATAAGAGAAGAAATAATAATACTAATAATAATTACAATAATTTAAAAAAGAAAGTAACGCTGTGAGCAAATAGTTAAAAGAATAATAACACAAATAAATGATAATAATAATAATAATAATACAATGACACTAAAAAAACGATAATATATGATTACTGATAAAGAAAAGAAAAAAAGTTTTTAAAAGTTGACATGTTTGTTGGTTTGCTTGATGATCCTGGTTTGAACTAAAAGAAACACTTGAATAATTAAAGATTTAGCACAAAAACGTTGAGAGAAGATTCACACAGGTGTGGTCATCGTTTCAGACATGATCAGATTTCTGTTTATATTCGTTCACCCAGTCTGTCAGCATTTTAATCTTATTTTCGTTGTTCTTTCTCTTCACTGTTTGTGTGTGAAATGCAGAAAGTTAAGTCTGTCAAAGTTTCCTCTAAATCACAGAATGAGTCAGGGGTCCTCGGCCTCTGATAGAAACAAACAGGAAATAGTTTCATTCCTCTCTTCAAACCCTCCAAAACAAGGCAAATGGACTGTGTAGAGTTTGTTGGGAAGACGTTTCACTTCTCATCCAAGAAGCTTCTTCAGTTCCAAATGGCTGCTGATGGAAGCAGATATTTTTCTTGCTAGAGGAGAAAACAACAACAAAGAAAGGGAGGAGTTGGATCTTCAGGATGACCATGACCTGGATGAATGAGAATCTACACAGACATATTGGATCTCTTCAAACCCTCTAAATCAGGCTCGCCTTAAAGAGGCCGACTCATATTTTAGTTCTCGGTCTTTGCCGTGGCCGAGCAGAACCAACGCTCCACCCAGAACACTGGAGCCACACAGTCACACAGTCACACCAGCGCAGGCAGAAGTCCTGTGAGGTCAAGGTCATGATGCTGTCAAAGAGAAAGACGAGTGTTTTTGACACTGAAAGTGAACGTCACGTGTTTCTTTTCTTTTTCGTGTTTCAGAGAAGCTGTATAACTCCCATGGTCCAGAGCTCAGGCGCTCCCTCTTCTCTCTCAAACAGCTCTTCCAGGTAACTCACTCTGCTCTGTAACCCTTTCCATAAACGCTGAGGTCTTTAAAGATGATCAACAGTCGATAAATGAGGTAGACTGGGTTAAAGCTTAGAAATGTCTTCTGTCTTTTGTCTGCAGGATGATAAAGACCTTGTTCCAGAGTTTGTAGCGTCTGATGGTTTGACCTGTTTCATTAAAGTTGGAGCAGAGGCCGACACCAACTACCAGAACTACATCTTAAGAGGTGAGGACTAGCTGAATGGAGGTCTCTGGACTCTTGTAGGCCTTTTCATTTGTAGTATCTACTAGGGATGCACAGTTTTATCAGAACAATATCAGCATTGGCAGATTATTGCCTAAAAAGCTGATTAACAATTCAAGCAGTGATCAAAATTTTTGGACAAATTGACCATAAATACCCCATGTGTGACTTCAACAGTGGAAGATTACAAGCTCCGACTGATTGTTTTCATCAACAACCTTTTTTCTCCTGATGAAAACTAGACAGTAACTAATAAAAACAAGTGCACATGGACAAAAACTCAAACTAAATTAACTGACATTTTCATCAACAAATAAAAACTAGACTAAAATGTTTGACAGAGACTTAATCCAATCAGACCTAATTTGGTCATGTAGAAAGTAGAGACAAGTTAGGAATATATCCAATCACAGCTACTTTGGTTGTGTGGAAAGGTTGGATGAGTTAAGAGGGACATCCAATCACAGCTGCCTTAGCTTGGTGGTGGTGGGATAAGTTGTGGAGCGATCCAATCAGAGCTCCTCTCTTTATGAATTGATATATTCATGTAGAGCAGGTTCACTGTTTGTTGTCAGTTCTGGTATTGTAACTGAGATGCTCTGCCAGGTAGCCTAAATAAAGGTGACTGCATTTCACACAAAAGTTCAATTTGTTTCTGTTCATTTATACATTCAGACTTTACTAGCATTCAATAAAGGGTTATTAGATGTTTGATTTTATCCAAGTGTAAAACATGACTTCAGAAATTCAAGGAAACATAAAAAATGCCTTACCCTTTACACTTCATATTTTAGTCGAATACATTTACAGCAGATTTCATCGACTAAAATGTTGTGAAATTTCATCAAAATAAAACAATTTAGATGACTAAATTATGACTAAAACTAGAAGATATTTTAAGTGAAAGACTAAAACTAAATTAAAAAGTGCTGTCAAGATGAACGCTGGTGTGGTGTTTCATGTCTCTCTCTTTGAGGCACATCACGCACTACAAGAACAAGACCGATAAATCTGCCATTTTGTCTTCATGTTTGGGCTCCCTCACGGTTTCACAGTTATTTAAGGAGTTGAAAATCGTGTGTATCAGGCCTTAGCTCACTTCAGACTCTGCAGGAGTCCAGAGAAATTGTGCAACCAAGTGAAGTTAAACTCATACCTCGCTGTGGAAAAGTCTCACTGGGATTCAGAGATCAGGTTCAGAGGACAGCATTAGTTTACTTTCACTGCTGGAGTCACAGTCACGTTGAGGCAAGACAAAGGCTGAAATCAACACTTGCAGATCCATGTGTGGAACCACAGATCCACCAAAACCACAGTGTTCAGTCTGCAGCCAAATACTTCAAATACCTGCAGCCTTTTGTCTGCTCTATCAAGAGAATGAAGTTTATTTATATACCTGTGACAGATGCCAGGCACACTCTGATTCTCTGTCAAATACAGGTCAACAATCAAAACTAAAATATTATCATAAGAGGTTAATATACCTCTTATGACTGATACACTTTATCTTTCTCATGTGGACAACCCAAGAAAAGTTGGCTGTCTGAAATTGTGACTTTTTCTTTCTTAATGTATTGAATTCTTGTTTTATGTGTTTGTTGACTGCATGTGTTTGTGTAAATCTGTTGAATGTGCTGCTGTCTCGGCCAGGACACTCTTGGGAAAGAGATTTTTGATTAATGAAATTTTCCTGGTTAAATAATAATCGATATAAGGATATAAGTTTAAAGATCTACCTATGCCTTCACTCATCTGAAACATTATTTTAGCTGCTTTTTGCTGTTGATGAAACTGCTGATATTCAGCTCCATGTAATTTTAGATAAAAAAGGTCCCAAGATCGAGCCTTAGGGAACACCACATGACAAGATAATAGTGTCTAAAACAAAATCCCCTCACAGAGACCATGGGAAAGTTATTGTCCCGAGTTACGAGGAAAACCAGTT
The DNA here is from genome assembly GCA_037902135.1 of Cetoscarus ocellatus. NCBI lineage: Eukaryota > Metazoa > Chordata > Actinopteri > Labriformes > Labridae > Cetoscarus > Cetoscarus ocellatus. The sequence continues at coordinate 735,674 of JBAMNC010001884.1, forward strand.
CAGTCCTGGTAAGACCAAACAGTGCTTTAGCCTCCAGAGCAGGACACGATAGTCTGATAAAAGTTAAAGAAGAGCCATTTCAGAGGGATGACGACATTCACTCTCATGACTGGAAGATTCTTCTGAAGTTTTGAAGATAAGATGGTCTTAAAGGTCATCGGCAGGAAGTTTGTGTTGAATTTTGTACTCCAGCCAAACTCTTAAGAAGTTTTTGTAAAGTGTTAACAGAAGCAGAACACGATGATGAGCCAAATGTCGCAACTGCAGATGCAGGAAAACGGCACAAAGACAACAAACCAAATGAAAATGTTGAAGTTGAGAAATGTTGTTGTTGTTTTTTTATATATGTTGTTCCAGATGAATAAGAGCAGAATGTGTTTTGGCATTGTCTTGATGAAATAAGCCCTGAAGAAGACAAAGGCTTGGCAGCACCTGTTCCTCCAAAACCTAAAAACAATGTCAAGAATTAATGAAGCGAATCAGCACGTTACTCATTTTGTGGGTAATGTTGCAAAATTCAATGGATGTTCAAAGTTGGAAACTTTCCATGAGAATTAAAGGATTAAATTGGAATAAACCAGGAATTAATATGGATTTTAAACATAGTTGAGGAAAATATATTTGAGCATAATCTTGATGAAAAAAAACTGATTTCATGCTGATACACTTGAGAACATCTCTGCTGTCCCTCAAAGACTGAACCCAGATTTGGGTTGAAGGTGTGCTGCTCCGACTCTTTTGCAGAAGCGTGGCTGATGTTGAGAAAACTGTGATCAAGAGGTCGGCCCAGAAAGCTTAGTATAGCAGATAAAATGCACTTTATGTGTGCTGCCCTTCAAAATCAGAAGATGTCTAGCTGTGCTGTCGGCTCAGAGCTGGCAGAAACAGGTAAGGCCCAGGTGCACCTCTCTGGATTCTCCCTCAGTCTTTCCCTGGAGGTGAAGGGAAGGCAGGAATATGAGCTGCTCCGGCTTAAGGCCTCCACAGTCGGCATGATTGAGCCCCCATCAGAGCCATACCGCCAATTCAAATATCTTAAGATAAATAACTGCAAATAAGCTAAATTTAAGGAACTGCTGTGGTGTCTTCTGTTGACCAAGTGCTCCTGAGAACTGAATTATATGGATTTAGCTGAAGGTAGAATGTTCACTGAAGGTCTGGAGAACATTACAATAATGAGTCTCTGCAGACAAAAGTGAAGAATTTTGGAGGGTCTTTAAATTTGAGGCTGCATTTCTGCAGATAGACTTGGGGAAATGTTGTCCTTAAAGCCGAGAAATACCAGCAGATTATCCATCGTGCAGTGCCATTAAGGAGGCGTCTGATTGGCCCTAAATTTACTCTGCAGCCGTGCAAAGTCCCAAAACATATGGTAGATGTTATGAAGAATAAGGAAGAACAAGCAGTCCTGGAAGTGATGGTGTGGCCCCCACAGAAGCCTGAGACACATCCACACGTGATCTGTGGTTAGTTCTCTGAGATGTTTGTGCTTCAAGGTCGCCCAGAATCCCTCTTGAACTCTTAGTTTTTCTGTCTAATTGCACCTCTGTGTGCACCATGCTCTAATCCACAGTCCCAAGCAGAACCAGTCTTTTCTCACTGAAACGAGCCGCAGACCTGACAGCAGTCAGGGTCCTTCAGGCTGCAGCTTCATGATCTGATTCTGTTATCGTCTCTGCACGAAGCAGCAGCAGCAGCTCGGTGTGATGGAAACTCCGAGCTGCAGCTTCACACAAACCCACAGAGAGCTGAGTCAGCCCTGCAGATTTCAGGCTCCTCTGGATCTGCTGGAGCTGTCTGTGGAAACAAGAGGGCCATCACTGACCCGTCTGTCTGTCTGTCTGTCCGTCTGTCCGTCAGCTCTCAGTCAGATCATGCTGTTTGTGGACGGGATGAACGGCGTGATAAACCACAATGAGACGGTTCAGTGGCTCTACACTCTGACAGGGAGTCTGGTGAGTCATGAAAACACTAAAAAACAGTGTAGTTGTATTTTTTCTCTGTAGAAGTTTCCTTCTGTAGGCTGTTTATTTCATTCTTATCTTGCATGCACGGATGGGTCTGGTCTTTAGTTAGACTGAGATATTTCTGGTAGTTGTTTTACTGTCATGAATAAAAAAAATCACAGTTAAGTTTAAGAAACACCTCTGAAACTGCAAAAACAGTCCCTTAGCATAAAGTAGTTTATTCAAGTGGACTAAGAGTATACTTATTTTATACCAAAACTGAGGCAGTGTACTTGAAGTTTACTCAGGTAGACCAATCAGGTTAGGTATGCAAATCAAAAAATATACTGTTACGTAACAGCATATCCACAGACTCAACACCTCGCCAAATACCACGAGTTTACATTCATGCAGCCTGTTAAATACAGGTTTTGTTGTCTACTATCAAATTTAGTGGGCTGGGAGGAAGGCCAAATACCCAAAAATGTGTTTAAAAGCCTTAAAAAAAGTGTTTTTTGCATAATATGCCCCCCTTAAAACTAAAACTTATACTTGTACTTTAGTGTACTTTTAACTTCTTTTTGCCACAAAGTACTAATACTTAGTATATCTTGATCCAGGTACAGAATAAGGTCAAGTCATGGTGCTCACATTTAATTTAACAGAATAAAAATGTTTTTCACTGCACACATTCGCTTTGAGTTATTACCCCTGTTATAAACTTACATGTTAAAGATCATATAGTGCTGGGGTGTAAAGTTTACAGTTGATAGTATGTGTGCTCAAATTTATTGTCTTTTTGTATCTTTAAAACATAAACAGAGAAACATTTGACTTGACTTTACTGATCAAGTTCTAGTCCCTTTCATAAGGGTTTGGGTTATACCTAAAGTAAACTTCAGTGAACTAAAATGTGGACTAGAAGTATAAACCTAGTTCACTAGTAGTATATAGATGAGTGTACTTGTTGTATACTTGAAAGTGTACTTTCGTAAACTTAAAATGATCTTATAAAGTATACTTAAAGTATATTTTTATAAACTTAAAAATGTTCCAATGTAGTCTGAAGAAGTATTAAATTAGTATACTTTCTAGTACACTACAAGCACATAGTCCATAGTATACTTGCTATACTTATACATATACTCAAGCATACTTAATAAAATGAACTTCAAGTATACTGCTTTTTGCTAAGGGGTGATGTGAACTCTTTTGCTTGAGGCAATTCCATCTATAACCTTAAAAACCTGAGATTGTACTATGTACTTGTGTAAAACCTGAGTAAAAATCCCCCTTCAGTTGAAAAACATTGTAATATCCCTTTAATGGTGACATTTTAAACCCATCATCTCTCTTGTAAGATAGAGTTTCAAAGTTTCCCCTGTAGAAGAAGTGACTCAGAGGCGGTTTAAGCATCAGAGCAGGGCTGTAGCTCCTCCTGGTGGACCTTTGCTGAACTCCTCTCTCTCCGCAGTCCCGTCTGGTGGTGAAGACGTCGCTGAAGCTGCTCATCGTCTTCGTGGAGTATGCCGAGTCCAACAGTGCTCTGCTCATCAACGCCGTCAACACTGTGGATGGGAAAAGAGGTCTTAAACACATTTCTGATGTTTGTTTTTTTATTTTGGTGGTTCAGTTTTTACCTTCCATCTCCTGGGTGTGGTTTAGATAAGCCGTCTACCACTCCCACACAAATGCTTTTTAAATATGTTTTTATGACATTGTGTTTCTATAACTGTAGAATAAATACATAAAAAAAACAAATGCAGTTACAATACGGGTGAGAAATATGGAATACAAACTGCATCATGACTTTTTTAGGATTAGACAGAACATTATTAATCCCTTTGGAAAAGACCCTCAGGGAAATTAGGAGAAAACATTGCAGGTGAAACTCTTACTGCAGTGGTGTCCAAACTTTTTACATACATAAAGAGGAATACATGGATGACTGAGCCACTTGCTGCACCTCACTTTAATGTATTTAAGATAAAGTTTTAGGGTTTAGGGGCAGGTGTAACCCCGGACTATCACTGGATTCACACCTCGTCAGGGCGAGAATGACCTGAGCAGCAGAGACACTGACGGCTCATCTTCACTGTCAGACACAAAACAAGAATAAACTGCAGGAATGTTGGTGTTTGAAGATGAACAAAGCAAAATACTTTGTAAATGAGACCTTGTGACAAAGTAAATGTGGCAGAAAATGTGCATGATTGATGGTATTTGCTGCTGTAATCAAAATGTCTTCATTCATTCAACTGTTTCAGGGGCCAATTCAAAATGGACAACAAGCCGCATTTGGCCCCTGGGCCATAGTTTGGACACCCCTGTCTTACTGGATTAAAATCAATTTAAAAGGATCTACATTAAAAAAGCAGGAGCTGCTCCTAAAATCTGAACCTCTTTTCTTCTAAGTAATATATCTCTAAACTTCAGGTGTGAAGCCGTGGAGTTATCTCATGGAGGTCCTGGAGGAGAGAAACGGCTCGGACACAGAGCTGCTGATGTTCGCCATGACGCTCATCAACAAGGTGAACAGTCAACGAGATTTAGAAAATATCAGCGTGAGGGACAAACAGTCAGTAAAATCCTGTTTATAACCCGACATGTGCATGATGTTATTCTGCTTGAGCAAAGTAGGAACAGTTAACACTTAATTTTTTTATAGTTGTATCAAAGTTTATTTTATTTCTTTTAATTCTTTTAATGTGTTTTATTTCTCCATTTCAGTTCAGATTTATTGTTTTTGAATTTTATTGTCTGTTAATTGGTTTTCTTTTCATTATCCTACTTTAGCAGATTTTATTACACATTTGGTGTTTGGCTATCTCATTTCACCACATTATTATTTTAAATGTTATTTTATTTATTTTTATTTTTATTTTTTTTTTGGTTTTCTTATTTTGTGTGTTTCCTCCTGTGTTTCCTCATTTTTATTTAATAGGTGTTTCTTTAATTCTGTTTTCAGTTTAAGTCTCCTCTTAATGTCTGTGTGTGTGATGGATGTGGATAGCAAGAGTGGGTGGTGACTTGTATTTTCATTATATTCAATCCTCTGCTTTTATTATTTATTTATTTATTTTGTTAAATTCTTTTTTTATGTAAAGCACTTTGTGCTACAAGACTTTGTATGGAAAGTACTAGACAAATTTTGATTGATTGATTTGAAATCAGTTTTAATTGTAAAACTATTTAAATACCGTCTGATTAAATGTTTACTCATATAACTGTGTTTTTGTTTCAGAGTCTTGCGGTTCTCCCGGATCAGGACACGTTCTACGACGTGACGGACAGTTTGGAGCAGTTGGGGATGGAGACGATCATCTTTAAACACATGAACAACAGAGGGACGGAGCCCGACCTGAGGGCCCAGTTTTCTATATACGAGGTAAAAACACAAAAATCAATAAACATCAGTAACTCTCACAAAGGGTGTCAGTGAAGGGAGAGGCTTTTCTACTTTGGTGCTCCTTTAAGAGTAGGCATGTTACCTTTCTGACCTGTGTTAATTTAATCGACTAAAATATTAAAAATGCTCCAACAAAATATTTGCTCACCTGTTCACTTTCCCTCCAAAAGATAAGACGATATAAAAATGTTAGGGTGGGGTGCAGGACATTTAAAGTTCATTATATTTCAGTAGGCCTAAGAAGAAATTAATTTTGTTTCTCTTGTAATTTTAAATACCGCGTTTTACAAATTTATTAGACCACCACCCAATCAGTGTAAGGTGTATGCCACAGCTGCCCTAAATTAACAGTAATAGTAATTAAAAAAATCATTTTTTCATGTTTCTGTAATGTTAATACACCAGTATGAAGAAGTTCTTCAACTGAAATGATATTTTTGATATTAGAATGTAATTATTATTGTTTTCAATGACTTTTCAAATTTACTGATAAAGAAGAAAAATAAACATTATCACATTATCATTTCTTGATAGAGATGTATAATCAAGATTGAGCAGAATTGTTAGATAAGTTTCGTTTCGAACTGCTCACTCACAACTAAGAATTGGTTCTCATCGTTCACCTGAAAGGGCCGCTCGAAAGACTCGACTCGTTAGTGAACGTCACATCTCCACCGCGGAGGTACGTCAACGAATCAAAGCCTCTGTTTAGGAGCAGAAGAAGAAAATATGATGACTTTAGAAGATAACGTAACATAATGCGGTAAAAAAACAAGTTACAACAAGCACACTGGACCGTTGCTGAAGAGTTTATCTGATGACTGTAGGCAGAGGCAGGCTAACGCTACCCATTGACTCTCAGTGTTTGAGCTAAGCTAACTAGCGGTGGCAGAGTTCTGCCCGTCTCTTCCTTGTTGCTGCAGCTCAGTCTAAAGAATGGAGTCTATCTGCTTGTCATGGACTCTGGAGTGAGGTAAGACAAGAAAACAAAAAAAAGTTGGTGTATCCCTTTAAAAGACAAATGTGAATTTTAGCTTGATTTCGGCTGCGTCTGAATCTGAAGTAGCCGCCATGACAGAAACTGTTTCTGATGACCTCCACAGAGGCTGTAAACGCAGAGCCCTGTAGCAGGAGGATTAAAGCAGCTGTGAGCCTGGACTGTTAGATTGCTCTGGTGGTCTGATCTCGATGGCTGATGGTCTAACATGTGTCTGTGTGACTGTGTGCTGCAGACGGCTCTGAGGCACGAGGACGGAGACGTGGACGACTCCTCGCTTCACCTCCGCAAAGAGAGGAGAAAGACGGCCGGCGACCAGGAGGGACGGAAGAGCCGCCGCACCTCCAGCCAGAACCTCCCTGACGTCCTCCCCTCACCTGCAGGCTCCTCCCCCTTAACACCGACCTTCCTTCCTCCATTTAAAGAAAACACCTCCCCCGCTGCCTCCCCCGCCGTCTCCCCCGCAGTCTCCCCCGTCGTCTCCTCTCCCAGCCCCACGGCAGGGTCGGGCAGCAGGGCCTCGTCTCCGCTGATCTCTGACGCCGGCAGCCCCTCCTCCAGTCCATCAGGGTCACAGAGAGGGTCACCTCTGCCCCCCCACACAGCCTCCAATGGCACCATAGCGGCGGAGCAGGAGGCGAAGTCTCCCACCAGTCCGTGAGTCCTCATTCATGACTCTGTGAAGACTGATCTGTCTCTGCCTTTCACTCTGACTCAGATCTCTTCCCCTCTGATTAAGGACCTTTATAGCAGACAGTGAGCACATGTAGTCCCCCCTGAAGCTCTGGTCCTTCTCGTGGACCCGGCTCTTTCGGAGCTTGCCCAAGTTTAGACCGTCAGACTGTCGGTGAACATGTTTTATTTGGACACGCAGTTTCTCTTAGTTCAGGCTGCAGGAATGTTCTCTGTGGGCACACAAGGAACATTTCTGCTCGTGTCTGGACTCTGCAGGAACAGCTGACGTCTTATCAGGAGTTATGGGGGCAAAGTTTTGGGGTATATTTCTACTTTATCCAACATTTAGCATTTTTAACACAGACCTTCCTGCGTTTGAGTCGACTCTGGACCTAAAGCTGCTTTACACCGAGTGGTCTGGTTCGGTTCAGTACAGTAGAAAGCACTGGTGTTGCTTCTAGTTCACTGAAGGAGAGCTTTAGAGCAGCAGCAGGGCAGCGTGATGAAGCAGAGCTCGACACTGAAAACCAAGAGCAATATTCAGTGCTCCAGTCCTCATCGAGTTTCATTTTGTGTGGACATTCTTCACAGCAAAACAGTGCACAGGGAGCTCAGTCTCAATCCAGTGATTTAAAGGGACACGCCAACATTTTTTTGTTTTCATGTCTTGCCTCACTCCAGAATCCATGACAGGCAGACAGACTCCATCCTTTAGACTGAGCTGCAGTAACAAGGAGGAGACGAGCAGAGCTGACCCACCGCTCATTAGCTTAGCTCAAACACTGGGAGTCAGTGGGTAGAGTTAGCCTGATCTGCCTACACAGGACCATTTAGAGTTGCTGAAGAGTTTATCTGATGACTGTAGGCAGAGGCAGAGGCAGGATAACACTACCCATTGACTCCCAGTGTTTGAGCTAAGCTAATTAGTGGTGGGTCAGCTCTGCTCGTCTCCCCCTTGTCACTGCAGCAAAGTCTGAAGAATGGAGTCTACCTGATGTCATGGACTCTGGAGTGAGGCAAGACAGGAAAACAAAAAAAATGTTGGCGTGTCCCTTTAACCGTGCAAGATCTGGCAGCTTTTGCTGATAATGTCAGTAATGCTGACCATTAACCGCTGATCCTTGGCAGGTTTGCACTTGTAGTTAACTATTTGCATTAACAAGAAGCTGAAGGGATGTGCCTAATGAAGTGGCCAGTGTAGGTGAAAATTGTTTGATTTTTTTTCTACATTATTTCAGTTGTAAAAGTTTAACCAATACAAATGTAGTTTTCTTATTTAATTGTCTTATTTAAATTATTTTGTTCATTTTTATCACAGACATCTGACACACCTGTGCCGTCATGTTTTTCACTTTATGTAGTTTTCAGCTGTAATCTGATATTTTTGGGTTCATTCTGCTGTTTATCCAGATTTCCACCGTATGTGCCGTAAGTCTGAGAAATCCTGATTCAGTCCTGGTCAATTGTTGGTCGTTTAGGGGAAAAATGAAACTGTTTTTGCCTCCTGCTGGTTTGATAAGCCAACGTGTTTGGTTTGGTTTTTAAAGTACGGCTTTAGTGGATAATTAAAGCACCAGAAACATGAATTATGTACAGTAGTACCATTTGATGAATAGAAACAATGGCTCAACAGGAAAATGCTTGATCAGCAGGGAGAAAAGCATGAGGCGAAAATGTTTGTTTTGCTTTCATTCAATTCCTTTAAAAAGCTTTAATAGTGTAAAGTTGTCCCTCTGTTAGTTTTCTGTCTCAAACTTCCTTTCCTCTTGGTCATGACGAATCACTGAAGGACAATCCCAGTCTCCCTGTCTGTCTGCATGCCCGTCCTGCTTTGGTTCTTGTTCTGGGTCTGTTCTGGTCTCTGATGACCTGGTGTTGGGTTTCTGTCTCTGATTAAACTCTTGGTGTTTTCCTCTCGCTCTCTCTCTTTCTCCGTTTGCCGCCATTCTTCCTGACCACCAGGGGTCGCTCTTTCCTCAGCCACCACATGTCCGCTCTGGGCCTCGGCAGGAAGTCCAGACTCTTCTCCAAAGCCAGCTCCATCTCTGAGGAGCCGTCAGCCGCCGGCAGGTCTGTACCACCTGGACTGATGGAGACCTGCTGAAGGGAGCTCTGCCTGCTCTGAACAGTGCCCCCTACAGGCTCAGGGGAGCATTACAGCCACTTACGTGCAACTGTCATCAGAATCAGAATCAGAATCAGAATCAGAATCATCTTTATTGGCCAAGTATGTTTGTGACATACAAGGAATTTGGCTTCAGCAGGTGGTATCGCTCACAGAATAACAGCAGCAAAAATAAACATAAACATACTAGAAAAATATATGTATATATATGGATATATATACACACCTAATTTGAATGGAGAGGAATATGTACACTCAGTAAAAAGAGAAAAATATGTGTATATGCTATATGTATGTACATTTGTGCAGAGAAATAAATATATGGAGACTAGTCTTTAACCCTAAATAATTAAAATCAGAAAAGTTGATAAAAGAAAAACAAAAAATACATTTTTTAGTGGATATCCTGCATAAATGTTTAACAAAATGCAAATAAATGCATTAAAAAGCATACATTTAGATAGAAAAACATCACAAGAGAATTTTAGACAGTACAATAATAAGAAATGATTCATGTGAAATTATTCAAGACAGTTTTGGCATTAGATGTCAGAATAATCAGAGTATAAATTGACATTATGACATTTTCTCCCCTTTCTGTCTGTGCCTGCGGGATGTGCTGGTCAGGCAGAAGCCGGCCTGTTGTCTTCAAACACAGTTTTAGAAAAACTTAACAGTCATAAGTCGACTTTGCTGTTAATTCGTCTTGTGTGTGTGATCCATGTGCGTTACAGCTCGTCCCCCTCAGACCTTCCTCCTCAGGAGAGGACGTCCCAGTCCAGCCCGGAGCAGCCGGTGAAGACGGAGACCAAAACCAGCTTTAAGTGAGTGACGCAGACTGTGCTGTGCAGAGATGTGTGGTTACCACGGTGATGTGGCTGTTGTTTCTGCTGTGCTGCAGATTAATGAAGACTCTCGTTTATTCAGCAGAGCAGCCGTATGTGTGATCACTAGAGTGGCCACGCCCCCTTTTGGGTGAAAACAGCCCTGTCAGTGTATCAGTGTTCGATGAAGCCTCACGTATATCCATTAACTGGTTTTAGGGATGCACGATATTATCAAACCAATGTCAGTATGGGCAGATGTGCAGATATTTTGACCACAGAAATTGAGCATTAACATCCAGTTTACTGGCTGTAATATCGGCAAAATGTTCACTTTGTACCAAGATGGTTTACCTCATCATCACGCAATGTCCACTTTAATGATCAGAAATATGATTTATTAAAGAATAAAATGTTGTTTTTCTTTATTTGATGGTAACGTAAGTAAAACTTTAACATGAAAGAAACAAGTCAATTTAGTAAAGTAGAGACTTTGTCCTCTTGATGCAGAATATCAATGTTGGCGACAATGATTTTGGAAATATCGGCAAAAATCCAATATTATGCATCCCTAACTGTTTTTTAACATTACTTTGGTGAGGCATCTTCACAACTTGATTTTTTTTTTTCTCTGCTGGATTTTTGTGTCCTTTATTATGAACGATTTTAAATAACCTTTTGCACCATTATTTTTTTTAATTATACAGTGAGACAGCACAAAAGATTTTTTAAAAGATTTTTTTTTAATGGAATTAACTTTTTAATTCTTGTGTAATATTTGCAAATTTTTAATAGTTTTTTTAATTTATTATTTTTTTACAATTTCAAGCCAGGCAGTTTTTTCGCTTGCAATAGTTTATTTTTCATAGTTTTCACTGTTTTACCTTTTTTTTTTCTGAATGATTTTAACACCCTTACTACGACTAAACCAATTTGAAGATTATTTTTTTACAAATTATTTTTTATTGTTATAATTTTGGCACATTTTTATTATTTTCTCTGGATATTAAAGTTTACTGGTTTTACATTTCCAAATATTTTACATCTGTTTAAAAATATATGTATAATTTTTTTCTGTTTTCAGTTCTTGACAGGTTTATTTATGTGTCTAGTGAATTTTAATCTTAATTGAAATGTAGATTTGATTTTTCTCTAATGCTTTAAACTCCGTCTGTCCATCCCTCTTTATCCGTCTGTCTGTTGCTCTGACTCCATTTTATCAATTTATTTTTTGTCAGATGTTTTAATCTTTTCTTTTAATCTCTCTTTTTCCAAACTTCTTCCTCTCGTCTTGTCTCTCCTCCTCCTCCTTCGCTCCTCCCCCAGCTCTGGGGAGGGATGACCTGTTCAGATGGTAAGTGCTCTTCCTCTCCTCCTCCTCCTCCTCCTCCTCCTCCTCCTCCTCCTCCTCCTCTCGGTCTGTGTGTGGTTTGGCTGATATTTTGTCGCTCAGCTGCAGAAAAACAATTACTCATTACTTAATTCAAATATATGTAAGAACCCCTTTACATGAAACTGATCAGCTCTACAAACATGAAACCGGCACGTTGGTGGTGCGGGTTCGAGTCTGGCCTGTCGCCGGTTTGCAGGGCGACATCTCTTGCTCTCTCGCCCCCTTTGGCAGGCTTGTTCGTTCACTGTCTCTCTCCCCTGTCATTAAAGGCCTAAAATGCTCCAAACATTTTAATAGTAAATAAAATAAAGTAAAATAAATCAAGAGTCAGTCCTTCAAGCCCAAAACTGCGCATGTTTTAAGAATTTATTTTCTTCTTTTTTTTGTAACCAATGTTTTTATCGTCTGTTTTGATACAATAAAAGACACAGAACAGAACAAGGCACATCAGTAAGCAAAAGGCTTTTGAGGAAATTTCAAATATGCAGATACCAGTGGTATATTTTGCTAGTTTGGAAACTGACTGTATCTTATCATGGCTTACAAGGAAAAGAAAAGAATGACGATAAGGAGTGACAATCACATACGAGCACAGATTGTTCCCCACAAACAGGATGCTCCCGTATGTCATGATGTGGTTAATGATTTTTAAAAGGAAAAAAGATGAACATTATGAATTAAAAATAAAGATAAGAGTAAAAACAGACTACGAAGCTGTAATGAAATTGTCCCCCTCCAGAAATTCAAGAATTTATTTCCACTTTTTCGATTATAAATGTTGTTTGTCTGAAGTTATTAAGAGTGAAGGGCTGGAGCAGCAGGAAAAAGGTGGTATTGTCTGAATTTACCATTGGAGGATGGAGGGAGACAGTACTTCCATTTGACTGATCTGAAAAAGTGAAGAAACTTTGCAAAAATGATAAAATGACAATCCTAAAGCAACACATGACAACACTGAGTCAGAAAACACGTAAATAAAAACTAAGTCAAAAGTTTTAATGGATTTCAAATACATTGAACAGTTTATTTCAAACATTTAACTGATTAAAGCATTTGCACATTTTCATTTCAGATGAATGTGTCTGAACATTATTATCAAATATCAGTTACAATTTGTCTTTATAAGTTTTCCTGCAGCTGAGCTCCTCTTCAGAGGTTGTGGTGAAGAATGAAGGTGCAGCCTGAGCGGAGATGATGATCAGAAACCTCTGTGTGGGTCTGGTCTGGGTCAAACTGAATGAGATCCTCCTTAAGTGTGTTGTTTGTTCCCATCATGGTCGTGGTTTAGGCATGTTTTCTGCTTCATTTGTTCTCCTGTCCTGTGGTCTCAGTTGTTTCAGGCTCAGGTAAGATGGAGATGCTTTGTGTGTTTGTTTCCTTCAGCTCTGTGTTGTGTCTCTGCAGCTCTGATGACTCTAATAATCCAGACAAGCCGGTTCTGAGGAGGTTTGAGTAAGTACTGCTGCAGCCCCGCTGCATGCTGGGAGATGGAGTCTGGGCCCTGCTGCTCCTCTTGGGACCCTCTGGCCCTGTTTGTACAACACATCAGCATCTGTTTGGGCATTTAGATACCAGCTGATTGTTCTTCATGCTTTGTGTTGACAGGCTTCAGTGTGTAAAAAACCTTATATCAGATACCTCAGAGTACGCATGAGGTGGGCTGAGACGGCTTCATCCAGAGTCCAGACTGACATTCTTTAAAGGGACACGCCAACATTTTTTGTTTTTGTGTCTTGCCTCACTCCAGAGTCTATGACAAGCAGACAGACTCCATCATTTAGACTGTGCTGCAGTAACAAGGAAGAGACGGACAAAGCTCGCCCACCGCTAATTAACTTAGCTCAAACACTGGCTGTCAATGGGTAGTGTTAGCCTGCCTCTGCCTACAGTCATCAGATAAACTCTGCAGCAACTCTAAATGGTCCTGTGTGCCTGTTGTGGTTCGTTTGTCTTAACACTGCAACATCCCAAAGGAGAGTCCCCGGTGTGTCCCAGCACTCTGTGCTTCTGTCACATCTACAGCGTCCTCTGACCTCCTGTGGTTAGCACAGCTGTCCATGAAGCCCTTGCTCTCCTTACAGTCCACTTTTTCCTCATTCTCAGTCTTCTTTCAGCACACTGTAGTTGACATTGTCTATTTTAAGAAAAGTAAACCTCAATGGGACAGAAACAAGACACACATTTGAAATACTCTTCCTCTTCTTCTGCTATGGTTTAACTTTTTTTGACTGCTGTTCTTTTTCACGGCTTTCTCGCAGCCAAGAACTTGGTGTGCCATACTGCCACCTGCTGGATAACAATGACAGAAACAATGTGGGCTGTTGTTTACACAAGAGGCTTGCGAGTGAGTTTGACTGCAGGTTGTCTCTTAATTCACAGCATTGACACCCGGCGTGCACACACGGTCAGTCGGTATCTGAATGCCCACTCTCATGTTCATGTGCGTTGCTCTCTGTGTGAGTTTGGGGTCATTTTAAATCGCTCTTGATGAGTGAGGTTTCTGATTCTTTGGGGTGATTTACAAGAAAAGTGCTGTTTGTTCTTTTTAACAAAATAACAGATCAGGGTGATTTTTTATTTTTTAGGCTACAAAAAAAATCATTTTCTCCTCCTGCTGATGTCTCGGGGGTCAAACTGTTCTGACTGTCAGTCTCTGAGGTCTCTGCAGATTTTTCTGACCTTTTCCCGGCAGAGAAAATCTCATCGGCCCTGTTTCCCGCCCTTTGTGTCTCCTGATCTTATCCTGGATCCATTGTTGTCCCTCCATTTATTTAGAACAATAGAAACTCGTCAACTGGAGCAAAATAAAGCTGTGTGATTTTTCTGGGAGCCTCTGCAGCCACTAAACACAGAGGCCCAGTCCAGACGCCTGATTACAGAGATCTGCTCTCCCTCAGACCTGGACCAGGTCCACCTCCAAAACTACCAAACTGAACTAAACTGGACTAAAGTGGACTTTGGGTTTTATAAAATAACAAAGTGCGCTGATTTCATTCTGTTTGCCTTTTTCAAGTCTTTCCCTTGAATCTCTCTTTTTTAGATGATTTTTTAAAAACCTCCTTATATTCAAACCAGGCTCAAAATAAAGGAGACCAGACCAGATGAAAAGACGCCACATAGTAATAGAAGGTTAAAGCAAATATTTAAACTTTCATTTAATTAAGAAAATGACAAATTATTAAATCAGTGTAGGGAGACAAGGGGGTCTTTAACATACTGGACAAAATGAACAGAAGAGGATAGAGTGACTGGCTTTCTTTCAACTTAAGATAACTAACTGAAAGCTAATTAATAAGAAAACTAGACTGCTGGCAGCATCCTGTCTCAGGATACGTATCATACTGTAGCCTCTGTAACGGGATAGGTTTCATGTTGTTGCCCCTTTGTTGGGTGATGCATTCTGTCATGGCCTGTGTATCAGGTTACTTCTCTTATTGTGAGTTTGCTGGAAATACTTAGCACTATCTTGGAATGTTAAAAAAATCTATAAAAATAATCCTGGATCTGGATTTGGATCACCTTCAAAATCCAGTCAATTCTTCCTTGTGCCATGACCAACATTCCCAGAAAGTTACATAAAAAATGGTTCAGAAGTTCTTGAGTTATCTTGGACACAGTCAAACAAACAAATACCAGCAAAAACATAACCACCTCTGGGTTTGGCCATCACGTGTACACCACTTTGACCCCAAAATAACCTCAACAAATGTGATACTGCCTAAAGAAAAGGGTTAAAATTAAAAACTGGCTACCAAACTGTAAACTTGTACTGATTCGTGCTTGTTTGTTGTTTGTTTGTTTACTGACTGATTTATTTGTACAAAGTGCAAAGTTGAAGCCAGAATATTCTACGATCTTTGATGTATAAAAATATAATTTTCTCTACAGCGCTGATGTTGCAGAGAAACAAAACTAAGAGTTAAATCACTATTTTTTATTCTTAATAAATCCCAGTGTTTCAGTACAACCAAACAAAGACACTTTGGATGTGGTCCAAAAATAGTTAAATTGAAAATAATCAATGTATTAATAAAGTCCCTCGGAGAGAGTTATAAATGTTGAACAGGAAGACGAGAGCCAGTTATTCTGACTTTAACTGGAATCACATCTACCCCCTCATGAAAGTCTTACAGTCATCAGCATATATCAGGTATTATATACAAACACATAAATCATTTTGATCTGACTATAAATACCAAGTGAAACTTTAAAAGCAAACTAGAAAATGTGTTTGTGTGTGTTTGCATTGTGTATAAATCAAATCTTTTTGTGCTGAAGCTTTGGTGTGTGCTGGTTTTTTAAGGTTTGTGCTTTTGTTGATTTTGGGTGGTGTCTAAACGCTGGTGTTTCATCTGCTTGGAGCTGGTTTGGTTTGGGGTTTGCTGTGAAGAAGACAATAAATCAGTCGTTGGTTTGTGCTTCTGATTAGGCAATAATCGATATGTTTTTTCTGCTTTCATATACTTCTGACGACATTTATTATTTAGCTTTTTTGTAATTTATGTTGTGTTAAATGTTATTCAATATCATATTTTTCTTTGGAAAAGCCACAGTTCTGTTATTGGAGTCAAAATTATGACATTATTGTTTAAATATATTTTCATTTTATTAGAATTCCATATTTTTTAAACTGAGGGTAGGGCTGGGCGAAATGGCCCAAAAATACAAATCCCATTTTTTTCCACAACACTCGATTTATGATTTCAATTGATATTTTTCCCTCTTAAAAAAAAGCTCCAAGTGACACAAAAATGACATGAATCATGTTTTGCCTTTATGTTGTCAAAATGTTCCCAAACCAAACAGAATTTCCCTCTTAGAGTTGTCATAAAATGCTGATTATGTAGTTCTAATGTAGGCATGTTTGTCTACATAAACACTGAAAGCTGAGCTATGTTCACAGTATATTAACATGAAACTCTCTGATCAATATTTAATCTCAATTAAAAAACAAATACAAGCCTATAAAAGTGCTTGTGCAAAACCAGACAAGACCTACAGTTATGAAAACTGTAAATTTTCAGTATTTATATTTTCAAACATTGCAATGACTTATGATTGAAGTAAGTCAAGAAAAAAAATCTCGATTTTTGATTTTTAAATCTCCTGCAGAAAATAATTTGAATAATTGATTTAATCAATATATGCTGCTGCTGCGTGTCAGAGCGCAGCAGCCTCTCTGATTCAGCTGCGTGTTAGAGCGCAGCAGCCTCTCTGGTTCAGCTGCGTGTCAGAGCGCAGCAGCAAATTCAGCTGCGTGTCAGAGCGCAGCAGCATCTCTGATTCAGCTGCGTGTCAGAGCGCAGCAGCAAATTCAGCTGCGTGTCAGAGCGCAGCAGCATCTCTGATTCAGCTGCGTGTTAGAGCGCAGCAGCAAATTCAGCTGCGTGTCAGAGTGCAGCAGTATCTCAGATTCAGCTGCGTGTCAGAGCGCAGCAGCGTCTCTGATTCAGCTGCTTGTCGGAGCGCAGCAGCGTCTCTGATTCAGCTGCGTGTCGTTCCCCTTGCTCTCTCTCACCTGGCCTCTTTTTACCCCTCTCTCTCTGCAGAGACACCTTCCTGCGCAGCCTGGCAGCCACACAGTGGGAGAAGAAGAGGAGAAGCAAACACCTGAGCCAGTCCAGAATGTCCTCATCTGATGATGTCATCACCCCGAGCCCGGCGCCTGCAGAGGTGCGAGGCAGTGAGGAGTCGTCACATCAGGGTAAAACATGGAAGAAATGTGAAATCACACTTTAATGTGTTCGTGAATAACTTTTTTTATTATTTCAAAGTGATCCGTGAGAAAATATCAGTGTACAGAAATGTTTAAGAGTCTGAGTCAGACATGTTTGTCGAGATTATGAAGCCGTTTTATCATAGAAATACTCCAATACTTCAGTAACTCATTATTTTCTGTCTCTGTCTCAGTGCCAACGTCCAGCAGTTTGGACTCAAATGGACACCAAGACTCCCAGAGTGACCCCGGTAAGAGGCTGTGCAGGCTCAAGGTCTTTCTAAGTTTGGGACTGTCAGAATGAAACCACTAAAATGACTGACTGACCTTATCTCTGAGCCGCTGGCCCATTAGGCAATATAGGCTAATGCAAGGGCACCATGTCCTCCAGGGGGCGCCACAAAATCAGGAAAATATTCCCCTTCAATATAATTATATTAAAACTAGTTATTACTAAAAACTCTTAAAATAGAAAAGATCACATTGATTCAAATGTAAAGCAATGCCCAATTAATACTACTATAAATGATTATACCAAATTAGTTATTTTTTATTTATATTGTATTTCAGATTTTTCGTATTTATTTGTAATTTGTAAAGCATGTAAATTGGCTGACATGTTATTTTAAAAGCAAAAACAATAGTAAAAACAATGCTATTCAATGTCTTTTGTAAGCAAATGTAAATCACAGATGGAGGGGGGCCATAGGGTGCCACGTCGGGTAGGGCCGGCTCTGCCGCTCATTTACATCTGCACACGCTCTCAGGCTGGACAGAGCCAGAGAGCAGTGTGTAAATGTGACTGACGCCGAAGAAATGAGGACATTGATTAGCTTTTATGATACAAAATCATGTAACATATTTTTTAAAGCATTAAAAAATTGAGATGTCAGTATTTTGCCATTTAAAACCCACGACACCTACTTGAAATGATGCTTTATTTGAGGATATTGATATGAAAAACTCCCATAATTAAGAAGAAAACGAAAGAAAACACTCATAGTGAAATACTCTGTCCTTCCTTTGTAATGTCTAAGTCTGAATTCTTTTGTCAAGTCAAAAATGATTTAAGTAATCAGATTTGATTATAGCGGTAACCTGCTTTAGGCTTTCTCTTCACTGCCTTCACACAACCACTGCAGCTTTGTGGACATGCTGCGCCACCTGCTGGAGCTCAGGTGCTACTACTCTCCTCCACTTTCTCAGTTCAGTAAAATAAATGGATAGAAACTGAGAGACGGTTTCACTTTTAAAGTTATAAAATAGTTTGCAAAGGAACAGATGTGATGAAAGACAAATGTTTAGGTGGGTGCACAGGTGAGCAGATTAATG
This sequence comes from Cetoscarus ocellatus, assembly GCA_037902135.1. NCBI lineage: Eukaryota > Metazoa > Chordata > Actinopteri > Labriformes > Labridae > Cetoscarus > Cetoscarus ocellatus. Next base: position 754,091 of record JBAMNC010001884.1, read on the forward strand.
GATCGATCATGGTTGGAGAGATTGTTTGTTTCATGGATTATTTCTTGGAAAGATGGATAATGAATGGAGGGGTGCATTTATTAAAGGGCTGGAGTGGATTGATGGATGGACAAGTGCATGGATGGATGCTTGGATTCATCAGTGGTGTCATGGGTGGGTGTTGGGATTCAGTAATAATTGTCACAGCCTGGCTGTGGGTGGATTTTAATGTGTGGTTGAAGGTCCATAAATGTGAAGTTCATGAAGACAGTATCATCCTGTACCCCATGCATTTTTATGTCTGAGTTTTTTCTTACTGAAGTACTTGAAGCTTCTCTGTACTCAGCTGGTTAGCAGTGACTTTTAGCATGAATATCCTGAGTCATGTGTCTTAATTGCTCTAATGCAGGCGTTTTTCAGCAGAGCTCACAGTCACCATCTCATTTGTCTCTGTGTAGCGTCCTCGTTGCAGCGACAGTGCAGCACTCTGTCCAATGATAAGAAGTTTGTAATGGACATGCTGTACTCTAAGACCTCTGGGACCGCACCTCTGAGCCCAACTGCTGCTGCACCAGACACCAACGAAGAAGAAAGCAGCTTCCTGCCTGGTGAGTCTGCCTTAATACCAACGAAGCATTTAAACAGTGACTTTGCCAGTCTATGCTGCAGAGAGAAATCATCTTTAATCCATCTTGTTGAGACCTCTCTGTGTTTTTCCTCTCAGGTGGAGATCTGGCGGGTCGTGGTCGTGTGCTGGAGCGTCTCTCCAGCTTTAAGGCTCGATCAGCAGAGCCCTCAGGTCTCAGTGAGAGCAGCGCCTCACGCAGGGCGGAGCTGGAAGGGCTGGAGGGCTCGGCACAGGCTGCTCTGGCCCGACTGGCTGAAGCACGAATGGTCTGAACAAAACTTTACTCATTTAATTGATTTATTCAGCCTGTTTCACTGCAGAGCAGAGGCGTCCAAACGCTTTTCATCGAAGGCTGCTTACAGAAAAATACAGGGATGACTTTGTTATATGTCACCTTTAGTTTCTTAAAGTAGATTTTGTGAACTTGAGTCAGATGTCAAAGGGTCATGTTTGCCCCTGGCTATTACTGGAGCCAGCCCTTGTTAGAGCGAGAGCGAAGCTTCAGTCGAACACCCCCCCATCTGAGTCCATCTACAGTCTTTGTGGTACCAAAAAGCCCAAAAATATCCTAACTGAAAATGTATTTATTAAAACTTTTGACTAGATTAACTGATATTTTGTTGTTTATGTTTCAAGGATGCACAGTATTATCAGAACAATATCCCTACTGGCAGATATGATGATACTGGCTGATATTTACACCATGTAGAGAGCACTCAATGGCTGTAATATGGACAAACTGTGCAAGTGTACCTTATAGTTTACCTCATCATCACCAAATGTCCACTTTTATAAATCAGAAGTGTCATTTATTGAAGGTTAAAATGTGGTCTTCCTGCTTCATATCTGTTTCTGATCCAGACTGTCTCCATGATCAGTATTTCTCACTAGTCCATCTGGGAAAGAGCTCATAGAAAGTGTTTGAAGAGGGCTGAACCCTTCAGAAACATATCTGATAGGTGATTGGACAATCGTTCTGTCAGTCCCATTCATCATGGGCCAATCAGATTATGTCATAGGTGGGCACTACTGCACTGTCTTGCTTGTAGCTCCCACCTGAATCAGGCTGATCCAGCTGCTACGCAAGGTCAAACTCTTTGTGCTCTTAACAGCAAATATCCTCATCAATAATGGTATATCTATAATAAGTTTGGAAACCTCTGCATGTCAGATATCGACAAAAGTCTAATTTGGTGCATCCCTTGTATGTTACGCTCGACCGTTGGCGTCACACAGACGGTCTGTCTCTGAGGGTTCGAGCTGATGTGCTGACCCGACTCTCCTCCCTCAGAACCGCGGCCTGAGGGGCAACCAGCAGGGCAGCATCGACGCAGAGAGCCACGCTCGCCGTCTGGAGACCACGCAGATGACCCCTCTGGGCGCCGGGGGCTCCTCTGACGCCTGGGAGCAGCTGCAGCCGAGCGCCGCCGCCCTTCGCATCAAAGACCTGGACTTCTCCGACCTGCTGGACGAGGAGGACATCGACGTGTTGGACATGGACACCTTTGACGCCGGCACATCTTCCACGTGTTACGCTGGCATCCCTCCTCCTCCTCCTCCTCCAGGTGTGACTGGAGCCCCACCACCTCCTCCTCCGCCTCCCCCTCCTCCAGGCCTGGCTGGACCTCCACCTCCTCCTCCTGCACCTCCTCTTCCAGGAGGTCATGCCCCCCCTCCCCCTCCCCCCCCCTCCACCAGGTGCTCCTCCACCTCCTTCCTCCTCCTCCTCCTCCTCCTCGGCAGCAGCCTCCATTCAGAAGAAGAAGAAGACGGTGAAGCTGTTCTGGAAGGAGCTGAAGCAGGCGGACGGGCAGCAGAAGTGTCGCTTCGGGCGGGGGACGGTGTGGGCGTCTCTGGACAAGGTGGCGGTGGACACCTCCAAACTTGAGCACCTATTTGAGTCGAAAGCGAAGGAGCTGCCTGTTGCCAAGGTAACCAGGCCTTAGTTTAGTAGGGCCTACAAACAGGTGCATTGTGGGAGGATTTTTTTTGTGCTGCATCAGAATATTCCAACACTCACCCATGGCATACAGTCATGGTGATGGTTCATGCTAGATCATTATTGATCAATCATCTATGGTCATATTGTCCAATCAGATATCGTTATAGTGTTGCACAGTTAAAAACTTAAAAGGGATACGCCAACACTTTTTTTCTTTGCGTGTCTTGCCTCACTCCAGAGTCCATAACAAGCAGATAGACTCCAGTCTTTAGACTGTGCTGCAGTGACAAGGAAGAGACGGGCAGAGCTCACCCACCGCTAATTAGCTTAGCTCAAACACTGGAAGTCAGCGGGTAGTGTTAGCCTGCCTCTGCCTTCAGTCATCAGATTGACTCATTTTTTACCACGTTATGTTACGTCTACTATCATCGTATTATCTTCTTCTACTCATAAACAGAGGCTTTGTGTTGTTGACCTACTTCCGTGTCACTTGTATTTCTTGACTGCAAATTTACTGCAAATTTAAAAACAAACGACTCACTCACAACTGTGAATCAGCTCTCATCGTTCCCTTAAAAGAGCTGTTCAAAGGACTCGACATGTTCAGAATGTCACATCTGTAGCCCAAATCACCACAGAAGTAGGTCAAACTGTAGGCAGAGGCAGGCTAACATTATCCATTATTAGCTAAGCTAATTAGCAGTGGGTGAGCTCTGCCCGTCTCTTCCTTATTACTGCAGCACAGTCTGAAGAATGGAGTCTATCGGCCAGTCATGGACTCTCGAGTGAGGCAAGACATGAAAATAAAAAAAATGTTGGCGTACCCCTTTAATGTTGTCTTCAGTAGGTTGAGAAATGCAGATGTTTTATTATCATTTATTTTTAAAGCGAATGGACTCAAAACATTGTTTGTTCACTAAACTCTTGTGAAAATAACATTCTTTCAGAAAGGACCTGAAACCAAAAAGTCTGAGATTCATGTTTTGGACCCAAAGAGGAGCAACGCCATCAACATCGGGATGACCGTCCTGCCTGCTGTTCATGTCATCAAGACTGCTATCCTCAACTTTGACGAGTTCGCCATCACTAAGGAGGGAATCGAGGTAATCTCCTCCTGTCGGCCTGTTTCTACTGACACTACACTAAATTAAAAAACTCACAGACCTTTACCTGTTTTGTCCTGAGCAGAAGATCCTGACCATGACGCCCACGGAGGAGGAGAAGCAGAAGATCCAGGAGGCTCAGATGGCCAATCCTGACGTTCCTCTGGGCACCGCCGAACAGTTCCTGCTCAGTCTGGCCTCCATCAGCGCCCTGACCCCCCGCCTGCAGCTCTGGGCCTACAAGCTCAACTATGAAGCTCTGGAGAAGGTAACAAACTCACGTGGATGTCATGATGAAACATCAGCATTTGAAATAGTAATCATGATACTGTTAATCACAGAGGAGTGAACGCTGCAGCTTTAATTTTGTGGTTTTGTCGCCCCCTGCAGGAGATTGCAGAGCCGCTGTTTGACTTGAAGCTGGGCATGGAGCAGCTCGCCTCCAATCAAACCTTCAAGAGAATCCTCGCCACGCTGCTTGCCATCGGGAACTTCCTCAACAGCTCCAACGTAAGAACAAAAAGCTATTATCGTGTCTGAGTCGTCTTTATCAATGGTTGTGGTTATTTTAGAAATAACTGATCTGCAGCTTCAGCATGTAGAGACAGGGATTGCCTCAAAATCCTCAGCTAAACAAAATAGATAAAAAGAATCTGGAGCCAAGTTTTAATGGTCAGGGAACATCAGATAAGAAAAACATGAGGTCCATTAGTCTTAAGAAAACAGTTTTCTCTTAACTTTGAGGCTGTGAATCATCCCAAACTTAAAATGTTTTCTGATATATTCAGATTTGTGAACATTATTGTAATTCATCAGTATTTCGTCAAAAGAAGAAGCTTAAATGACGTGTTCAGAGGGCTCAAACTAAGGCACTTCAAACAGTGTCGTGCGAGTTATTGTGAAAACTGTAGAAAGCTGCCATTTCTCACAATGTTAACATCATTACAAAAATTGCTGGATCAATATCCAGATTTGGATCACCACCAAAATCAAATCAGTTCTCCTTTGTGCCATGACCAACATTCCCTGAAAATGTCATCAGAATTAGTTGAGAACTTCTTGATTTATCAGTGAAAATGTAGAAAACTGCCATATCCTGCAATGTTAACAAATCCTTGAAAAATGTTCCTGAAACTGCATCCAGATTCTGAGTTATCTTGCTCAATGGAAAAACACCAGCAATAGCATAACCTCCTGGTTTTCAAAATATGAATCTACGTCTGAGCATGTAAGGTTTCGTCAACCATAGAGAGCAACAACAGCTGTTCGAAGGGCAGCTGGTGCTTGCAGAGAGGCCTGACTTTAAGCCAAGAGGTAGACAGAGCTTATAAGCAGCAGAACAAACTACCGCTACAGAGGAACTGGATAATATCGTAAGATTGAAGTGTAAATAAAAAACATGACTGTATGTAAAGACAAAACACACAAATGACGGAATGGAGGAGCTATTCCTCTGAGCAGGAATCTGCAGGATGATGATGATAACGAACATCTTTTTAACACCAAGTTTCAAAGCTTAAGATGCAACATAAACTGATTAAATAAATATCACTTTTAGGTCCTGGTTTTTAATTCAAAATGTGCTGTCCTTTGGTCCTGGATGTGGCTCAGTCATGACCAAGCCCTCACATTTTCATGCTCAGGCTGAAGACCAGGCACAGCTCAGTACATCTCTGTGGCCAGCAGGTGGAGCTCTCCTGTTCTGATTTTAAATATGAACTCGTATTTACTGGTCCTCAATGAAGACATTCGTTTCCGTTTCTGCTGCTACATTCAGATGGCAGAGCCAGAATTTAGTGGAAACAACATAAAAGCATGGATCCACTCTGTCTTGTACCAAAGTTTCAGGCTGGTGTTGGTGGTGTGATGTGTGAGGAATATTTACTTGACCTCTTCGGGCCCCTTCGTGATTATTAGTCATAGTGGTTATTGTTAAAACCCCAGAGCCCACCAGAGTATTGTTGCTCAGCATGTCAGTCTCTTTATGACCACTTTGTATACATCTTCTAGTTTAAATCTTTTATTATAAAGGAAACAATAAAACATTCAATATTACAAAGTAAGTTATTTTTAAGATAAACAAATAAAACCAAATACCAACCCTTATAAACCCCCATTACGCTGTGGGACTGTCCTGTTCAGTTCATGTCACTCAGATGGGCCTGTTTTATTGTTACAGGTTATTAGTCTAACTCGTGTTTTCAGTGTATAGGAGAAAGGGATGCCAAATCCTGCCAGAGTTTCTTGATTTAATCCATAACAATCAATTCATCAATCTTTATTTTTATAGCATCAGTTCATAACAAGTTTACACTTTACAGTAGACATGTTCGGGAACGTCACAGTAGACTTGTAAGTTGTGAGTGCACTGTTCATTTGCGAGCCATTATTAAATGCAAATTGACTGTAAATGTAAGAATGGCTTGCAAATGAATGGCTCTTTCACAAAAGTGAATTAGTTCTCATAGTTCACTTACAAGAGCTGTTCAAAAGACTCGACCTGTTCGTGAATGTCACATCTCTACAGCAAACCACCGCGGAATTCGGTCATAAAACAAAGCCTCTATTCATGAGCAGAAGAAGATAAAGTGACGATACTAGAAGGTAACGTAACATAACATAACACCGTTAAACAGTGACAACAAGCACACAGGACTGTTCAGAGTTGCTGAAGAGTTTATCTGATGACTGTAGGCAGAGGCAGGCTAACACTACCCATTAATGTCCAGTGTTTGAGCTAAGCTAATTAGCAGTGGGTGAGCTCTGCCCGTCTCTTCCTTGTCACTGCAGCACAGTCTAAAGACTGGAGTCTATCTGCTTGTTATGGACTCTGGAGTGAGGCAAGACATGAAAATAAAAAAAGTTGGCGTATCCCTTTAACACTATTCTCCTTTATTTCCCATCTTCCTCTTCTTATGTCCTCCTCCTCCTCCTCCTCACTTTCTCTCATCCTGCATGATCCTCCTTCTCTGCCCATGTCCAGTTCTCTCGTTCCTCTCCTGTCCTCCCTTTCATGGTCCTTAATCTTCCTCTTCCTCTACCTGTCCCACTTCTTCACCCTCCTCCTCCTCTGTCCTCCTCCTCTGCTCTGCTGACATCTTAGATAATTAAGTTGTTCCTGGAAACACAGATTACAGATCAAGGACGTAGACTGACCTCCTGATCTGTTTCCACACCACAGCTTTAACCAAACACTGCTGGTGTGTCCGTGTGTCTGTGTGTGCCTGCAGGCCAAAGGCTTTGAGCTGGGTTACCTGGAGAAGGTGGTGGAGGTGAAGGACACGGTGCACCGTCAGACTCTGCTGCATCACACCTGCTGCCAGGTGGTGGACAACTACCCAGAATCCTCAGACATCTACTCCGAGATCCCCGCCATCACCCGCTCTGCCAAAGTAAAGTATCTGCACCTCCTGTTCACTCTGATTTCATACTGAATAGAGGTGCTCAGGTCATGACCAGGTGACTCGTTTGTCTGGTTTTCAAGGTGGACTTTGAGCTGCTGTCAGAAAACCTGGTCCAGCTGGAGAGACGCTGCAAAGCATCATGGGACAACCTTAAAGTGGTGGCCAAACATGAAACCAAACTTGTGCTGAAGAACAAGATGACGGAGTTCCTGAAGGACTGCACACAGAGGATCATCATCCTCAAGGTGGTCCACAGGAGGGTCATCAATAGGTACTTCATACCACTCCTTCTTTTACCTCCTTCTACCCATTCTTGTCCTTTTCATCCCTGACCTTGCCCTCTGACCTTCATCTTCATTATCAGCGTCCTCTCCGCTCTCTTGTCCACTATCTAATCTTTAGCCCTCACTCCTCTTTATCCAGCATTTCTTGATTTCCCTCCTCCAGTTCTTCCTTCTCCTCTTTCCCTTCACTCTCTCGTTCCTGTCCTATGTGCACCTGTAGAGTTCAGGATTTGGCATCACGGTGTGGAGCAGTTTAACTCAAACATGTAAGAAATAAAGATTATATGTACATATACTGTATATATATATATATATACATAGCAAAATAACAATACAAAAGTGAACAAAGAGTACCTGAAAAAATAAAACAACACTCAATAAATTCATTAACGTGCCCTTAAAGGAGTGGGAAGAAGTATAAACTTATTAAATCTTACTCTTCCTCCATTAAAGTGTCAGAAGTCAATTATTCCACTTGATTGATATGTAAGTGCACAATCACCACATGTTTTAAGAAATCAACATCTTCTTTGCCTTATAAAAATGAATTACTTCTCCAAAGAAGATCTGTCTTAAGAGTTTCTAAATTCCTTCATATGAACCTATTTCAACTTAGACAATTCTATTCTGAAATACTGGTCTGTATTAAAATGCAAACTAGTATTTGATCTTTGTTAAATCTTTTTTCCATTCATCCACTCATCCCTTTCAGGGTCGTGGGGGGCTGGAGCCTGTCTCAACTGACATTGGGCGGGGTCACCAGCCAATCACAGGGCCACACAGAGAGACAGACAACCATTCACACTCTCACCCTCACCAAAGGGCAGTTTAGAGTCACCAATCAACCTAGTTTCAGTTTATCCCACATATTTATTTTTATCAATAAATGTCCAATATGACAAACATTCATATTAAATATGAAATGTGTTTCAACAAATTATTCTCATGTTTGTATTCAGGGTATTAATTTCTGCATTAATTTCCAAGGCACTCCAGTGTCCTGCTGCACCATCTGAGACCCACTGCTCTGTTCTCTGCTGCAGGTTTCACTCCTTCCTCCTGTTCCTGGGTCAGCCGTCCTCGTCGGTCAGAGACATTAAAGTCACCAGTTTCTGTCGGATCATCAGCGAGTTTGCTCTGGAGTATCGGACCACGAGAGAGCGAGTCCTCACCATGAAACGGAAACGAGCAGCTCACAGGGAGAGAACCAAGACCAGGGGCAAGATGATTACTGAGGTACACCTCCCCTGCTGCTCCAGATTAAACAAATCAGGCCTGCTGGGTCGTTATACGTACGGAGGTTCAAGCAGGTTAAAGAATAAGCTGCACAGATGCACAACATTCAAAAATGTCAGATCAGATTATTTTTAGGACTTATTTTTTATTTGAACATGTACAAAACACGTAACTTTAATTTGACATGTTCGTATTTTTTTCTCTTCCAAAAGTCCTTCTTTTAAACATGTTCATTTGTTTCTTATCTTACGCGCCAGCTGCAACAGTTATAGACCTTTCTTATTCACACAAGGTGCACAAGCAAGTCATCATAACATAAAACATAATGCAAAGCCATTTATCAAAAATAATCTGTAAAAACTGACACGAAATGAGTTCAAACAATATCATTGATAATAATATAATAAAAGAAAAAAGGAAGAAAGGTTGATAAAGAAAATCTCTTAAAAAAACAACACAAAAACACTAGTTAGTCTAAGTCATGTCTTTAGTATGCGTTTTGACGTTGTATTATTGCTTAGCAGTGGCATTACTGGCCGCTATCTTGTTAGAAATTTTGGCATCTGAAGCCATAAGAAAAGTTATTTTTCCATTTCATGTGACTCGAATACCTTCTGAATCCAAGCATTATTTGATGGAGGTTCAGGTTTCAAGATCAGATTATTTAATGCACATCCCACATTGTCGTGCTCTGAAGCTGCCTTGGTGAGGAAATTCAGGTTTGGCAGATTTTGATTTGAAAAACTTTAATGTCCTCTAAGGGCAATTTGGTTTGCAACAGAAGTTAAAACATAATTCTTACAGCATCTCACATCACAAAACTTCTTCCTTTTTTTGTCTTTTTTTTTATTTGTATGATGACTCCCTGAAAAGTTAAAAATCGGTTTGTGCAGCTGATAAATTCTGCTTATTTACAACTGACATATCCGTCTTAAATATTGAATATAAATATCCCATATATCAGCTGAAATGTTGGCAGAATGTATGGATGTACTATAATGCCTCACTTTATTATCATTTAATGTCAACTTTCAAAAATCAGCAATGGCATCTATAGAGAACAAAATGTTTCTTGTGTTTAATTTCTGTTTCTTACACAAATTAGCCGTCAAAGAGGGAACAGATGGACTTTATTCATCCATCTGTTCGTACTTTCCACCAAAAAACATCAGTATTGAGCTCAGAAATATTGGCATATCAGATATCGGCAAAAATCCAATATTATGCATCCCTATTACCAACCAGAAGTCTAAAATACAGAAAAATTTTACGCCATTAAAAAAAGGTTTTAACTTGACCCACTTCTGGTCAGACCCGAACCTTTAGCTCCGCCCACAGACCACTGAAACCAAAGTAAATGTGTGCTGTTAGGGGAGGCCAGCACCAGGGCAGGGCGGGAAGTATATGCCAACCAGGGCCCTGTGTTGAACCAGCCTCCTGAAAGCATCGCCCAGACCTGTGCCAGACCCATAACCCGTCCTCACAGCTGATACCCACAGGATGCTCGCAGTGGCTCTGATGGCCCGGTCACCACACTGCAAAAACTCAGATCTAGGTGAGAGTATTTGTCCAATTTCAAAACAACAAAATCTCACTAGACTGATTCTAAGCAACAATTTCCTGACAAGTCTGGATTTAGATCTTATTTGAAGACATAAAAACTAAAAATAAGGCCTGAGTTGCTTGTAATAATTAGTAAAATAATCTGCCAATGAGACGAGACACATTTAACTTGAGCAGATATTAAACCTTCATTTAAGACCCTCACTGAGTCAAACTGTCCTTGTTTCATTGGCAGATTTTTTTCTCTTCATCACAAGCAGGTCAGTGCCTTATTTTTGCCTTTTACTCCTTCAGGTAAGATATTTGTGCGGACTGGTTAAGTGAATGTGGATTAGAATAAGTGTTTTGGATATTTTTGACTTGAAAATAGACAAACACACTTGCCTAGCTCTGAGTTTTTGCAGTGCTGTATGCGGTGAGCTGGGTCAGTTTTAGGAAGGCGCACCAGGCGCCCATAGAAATCCAGCTGCTGACCCGTGCCGTTACCGTCCTGAGCACGCCAGCACTGGACTCATGGTCCTGCCAGGGAAGCACTCATGAAGGAGTCCTGCTGGTGTCTCTGGACAAACTCAAACCTGATTGGTTGGAGACCATGCCAATCAACAATGACGACGTAGACCTGATTGACTTTAACTGCTGAGGGAGGTGTTGAGCAGAGCAGTGTTTCACCAGATAGGAGTGAAATCTGATTTTCTACAAGCTGATAATAAAACAAGAAGCAAACAAGCAAGAGAGTTCATACAAGAATAGAAAATCTCTCAGAGAGCGCAGACCTCAGTTCAGCAGCGGCTTTTCCACAACCCCTGTAAAAGATACGATCCTGGATCACCAGATCCAGAACAGAGCCAGGATCCAGACCAAACTCAGCACAGACATGGAGGTGGTTATCCTGTATGAACACAAATTTTGGGAACATCACTTAATATTTTGATTTTATAAGAATTTTTGGATGTCGTCAATGGGATTTCCCATTATAAAGTTCAATGTTTTCTATGACGTCAGTCTGGATCTGATCCAGGTGAAATATACCGTGATGATTGATCCTGTGAAAAAGGAAGTGAATCTGTTCAGAAATGGCAGAGATATGATTCTTTAAAATTCTGCCCTGATGTGGGTACGTTCTCCGCCCAATGTTAACCTATGGGATTTTGTTGAAATTTTGGGAATTTTTTACATCCAGACAAATGAATGTATCACCACCAAAATGAAATTATCTCGAAGCTGGGCCATTACCAACATCTCCTGAAAATCTCAGCAAAATCTGTCCAGCAGTTTTTGAGTAATCTTGCTAAAAACCAAACAAACAGACGTACGCTGGCAAAAACTTCATCTCCTTGGCAGAGGAAGTAAAGCTGATAGATTAATTGTGACAGAGCTGTATATCCAATTTAGTGTAAATGAAACAAATGTGTGATATTATGAGATAGAGGTTGATTAATTTAGGAGTGTCGAGGCCAGCAGAGAATGCTTCGCTGGCCCTGAAAACCCACCTCAGGTGAACATCATGTTTCAGCTGGCCATCAGTTAGTCCAATCTCAAACCTTTGTGTAAAGATGATAACTGTAGACCAGTCATCACCAAATGGTGGACCTTGGTCCAGATCCGGACCGAGTGATGGTTCTGTCCGGACCCTTGACCAGTCCCTGATAAATTTGCGGTGCTGATCCTGTCATTTGTCAGGTTCATTTTCTAATTGTTTGCTAATCGATTTGATCATTTGTTTGTGTTATTTTCATTGTTGAAGTTCTACGGTTTTTCCCCTTGTTTGTTTTTGAATATTTCACGTTTTGCCAGTTTTAGCAACCTTGTTTATTTATTTATTATGTGAGCGTGGGTTCATGCATTACGTGTAGCGCTGTCCGAGTGAGAGAAAGAGAAAGACTGAACAGACAGAGAGAGACAGAGAGACATCCAGAACCTGTGCAAATAAAATATTTATCTTCCTTTCACTTTCTTGTTACATTATATTACAACAATTCAGCAGAAAAGCAATGACAGATAATAGATGATTGTACTTTTAAGTGTATTTATTGTTTTCTGAAGATGTTGACATTTTTACGTGAAGTGTAGGCTTTCTATTCTTCAAACTAGGACCTCTTTAATTTAAGGGAAGAAGGGTTATTCAGCTCTGTTTGCACTTTTTAAAAAAAATTTATTCTGAGGGTTTTGTTTTCTGTAATCTGAAATAAAGTCCTAAAATGTATTTGCCTGGGACTACTTTTATTTATGGTAAAGAGCTAGCTGTGCACTCAGTAAAACATATCCTGCATTGACAATAAATATTGTTGAAACCATGAAAATGTGGACAAAGGGAAGGCTATAAGACACAAACTGGACTTCGGTTTGGACCTTTGGAGGAAATGTTATTAACTGGACCTCAGTGACTTTTAATTGAATACCCCTGCTGTAGACTAACACCAGTATTTAGATTTCTTTACTCTCTAACTTTTAGTTGACTTTTTAAACGTTCTTGACTTCAGAAATGTAGAAGTCTGATGTTCTGAATAGATCTTTCTCTTTTTCTCCTCTCCATCAGACCGAGAAGTTCTCAGGTGCGGTGCCTCAGGACGACAGCTCTTCCCCAGTCTCCACGGCGCCAGAGGCGGAGCCAAGTCAGGAGGAGGAGCACGAGAACATGAAGAACCTTCTGATCAGCAGCAGCAACAGTCTGAGCGCAGAGCAAGGAGGACTGCGACGCTCCAGGGCGGTCCGCAGTAAGGCTCTGTTCAATCTGAGCATGCTCAGTTCACTGTGATGACAACCATGTCATCAGGCTGCATGTATTACTGACCAATCAGATACCGCTCCACAGAGCGTGGGCCACTTGGTTAAACAAACTCTGGCCAAAACATGTCAGAAGTGAAAATATTCTTACTATTGAGAGGTTTGAAGGGCTGGTATTTGTTTTCATTTAATCAAGAAATGCGGTCCAGACCTGACAAAACTGCTCCTGAAGCTGTTAGCATCTGTGCTAATCTCTGTATGTGCAGTCACTTCCTGCTGTCATCTCATTCGTAGCAGGTAACAAGCAGGTACTCAGCTAAAGCTGCATGTTTTTAAGGTTTTTTGAAACAACTTCTCAGTAGCGCAACTTTTTTATTTCATGTTTGAGCATGAATGCTCTGTTGAGTCTATTAAAAAAGATTGAAGTTACTTATTAAATATTATTAATACAGGTCAGTTTATTATGTCTCCACTGATGCTACAGTCAGATTTATAGTCTTGAAGCCTTGTGGCCCTCAGATGCATTTTTTGGTTTCAATTGAAATGCAGCTAATGGAGTGTAAAATGGAATATTCCCACTCTGGCATCACCACATGCAGGTTAATTTGGTTTCTGATTAAACTTTTTTTTGTTGCTGTGATATTCTGTTCTATCTCAGATTTCAAAGTGCAGCATCTTTTTATTTAATACATTTAAGAAGTTGAAAATTTTCCTCGATTTTGGTCCCAGCTTGACATAAAAGGGGGTGATGATGGGTCCCAGAGCCAGACCAGTTGACACCCACTGCTCTAAAGGACTCTGATTGGGCCGTGCCACTTTAGGCCGTTCACAATGGTTGTAGACTGGAGCTTGGACAGATGGATCAGCCTGATTACAGACGATGAATCAGAAGGATCCAGCTTCTGTGCAAGATTAAGTCCTAATATGACCAAAATAAGAAGTCATATAAAACATCTCTGGTGGTTTTTTTACCACCAAAAACAATCACTCCACATACCCAAACTGATTTTTTTACCAGGCTAGAAGCACGATTACTTCTTCTGTTAAAATAGACTATTTAATAACGGAGCCAATGGGGAATCCTAGGCTTCTGCAGCATGCCTCAAGTGGACACTTCACGAACTGCAGTATTTTTACTCTTCTGCCTTCACTTAGGTTTTCATTGTCGAGGTCGCAGCTTTGCTTGATTGAGATTCTGCCTCCAGTTTATATTCTGATTCATTTGTCTTCCTGTTCCTCAGGCCTTGGCAGAGTAAGTCCCTCACAGATCTCTGTTGCAAAAGAAGATGGGACAAACTCTCAAGATGACGCCACAGACGAGATCATGGACCGACTCGTAAAATCTGTTACCCAGAACCCCTCAGACAGACCGTCCAGTCCAAAGAACCGCAAACGATCCAGGGTGAACAGGAAGTCATGTGAGTACACACCCCAGTGAGGCCCTCAGTCTTATTTTAGAGTTCGGTCTAAATGTTGGATTCACCTTTCAAACGGACTTGAGTTTGAAGGTTTGTAGGTCGAGACTGTGTGGAGACACAACAACAGGCCTGTGTCCACAACATGTCCGTATCACACCTCATAGTCATATCAGTGTTTATATTTCCTCAGTAAATCCTCCTCTGTCAGATAATAGTCACATCCTCTGTCCTGATAATGACTGGAGGACACAGGAGTCACCCTGAGTGCAGTGTTGAACCCAAAACATCCAGAGAAACACTGAGGCTAACACAGACTGAGAGGACAGACAGCACTTATTAAGCACCAGGTGATCTCTTCTTCTCCACTGATGGTCCTTTTAATACCAGTTTGGATACTAAAACACTCACATAAATGTTGCAATACTGAAAAAAATGTTCAAGGTTCCAGGTTAACTTTATTATTACTGATGTGGTAAATGGTTCTGCAGCCAGCACTCAACAACAACCAGACGACAACACGACAATAAACAGTTTAAAATAACATTTTAGAATAATTAATGTACTCATTTTAATTCAGAATAGCATAGAACAGATTACAACAGCCGTTATTATTATTATTGCATGAAGTACATACAACGACATTTGTTTGAGTGGTCTACCATCAATGCAGAACAAATAAAAGAAACATTAAAAACACATTCAGAAAAGAATACACTGCACACTCATCCAAACTATTTAAAATTATAAATATAAATATCTGGTATGAATACCAGCAGGTACAAATAAAGTCAGTCAATCAATCTTTATGTGTATGGCACCAGTTCCTAACAAGTGTTATCTAAAGGCTCTTTACAACAGAGCAGGCTGAAGACAAACTCTTCATTTATAGGTACACATGCATGCATTTATACAAATATATATAATAAATATATTTGTATATCCACATACATACATCAAGATAGGTATCCATCCAGACAGAGACAAAGGGACTAAAATCAGTTTAGCCTCTGCTGAATATAGATTTAATCAGTCAACCTTTATTTACATAGCTCCATATTTGTTGAATATAAATGTGTTAAAGCTAAGTCCCTTGAGATGTGGCATCTCATTTTCAGAGGGTCCTCATGTCTGTGTGGTTGTAAAGATAGTTACTATGGATGAATAATCAATACAACCATGGAAAGAGAGATCAGTCTAATATTAACATTAATATCTATAATGAATATAATCTGGAGAGGAATGATGTTGATTAATATAGCAGCATCTGGCTGAACTGTCATTAAAATGGTTTAACTGGTCTAAAGTCTGAATTTATGTTCAATGATGTTTGTGTTGATGGTTGGTGCAGGATGGAGCTCATGGAGTGGAGCAGGTCATCCATGTCACCTGAACATACTGCTCCATTGCCCACAGTACTGATGCATGTTTGTGGCCACTCAGGAACTTAAAAGTCTGATGGTCCATGGATAAAAACTGTTTTCTAGCCTGTTAGTGTTCTTAGGTTGATACGAAAAACCATCTGCAGCTGTTAACTCATGACTGAATGAATAAATCAATGTGTTTGTGTTTCAGTGAGAAGAACCCTGAAGAGCGGTCTCAGTCTGGACGTGGTTCAGGCTCTCGGTCTGAACAACAAGACTGCGGAGAAGCTCTGATCGACCAGTCAGTGAACCATAAGCATTAAAGAGACTGAACCCAAACCAGCAGAAACACGCCACCAACGCTTCAGGGAGCAGATGATGTCCCTGATTTGTTTTTGGAGAATCTCTGCATGAATTGAACTGACTTCTTGTTGCTCTTTAACGTGAATGTTTCTGAATGTGACACCAAAGATTTGACTGCAAACAGCTAAGAGATTAAAAGAGAACGTACCCACATCAGGGCCTTTTAAAATAAGCTTTTAAACAGATGAAATTGTTAGAATTTACAATTTTCTATGAGATTAATAATTTGTCTTGAAGCTTTTCAGCGTTATCGCCTAAACATGCAGAAGAGTGCAGAAGTTTTGAATGTTCTCAGGCACAGATCAAACCAAAAACAAACGATCTACGCTGGTACATAACTGCCCGACATATCTACCACTGCTTCGTTGTTTGTGTGTGTGTGTGTTCGTTCCTGACAGGATGTACAGTCTTCAGTCTGAGCACATATCGTCTGTACAGTCCAGTTATTTTTGCACTTTAGGTCAGTTTGTGTGACGTGTAGGTTAATTTTCCTCATTGTTTTAGGCACAAAAACTGTTTAGGAAAAAGACTGTTTTAACTTAAATATGAACATTTTAGGAAACATAAATGTAAGATTTAAAGTGCTCCTTGTATTATTAATAAAGATTATTAATAAAAAATGACAAGTTTGTTTGATTTCCTATTCAGACATTTTCTCTAAACAATCTCGTCTCTTTAATCGACACATTAAGCAGAATAAGATAAAGCAGACTTTAAGACATTTGATAAAATGTTTTTTGAAAAGCACTTTTTATATAAAATCTATTATTTTAATTATAATTATTATTATTATAACTGACCAGATTTAGGGGGTTGAAGGTCAAGATTGATAGTCATAGGGCATTATGTTTATCCCTGAGGTGTGAGCCCACCATCTCCAAAAGACCCTTCTCACACTTTGCACAAAATTTAGCTCTAGTCAGAGATTAACTGTCCAGACTTTCAGGGTCATAGGTCAAAGGTCTTGAGCACTATGCTCCAGATCAAAATCTCAAGAGCAGTTGAGAAATAGCAAGAATTTCATCTGTGTGGTTGTGACTGAAGGCCCTTGTCTGTGTGGTAACAACTGAGGGCCCTTGTCTGTGTGGTAATGACTGAGGGCACTGGTCTGTATGGTAGTGACTGATTGCCCTGGTCTTTGAAGTAATGACTGAGGGCCCTGGTCTGTATTGAAATGACTGAGGGCCCTGGTCTGTGTGGTAATGACTGAGGGCCCTGGTCTGTGTGGTAGAGACTGAGGGCCCTTGTCTTTGTGGTAATGACTGAGGGCGCTGGTCTGTGTGGTAGTGAATGATCGCTCTTGTCTTTGTGGTAATGACTGAGGGCGCTGGTCTGTGTGGTAGTGACTGATTGCTCTTGTCTTTGTGGTAATGACTGAGGGCCCTGGTCTGTGTGGTAGTGACTGAGGGCCCTGGTCTGTGTGGTAGTGACTGAGGGCCCTGGTCTGTGTGGTAGTGACTGAGTGCCCTGGTCTGTGTGGTAGTGACTGAGGGCCCTGGTCTGTGTGGTAGTGACTGAGGGCCCTGGTCTGTGTGGTAGTGACTGAGGGCCCTGGTCTGTGTGGTAGTGACTGAAGGCCCTTGTCTGTGTGGTAACAACTGAGGGCCCTTGTCTGTGTGGTAATGACTGAGGGCACTGGTCTGTATGGTAGTGACTGATTGCCCTGGTCTTTGAAGTAATGACTGAGGGCCCTGGTCTGTATTGAAATGACTGAGGGCCCTGGTCTGTGTGGTAATGACTGAGGGCCCTGGTCTGTGTGGTAATGACTGAGGGCCCTGGTCTGTGTGGTAGTGACTGAGGGCCCTGGTCTGTGTGGTAGTGACTGAGGGCCCTGGTCTGTGTGGTAGTGACTGAGTGCCCTGGTCTGTGTGGTAGTGACTGAGGGCCCTGGTCTGTGTGGTAGTGACTGAGGGCCCTGGTCTGTGTGGTAGTGACTGAGGGCCCTGGTCTGTGTGGTAGTGACTGAGGGCCCTGGTCTGTGTGGTAATGTCTGAGGGCCCTGGTCTGTGTGGTAGTGACTGAGGGCCCTGGTCTGTGTGGTAGTGACTGAGGGCCCTGGTCTGTGTGTTGATGACTGAGGGCCCTGGTCTGTGTGGTAGTGACTGAGGGCCCTGGTCTGTGTGGTGATGACTGAGGGCCCTGGTCTGTGTGGTAGTGACTGAGGGCCCTGGTCTGTGTGGTAGTGACTGAGTGCCCTGGTCTGTGTGGTAGTGACTGAGGGCCCTGGTCTGTGTGGTAATGACTGAGGGCCCTGGTCTGTGTGGTAGTGACTGAGGGCCCTGGTCTGTGTGGTAATGACTGAGGGCCCTGGTCTGTGTGGTAGTGACTGAGGGCCCTGGTCTGTGTGGTAATGACTGAGGGCCCTGGTCTTTGAAGTAATGACTGAGGGCCCTGGTCTGTATTGAAATGACTGAGGGCCCTGGTCTGTGTGGTAGTGACTGAGGGCCCTGGTCTGTGTGGTAATGTCTGAGGGCCCTGGTCTGTGTGGTAGTGACTGAGGGCCCTGGTCTGTGTGGTAGTGACTGAGGGCCCTGGTCTGTGTGGTGATGACTGAGGGCCCTGGTCTGTGTGGTAGTGACTGAGGGCCCTGGTCTGTGTGGTAGTGACTGAGGGCCCTGGTCTGTGTGGTAGTGACTGAGGGCCCTGGTCTGTGTGGTAGTGACTGAGGGCCCTGGTCTGTGTGGTAATGACTGAGGGCCCTGGTCTGTGTGGTAGTGACTGAGGGCCCTGGTCTGTGTGGTAATGACTGAGGGCCCTGGTCTGTGTGGTAGTGACTGAGGGCCCTGGTCTGTGTGGTAGTGACTGAGGGCCCTGGTCTGTGTGGTAGTGACTGTGTTTTCCAACAGGACAACGCTGCAGTTCACAATGCCTTCCTGACAGAGGACTTTTTCAGGAGAATATTGTCTCTCTTTTGGACCGTCCTGGTGTCCCCCTGATCTTAATCCAGTTGAGAACATTTGTGGATGGATGGTGGGGAAAGTTTGTAAAAATGGACGTCAGTTCTAGACAGTGGATGCCCTTGGTGAAGCCATCTTCACCAGTATCGGCAACACCTCCTGGACTTTTTTAACTGAGCCTTGAAGTACAAAATGTTGTGTTCTGGATCCACAGTGAAAAATCCATAGTTAGTAATTTTTTGATCATGATATCACAATAAAAATGTAGCAGTGATGTTTTTGACCTCTGGTTTGACTTTTAATGTATGTGGAACCTTCCTGTCAGTCTTATGGACCAATGGATTCTCCCATTTCTTCTTCTCTTGTTCTCTTTAAAGTAGAACCCAATCGTTTTTCCATATAGCCAAGGCTTGGGCTAAGGTTAATGAGTTCAACAATTACTTTGTTAATGTAGGTCCTAATTTAGCAAAAGAGATTCCCCTTATAGGTGGAAAAGAGTAAACCTTTAATTTAACTTTGAATAAATGTAACACAGTGTTTCTTGGGGGAGTTTGTGAAAGTGACATTTTACAAATATTAAAAGAATTTAAGAGCAAAAAATCTATTGATTACCATGACCTCAATATGTCACTTATAAAAGAGGTTATTTTTGTGTCCTTGGGCCATTAACATATATCTGTAACAAATCTTTTCAAACTGGTATTTTTCCAGATAAGATAAAAACAGCCAAAGTGATACCAATCTATAAAAACGGAGATAAGCAATTTGTGACACGTTACAGACCAGTTTCTTTACTGCCTCGATTTTCTAAAATTCTCGAAAAACTGTTTGTAAAGAGATTAGATTTCTTTATTGAGAAATATGGTTTATTGAGTGACCAACAGTATGGGCTTAGGAGGAACCGCTCAACATCATTAGCAGTGATGGATTTGTAGAAAGCACTGCAACAGTTGTAGATAATAAGCAGTTTGGAGTAGGTGTGTTTATTGATTTGCGTAAAGCATTTGATACGATTGATCACTCTTTACTTCTACAGAAATGTGAACAGTATGGCATAAGAGCTACAGCACAGCTTTGGTTAAGAAGTTACTTAAATAACAGGTTTCAATATGTGAGCATTGATGATATTAAAAACTATCTTAAACATGTAACCTGTGGAGTTCCACAAGGCTCAGTGTTTGGGACCAAAGTTATTTATACTTTATATAATGATATTTATACAGTAAGTAATACATTAAAATATGTTATGTTTGCAGATGATACTAATTTATTTTGTTCTGGAGGGAACATAAAGGAGTTGTTAAAAACTGTAGATATAGAATTGATAAAGTTAAACAAAAGGTTTGCTTTAAATAGCTATCGCTAAATAAAAGTAAAACTAAGTTTATGTTGTTTGGTGGTAAAAGGACTAACATTGAGGAAAAATTGAATTTAAACAATGTTGAAATTGAAAGAGTATATGAAACTAAGTTTTTGGGAGTAATAATAGATGATAAAGTTTGTTGGAAGCCTCACATAAAACATGAAAAACAGAAATTATCCAAGTCTATTTCTGTTCTTTACAGAACAAGAGATTTTCTGAATAAGAACTGCCTTCATTCACTGTACTTTTCACTTGTGATGCCTTATATGAAATACTGTGCTGAAATTTGGGGAAATGCATATAAAACGAACCTAGATCCAATAGTTAAACTACAGAAAAGAGCCATTAGGATAATAAATGAAGTTGGATACCGTGATTCTACAAATCAGCTTTTTATAAGATCACACACATTAAAATTTCTGGACATAGTATATTCAGAAACAAGAGAAATTATGTTTCGAGTGGTAAATAAGACAATTCCTGTTTGTATTCAAAAAATGTCTAAGCTAAGGCAGGAGATTTATAACTTAATGGGGTTGCTAATGTTTGAAACTATTGTCAGAACTAATCTCAAGTACAGATGAGTGTCAGTTTTGGGTGTAAAATTATGGAATGGACTAAACGATGAAATAAAGATGTGAAATTCTATGTTAGTTTTCAAGAAGAATTTAAAATCTAAAATTATTAAAGGTTACAATGAAATTAGATTGAATTCGATTTTTCAGTTTAAGCTATTGTGTTTTGGAATACTGTACTAATACTGATGTTTTATTGTGAATTATTCAGTTTATCCTACGATGGTACAGGATAGGCAAAAATAAGCCTTGGGGCTTCAGCCTATTCCTTTTTCGGTTGCTGTCTGATAATTTTTTTTTTTTTTTTTGTAAAAACATGATTTTATTTTTGTTTTTAAACCGAAATAAAGCATTCATTCATTCATTCATTGTGCTTGAGGGGGTTGAGGTTTTGCATGCATTGTTACAGAACAAGCTAAGACGCACTTCAAAAAATAGCTGAAAATGGCTTGGAGTTGCAAGGGTTAATGACTGATTATTTCTTAAATAATAATAGATGATAACTGAGGATAAATGATAACAAATTATTTTTAAATGCTTAAAATGGTCTAAATGCTGGAAAATTATGAACATTAAACAATTAAATGTAACATTTATTGTTTAATTTTCCGCTTAAGATTGTTTTTTTTTTCTCTGTTTGAGGCTTATTTGTGCCTTTAAACAGAACAACTTGGCTCTAAAGAGTAGAATTGGTCAAATTTTTTGCCATTATATATATATATATTTTTTTTTTTTTTATTTGTCTGACATATGCTTGGTAAAAGAAACTGTGCAGAGCTGGTGTCATGTAGGGTGCTTTGTAGAGTCTTGCAGCGGGGCCCAAAATTCCTGTCAGCGCCCCTGTGCTGAAATTTAGTTCAAAGAAATTAGAAAAACGGGATGAATCCACTGTTTTGGTGCTCGCTTGAAGCTTTTTTACAGTTTTGTTTGGCCTGTGCTTGATTATTGATTGGTAACTGATCGATGAGTTGTCCGGACAGGTGCAGGTGTTCTGTTTACCTGCAGTGTGTCCGTCTCTTTAAAGCTGTGGTCACATGTCCAGCTGTGTCCCTCCTCTCTCTGAAGCCAGTGTGTGTGTGTGTGTGTGTGGGGGGGGGGGGGGGGGGTGTCGGGGTGTGTGTGTGTGTGTGTGTTGTCATAGTAAACCGGCTCCGGCTCCGCGTCCTCTCCGTGTCTCGGTATAAAAGCTCCAGGAGGAGAGGGGGGGATGCCAGCCCGCTGATCACCGGGAGAAGATGCCGCTGCTCGGTGTGATGCTGCTGCTGGCGGCCGCTGCGGCTGCGGACCTGCCCGGGACCGGCGCTCCGGGACTCGGCTTCTCCCCGCCGATCTCTCCCTCCGCCCCGCCGCTGCTGCTGCTGCATACGCCCCGGGAGGAGTACGGGGCTCCCGGTGTAGCCTTGGCCCGGTCGGCGGCGGAGGAGCCGGCCAGTCACGGGGAGGAGGAAGCGGAGGGGGGAGGAGATCTTCATCATCACGGCGGAGGGTACAAGATCGTCCAGTGGGAGTGGAGCTACGTCCAGACCCCGTACATCATCGCGACATGGTTACTGCTGGCCAGCCTGGCCAAGATCTGTAAGTCCTGCTGCTCCGTCCCACTGGGTCTGTACTGAGTCTGTACTGGGCAAACTGGTAAAATGAGTTACTGGTCAGTCCTTGACTTTAACTGGGAGAGCAAACCTTCACCAAGGTAGCTCACATATGTCTGTTCCATCTATAAGCAATAGTTCATGATAAAGTTTCCATCATAATCTGATTCATGACCCTGAAAACCTTCACCTCGCTCTCAGAATCATGTTGATATCGTTCATCAGACGTTATTGAGCAAAAACCATCAATCACTAATGGAGGTTAACTGGATCACCACCAAAATCTAATCATTGGCCATTGTTGGCCATTACCAACATCTCCTGAACATTTCATTAAAATCCGTCCTGTAGTTATTAATCTTGCCAGCAAACAAATAAACAAATGCTGACAGAAACATGACCCCCTTGGTGGAGGTAATTATCACTCTCTTGGTCATCTAGAGCAGGGCTGGGCAACCCTTGACCCCAGGGCTACATGCTCACCCATCAAGTCAGTTTTTAAATGTCCATAAATCGTAAAGAAAACATGACAAAGTCTGGCGTGTAAAAATGAAAGATAGAGATACAGTATTTCCATATTATTCTGAAATGTTTGGTATCGTTCATGAGGCATTGAAACAACAAATAGTAGCTGACATCGTTGAGTTGAGTGATCATCAAAATTTCAGTTTACTTTTGCTGTGCTCAGCGCAGGTCGACGTAGCCAAAGCTGAGAAAGTGTGACATTTCTGGGCCCTCTAATTGTGGACGGATTTTAAATGTTTGCCAACGTAGACGTAACACTTGTCTCAGGAGAACTTTGGTCTAACGTAGCCTGGCGCCGCTGAACATTGATGTCACCCAACAAACAGCCGTATAAAGCAGCCGTGTTTGCCTTTTCGCCACATGCAACTGCAGCTTGTCTCAGTATTCTGACACCATAGAGAGATTTCGAAAGACGCAGTCCCTTCAGTTGTACAACAGGAGTCCAGTTCAATGGAGGAACTGCTGGACCCGACAGAGCTGATGTATGTTGAACTACGAGCAGGCAGGTCCCAACGCTCGCCAACGCAGCTGTAACTGAGGCGTTAACTGGAAGCGGGGGTCAGCTTTTGCTGGTGTGTACAAGGATGTTGGATCAAACACTGATGAATTAATTCTGATGAAAGTTATATTCTTCTTTTTGTGGAATTAATGAATCATAAATCTTAATTTGAGGCTACCTGCCCTTGGCAGTGAGTAAAACTTTCACATTTCCCTCTGAACACCCAACGTTCCCCATCCCTGATTTAGAAAGTCTTAAAAACAAGCCTGATGTTGACCAGGGTTGATTGTCAGACTTCACTCATGTTTAGTAGGCCACTGATTATCAAAACATCTTTTCGTACCAGAATTGGACGGTTGTCAGTTATTATTACAACCATGTGGTCTGTCGTGCTTGTAGGCCAAGTCTCTGCTCGTCACTCTGTGATCGCCTGATTATAATAATAATAATAATAATACATTTTATTTAAAAGCGCCTTTCACGACACCCAAGGACGCTGTACAAGATTAAAACAATAACAACAAAATCAACAATATAAAAATCATAAAATCAACAATAATAATAAAAACCATCAGTAGCAAAGCACAACAGGTAGTGAGAGGAAATGGGAAGAGGAGGTATGTTATTGTCAAGTGGGGTAAGCAGACCTGAACAGGTGGGGTTTAAGTCTGGATTTAAACAGAGACAGGGAGTCCAGGTTTCGGAGGTCTGGTGGGAGAGAGTTCCAGAGCTGGGAGCAGAGCGACTGAAGGCCCTGCTCCCCATGGTGCTGAGGCGGGCAGTGGGCACAGTGAGGTGGATGGTGGAGGAGGATCTGAGGGAGCGGGCTGGAGTGGCGATGTGGAGGAGGTCAGACAGATAAGGCGGGGCGAGGTTGTGGATGGCTTTGAAGGTGTACAGAAGGATTTTGAACTCTATTCTATGCTTGACCGGGAGCCGGTGGAGGTGCTGAAGAATGGGGGTGATATGATGGTGTGAGGGGGTCTTAGTGATGATACGGGCAGCTGAATTCTGGACCAGTTGGAGTTTATGGAGGGACTTTTGGGGGATTGTACCCGACTGAAAAAAATCCAGTTGCCTGAGAGAGAGACTGCACTATTGAATGATTTATTTGTTCAATTTTTTTTTTTAACCTTTCAGCTGTTTTAGGAGTTCTAAAGAAAATTATGTCAACTATTTCAGAGAGCAGGGCATTAATCCACTATTAAAATGCTTTGATAAATTGATTTGTGTCAAAATTTAATTTTAAACCTGCAGCTGGATTTTTGATACTCCACATCTGTCAGCAGGTAAATCTGTCAAGTAAAGCTTTGAGCTGAAACCGTTGTGCCGCTGTCAGAAAATAACGGAGCTTTTCAACATTTTCAGGAAACGTTTTTCCGCTGAAGTGCTCTGAGCCTCAGTTTTAGAGCACTTCTTGTTAGTGGTTAATGTTCCTTCGCTGTAAGCAGTGACTTAAAGGCTAACCAGGAAGTGACGAATACACTCGCCACAAGAAGCAGGAACCAATAACAAAGAGCCTGTCCCTGCTGAGACTGGGTGAGAGGCGGGGTACAGCCTGAACCAGTCGCCAGTTGATTGCAGGACCACATAGAGACACACAACGCTCACGCTCACACTCACACCTGAGGGCGATTTGAGTCCCTGTTAAACTAAAAAGCATGTTTTTGGTCTGTGGGAGGAAGCCGGAGTGCCCGGAGAGAACCCATGCATGCACCAGAGAACATGTAAACTCCACACAGAGAGGCCCTGACCGACACGGGGATCGAACCACTGACATTCATACTGTCAGGCACATGCACTACCTGCTGCACCACCGTGCTGCCCACTAACAAGCTAATGATAAAAAACAGTTTCTGTTCTCTAAGATTCATCCAGAGGAACTATCGTTACAACCATACGAGGACGCTCTTGAAAATGAGATGCCACATCTCAAGGCGTTTAATGAATTTATATTCAACAAATATGGAGCTATATAAATAAAGGCTGATTGATTGATTGATTGATTGATTGATTGATTGATTGATTGATTGATTGATTGAGAAGGACATGTTTGCAAAGGAACGTTATGCAAACACACGGCAATGATATTAATGATTTGAAAGAATTAGAGGCAACATGTTGGTTCAGACTGGGAAATGTCTTTCATTTTGTGTGCACTGATAAATGCTGCTGCAACCATCAGAGAAACATGTGTTTTTTTTCTTTATCGTCACAAACGCATCAGCGTTACAAATGTTCTTGAAAGTCATGATGTTATTTAAAGTTACATCGTCGTGTTCATCATGACCAAATCCTGATCATTAGCTCCTGCACTATAATGAGAAACCCTGTCTCTGTCTGTCTGTCTGTCTGTCTGTCACCCTCCCCCTGTCTTTAAGTTAAACATTTTACACATCGAGCCTCAGCACACACACACACACACACACACACACACACACACAGACACACTGTCATGTTTTCTGGACAGCTGGTGACTCACTGTGCTGCAGAACAATGAGACCCTGTGCATGCTGTTAATTAAGGTGGTCATGTTACCCAGACACCCCCCCCCACACACACACACTGACGCTCTGTCCATTCTTCTGAATCTGAGTCCAGTCTTCGGTCATCATGTGCGGTCAAAACCAGACCAACAAAGAAAACTAAAGTACCACTCAGATTTTAAACAGAAATCAGACTCATGAGTAAATCTGAAAGATGCACAAGAAATTAAATATTCTTCTTTTTGACTGTGAGGGACCAAACAGTAAAGCAGGGTAAACTACACTTGTACAAGGACCAGTTTTTGTTTCTTGACATACACTATGGGGCCATATTTACAAAGAGATTACAAATTCTAGATGTTTTGTTAGAATTAATATAATTTTTTTTTCCAAACTGAGTGTTTAATTAGGCTTTAAAGGTGAGATCAGTCCTTAACATCCATATCCTTATGCAGCAAGTCATTTGGGGCTGGTGCAGGTTCTCCGTCACATTTTCTGGGGATTTCATATTTTCCATCACTGGGTTTGACTTAGAGCCCGTTTATGCAACAACACTGTCACCAGAAACAGAAAAGTTTTTCCTTTGTGTTTTCAAAAGCGCTCTGCATTCACACAGAGACGGTGTGAAAATGATGCACGTTCACACAGATCCTCAAGAATGACTGAGAACACAGTATCTCGCATGTCAGGCCAGCAGTTGGCGATGAGACAAGCAGGAAATGACAAGGCACTACATACATCAGCATTAACCAAAAACTCAAGACAGTAAAATAATAATGCAATATGCATAATAAAACATGGGGACCACCTCCATTTCAAATAAGGAGTCAACAAAAAATCCATTCCCTGAATGATGAAAGTAGTGCTAAAAATAGTGTAAAATGCAGTTACAATACTTAGAGAAAAAAAAAAAAAACTAAAAGCAAAATAATAGGTCCCCTGGTTGAAAAAAGTTCAGACAATTTATTTTTCACACAAAGTTTGTGTTTTGGTTGCTTTGGGGTTTAAACTTTTTTCAATATTTTCTAAATACGACATCAATATGGCTTTGAAAACAATAATATTTGTTTGTTGCGTAGCAAATTTGGAACAGTGAATATAAAATTTGGCTATAATTATGAGAAGGCTGATCACATACATTTTGTCTGGGCTTATTTTCTGATTTTTACACAAATAAAAACTAACCAAATCCCCCCCATGACATCAGCAGACTTGGTTCAACCCAATGAGCTGGCAGTTTAAAAGTCCCATCAGCCCTCGGCCACACCTGTTACCTCCAACTGTAAAAACCTGTAAGAACAAATCAGAGTTTAGCGGAGCTGAACAATATTATAACTGCAGATGTAGGGGTTGCTGTTGGCCAAAGGGGGGTTACATCCAGTAGAGCTGGGCAATAAATCAAATTTTAATCAAGATTACAGTTACTGCCTTTGCAGTAATGAAAACTGAGTAATCAAGGTGCAAAGATAACTCTGCCACATGACATGTTGAACTTGTTTTCTTTTACTGTTATTATTGTTTGCATTATTTTGAGATATTTTTATTTTACATGTATATTTCTTGCCCTGCAATCGACTGGCGACCGGTTCAGGGTGTACCCCGCCTCTCGCCCAATGACTGCTGGGATAGGCTCCAGCCCCCCGCAACCCCGAAAGGGATAGTCGGTATAGAAAATGAATGAATGAATGAATGTATATTTCTTTGTCTGTCTGTGTCAGAAGCATGTACTATACCTTCAATGAGAGTATGTGGTGCATGTTTTAATATCAGAGAGTGATCATGTCTCATAATCACCATCTCAATATCTACTTAAACAATCCTGATTATGATTTCTTTTTATGATTTATCAGGCAGCCCTATTTCCCATGTGTTGAAGCTCTTGGCTTGTGCAGACGGGCCTGGCTCAGTTCCATTTCTTGCATGTCTCTCGCAGCCCTCGTGATTCTAACCACTCTCTCTTCACCACCAATAATAGCAAAAAGCCCCAAATATATATACATATATATATATATATATATATATATATATATAGACATATTTAAAGTAGCAGCTGTAATCTTGACCTCTGCAATAGTCTTATAGCAGGTTGTCAGTCATATGACTCACAGCACATCATGAAGGAGAAGATATACTTTATTAATCCCTCATGGGGAAATTTAAGTCTTTACACTCTGTTTTTGAGGCAAAGTGTAATAAACACGACTAAAACACAAAAGCACTAACAGGTCATACGTTCATGTAATTGATGGAGAGATGGCAGAGTGATGACTTAAGTTTAAGTTTTGACAACTTTATTTCAAGAAATCAGACCAACTTTACATAAAAAACCTTAATAATAATTTGATTAAGTTCATCAAGACTTTCTGATTGATGGTGGTGCTGAGAGATCCAATATAATGTTTCACATAAGAGGACTGCATTTGTCTGGAAAACTTAACTTAAAATAGCAATATGTAAGGCAGGAGCAAAAGATATCACAATATTAATTTTTACGGATATTGTTCAGCACTAGTTTTTTTCACTTTGGACATGACTGCAAAATACAAAATTACAAACTCCATGAATTTGTAGTCATGAAACTTTATCTTTCTTTTTCCCCAAACACAATTAACTGTGAGCTTTGAGTCACCAGTCAAACGCTTCACACAAAACACAGCATCACTGTGTTTAAACAGAAATATGGCCCACAGAGTTCACCCAACTTTTTAGATGATTCAGTTGATTCGATTTGATCGTTTTTTTATTTGATTAGCATTTAAAATCCCCCCTAATGAAATACAAAAGAAAATGAATTAAATTACTTCTACCACATAATGCAACAAGGGACAAAGCTGGTCAGAAAGGTGTAGGCTGGAGCGCGTGCTTATTATGTCTACTCTTTTTACAAAAAACATCTTCAGCTACAGCGTAAGGCTAAAGAACGAGCAAGCCTTCAAACATCTGAGAGAAGAAATTAAATAAATAAAGTTCCATAGCAATAATCCAACCAACATTTCAGTAATTTCATTATTATTATTATTCCTACCTGATTTATAGTTTTGTTGTCATTTAAACATGTTTTTAAGTGAAGAAAGTGAAGTACACCTTTTAATTAATTGTCACAACAATTCCAGAAGTGAACGTCTCTAACACAAACGTCTCTGCTGTATATTTGTTCTTATCTTAGTTTTATTGAAAAAATCTGTTCCCCTAAAGTCATATCGACTCTCTGATTTCAAACAGCTTCTGAGTACTGCAGCAAAGTCAATTATTTTGTGCCTTATACAATATCTGTACTATTTTAAATTCAGCAAAATCATAAAATTAAAGGGTATTTAAATGAATAAACAAAGCGTTTGTTGGTTCTATGAAGGTTGATTGATTAATAATTCTTTTTGCTCTTTTCGGCAACTTAACAATAGGAAGAGTGTTACTGTTATATGTATTTCTCCATACTGCCACACAATAACTAATATGTGGGAGTAACAAAAACCAATAAAGTGCGTATAATGACTGCTTGTTAAGGACATCCTTTTCTTTATAAAATATAGCGACAGTTTTGACATTTTAGTTGTCAAATTATTTATGACATGAAAAAGTGTTCATGAAAATGCATTTTCTACGACATGATTCAAAGAATATCAAACTAACTTTAACTCAAACTCTTCTCCAACAGTTTATTTGACTGATGATAAATAAACTGAAGTCTCCCTCTGAACCTTTGTTTTCTGAACACTGTGTCTCCGTGCAGAAACTGTTCATGTTGAGCAGCTGAATGTCCCCGTCTACCATCTGGTGTGTAGGAGGTTCAGCTGTGTGTGGAGGTGTGTGTGCATGTTCATGTGAAGACTCTAACCTGTGTGTGTGTTCAGTTGGTTTATAGAAAGTTTCTCTGGGAAAGAACTGGCAGCATTTCATTACCATAGTCTGTAGATTATACTGGATGAAGCCTGAGCGATGTCAGCTGTTTGTTGGGCTTTGGGGGCTTCTCCACAGTGGCCGCCATGTCGAAAACTGTCTCTCAGACTTACTGTTGATAAGCCCACAGCTGAACATAGATGAGAAATGAGAAAACGAACCCCTCTTCATCGTGAAAACACAAACTATCCCAACAAAAACAGCGTTTGGAAACAGCTTGTATATATGTTTAATTCATTTCTTGCCGTCACTTGGGTTCAAATATTTGAGTTTGATGGCTGCTACAGTGAGTTCAGACCACCAATGGCAGTTTCACTCTGGTTGCTTGTTACTGCCAGCTTGGCTCGAGACGCTGTGGCTTTCATACCAGGCGTGTGTTGTCATAGCTCTACCTCTCAACACATTTCACCTCAATAAAAACCTTTGATAGAAAGTTAGGAAGAAACACAATAAACCTCTTAACAAGTAAGTTGAATCATGGAATAGCTGACATGGAAAAACTTCTCAGTAAAAGCAAACAAGCTGAGTTTCTCCACAGAAAGGGCCAACAGAGCTTTAATTCTGAAAGGCACAGACAGGTGACATAGTCTACCTCTCTGCACATACACACTTATATTTTGTTTTTAGTTTAATTTATTTGATCAGTATTTACATTTTTCATGTTCATTCACATATCAGCTGAAACAAGATCAATATGGCACACTATTTTTAGATTTTCCATCTGTTTTGGCAGATACAGGCACAAGGCTCGTGGAAAAAAAGCCTTCCAGTCAAGATTTTCTGATTGGGAGAGACGGACGAGAGACATGAGGCTCAAACTGTTAGTCTGAAAGCACTGACCTGATAACATGCTGGCCAAAATGAAAACACACATTGTCATTCAGGAAAACCACATCCAGTGTGAAACTGCAGTAATGTTGAAAAACCCCACCAGATTTCACATGCTGCACACCCCTGATCCACCTGCACTGGACACATATCATTGTTACTGACGCATGAAGTGAATAACTGATCATCTCTTCATCATGGGTCCTGTCAGTGGGATATGTCAGGCAGGTCTTCACACTGAACTGCTGTTTGTATCACTAAAGCATTGGCTTCATATTTCAACTCTGCAGTTTGGCTCTTGTCTTTAAGTCAGACCCTTTGTTGGGACAGTTTCTGCCAACCTTATTTGTTTTCTGTGTTCCTCATCCTCATTTTTAGCTGTTCAGTGAGAGAGATGTTCAGCAGGGTCAGAAGGAGAATTCATGCTTCATTCAAGTCTGAGTCAGAAACCAGGAATTTAAAGCTTGTGTGGTTGAAATGAAAAGAGTCAGACAGCCAACAGAGAGAGCGAAGCATTGTCACATTTCTGCTCAGCTGCTGCAGGATTCAGTGTTTCAGAGAGAAGCTTCAGTCTGCAGGAACTTTTCAGTTCTCCTGTTCATGAAGTGGGACATTTGTAGAGGCAAAAAATGCACAGGTGGGACAAAAAAAACGATGGGCTTGTTAAAGGACCCACATAACTGTGCACAAACCACAGCGGACGTGCTTGTAAGTAGGTCAACAAAACAACACACCTCTGCAGTGGTTTGTGCCCTGCGGTTTAGATTTGTATGTTTTTCTTTCAAAAGTTACATAAAGTGCTAATCTTAGTCTAAAAGTAAATAACGTGACATAATGCAGTAAAAGAAAGAGTCACAGCAAGCACACAGGACCGTTTAGAGTTTATCTGATGACTGTAGGCAGAGGCAGCTAACACTTCCCATTGACTCTCAGTGTTTGAGCTAAGCTAATTAGCGGTGGGTGAGCTCTGTCCGTCTCTTCCTTGTTACTGCAGCACAGTCTAAAGAATGGTGTCTATTTCCTGTCATGTATTGAGGCAAGTCATGAAAACAAAATAATGTTGGTTTATCCCTTTAAAGTCATGGAGACTCAAGCTCGTCCTTTTCTTGTGACCACAGCACTTTTTACAAGGTGGCTTACATTTTGTTCGTAACAGCGTTGTAGTAGCACCCGCCTACTACATTATATGATTGGCCTGTCATGGTTGTGATTGATGGATTGATCGTCCAATCACCTGCTGGTTATGCTTTTGAAAGGCTCTGCCCATCCCCAAACACTTTCTGTGAGCTCTTTGTCGGATGAAAATGCCCCTGTGTTTAAATAAAATTATAACTGTGATCATAATTCTGAGCTCAGTATTGATCAAAATAGTTTGGATCATTAATTTGGCCCAAATTTTTCATCCCTAATCGGTATGTATGATGGGGAGTGTGGCATGAAACCAAACAAGAAACAAAAAAGGAAAGAATTAAGATGATTAGGTAGATACAGGAGCAGAAGCAGAGGTCTGACCGCTGCAGTGTTTGATGTTTTTGTGTCCTCGTGCTGATTTACGAGGCGTGTCACTCATTCATCTGTGTGTGTGTAGGTGTGTGTCATCCATTTATCTCGTCGTGACTCACTATTGACCTTAAAAAATGAATTTCTAACTACCTACCCGAGGTCATGTCCTGCATCATGTTAAATGGGACATACGTGCCGACCAATCAGAGAGGACATGCTCTGACTCATCACCCTTGAGACCCAGGCTGAACTCAGGTGTTCCAGGTGTAAAATGAGTCATGACTCAGCATCTGCAGCTCCGCTCTTATTTCTGCTGCAGCTGACTTCAGGAGGAGTCATGAAAAGTGGAGGCAGCTCTGAGTGTTAGACTGAGGGGAATCATCGTCTCCTCTGGCTCCATCACAGCTCTGCTTTAAATTCATGTTTCTGTCAACGTACGCCATGTTTTTACCTCTGACTGGGATGTTAGAGAGATGTACTGGAGGAAAAGAAGCTGCTTTTATGCTGCTCTCTATTTTTATCCCCACCCAAGGAGGTTGTGTTTTTTGCAGGCGTTTGTCTGTCTGTCCATCTGGGAGCAAAATAACCCAAAGGTTGGAAATGTATTGTGATGACGTATTAATTATCCGCAGTTATGAAGATTTCTGAGAGTATTTACTGCAGGAGTATCAGTCTGTATGTCACACATATTGGCCCCCTACTTTGATACTTCATCTGATAAGGTTACTGTTAAAAATACATTTTTCTTTGCATCCTTCAAACAACTTTCCCAAAAATGTAACTTCCCAAGTATTCAGTTTTTTCAGATATTTGCAGCATAGACCTTTATTCAGTCTTGGGTTCAGAACTATCAAAGAGCACCAGATGCAAGCATGCAGAATATTTTATTTTACCTGTGCCCACCTTGCAAAGGTTTACCTCAGAGAAATCTATTACAAACTGACAACAGGACAAAGACAGTTCGATAAAATTAAAGCTGACTATTTACCAGATCTTAGCCTTACATTGTTTAAGGATGTTTTGGAAACCCTCCTCAGACACATTAAATTTATCATCCTTCTGTGCCCACCACCACCTGCTGCAGTTTAAAATTGTGAACAGGGTTCACATTTCCAACTAGAAGTGCTCCAAGAGTATAAACCCCCAACACTGTCGGGTTAGTTATCGTCCAAAATGTGGAAAACTGCCCTGTCTCACACTGTCAACAGACCCTAGAAAAACCCGTATCAGATCACAACCAAAGTGGAATCACTTTTCCCTTGTGCCATGACCACATTCCCAGAAAATGTCATCAACATCTGTTGAGGAGTTAAAGAGTTATTAGTGAAAATGTGGAAAACGGCCCCAACTCAGAATGTTAAAAGTCCTAAAAAATTCCTGGATCCGCATCTGGATTTGGATCACAACCAAAATCAAGTCACTTCTTCCCTCTGCCATGACCAACATGCCCTGAAAATGTCATCAAATTCTGTTCATAACACTTTGAGTTATTCTGTTCACCAACAAACAAACACCTCTTTGTTTGGAGGTAATGGTCTCATTTTAGCCCACGGTGAGCCCTTGATGTGACAAATGCAGATAATGAGGTTTCCCTTGTGCTCATGTTTTGGACGTATCACAGAATGTATTCCAGTTAGTGACAGTTTCTCTGTCCTTTAGGAAATCTTCTTTTGTTTTTTGAAATGGTTGTTGTCGACAAAATGCACAGATTGGTTTTTATGTCAGTGCACATTTTGCATGTAGAGCAGCTTTTCCCAAACTCTCCTTTGGAAAAGGAAAGCACAGTCTAATCAAACATCTTCATCAGGATGAAACACAGAGCTGAATACATCCTGTGACTGGAACATAATTCTGTCTTTTTCTCTTCAGTGTTCCACTTCTCTCAGCGCTTCACCACCGTGGTCCCTGAGAGCTGCATGCTGATCCTGCTCGGCCTGGTCCTCGGCGGGGTCGTCCTCATAGCCAATAAGAAGCAGCTTTACCAGCTAGAGCCCGCCCTCTTCTTCCTCTTCCTGCTGCCCACCATCGTAGGAGATGCAGGGTACTTCATGCCAGCCCGTCTCTTCTTTGACAACCTGGGGGCCATCCTGATGTACGCCGTGGTGGGAACGCTGTGGAACGCCTTCTGCACCGGATTCTGTCTGTACGCCGCCAAACTGCTCGGGGTCATAGGTCAGTGTAACAATGCTGATAATGAAAGGCCTGATGTCTGACAAGCTCTCATTTATAACCTCTATAACCCTGACATTTGTGTGAAAGCTTGTTTGCCTGA
Source organism: Cetoscarus ocellatus (assembly GCA_037902135.1). Classification (NCBI taxonomy): domain Eukaryota; kingdom Metazoa; phylum Chordata; class Actinopteri; order Labriformes; family Labridae; genus Cetoscarus; species Cetoscarus ocellatus. Next base: position 788,530 of record JBAMNC010001884.1, read on the forward strand.
CAGTTCAGTGTTTTTAACAAAGTCCAGTAAGTTTAGTTTAGCATACATTTTATCTGAAAAACAAAGGAATTGTTCTTTTTACTGTTGAAATTGTTTCTAATGGACTGGAAACATATGACTGCAGGGTTGTGCAGGTAGCTTATAATTATCCTTATTTATAGATACTGTCACATGACAACATAGTAATTATGAGGAGAGAAAAAGAGACAGATGTCAGATGTGCAAGAGGAAAGACCAAGTCTGTTACATGTAGATGAGGGTTAAAGGTGATGAGAAGGTTCAATTATTCACCAGTGGGACAGTTTTTTTGTCCAAAGCCCATAAGGAGTATTTTAAATGTACTTTAAAAATAAAATATAAAATTCATGTCAAAGTCCATCACGTATAAGACATATATTTCAATCAATTAGTCTTTATATGTGAAGCTCCAGTTCATAACAGTGTTATCTCAAGACACTTTACAACAGAGCAGGCTGAAGACAATCTCTTCGTTTATAGATACACAGCCATCCACACGATGCTGTGCTGGGTGTGTGGGCGAAGGAAGGGAGGTGAGCAGAGACAAAGGGTTAAAGTAAGAACTAAAGCTAGTGACAGATCCATGGGCCAATCATAGACCTGTCTTTGTCATATTTGTCTCTGCTGAATATAAATTAATTAGAGGTTAGCCCCTTGAGGTGCAACATCTGGTTTTCAGGAGGGTCCTCGTGTCTGTATGATTGTAGTGACAGTTTTTATAGAAGTGTAATCATTAATAATCATGAAAAGAGGAATCATCTAATATTAACATAAGACACAACATAATGATTATCTCACATCCGCGGTCACTCGAGGTCGAGTATGACAGTCCTCGTTCTTGGTTCTTGTGGGTCTTCAGGTGGGCGAGGAGGCTGATCTTGGAGCTTCGTGCTTTGTTTCAGTGTGGGCAGGGGTAGACCTGAGGGTTGTGGATTTGTTTTGGGCCTTTCTGGTGGAAGCCCTCGTTTTCTGAGTCTGTGTTTGTCTTCTGCAGCACGCTGGAGGTCGTAATTGTAACGTGTGGCTCTCTCGGACAAGCTGCTCTTGGCTGCTGCGTCCTCCCAGGTTTTAGGGTGTGCTACGCACCCGTCTAGGGGGAAAGTACTTAACATATTTAAAAGGGAAAAACGGAAAAAAGGAAATCACTCTCGGTCTCCAAATCTTAAATAACCAAACAATTATCAGAGTTTAAACAATTTATTTACGAAACAAAAAAAAAAAAACAAGCCAAAGGCAAAAAGGTATTTACAAGAAAACAAACTAAAAAGCCGAGATCTTAAACCAAAGGGTACAAAAACAAAAGGCAGCAAAGGCTGGCACTCAGCATATGGATTTACCCGAAAACTACCAACAAACTAACTAACACAAAAAAACAACTAAGAACTACCAATCACAATTACACAGTTAACTAAGTTCACGAAGTTTGGAGGCCGACAGTGACGAGGAGCTGCTGTCAGAAAGACGCAGACCTCCATCTGCTGACGGAGGCTGTTTGAGTATGAAGCCGGTCCTCTGGGGCCAACGGCAGGGCCGATCACCCCCGGCCACCTGAGTGCTGCTGCAAAGATCCTCCTGTAGCAAGAGCACTCACTCCCTCACACACTCTCACTCACTCACACACAACACTCCACAGGAGAGAGCATCTCCACAAATACTAACCCTATACAGCCAGGGCCGTAACAGGGTGTGTGTGACACTTTCTTAGGTTTGCCTTGACGTCATCTTTATCTTTGGTTTTTCCTCCCTGGGACACATCCAGTGAGGAGAGGGGAGTACAGGGCCTGTGTAGGCAGGCAGGAGTCCGGCATGCGGACCACATGGCCGGTCCATCTGAGCTGGTTTTGAGTGATGATGGTGGAGATGTCGGCCTCCTCCAGGACACTGGTGTTGTGGCGTCTGTCTTCCCAGGAGATGTTTAAGATGTTTCTGAGGCACCCTGGGCTGGTCAGGGCCTTTCTGTGTGGAGTTTGCATGTTCTTCCTGTGCATGCATGGGTTCTCTCCAGGTGCTTATTTTCAGCCTGTTTTTAGTGACATACAGTCCACACCTTTCCATTTAGCAAATTATATTTTAATGTAGGACCCAATTACTGCCAATGATTGAAAATGTGGCCCTGTGATTGACTGGTGACCAGTTCACACCCAACGTCAGCTGGGATAGGCTCCAGCCCCCATGACCCTGACAGGGATAAGTGGCATAGATAATGAATGGATGGATGTATTAGTGTGGAGTCCAATTGGGCTCTAGGGCTGAGTTAAGAGATGAAGTTCAAGTAAGAGAATATTAATCTATAAAATCATAAGGCATACAAATTACACAGAGCAAACTCAACTGCAAGGGCAAGTAAATCATTTTTACCAGAGTCAACACAACTTCAACACCAGGCAGATTAATGACCACAAAAATGGAAAAAAGTACCATAAATGGGCCACACTAGCAGTATACTGTCTTGTAATGCACAAAATAAAAACATTTTAAAAACATAAGTCGGTACAGGAAGAGATCATTTGGATGAGATGAGTGTGAAAGACCTGCTTCAACACTGAGTCCATCTAGAAGTCAAGTTGAAGTTACTCAGGTCAGATAATAGACTGTCTGACTGTGGCTGTTGCAGGAATGATGTTTTTGTGGTTTTTGGTAACTGACTTGTTCTGTCATTTTGGCATGACTGCATGTAACTTCAAACATTGAATGAATAAAAAATACTGAAATAAAATAATGAAAATGAGCCAACAGCAGGTCAGTACAGAAAGAGTGTTTTAATAAGTTTCTCTGAAGAGCTTTGAGATATTAAAACTCCTTGCTTTCCATTAGGACGGAGGAAATCACGAGTTTTGTTGAATTGAAGTTGTCAAAACATCTAAACCAGTCTTTATTCTGTGTCTCCAGACGAGCGCGTGCAGGCAGACCTGATGGACTTCCTGTTGTTTGGAGCATTGATCTCTGCCGTCGACCCGGTGGCGGTTTTGGCCGTGTTTGAGGAGGTTCACGTCAATGACATGCTCTTCATCATCGTGTTTGGAGAGTCTCTGGTGAACGACGCCGTCACAGTGGTGAGACACACACACACACACACACACACACAGCACTTAGAAACACAAACAGCACGTAAACACATGACGGCAGGTCAGTCTATAAGCTGCTATAGCAACAGCTTTACAGCTTACAAGGTCAAAAAAGAGCTCGACAAACAGTTGACTGTGTGACTGTGTCCTTCATGTTCCCCTCAGCGGTATTTACTCCACTGCCATGTGCACGCTGGAGAATTTGTAGTAATACGTAACAGTTGGACCTGGAGGAGCTGTAATCAGAATCAGAATCTAGATTAATGCCAAGTAGGTTTTTAAATAGCAGGAGTCGCCTGTTTGGGTGCATAACAGTAAACACCACGACGAACTGATCGTAGTTTCCTAATACCTAATCAGTTGTTGTAGTTTTTACTCCTACAGAAGGATCAACTAAATCAAATACATGGTGGTTACACAGCACACATGTATCAGTGTGACCTTCACAAACAGTCATGGATGACCTGCTGCTGTGGACCTGCTCCACTCCATGAGCTCCATCCTGATCAACATCAACAGAAATGACTTTGTTTTGAACAAAGCATTTTTAATTATTAAAAAAAACACATAACAAAAACTATTACATCATTATATTAATCAACATCATTCCTCTCCATTATCTCTCATTATAGATGGTAATTTTAATATTAGATTGATCTGTCTATCCATGGTTTTTATTGATTATACATCCATAGATTAGATTAGATAGAACTTTAATTAAGACTCCCTCAGGAAAATTAAGATTCCAGTAGCACCATTATAGCAGATAAAAAGATATATAAAAAAGATAGATATAAACAGAAATGTAAAAAAATATTAACATAAATAAATATGAATAAAAATAGAAATATGGCTACTGGCTGGCTACTACTGCTCCCTCCCGTCTTCAGTCTTCCTGTTACTTCCCCCGAGTGAGGAGCTGGACAGTCTGATGGCCTGAGGACAAAAAAAAGTAACTGTCTTTACGGCCATAGAGACATGAGGTCCCTCTGGAAATGAGATGCTACATCTCAAGGGGCTACCTTTAATAAATTATATTCATCAAAGACAAACATGGTGCTGTATAAATAAAGGTTAACTGATTGAATTTATATTCAGCAGAGAGAGATGTGATGAGGACAGATTTATGATCTGGGCGTCCGTGGGTTTGTTTCTATCATAAACTCTTATTTTTAGTCTCTTTGTCTCTGCCTGGATGGATGTATGTGTATATACAAATATATATATTATATGTATTTGTGTATGTATATGACGAGTTTGTCTTCAGCCTGCTCTGTTGTAAAGTGTCTTGAGATAACACTTGTGATGAATTGAAACTATACATATGAAGATTGATTGATGGCTGATTTACATTCCTGCTCAGTTTCTAAAGTTCCAACATTCCCTGACCTGATTTATTTTAATCAGTGTTTGACTGGAGGAGACATAGATTTAGTGAGCCGAAGTGTCTTTTTATAATGTGGTACGAGTGTGTCTAACAGTTCAGCTGCTGAACAGTGAAAAGAAGAAAAAGTGAAGGGCCATATTTAGTTTAAAGGGCCAATAAACATCAAGACTACAGATTCATTTCTGATGAAAATGCTGAGAGGCTGCTGTGTCCTAATGCACAACAAGTAATCTCTAAAATCCAAATTTTGGGCTATTACATGCCGAGGTCAGACTACAGGATGTTTTTCATCTGTTACGACAGTCAGTATGTCAGACTAGGCGACCACAGAGCCAGAAATCTGCACAGTGACTTGCCAGACGAGTATGATGGACTACACAACTGAGAGCGACTGCAAGACACAACTGATGTGTTGTTGTCGGTCATTATGACACACGCAGAACAACTGATTTTCGTGGCTGACAGAAACCGTACAACTGTCGGGTCATAATCGTGCATAAACCGTGTAGTCTGACCCCGGCATTACTGAAATGGGGCACAAAACCAACTAGGAAGCACTCGGAGAGCACGGACCTCCACCAAGGTAGCTCACATATTGCTGTTACATCTATAAGCAATAAAATTGAAAATTATACTGTGACCTGAAGTGACGTCGTCCTTGGTGAAATATGTCCTGGAGTAACAGGAGACTTATGAGCTCAAGAGACATTATTTGACTTGTTAAAGGAGACAAAGGAAATACTCGCTTGCACAACTTATTGTAACCTTGTTGTAAATTTTCATGATGTTTTATCTTATTTTATATATAGTATAATCTTAATATTATGTGCTGAGAAAACATTCAGTCTGGTATGTGATGACCCTGTCTGTTTATTGTTCCATGTGTTTGTTAAAAAATGCATAAAAATAAAGTATAAATAAATATATTTATATGTATATATATATATAGAAGAAATTACTTTAAACTTGCCCTTTAAATAGGCCGCTGGTGATGACCCCACTGACAGGTGAAGTGAGTAACTCTGATTACACTTCATCACAGCACCTGTTCATGGGTGGGATTTATCAGGCAGCAAGTGAACATTTTGTCCTCAAAGTCGATGTTAGAAGCAGGAAAAATGTCCAAGCATGAGGATCTGAGTGAGTTTGATAAGGGCCATAGTGTGATGGCTGCCGAGGTGTGTTTTGGAAAAGATTTGATCTCAGAGTAAACATCTGCTAAACAAAGTTTACACACCGATAAATGGTTCAGACATTGTGTTGCTGCTGATCCTGACATTTCATTTTCTGCACTGATGTGCTGTCCTTTATCTGCTGATAAACCCAAATGCTTATATTTGTATAATTATATATTTAAACATCAGGATATGTCTTGTATTAAGATCTGCATCAGCTCTATTTGGTCTATTTTCACAACGTAGATCAGCTCTTTCTCAATGTTTCTGTGACCTGTTCACTCAAACATGCTTATCAGCTGTTTCAATAAAGCTTTTGAGCTGCTGCTGTTGCAGAAGGAGAGGCTTTATACTATATTTAGGGTTTTAGACATGGGGGTTTGATTTGAGTGCTTGGTGCAAGCATGTGTAAATAAGAAAGAAACATACATTTTTTATAAAGTAAGGCAAAGAAGATTTAACTACTTTAAAAACTTGTTTGATGGGTTCATGTATTGTGAAAGTTCGCCCATACTTGAAGGATGCTTTGATTATAATGTGATTATGTTAAGTGTTGTGAAATGTGACTTTAGATTGGACTAATATTGTGAGGAATTATTGCAGAAAACATGAGTTACTAAGCCCTGACGTAAAGTCATCTTCCTTGTGAATACTTTGAGAAATTTGTACAGAATAACCAAAAGCAGAGGCTGACTTTACTGTCAGTCTCTACATGATGTCACAGTAGCATCAGATGTTTGATGATCACTCAACCAGCCGCAGGAAGACCAGAGAAACTTCACATTTACTCAGGAGCAGTTTGAGAGAACAGAGATTAAATGGATTAACTTGGCACTTTTCTAATCCCCAGCAGCACTCAGAATATGAACTAATCCCACCAACAAATGTAAAATCCAAAGTGTGGGAAAACAGCTGCTCTGACCTGCAATCCCAGAGAGACAGGAGACGACGAAGATGAGGGTCGGCTTTTCTGTCAGGGCTCCACCGTGTCCACACTCACATTTCTCTGTTTTATTATCATCAGTGTTTTACACTGTTAGTGACGTCACAGTAGCTCTGCGACAATTCCCAAATCCACCTTACGTCACTCTAGCACTGTTCACACATGCACTCCTCCGACCTGCAGATCCCTGAACTACTGTGGAAGATTTCAGAGGGGATCAGAGAGTTGTGTTTAAACAGGCTGCCTGTTTGGAGACTGTGGTTAGTTAAGGATAGTTTGAGACAACAGTTCAAACAGCCGCTGTTACTTATGCCTTTACTGATGATTTTTGATTGGGACACATGATGGCTGCCACGTGTCCGTTGTGTTGGTTCAGGGTGTTGGTGTTGCATGTTCTCGAGCTGCGGTAAATGTATGACTGTCAGGATCAGTGTAGAGGCAGAGAAGATGTGACAGAATCAACAAAGTGGCTGGAGCTGATGACGGAAAGTTTTAAAGACAAACTTATAAATCAAGTCCACATAGCAGGAATGAGTCCAAAGACGCAGAGTTAGCAGTTAGCACTACCTGGTTCTCCTGGCTGAAAGTATGTGGAATTTAAGATCACCTTTTGGATAAATACCTCACATAAGGTTCATGATGAGTACATACATATGAGATTTAAATACAATATAATGCATCTATGTTGCCTGCTTTAGAATTTTAAAGCATCATTGTGTTTCTAAAAGGATGGTTGCTAATGATGCTAACAAGGACTAAAAAAATGGATGGAGACCCTGCTGCAAGCATTTCCGATATGTATATATTTATATATATATATATATATATATATATATATATATATATATATATATATATATATATATATATATATATATATATATATATATATATATATATATATATATATATATATATATATATACATATATATCTCTAGTCGTGAACTACAGATATATATACATATATACGACTAGAGATTGAGGAGATACAACACGTTAATGCTACGGCAAGGGGGAGCCAGGACGATAGGTCAGATGGGGGAGTTAACATTGACTCCCCCCCAGAGACTGGGTACCAAGCCCCAGAGTTGAGCGAAGAGTTGACTGACCTGAGAGATAAGATCATGGCCAAGATGAGCGCCTGTCAACCCCGACACCGATTAGCGAAGACTAGTGAAGTACCTCCAGAAATCCTAGCCAATGTAAATGCAGTGATAGAAACAATTCCCACTGCAATGACCAATGAGCTGATATACAGTACAGCAACAGTGATCCTCGAGATGCTTGGACACAAGATGGGTAACATGAACAAGAACAAAGGGCAGTGCCCACCATGGAGGAGAAGGTTAGAGGCTAAAATCAAGGTGACACGGAGAGAGGTCAGCCAATTGTCAGAGCTCCAGAATGGTGCAACCAGGACAGACATACCCAAGAGGTACAGGCAGATGCCCATACCTGAGGCCTTGGAAACTGCCGAACAAAGACTCCAAGCCTTGGCCACCCGACTGAAGAGGTACACAAGAGAGACTGAGGCCAGGCGAATAAACCGGCTGTTCTCCACTGAACCAGCTAAAGTGTACTCTCAGTGGCAAGGGAATAACTCACGAGCTAACCCACCAAGGCTGGAGACTAAACAATACTGGAAAGGCATATGGGAGAAAGAAGCATCACATAACAACGATGCACAGTGGCTAATCAATCTAAGAGCAGACCACACCAATCTCCCTGAACAAGATGCCGTGACCATCACAGTAGCAGAAATCCAAGAAAAAGTCTCAGGTATGAAGAACTGGACAGCACCAGGCCTGGATATGATCCATACATACTGACTAAAGAGGCTGACCTCACTCCATCAGTGCCTGGCAGTACAAATGAACCAACTACTGAGAGATGGGACCCACCCTGAGTGGCTGACCAAGGGCCGTACAGTCCTGATCCAGAAAGACCCCCAGAAGGGAACAGTCCCATCCAACTATCGGCCAATCACCTGCCTCTCCACAACATGGAAACTCCTGTCAGGCATCATTGCAGCTAAGATAAGTGGGCACATGGATCAATACATGACAGAGACACAGAAAGGCATTGGTAAAAATACCAGAGGAGCAAAACACCAGCTACTGGTTGACAGAACAGTCGCCCGAGACTGCAGAACCAGACAGACCAACCTGTGCACTGCCTGGATTGATTACAAGAAAGCCTATGACTCGATGCCACATACGTGGATCCTGGAATGCCTGAAGCTGTACAAGGTCAACAAGACTCTAAGAGCCTTCATTGCAAACTCAATGAGTCAATGGAACACCACCCTTGAGGCCAACTTCGAGCCAATTGCACAAGTCTCCATCAAATGTGGCATATACCAAGGTGATGCTCTGTCCCCACTGCTGTTCTGCATAGGACTGAACCCCCTCAGCCAAATAATCAACAACACTGGCTACGGATACAGACTCCGAAATGGGACCACCATCAGTCACCTCCTCTACATGGATGACATCAAGCTGTACGCTAAGAGTGAGCGAGACATCGACTCACTGATCCACACCACCAGGATCTACAGCAGTGACATCGGAATGTCGTTCGGACTGGAGAAGTGTGGCCGAATGGTGACAAAAAGAGGGAAGGTAGTCCATACAGAAGGCATTACACTCCCAGAAGGCAGAATAGCAGATGTAAAAGAGAGCTACAAATACCTTGGCATACCACAATCAAATGGCAACCACGAAGAGGCCACTAGGAAAGCAGCAACGACCAAGTACCTGAAGCGAGTAAGGCAAGTCCTAAAGAGTCAGCTCAATGGCAGAAACAAGGTTCGGGCAATTAACAGCTATGCCCTGCCAGTGATCAGATACCCAGCTGGAATAATAAGCTGGCCAAAGGAGGAAATTCAGGCCACAGACGTTAGAACTCGGAAACTGCTCACCATGCACGGGGGGTTTCATCCCAAGTCCAGTATCCAGAGGCTATACACTAAGCGCAAAGAAGGAGGCAGAGGGTTAGTGAGCATCAGAGCCACTATCCAAGATGAAACAGCCAAGCTCCATGACTACGTCAGGAAGATGGCCCCAAGAGATCATACGCTTAGTGAGTGTCTCAGACAGTGGAAACTGACAGGGAAGGAGGAACTAGAGGAACCATCATGGGAGGAGAAACCCCTGCATGGGATGTACCACCGACAGATAGCTGAAGTGGCTGATATGAACAAATCCTACCAATGGCTAGAGAGGGCTGGACTGAAGGACAGCACAGAGGCACTAATCATAGCTGCACAGGAACAGGCCTTGAGCACCAGAGCAATAGAGGCCCGGATCTACCACACCAGGCAAGATCCCAGGTGCAGGCTGTGCATAGAGAGCCCTGAAACAGTCCAGCACCTAACAGCAGGGTGTAAGATGCTGGCAGGAAAAGCATACATGGAACGCCATAACCAAGTAGCCGGTATAGTGTACAGGAACATCTGTGCAGAATATGGACTGGAGCCCCCAAGGTCAAAATGGGAAGCACCTCCCAAGGTGATTGAGAATGGCCGAGCAAAAATCCTGTGGGACTTCCAGATACAGACCGACAAAATGGTAATGGCCAACCAACCGGACATTGTAATCGTGGATAAGCAGCAGAGGAAAGCCTTTGTGATTGATGTAGCCATCCCAAGTGATAGCAACATCAGGAAAAAGGAACACGAGAAACTAGAGAAATACCAAGGGCTCAAAGAAGAGCTAGAGAAAGCCTGGAAGGTGAAGGCAACAGTAGTGCCTGTGGTCATCGGGGCACTCGGGCCAGTGACCCCCACACTGGAGAAGTGGCTCCAACAGATCCCTGGAGAAACATCAGACATCTCACTCCAGAAGAGTGCAGTCCTAGGAACAGCTAAGATACTGCAGGACCCTCAAGCTCCCAGGCCTCTGGTAGAGGACCCGAGCTGAAGAGGATGAACAGCCACCCACCCCACCGGGGAGAGGGGGTGGGTGAGAGAAGAGTTATATACATATATATATATATATATATATATATATATATATATGTATGACTTTTTATTTGATAGTTTTAAAGGGGGGAACAGAGAATAAACCTAAAATATGTCTAATATGTCTATCTGCTTGTCATGGACTCAGAAGTGAGACAAGACACAAAAGGAAAAAAATGTTGGCATATCCCTTTAAGGAGTATGAATAGATAGTACTCGACTGCATAAAAAATCCCCTTTAAAATAAAAGTACAGGGTTTTTTTCTACTTTTTCTTTAAAAATTCTGCCCAGGCAACGGTCCACGACCCTCTGAAAGCAGGTCTGCAACCCACTTTGGGTCACGATCCACCAGTTGAGAATCAGTGCTTTAAAGTGTTTTGGACAGGACATGAAAACATGTTAACAAAAGCTCTTGCGCTTATATACACCTCTAATCTGAAACTTGTTTTCTGTCCTCAGGTTCTTTACAAAGTCTACATTTCGTTTGTGGAAGTTGGAGCTGAGAATGTCCAAACAGCAGATTACTTCAAAGGAGTCGGTGAGTCCAATGATGGAGCAAAATCAGACATTTATCACCTTCTTCTTTCATTCATCGGCCTCTGCTCCTTGTTCTTCAGCGTCCTTCCTCATCGTCAGTATTGGGGGCACCTTGGTGGGTTTAGTGTTTGCCGTCATCCTCGGATTCATCACTCGCTTCACTAAGAAGGTCCGGATCATCGAGCCGCTCTTCGTCTTCCTGCTGGTTTACCTGGCCTACCTGACCGCAGAGCTCTTCTCCTTATCTGCCATTTTGTCGTAAGTGCAGCAGAAAACCAGCATGACCAGTGAAACTAACCTCTTCTGCTTCTAACCAGAAAGATGTTTTAGCGCCCTGAGCAGCAGCACATTCAGATTCCGATCAGTTTATAAGACAGTAAATGTTGCACAGTTCAGTTTCTGGATCCCACATTACAAACAAACCTACAGAAAGGTCATATGCAGGTGTACTGAAAGGCTCAGAGCTGAATGTGAACATGTCTATCAGCCAAGGTTTTGACTCTGCAGTGATAATTTGTTTTCTTTTGAGAGATAGATTTGAACTCAAACTAATTAACTGACATTTGCATCAACAAATAAAAACTAGTCTAAAATGTTTGACAGAGACTTAATCCAATCAGACCTAATTTGGTCATGTAGAAAGTAGAGACAAGTTAGGAATATATCCAATCACAGCTACTTTGGTTGAATGAGTTAAGAGGGACATCCAATCACAGCTGCCTTAGCTTGGTGGTGGTGGGATAAGTTGTGGAGCGATCCAATCAGAGCTCCTCTCTTTATGAATTGATATATTCATGTAGAGCAGGTTCACTGTTTGTTGTCAGTTCTGGTATTGTAACTGAGATGCTCTGCCAGGTAGCCTAAATAAAGATGACTGCATTTCACACAAAAGTTCAATTTGTTTCTGTTCATTTATACATTCAGACTTTACTAGCATTCAATAAAGAGTTATTAGATGTTTGATTTTATCCAAGTGTAAAACATGACTTCAGAAATTCAAGGAAACATCAAAAATGCCTTACCCTTTACACTTCATATTTTAGTCGACTACATTTACAGCAGATTTCATCAACTAAGACTAGACTAAAATTAAAATAATTTAGAGACTAAATTATGAATACAATTAGAAGATATTTTAGCAAAAGACTATAACTAAAACTAAATTAAATAGTGCTGTCAAAATGAACACTGCAACAGATCTGACTATATGGAAATAACTCCACCTTTGATTCACAGCTTGTGTAGCACAGTTGCTGACTCTTGTCTTCTGTCTCTTTGTCCTCAGGATGACTTTCTGTGGTATTGGTGCCAATAAATACGTGGAGGCCAACATTTCCCAGAAGTCCCGGACCACAGTGAAGTACACGATGAAGACTTTAGCCAGTATTGCAGAAACCATTATCTTCATCTTTTTGGGGATCTCAGCTGTGGACAAGTCAAAGTGGGCCTGGGACACCGGCCTGGTGTCCTGTACACTTGTCTTCATACTAATCTTCAGGGCTGTGGGTAAATCACAGACTCCATTTTGAGTAGTTTCTCTCTCTTTTCTGAAGATCAGGGTTATCACAGTACCAGAATTTTCAACTTCGATACCATACTTTGAAAAAAAATGTGGATATTAAGAACTCGTTTTACACAATGTCAACAAAACTACCAGCAAGCTGCTACATCTCCTCTACATTGTAGTGATACTGAAGCTGAAATAGGGATGACAAAAGGCTGTGAAAGTTGAGGATTGCTCTAAAAACGTCTGTTTGGACCCTCGCCCCATCCTGCTTGTGAACGATTGAGCCTTTTGAGGACACTCGTTTTATACCCATCATGACACTCACCTGTTTCCTTCACCTGTGGAATGATTTTGAGTATTCCTCAACGTTCTCAGTCTTTTGTTGCCCCTGTCCCAGCTTTTTTGGAACAGATTGCAGGCATCAAATTGAAAATGGGCGAATATTTAAATAAAAACAATGAAGTTAAATCAGTCTGAACATTCAGTATCTTGTTTTGTAGTATATTCAATGTAATATAAGCTGGAAAGCATTTGAAAATCATTATATTCTTTAATTATGTTTTACACAACGTCCCTACTTCATTGGAATGGGGGTTTGGAACTTTTGTTTTTTGTGGCCTGAAGACAATAAATAAAATAACATTTTCTTCATGTTAGATAAGAGTTTGTGTTTCCATCATCAGTCTGTTGACTTTCTATTTGTGACCTCTCGTAACCTCTGTGCTTCAGGTGTGGTCGGTCAAACCTGGATCCTGAACCGTTTCCGCCTCGTCCCATTGGACAAGATCGATCAGGTGGTGATGTCTTACGGTGGCCTGCGAGGGGCGGTGGCCTTTGCTCTGGTGGTGCTGCTGGATAGCAATCAGGTCAAAGCCAAGGATTACTTTGTTGCCACGACGATTGTGGTGGTCTTCTTCACTGTCATGTTCCAGGTAGGAAAAATGAATGCTCCACATGGCTTTTCTTTTCCTCCATGTAAAGTCTTGGAGGTTAAAGGGAGTTACTTTTAGACAAATGTACTGAAAGAAGGTTTTTATTAACCCACTGCATGTGAACTAATAGCACTTCAGAAATCAGAAATACTTTATTAATCCCAAAGGGGAAATTTGTTTGCAAGTGAAAAATTAAGTAAGCAGGTTGCAACATGCAGTCTTTAAGATATGTCAACTTCCTTATGAAGGAAAAAATAAATAAGTAAAATAAGTAAAAGTAAAACTGTAAACAAGACCAAGGAATTTACACTATTAAAATTATCAATATTTACAATATGAATATAATGACCGCACTGCTTGATAGAAGACCACATTTGACTGAAAGGCAAAGTTTGAAAGTAAGGATATTGCACTGGATATTACGTTTGCTTATTAATGTATCAACAAATATCAGAGGTGAAAACAGTGAAAATATAAACAAATAAAATAATACTGACCTTTTAATAATTTGTCAGGAAGAATGTGATGATGCTTCAGTAAAGCACAGACTCTGACAGCAAACAGGTTCTTGAATGAATCATAAGTGTAATTTATTAGAGAATAAAATACAGTTTTTCTTGTTTCAATTTCAAAGTCACAGATCATAAACATTGAAAGTTCCATATCCTGATGAGTTTGACTGTGTACATCATGTCTTGGGCGTCTACTAAGTAACAATTTGATTTAAGTTGAATAAAAAATGTTAAAAATTCAGTCTCTGCAGAGAAACAGATGAAGCTCTTTTTCCTCTCCCACACATGTAGGTGGAGGCTGTATAGCTATGACATCATAAACCCCAGGAAGTAAAAACAGAACATTTAAGGGTCATTTTCTTTAAAGAGGAGAAGCATATTCCACCACTAACTGAGAGCTTAGGTAAAGGTGTCGTGTTCTCCTGCTCCACAAGCCCCATCTAACAACGTTATAAACAAAGAAAATTAACTTTGCAGGACGTGTGACCTCTTTGAAGGAAGAGGTCAATTTAGTAAAGTGGAGGCTTTGTGCTCTTGACTTAAAATATCAGTATCAATGTTGGTATCAGGATAATAATTTTGAAATATCTGCATGTCAAAAATCAGCAGATATCGTGTCTCTGGAGTGTATTCAATTGAATATAGGTTGAAATGGATTTTTGATTATTTTATTCTTGTTTAATTATGTTTCACGCAGTGCCCCAACTTAGTTGGAATTGTTCTTTTTAGTAGCTTTCACCTTTTGTTTTTGGGGCCTTTAAAACAATAAATAAAGTAACATTTTCTTCATGTTAAGCAGGGTACACACATAAAGACTATCAGGCTGTTTTTGTCCCGACTTCCCAACCAAGGACAGCAAACTCCAGACTGTCTTCTGTTATATAAGATTATCCTGTAAAATTATCCTGTGGTCTGAGGTGTGTTAAGGGTGAATTTGTCCTGATAATCGGCTCTGAAACGGGTCGGGGCCGACAATCGTAAATATTAAACTTGTTCAATATTTACGACCAAAAATCTTCATGTGTGGGGAAAGCCGACGAGTCCCGAGTCATGACTCTGTGAATGTAGCCAATCAAGAAGTGAGCTGACTGAGGAACAAGGAAGCAGGCGTAAATATTAACAAACATGGCCGACCTGAAACATAAAGTTGGTGGACCTCAGAAATGGAGGACCAGCTCATGTGATCACGCTGTCTCCAGGATTTTTTCCAGTCTTTTCTTTTTATAGTTCAGAAACAGTCCTAAGACCACCATCATTCCCTCTTCTCGTATGTCCTCTTCCATGTTGTGTTTTCTGGTTGTTGCTGTTTCTTCTTCTTTGTTTTTGTGAGATCAGGCTTGATCAGATTTCTGTCTTGGAGGACTAGATTCTAGATTTGTGGTGGGACAGAATGGTCATGTGTGTGGTGGTGTTGAGATTATCGGAGCACACCACACACAGTACGATCCAAACTGTTCAATGTCTGATTTTTTATCTTCATGTGTGGGCTCTCTAACAGATAAAACATCTCCTCAGATTTAGAAAACCCTCATGTGTGGACCCCGCTTTAAGTCAGACAGTTTGTGTTTCCATCAAATACATATTTAAAGCTTCTTCAGTGTAAATGCTTAAAAAGTGAAGCCCAGTGTTTGAAACAAAATTCTTTATGTTAGTTAAGTTAAAAACTTTTTAATGTCTCTTTATATTCTGACATTACATCAGAAATAGTTCTACCGGACTTCACTAAAACCTGGGACATAAAATGAAAAGAGTCTCTGTCCTCCTGCAGACAGACCTGTCAGAGTATAAATTCTCACTTTAACATGATTCCTAAAGTTCATATTTCAACTTCCCTTTGTCCCAGTTTTCTAAGTCCAGTGATACTCTGTTTATTCTGGGTTTACAGCTCAGTAGTAAATCAGATTTAAGCTGACAGGAGACTTGCTCGATGCCCTGAATCTGTCACTCACCAAAGACGACAGGCAGGAGCTCCCAGCTCCACCAGAGCACAGACAGTCGTTGTCCATCAGAGACCTCCTGGTGCTGATCCAAGCTAACAGGTCTGGGTCCTGGTCCCCCCGGAGCAGGAGAGTGAATCCAGACACAGATCATGGAGGGAAAGCGCTGGACCAACAGACATCCAAAGGTCACTGACAGAGACACTGAGCTGCTGCAGCAGACCGGGTACGAAGCTGCTCTCTTTGTCATGTTACCTAGCAACCGTAATGATGCTGTGGACTTTATGACCTTTAACCGCCTGCTCTGACAGCCAGCAGTAAACCATCAGACAGAACAAACAGCACCCTCATGATCTAGTCTTACCTGTCCATTTTAGAGGCAGGTTAAAAGCTGTCCTCAGACTGGTGCTGGAAAAATGTGAAGAATCACTGAGACACGAGCCTCCGAGCTCCGACCAACATGAACAAATGGGATAATTTGCTTTGCTGAATGAGCATCCATTTTCATTGTTCCAGCTGATGAAATTAAGATTATAATAGGGGCGTTTGATGGCACAGCAGGGTAATGTGCATGCCTCATAACGTGAAGGTTTCTGGTTCAGGTTCTGGTCAGGACCCGTCTGTGTGGTCCAGAGACTGTTCGGTATGTTTCACCAGTCTGTCCGGCAGAGAGCCCACAGAAAGTGTTTTGGGAAGGCAGAACCTTTCAGAAGCATATCTGGTAGGTGGTTGGACGATCATTCTGTCAATCAAATTTATCATGGGCCAATCAGATAATTTATTCTGCACTACAGAACATGAGCCACTTTGTAAAACAAGCTCTTGTCAAAACATGTCGGAAGTATATCAAAAATATCTTTACTATTAGGGCTAGGCATTATATCGACTAAATAAATTAATTAGAATTATTTTCTACAGAAGATTTAAAAATCGCAATTTTTTCTTGACTTACTCCAATTGTAAGTTTTTGTTTGAAAATATAAATACTGTACAGTATTTAAAAATGTACAGTTTTCATGATGGTAGACCCTGCCAGGTTCTGCACAAGCTCATGTTTAGGTTTGTATTTGTTTTGTTAATGAGATTAAAACTGTTTAAAGAGTTTCATGTTAATTTACTGTGGAAATAGCTCAGCTTTCAGAGTTTATGTAGACAAACCTGCCGAGTGCATGATCAGCATTATATGACATGCACTTTAATTATCAGAGGGAAATTCTGTTTAGTCTTGGAACACGTTTTGATCAAATTAATTGAAAATTCTTTTTTTTTTTTTTTCTTGAGAGGGAAAAAATAGATTAAAATTGTAAATCGAGTGTTGTGGAAAAAATCAGGGATTTATTTTTAGGCCATGTCGTCCAGCCCTACTTACTGTAGAGAAGTTTGTAGTTGTTTGTTATTTGTTTTTCTGTTAATAAAGGAATTCAGTCCAGATCTGACAAAACTGCTACTGAAGCTGTTAGCATCTATGCTAATCTCTGTACGAGCAATCATTTCCTGCTGTCGTCTCGCTCATAGCTCCACCTCTTCCTGCTCTGAAGGACTCTGATTGGACCGTCCCGCTTTGGGCTGCTCACAGTCGTTGTAGATTGGAGTTTGACAGACTGGATCAGCCCGAGTACAGACACTGAATCAGGTGGATCCTAAAGTGGAATTTAGACAGAAAAACTGTTGTCGAAGTTTTCCAAGGTGTGTTAGTCAGACCAAAATCTTAGATTTAAAGTTACTTTGGGCCCCTCAGACATTGTTCTGAGCTTTTAGTGTGTTTAAATATTCTAATGAAAACAGGTGACCTGAAAGTGAAAGTAATCTGCAGACTGGTGCAGAATATGAAAAATGTAAGTCTGTTAAGTTGAAGTATTCTGTTTTTCTCGTCAGATTATTTCTCTCTAGCATGTTTTTAATGTCTTACAAGCTAAAAAAGAGAAGTGAAGATGAGCCGAGGGGCTCTGATCCCTGAAGTAAAGCTAATATATTCCATATTACAGGGCCGCACACATCGCAGTTTTAGATCCGGCCCTGAAAACACCAGCACAGGACAGGATTGGGTCTCAGTTTTTAGCCTGCTGAGAAAACTGTCATGTTTATTTTGAACCCAGAAAAACCTCCTTTCATCAGACTAATGAAGCATAAATACTCAGACATGTTTACTTTTGTGTGTGAATAAATCTCTGGCTCAACTCCTCAACTTAGTGACTAAAAACCCAAGAGTATAAATGAACACTAAATCTGAAACAAACATGCAGAACAAGAGTCCAGACTGTCTGTGATTCACTGAGTGATTCTTGAGTGTTTCTGTTCTCCAACATGGTTTAAATAAAGTAATAAATCAGACGGGACTGATGAGTGAGATGTGTTTTAGCTCATTATCTGAGGGCTGTATTCTGATATGTCATTTATCCTCTTAATGAACGGTGTGATGTTTCACTGCTCTGCTGCAGGAGGAGATTATCTTTATGTAATTTCATTATAATATTATAATAAAGGGAGACTGAGGTTCATCAGCAGCAGCTCCACTTCATTTTTGTGTTTGTATTGATGAGACTTCCTCAGTTCATTATGTTCAGTGAATGGAGGCCGAGCTGTCCGTTCACAGTAAATTCAACGTTTATTGCATTTAAATGAATATTCAGACAGGTGCTTTCTTAAAACAGCAGAGCAAGGATGTGCAAAATGTGGCCTGGGGCCCACATGCAGCCTCTCGCTCACTCAGTGTGGCCAACAAGTTTATTTTAAATGTCAATAAACTGTAAATATAAAGAAAATAAGACAAAACCGACCATGAAAATAGTACAAATCAAAATATTTCCACGATAACATTTGGTTATTGGACTATAAGTAATTATTTGCTAGAAAGTATCAGAATGTAAAAGGTTTCATCTGTGCTGTGTCAAGTGTTTGTCTATGTGTTATAAAGTCAGAGGAGGAGCCGTGGAGCCGTCAGGGAAACGGGGAAGTTTTAGTGGCTGCATGTGGATAACATTAATGCGGCCCTTCACTGCTGTGGAGAGAGTTTGTCTTATTAAACAGAAAGGAGAAACATCTTTTACTCTTGAGTTTGTGATCAGTGCATCTTTGTTTCTGGTTCTAACTTGTCCTTCAGATCAGTGAGCAGCTCGTCCCTGCATCAGAACCATCATGATCTTTGTCTCTGTTTCAGGGTCTGACCATCAAACCGCTCGTCAAATGGCTCAAAGTTCCTCGATCCACCAGCAGGAAGCCGACCATCAACGAGGAAATCCACGAGAGGGTGAGTTCAGCTCTGTGTGCTCCTGTTTCCTCAGAGTCTGTTTGTGAACCGCTCCAAAATCAGAGTGTAAAGTTTAGTGCAGAAGCTGTAAGGTTGCTGGTTTGATCCCCTGGTTGGTCAGGGCCTCTGTGTGGAGTTTGCATGTTCGCCCCGTGCATGCATGGGTTCTCTCCGGGCACTCCAGCTTCCTCCCACAGACCAAAAACATGCTTGTTACATTGACTGGTGACTCTGAATCGCAATTAGGTGTGAGTGTGAGTGTTAATGGTTGTCTGTGTTTCTATGTTGCCCTGTGATTGGCTGGCAACCAGTTTAGGGTGTACCCACCTCTCACCCAATGCCAGCTGGGATGGGCTCCAGCTCCCACGACTCTGAAAGTGATCAGCAGAACAGATGATCTCGAAGATGATCAAGAAGTCAAGTCTAACTTCTTCTCACTTTGTTTTCTGAGGAGGATTTTGATTCTTCTTTTATCTCCAACCTAAAAATTCCTTCTTGAGACCCTTGCACTACCTTTTCCTCAAATTTCCCTCATCCCTCAAGATTGTTTTTTGCTGATGTTCTTGTTCAAGGCGTTCGATCACATCCTGACTGCTGTGGAGGACATCGCAGGACTGCAGGGATATCATCACTGGAGAGACAAGTGAGTCCATCTTAATCCTGTTTGAGTCCTGATAATGGACAGAGTCCAGTCTGCCAGGTTCTGGAAGATTTTCTGTCATGTTCTGTTCTGCCTGGTGGATAAATCCAACGCCTTTCCGTGCCACATGGTGGGTAAATGTTTGTACCTTCAGAGTCTGCTGAGTTTGAGCATGTATGATAAAGCTGCAGCTTCTGTCTCTCAGGAATCACTTCTTTCTCATTTAGTTTGGTTAAAGTCAAATTAGAATAAAATAATTCATACACGTTGAAAATGTGACAAAATCTGCTATAACAATATGAAAAATAGCAATATGACACATGAATCTTTGCTTATTGTATGTCTAGTTTTTTAGGAGAAGTTATCAAACGCTGACAAAAACATAACCGCCATGGTGGAGGAAAAACAGATAAAAACAAGTTTAATAAATAGCTTTTTGTGTTGAATGTTATGCTTCCAAACACAGTCATACATTTTCATCAGAAAGAGTTGATTTTTTTCAGCAGAACAGCTTAAGGTTAAAGACATCTCTAGAGACAAATCAAAAACAGAGCCCATTAAGTATCAAAGCTTTCAGACGTATATTCCAACACTTATGGAGAGATATACAACAACGAGTTTTAATTAAAAATGTCTGTTTTTGATTGCTGTCTTTATTGTAGTAAGTGGTGATCAACACTAGTGGGAGCCACCTGCTAACAATAAGAGATAGTGAGGGTTCTCAAATACTAACACTGATTTACTAAATTTCATGTTGACTTAAGATAACACGAAAAGAAATTAAAAATGGGTTAAAATACATGTGTTTTTATTACATCATAACATAAAATACATCCCTATGAGCTTGATTTACGAACTTGTTTTTAAATATCAGAACTTTTAATCAAACATTGTTCCAGTCATAGAAATGAAATGAGTTTTTCATTTATGCTATTCTGAGTTCCTGTTAAAGGAACCATGGAAATGACAATAAACACAGGGATGTTCAATGAAAAAGGGGGGGATTTATTGATTGAATTGATCAAAATCTTGACATTTCTGCTCATTTTAATATCAGAAGATGTCATTATACACCAGAATTTGTTTATTTTTATTCAACCAGCTACAAATAAAAGTTAAAAAGTACCAAACATATCAAGTTAAAATATTAAGAAAAAACCAAACCAAGGCAAATCGATCCAGTTTGAGTTAAATCAAGAATCAATACTGCATGTTATAGGTTCAAACAGGATGGACAAAACAGGGACATTTAATGTTATTAAAAATACTAATGTAATTTAAATGCATACAAATCATAAAGCATCTTTTGATTACTGGGAAAAAAGAAAACATCACAGAACAGCAAACATCACCCCCTCTTTTCTTTTCTTTATCTTTTAAAGAACACAAAACAAACAACACTGTCTCTGTGCAAGATAAGCAATTAGAAAAAATAAATAATAAATAAGTAAATAAAGGCACCTATGAATCATTAAATATTGACAACAAAATTGAGCAAAGCATACCAATGTAGGGCAAGAGGTTATAAAGCATAAAATATATTTTGTAATAGTATTGTCTATCTGGTGTTAAATTTTTGTAATCATTATTTTTTTATAGAAATATGCAAATCTAAATCTAATGGTGTTTACAAACATGTTTAATATGCCCTGGAATATGTATGTGCCTTTGTTCATATTGTATACACATCAACAAAAATATGAAATTAAAAAAAGGATAAAATACTGATCATTAAAATTTGACCTGATAAGTTAAAAAGACATTGAAAAACAGTGAAAAGTAATAGAAACAAAATTTGAATTTTAAGTCAAGCAAAAGATATAAATTAACGGCATTTAAGAAAATAAGTGACTGAATGAATGAATTAAGTAAACTAAGAAAAAAAGGGTGGGGATCATTCCAGAAAGAAGGTTGGTAAAGAGTTAAAACTGTAAATTAAAGAGTTGTTTTTCTATAGAATTTATGAGAACAGGCCTTTACAGTTTGGCTAAGAAAAGGACGTTACGTCTTTTAGCCACAGAGATATAGAGCGGAGCTGAGGAGATTTCCAAAGAAGTAAAACATGAAGCATCTTTTTAAAGCTTCTGTGTGGATACAGTTTATCATCTGTCTGTCCGTTTGTCTGTCTGTCTGTGCAGGTGGGAGCAGTTTGATAAGAACTATCTGAGTAAACTGCTGCTGAGGAAGTCTGTGTACAGGAAGAGCGAGCTGTGGGAGGCCTACCAGAAGATCAACATCCGGGACGCCATCAGTGTCATCGACCAGGTGAGAGAGCTGAACAGGTAAGCAGTCAGACTCTGGCTCTGTTTGAAGGACTGATTCATGTGTAACAGACACAGATGGACTGTGGACTAAAGTTTAGTAAAGTTTATTTTGTGAAACATTGATCATAATTTCGGACACCAACAGAGGAAGAGCTCTGTCACACCACGGCCACACAGTGTTTTAAAAATGCTGCTGTTATGAACATGGTGGCCTCCTGACCACAGCAGAGTGTTTAAGGTCACTGAAAACACACATTTTGGAAAAACCAGGGTGAAGATGTGCTGGAGCTGTCTTTAGGGCATCCCCCGTATGGACAGAGGAAACAGCATTTTTTAAATCATCTTTATTCATATAGATCATATTTTACAAACAACAGAAGACATGGAATAAGGCAGACATTTTCAACAGGTCAGCGTCAGGGGTTTATGATGGTTTAGAAAAGACTGATCACAGGATGTAAAAAATTCAGTCAAAAAGAAATAAAAGTATAGATGTGTGCATTTCTAGTTATATACTCACACAAGTTCAGTAAATATTATACATTTGGAGCACAAGGACGTACAAGGACGAGGTGATTAGATTTTAGGGTGAAACAAATTCAGATGTGGATCCAGATTTTTTAAAAGGATTTGTTGACCTGCACAGTTAGGGTAGTTCTCCATATTTTTTTAATAATGACTTTGTCAGAAATGCCTTGGCTGAGGTTTGTGCAGAAAGGAGCACAACAGCTCCAACAGACCAGAGACCACACTCTGATGTGAGGTCTGTGACAAAGTCTGTCACTCCCACGTCGGTCTCTTCAGCCACAAACGACGCTGCTCCAGCCGAGCAGACAGCCAGGACAACTAGGATGTACTTTCCATGGTCAACCCTGACCGATGAGACATCATTGACCTTGACAAAAAAAAATGTTTTTGCACCTTAATAAAGTATTCGCGTTTAAAATAATGATAAAATGAAACTAACCACTGGAGGCTATGGGTTAAAAATGACCTGAAAAATGATCATTTAATCGATGCAGATATTGATGAAGATGCAAAGATGCAGAGACAAACAATAATCGTTTCGTCTCGCGGAGGCTGCTTCTATACTGCAGTGTCAGTTTTGTTCATGTGGACAAAAACAAGTGTAAGAAGATGAGATGTATGAAATGTATTCATTTTGGTTTACAATGGAAATATTTTTTGATCTCTAAAGTCTTTTCTGATAAACAAAAGGACTTCATATTTATCCGACTGCTTGTATATTTTTTAATCCAAAAAGTAGCCTGATGTAGTAATTTGGAAAGTCAAGGAAATTATATGATATTGAATTGCATTGAATTGTGAGCTCAATAATCTTGATTGAATAAATGAATCATGAGACTAGGGAAGGTGCACAGCTGCAGTGGAGGCTGTGGTGCAGCTCCTGAGCTCTTCCAGGTAGAGAGCAGCATAACTCCTGAGCTGCAGCGCTGAGATGCTCTTGGAGCAGTCGGGCGCTTATAAAACTCTCTCAGCTCGCTGAATGCTGAAGTTTGTGTCCAGCAGGGAGGTCGGTTTTTTAAATCAGTTCAGCAGGTCTGCAGACTTAAAACAACATGGAACAGATTTATGGAGGCAAGTTTATGTTCGCAGGAAGGGCCCATAAAACTTAACGTCAGCACAGCAAATTTAAGGGGAACTTTTCCTGTGTGGCTGTGATGATTCACTGATCTGAGACCAAAATCATCTGCAGACATCCAATAAAACCACCAACAAATCAAAGAGCGCAATAAACAAGAAAACACAAACAGAGCTGCAAGAAATGAACTTTAGATTCACTGAAGCTCAGAGTTCAGGAGACTATCAGGGCCGTATTTCAGGAAAACAGGATCTGAGATGGAGATGTGGTTTTCAAGAGGGTCCTCATGTCTGTATGGATGTAAAGATAGTTTTTATGGATGTATAATCAATACAACCCTGGATAGGGAGACTTCAAACATTAAAATTCTAGACACAGTGTGGGAAAAGGAGGAAGAGGAAACCTTCTAACTGTTCTTTACCTGTGTGTGTCCATATGTTTTTTTTACATGTGTGCAGGGTGGGAACGTCCTGACTTCAGCCAGACTGTCTCTGCCCTCGATGGCGAGCAGAGCCTCGTTCCCTGAAGTCACCAACGTCACCAACTACCTGTGAGTCACATGACTGCTTCATGCTTGCACATTAGTGTTTACAACCCTGTCAAAGCCTTTAACAGCAGCTTGTCTCTGATCTCCTATATCACCATCCTCCTTCAGTCCACATCTTACATGCAAGTTGTAGCATGTCAAGTTGTAGCATCTCAAGAGGCTAACCTCTAATAAATTTGTTTTCAGCAGAAACAAATTTGACGACGACAGGTCTATGATTGGTCCATTGATCTGTCACTAGCTTCAGTTCTTACTTTAGTCCACTTGTCTCCACTTACCTCCCTCCCTTTGCCCACACACCCAACACAGCATGGTGTGGATTTGCTGTTCATCATGAGACTGGGGTCCACATTCAAGATTTCCTGCTGCTTAACAGAAGGTTTTTTCTTGCCGCCATGATGGAGGGATTCATGATTGGCTATATGGATTCATGTTGGGTGTTGGATGTATATATTTGTATATATATGTATATGTGTATTTTTATATGTATATATGTATCTATGCATATATGTGTATCCATAATATGAAGAGCTTTGTGCTCTATTGTAAAGTGTCTTGAGATAACACTTGTTATGAATTGGCGCTATACAAATAAAGATTGATTGATTGATTGATTGATGTCAGCATTTTGCTAATTATTTGCTTTTTGTGCTTCCCAGTCGTGAGAACGGCAGCGGCGTGTGTCTGGACCTGCAGGTGATCGATAACGTCCCTGGAGCCAAAGTGGAGGAGGACATGGAGACACACCACGTCCTCGCAGAAAACCTCTACAAACCCAGGAGACGGGTAACACAGTCACACACTGTTTATCAAAAATGAAGCGAAGACCCTTTAAAGGCATGTCTCCTCTGTCCTCTCTCCTTTGCTTCATTTCCTTGTATCTTTCCATTCATCTCTGCTGGGAGGGACTAAGATACAAGGAAGAGATGCAAGTGGAGGAGGCAAGGAATAAGGGAACAGGGTAGGAGCCGTAGCCCATAAGAGAGGTCATATGTCACTTCCTGTTCTCCAGGGTGACCACGCCCCCAAGTCCTGGGAATGAATGAGCTCCTGATAAGAAAACACTGGTAGCAATGGGATTAAATGCTTTTATGGAGCATTTTTGTGCTTTTAACAAGCCAAAGAAAACTCAGTATTCATCATGTTTTTCGTCTTCAAATGTGTAAAAGAAGAAGTCTGTGGATTTTGGTACAAACTAGAGAGGATGTAAATGAGCTGTGACAGCAGGAAGGTAAAGTCTGCATGCCTGTCAGCAGATCCTTCACTGATTTACCGGTAAACAAACTAATTAAACTAAGTTTAATTAACTCAGTTTGCAGGTTAAGCACTTACAGGTAGTACTCAGTTTATCAGTCCTCCGAGCACAGGATGCGATCATTTGGCTGGTTAAATAAGTGAGTTGACCTGTCAGTCTACCCCTTTCACACATGCAGCTCTGGTTTTTATCAGGATAATACCCAGGCAGCCCGCCTGGGACAGTCTTCCCTGACATGGTTGTTCACACTTGCTCCTCTCTGCAGGGACTGTGTTCTGCTGGAGGGGGTCAGGACACAATGTCAAAAATACACGGTGGAAATCAGTGTTCATAACATAGCAGACAAAGCAGCAGAGCTTTACAGTTTATATCCTTAACACAGGGATACAGAACCAGACGTTTTAATTTTTGCTTCCCATTCAGCTGCCTGCAAACTTCCAGCCAACTACCAAGCACCTAAATCCCCCTGAAAACACGCTCATTCATCCATTTGCAGAGTGTCTCCCTGAGATTCTGCTTTCCTCACAAGATTTCAGAGCCTCAACCTTTTCTTTGGTTATTAAAGTAACAGCCAAATCAACAAATTCACACAAACATGGCCTGACGTTTACAGTTTAAAACTTCCAGCGTAGGCAGATCTCATCATGGACCTGCCATGGACCAGCCAAGACCCCATCAGGGAAACGGGGAAGCTTTAGTGGCTGCATCCGCAAAAGTGTGTCAACGGCATCGATGAAAGAGTTGAGAGGAGCATTATAGCAGCAGAAGTGAATATGAAGCAGCGTCCTGACATGCATGACGATAACAACAGAGATAAAGCTGCAGTGTTTTAGCTCCACATCCAACAGCAGCGTGACACAGCTCTGTGGATGCTCCAGAGACCCGATAAGATCCAGCACATTGTATCACGATGCTCTGTCTTATGATGTTTGTGTGTGTGTGTGTGCAGTATCAGTCCCACTACAGCCGTCACTTCATGCCTCTGGGGGAGAAGGAGCGTCAGGACAGGGAGGTGTTTCAGAGGAACATGAAGAGCCGCATGGAGACGTTCAAATCCAGCCGACACAAGAGACACAAGAAGGAGAGAAGCCTCAAGAAGGTACAGAAAGACATGTTTCTTCACTTTAGTCTCTTTTTCAATGAAACTCTGTAAAAGTGAGTTTTATTGAACTTTACGCTCATTTGGGAAACACAGAAAATCAATCAGTGCACATGCCTCACAGTAAGAAGGTCACCGGTTCGATCCCCAGGCCAGGCGGGGCCTTTTGGTGAAGAGTTAGCATGTTCTTCCTGTGCATGCATGGGTTCTCTCCTAGCACTCTGGCTTTCTCCCACAGATCAAAAGCATGCTCATTAGGTTGATCGGTGACTCCAGATCTACCGTAGTATGAGTATGAGCATGAATGGTTGTCTGTCTCTCTATGTGGCCCTTGGATTGGCTGGCAGCTGGCTCGGGGTGTACCCCACCTCTCATCCAATGTCAGCTGGGATAGGCTCCAGCCCCCGTGATCCTGAAAGGGATAAGCGGTATAGATAATGAATCACTGGACGGTTAGAGTTAAAGAACAGGTGAAGCAAAACAATTCTATCCTTTAAGATAGATCTAACTGCATACATGACTTCCTAATCACTTTATTAGCTTCACAAACTGTTTTTAAATATCTAATTAGGCTGCAGGTCGGTGGCAGCTCTGCCACATCTGAAGACTGGTCAGTAATCACTCTGTATTTATTTAACTAATTTTTCTTTAAATGTTTGTCTAAAATGTGTGATACTTGCTCCAGTTTGATAAGTTTTATCAACTAAAAACTCCCTCATGCTCACAGATGACAGGGCACTTTTTAAGAGCTTTACTTAACAGCCTCATCTCACCCACTTCTTATTTTTCAGTCAGTGTTTTAATCACAGCCTCTCCGCTCTGAAACAAAGACGGTGCAGATTAAAGGCCTGCAGTTTCCTGTTTTGTCTGCAGGTTAAATGTCTGACATGCTTCTCTGTCGTGTTTTCAACAGAGGCGAGGATCCGACGTCAAGGAGGACGGCAGCGACAAACCGAGACGCAACGTCAGCTGGCAGGACAAAAGTAATGCAACTACACACTCATGGGGGAGAAGGGGGTACGGAGAAGGGAAGCAAATCTTTAAGAAGATTTACAGTTTGGCAGAAATTAAATACTAGAGAAAATATCTTGACTATTAATGATCTTTCATGAAAGAAGTTGATGTTTTCACATTTAATTCCACATCTTGAATGGAAGTAATCTCATTAAACCTTGATGATAACAAACATCAGAGAAGGAAATATGCTCAGTTTTTAAGAAATCGTGTTAATTTAAAGTTAATAATCAAAGTTTATTTCTATCCTGCATCAACCATCACCAGAAATGACATCATTTAACATAAATTCATACTTTTAGACCAGTTAAGCCAATTTTAATGGCAGTTCAGCTAGATCTTGCTATAATTAATCAACAACATTCCTCTCCAGATTATATTTTTTTTAGATATTAATGTTAATATTAGATTGATCTCTCTATCCACAGTTGTTATTGATTATACCTCCATAATAATACCTTTACAACCAAATAGACATGAGGACCCTCTTGAAAATGAGATGCCAGATCTCAAAGGGCCTTACCTTTAATACATTTATATTCAGCAGAAACAAATGAGATGAGGACAGATTTATGATCTGGGCTTCCATGTGTTTGTCACTATCAAAAATTCTTACTTTTAGTCCCTTTGGTTGAGTTTATCAGGTTGAAAATTCTTTTTTAAAAAATGTTAGCGCGTGTGTACCTTTTTTGTTGCAGAAAAATTTCTCCCTGTCTTGAAGGGTTAGGGTTAGGTTACACAGCAACAGAAATGTGAATCAATGGTATGAAGCATATTTAAGTATATAAGTGTATGTTCTTAAAAGAAAAGCATCTCACTAACTCAAAACAAACTTGACATCATGTGGCCATGAACTTAAAACCTAAAAGGTTAAAAAAAACTTAAAGAGGAGGAGAACTTGACAACTTTTGACATTTAATTCAGGAGCCAAAACTGAACTGCAGCCATCTCAGAACCAACGCTTCACAGTAGAAGAAGCTTGAGTATAAACTCACACACATCTTACTGCAGCTTCAACACTCACTTCATTGATTCAGTATCTTTAAATTCATTGTCCTTCAAATTAAACGTCCGGCTTTGACACAAACACTCTTCCAAGTGGGTCCCCATTTTGAATGTTTTGGCATGACAACAGTGAGAGCTTTCATTGATCAGATTTCAGCTCATAGTCTGAAAAATAAAAGCCACAGTTTTCTCAGCAATATTGCAGTGCTGATGTGTTACTTCACTTTTACTTTCAGAATGAAAAAAGGTATAAAACAACAAATCAAAACAATTGTGTACAAGCACTCAGATTTTCTTTGTAGGAAAAACAGAAGACTGTGTCTTTTTTATGATTGTGTTTTGTGTACTGTGTTTTGTCATGTGCTCAGATCCAGTGGTTGTTCCAGTAGAGTCTGAGGAGGAGAAAGGTGATCATTCAGATCCAGAGAAGGAGGAAGACGTTGGTATCACCTTCGTCGCACGCAAACCAGAGACGCCAAAACAACGACCCGTATCTGGTGAGAGGACACACAGACTAACTTAGGGACTGAAACATCACAACAATAAGGGACAGCAAAATGTCTCTTTTGGAATTAGTGATATAATTTTGCCATGTTTGTTTGACTGGTGAGCTTGTAAATTGGGGACTTTGAGTTTTGTTTGACTTGACATCCATTGTGGTTGATGCCTTCCATGGGTGTGTTTATGTTAGCTTAGCTTCTCTGGCTGTATTTTCGTACAAAGTAGTTTTGGTACAGTGATTAAAAACACCAGATACAACCCGTTTTCCTTGGTGCTTTGACAACAACATCTGTCAGCACATTAAGCCAAAAGTCATCAGTTAACATGGACACTCATTTGAACATTACACTGAGGCAGTGACAACATTGCACAGAGGAAAATGCTGTATAAACTGAGTGCAGAAGATGCTGGTGGTGCAGTCTGACCTGACCATTTGATGATGGCATTAAATATTGAAGATTATTTTTAACTTTTACCCCCAGAATTGCTGCCATGTTTGCAGTTTACTTCTAAAACAGCAGGTACTAACAAACAGCCTGAGGGTTTTTGCGCCCTCTAGTGCTATCCTCATACAGGCAAGTATAGAAACAAAAATGCTTGTCATGCAAAAGACACAAATGCAGGGACAAACTATAGGATGATCTCGGCCTTATGTACACCCAGCTCCACTCCACTCTGGAGCGAGTGCGTCCCTGTCGATCTGCTCCAGCACATTCACACACACTCCTACAGGTTATTGTCTGTGAGATCAGCAGAGACTGTCGTCACTGATGGAGCTCACACTGAGGGTTTGAAGGGACTGTTGTGCGTATTCAGAGTTGTGGTGTCACCTCTTTTGTCTGCTTCTTGTTCGCTGTCAGTCCCTGCAGCTCTAGACAGCCCTCAGAGTCCAGCAGGGACCCCCACCTCCCCTCCCGCTGGAGACAGCCACCTCCCATGGAAGGGCAGTGTTGGCTCTCCTCCGCCCTGTGTGTCAGTGGAGGCTACAAAGATCATCCCCGTGGACCTCCAGCAGGCCTGGAACCAGAGCATCTCCTCATTAGAGAGCATCTCCTCCCCACCTGCTCCCCCTGAGCCTGTCCACCCCCGTGTGAGCGCCCTCTCCAGACTGGGAGGACCCCGCCCGGCCTCCTACACCCCACCAGGCAGCGCTGTGGGCAGCACCTCCTCCATCGCAGCTCAGGTAAAACAGGGCTCCTTCCTCTTCCCAGAGAAGAAGAAGGAGGAGGAGGAGGAGGAGGAGGAGGAGGAAGGAGCAGCACCGGAGATGCAGCCCCTCATGTCGTCTCTGAGGCCTCCTGGCTCCCTGCCGCCGCCCCCCCCGCCACCGCCGGGCTCTGGCCCGGGGTCAGGGAGGAGGAAGAACCCCTGTGTCTACCTGAGGAGTCTGGTGACAGCACCCCCTCCTGGAAGTGGAGAGCCACACAGCCGCGGCCCCACCCAGCTGTAATACCACCTGACCTGTGCAGAGCGGAGCAGGAACTGTGTCCACCAATCAGCAGCTCCGCTTTCAACGTAAAGGGTGCACACATGAACACACACGAACACATGAACACACAATTACACACATACACACATCAACACAAACATACATACGTATACGCACATGCCGTCCAGTAGGTGAGCTGCTTACTTCCCCTCCTCCCCGTCGGCTGATGGAGTGAAAACTTCACCATCAGCTGTGAGATCTTCACTCCCTCCTGATGTCAGAGCAGAATGAAGAGTTCAGGTGTCATCCTTTAGTCTCATCACTAATCGAAGCTGCACATCACCAGCCCTCACATATCACCAGCTGAGACTAAAGGTTCAGACAGCTGATAGGACAGGTGACGTCTTTTTAATCTTATTTAATGTATTTTAAGACTTTTATGAAACAGATCCAAACTTTTTAAACATGTGTCTCAGTCAGCCCTTTAAAGGCATCTCTGGTATTTGTTAAACCCAGGTTTACTTTTACACATTTAGGGGTATTTATATCTAACAGGTACATTTCTCCATTAGTTTGAGTTATTCAGCAGCTGCAGTGAAGTTTTAATGCAGTGAAGTGATGTTCTGGGGCAAGTGTACCTAATCAGGTACCTCCGTACAGACTGATAACTTACCAGAGGCAGAGGCTGCCCATAAGAAGGGGGGAAATGATAAAAGAATTGGGGTCAACTGGGTGGTCAGGTAAAACATGGACAATGCTAAAAATAAACCACAGGAAATTGGAGAGCTTATTGAAAGTGGCAGTGTTGGTAAAAAAAGATATATAGTTGAAAAGACAGTGCTTTTTGGTGGAGGGGATTAAAGACTGTCAGTAAAAAAATAGCAAAGAAACCAAGGCCAAGATGTTTAAAATGCCTTTATTATATTTAACCTGATGGACTGTTCAAAATATTTTAATAATCCATCTGGGAAAGAGCCCAAAGGTAGTGTTTCAGGAAGGCAGAACCTTTCAGAAGCATACCTGGCAGGTGATTGGACGATTCTGTCAATCAGCAATTATTACAGGCCAATCAGAAAATGTCGTGGGCTGGCGCTTCTGCACTACAGAACATGAGCCACTTCGTAATACAAACTCTCATGAAAACATGTCAGAAGTAGAGCAAAAATATGCTGTCTATAGGCAGGTTTGTAGTGTTATTCGTTTTTCATTCTATAAATAAATGCGGTCAAAATCTGATGAAACTGCTGCTGAAGCTGTTAGCATTTATGCTTATCTAAAACAGTGCAATCACTTCCTGCCATAGTCTCACTTGTCTATCTCACCTCCTCCTGCTCTAAAAGACTCTGACCAGGCCGTCCCGCTTTGGGCCAGGCACAGTCGTTGCAGATTTGAGCTTGGCAAGCTGGATCTGCCTAATTACAGACATTGAATCAGGCAGATCCAGCTGCTGTGCAAGGTTATATTATATTGACATGTTCTTTAAATAGAGCATGATTAAAAAAAAACGCTTCAATGCATCTCTGCGTTAAACTTTCTGGAGAAGGCTGACACCGAAACACACCGAAGTATTTGTAGACAGGCTCTAGTTAAAGAAGATGCAAATATAATAAAGGCATTTCAAACTTTTGGGTTAAGTGCCTTGGTTTTCTTTTCTATTTTTACTAATGGTCAATACGAACTTTAACAATAATAACCATATTTTCTAAGGCTATTTTTTTGGGCATTTTTTGTCTTTATTGATAGGAGAGAGAGAGACAGTGTATAGGCTTGTAACAGGGGTGAGAGAGTGGGGGGGGGAACGCTCTGCAAACTGACCACAGGCTGGATTTGAACCCGGGACAGCAGAAGCATGTATATGGGACATGCCTGGTTATTTACCACTCTGCCAAACCAGCACCATGATAAACATTTTTAACCTAAATACCTTTGACTATCGAAACTAAAAAGGAAATTCCCTCTTATTAAAACTTCATGAATGTATTACTATTTTAGTCAATCAAACTCAGCTCTAAGGACAGTGATCAGTTTCTTCTTGATTACTCACTTAAAGGTCCAGTGTTCTGCAAAATCAATTTTCATAGCTGTTAATGATGTTTGAAGAGGCTTGGAGAGCAGAAGAACATGACACCCTTAACTAAACTCTCAGTTCATGACTCCTCTTTGAAGAAAAAGACCCATTAAACGGTGTTTCTACTTCCTGGGGTTTATGATGTCATAGCTATACAGCCTCCACCTATATGTGTGTGTAATGATGTTTGAAGGGGCTTGGAGAGCAGAAGAACATGACACCCTTAACTAAACTCTCAGTTCATGACTCCTCTTTGAAGAAAAAGACCCATTAAATGCTGTTTTTACTTCCTTGGGTTTATGATGTCATAGCTATACAGCCTCCACCTATATGTGTGTTTTTGCTCATCACAGGTAGACGTCATGACAGTTTTGAAAGTCTACTCCACAGCCTATTACCCCTCCTCCCCCTCACATAATACATTGTTTGGGCAGCCAATTAGCACAGAGCTTATTATCATAGCCTCCCCACCCCTCAGACTGGAGCGTTTCCAAAGGGAGGGAAAAAGAGCTACATCTTATCCTCTGCAGCAGACATGTCAAACTCAAGGCCCGTGGGCCAAAACCGGCCCGGGATATAAGAAAATATGGCCCGCGAGATAATTTTTTATGTCTATAAATGGTCTTTCGTTAAACAGCACTCCCACCACTCACTACAAATCCCACAATGCACTGTGACAGCTACCATGCACAAACATCTCTTCACTTTGTCTTAATATCACTCTGATCTGTGTTAAGTAGATGAATGCATTGATCAGAGCTTTTACAGTGACTTCAAAGCCTGACCAAAAATTAATATGCTGTTCAAATTTATATTTCTGATTAAAACATCGTCCATTTAAGACTGTTCAATAAATGTTGATCCTGTTTAGCCCACATCTTAGACTGTATTTTAAATTTTCTCCCCTTCTGGGATTGAGTTTGACAGCCTTGCTCTATAGACTAAATGTTTCATTTTTTTATTCAACTTAAATTAAATCCTTGCTTAACTGACACATAAGACATGATGTAAACTGTCAAACACACCAGGACGTGTGACCTTTAAAGGTCTTATCTATTTTAATTTGTCAGTGGCAAAAATAAGCCCTGTGAAATGATCTACTGGAGCAGTTCAGAAACTTAAGTACCTTTTAGTTATTAGGACCCCAAAGTTTGTAAAAGTAGCCTTAAGGTTGAATACACCAGAGTTTTATCTAAAACCAGAGCTCTTTCTCATCAACAACCTGAAGAAAGCACCGACTAAAACCAAAACAGAGAACATGTCAGAGTGATGCTTTAATGATGATCCCTCTTACTGTCTGATTTAGTCCAACAGGTCTATCTATCATTTAACTGTTGAGATTTTGATATTAATGATAAGAAAGTCACAACTAACAGAGTCATCCTGTCATAAACAAAAACTACATAAATATTTAAGTGTATAAAAAGATATAATCCTACCGAAGGTGGAGGTGAACACTGACTGATGTATTGTCTGGTGTAAAACATCTTTTTTGTACATTTGGGACTTTGCACTTGCGCAGTATATTATTCTTAAAATTGGCAAGTTTAATATTATCACAGCTTTTAGAGATGTCAGAGTAATAAATGTCAGATAGAGGCACAGCTTCCCATGCTGCCTGACTCACAGCTGCCCTTTAAGTATTTATTCTGTTTAAGCTGCACAAATCTAAAATGTATTTTATAATGCAGCAAATATCTAGAATCTACAGAGTGGTTTATTTTAAATGACCAAAGTGTGTAAAAACAAAGTATAATGAACATTTATACAGTGTGTATCTGTGTATTACTGCCTTACTCTGCTGTGTCCGTGTAGCTGTTTGTTCGTCCAGTGTGTCTTAATGTGCGTGCGTGTTTGTCCTTGTGGAGCCCAATCATAAGACCGTCCACAGGTTTATCATTCCACCAGCAGGAAGGATGTTTCTCTGATGGTTTCATGACTTTTGACCCTGTTGTGTTGCTTGTTTTGCCAAAGAATCTGTTTGCCTTAACCACAGAGCTGCTTTTACTCTCAGATTCAGTCCAAATTAAAGTCCAGCAGCTGCTGCAACAGCAGTGAACCTCCAGGAGAAGAGACCAGCCTGTAACCCAGGGGCTCCCAAACTTTTCAGCCTGAAACCCCCAAAGAACACTGCCAATGACTGGAGATCTCCAATGTCCTCAGGGGCAGATAAAATATGGGATAAAGTAACCATTTTTAATCAAGAAACTCTTAGATATTGAACTGAGCTCATTTTATGCCTATATTATTCCAATAATAGCTAAACTATGCCATTTGAAGTAATATTACATTTTACTTTGCTTCATAAAAGACATCTTAAGGCACCTTTAGGGGCTAATTGCACAGACTTGTTAATCAAAGTGCAGCTGCACCAAAATCACCTTCAGAATAAAAAATACAGGGAGCTTATGTAGAGAGGATGTCTGTGTCCACGCTCATGCAGCCCTAAAAATGATCAGAAAATGGCTTCAAATATGAATGATTACAGTCGGCTCACTGAGGAAAACAAAAATCACCCGCACTTGTCGCTTTGCCTGTTTCTCTACCTTTCTTTGAGTGCTTTGGCTTAAAGTGACATTAAGCAGCTCTGTGACTCCATGTCTTGTGTGGAATCAAGTCTTAAAATTAAGCCGAAGATATCTCCTCTACTTGTTTTATCAAACTAATTCATTGAGAATGTTCAGTGCTTTTGTATTTCCCATTGGAAGAGAAATATTACTTCAGGTTTAATGGTTCAAAAATTATCTTCATGATTCTGTCAAGCCTCTTTGGAATCGCATCAAAAATCAAAATGAAAATAATAAGAGCCATGGAACAATCAGGTCCTCAGAGACCAACCAAACACATTTCCATTGGTGGTCCTGATCATTTGCAATACACGACAGCCCTGATTAAATAAGATTACATTGGTAAATTGGAGGGTAAATCAGTTAACATGATACTAGCCTTATGTTATTCATCAAATGGAGGTGTTGAAGTGTTTTCTACCTGCCTCCACCTGCAGGTCAAAGTTGTGTCTCGTCTTTCCTGCTGGCTTCAATCTCCTGTTAAACTTCAGTGTTAAACATCGAGCTAATGCAGCAGGCTGTCTGTGATGTAAATCGTCTCTCTTGTTGCCTCAATGTGTAGCAGTGACTGAAATAACAAACATGTTGCTGTTTGTAGAAATGCCTTTTTCTGCAAAAATACTTGAACTGGAGCTGACAGTGGACACTAGACCAGTGGTGAATTTGGTGTGAACAGTCTGGTTCCAGCTCAAAAAACTTAAGTGTTGCTTAATCACTGCAGTGTTTCATCCAGCTGTCAGTGTTAGTGTGGCTTTTTAATCACTTAAGGACAAAGGAATGTGCTGCAGAGCATAAAGTCTGTTTTTATTTTATCTCTGATTCAGGTTGTTGAAAATTGAATGAAACACATCTGTCTCTGTGCCAAATATTTGTTTGCTGTGGCCTCTGTCCAGAGATGCAAAAGCCAATAAAAGTGAGGTGTGGTTTTCTGAATGAGCATGGCTGACTCTGTGCATTATTTTATCAACTTAATTTTGAATTATTTAAGAAGAATTGAAATCTGTGCACTGATATTTGAATTTCAACACTGTATTTATTGTCTTTCTTGTCTGTCTGCATACCAGCCACCTAGTACACCTCATAAACATTTGGTAACTAATAGTATCTCTGTTCACAAATACAAGGATACCCCCCCAAAACAAACAAACAAACAAACAATACAAATAGTGTTAAAAATGTGATGTGTAGCTTGGAGGAATAAGACAGGTAACCTCGGGTTGAATTGTTTTTTTCATGTGTATTACATCATCAAACACATTTTGTTACATTCTTTTTGAATAATAGCTTTAACTTAATCATTTTATCAATGTTATGCATGTGATTGCATCAATTATTACTTATTATGGTACTTAGTCAGATAGTAGAATTTTTTTAACAATTTCAAACACAAGGTTATAGACCATGACTCTGCAATGATTGCTTTCTATGTTCATAGCTTAATTGGGCCATTACCTAATTTACAAACTGTAGGGCAAAACTTTAGAATATTTCAATGATACATTTTTATTGTAAGCAGGTGCAAGTTGAGAAGTAGAAGGATAATGAAAGAGCATTAAAGAATGAGATAATTAAGAAAGGAAGAGAAGAGAGTATGAAGTTTGATTTCATTGTAATAATTTGAAAATAAGAAATTTGCCTTGTGAATAAAGAATTTTGGCATCACAAGTTAAACATGGACAAGTAAATCATTTTTTCCTGTTTTAATAGGTTGTCAACAGTTCTTTTAAGGTCACTCTGCAATAATTATAGCCTTGCAGAGCAGACGGACCTGCCTGATTCTGAAATCATGCATATCGTCTTGCCAGCCTCCATTGTCCAACGACTTCACTGGAATCTTATCGGCCCAATCAGGGAAGAGAGGCGGGAGCAGCGGACGTGACGAAAACAGGGAGTGACTGCATGTTTGAAAACAATGGCGGCTTCTGAAGCGGTCTCAGTATCCGTTAGCCCTAGCGCCTAACAGTTAGCCGCGAGGGCTAACGGCCGGTAACTGTTGTTAGCTGTGCTCATTGTGGCTCAGCGGCACTGTCACTGCCTCTTGCTCCGGGAATCGTGAGTTCGATCCTCGGGAAAGGACAGGAAGTAGCTGTTAGCCGTAGCGGCTAACGCCCGTTAACTGTTGTTAGCCGTTAGCCTGTACGTGTAGCCGCCACGTATGCGACGTCATACGTAGCAGAGTTGCTTGATGTGGATTGGTCTGTGATGAGTGTAACGAGCCGAACGATCGTCCAATCACAAGCTGCTGCTGTTTTTGAAGGTTCTGTCCCTGAAAACATTTTCTAGGGGCTTCTTCCCAGATGGATTAGTGAAATATTTCCAATATGAAGCTGTTCACCTGGCGTGTCAGGTTACAATAATTAATCCACTGACACAATTTTGTAATTGAATCTAAAAAGGTGGCCGGAAGTGACGTACTCTTTCCTCCCCAAGTAGTTGAAGAAACGGTTTTTGTCTTTCAAGGAATATATTGCCTAGGAAATAAAAAAAAAAAGAACAGCTGAAAAGCAACTGGCGATATATTTATATATGTACTGTGGCGCTTTTAAAAGCACCTCATTGAATTGTCCAAAATGGCAGTCAGGTGTTATGGTTTAAAAGGTGACCTTTGGTTAAACAGGTGTTCTAGTTACAGCAGTTATATTGAACCAAAGTGTCCCAGCAAAGCATATAGTTTAATTTACCTATAAAGATGTATTCAAGTATAATTGTACATTTTGGTAAAGGGGGGATGAGTCAGGCGGGATGCAAATTCTGCTACACCATTGGTCCGACGGTCAGCAGATTACACGGTCACTGTTTGAATCATAACACCGGACTTAACCGTTCAGGATGCGTCTTTCCCCAAAGGCAAACGGTTAAATCCTCAACAGCGAAAGGGCTCGAGTGCTTCAGGAATATCTGCACAGCAGCGGTAAGTATGGATAAACAACACTCATGGATAATAATCACTGTTAACAAAGAGCTCTGCGCCACATCTGAAAATGGAGGTTCCCGCCGCTAGCTTAGCGGGTTAGCATCGTGTTGCCCTGTGGTGCTGACTGAAGGATTAGCCGTTGACTGTAGAGAACGCTTGGCGAGTCAGGGGTGAATCTGCATTAAGAAACATTCAACTTGAATAAGAATGTCATTCATATATATTTTAATGACTTAGTAAGCATTCTACCTTGTATAAAAATGGCATTTCTGTATTTTAAAAACGAAGGTAGTATTATACTTCATGTCAGAACAGTATTTATGTAGTTTAATGACTTAGGAAACATTCTACCTTCTATAAGAGTGGCGCTTTAACTCTAAAATATTTATATTTTAGATTGTATTATTGTTGTTTTATGCATTGTAGGGTAGACTTAACCCAGCCTGTATTGTTTTTATTGTTACAGTATCTGTCATTGTTTGTTGTTTTGTACTGTTTGTATTTCTGTATCTATGGTTTCATGTTTCCCTGTTATGTTTGGGACCACAGATGAAAATTAGCATGTGTTAAATCCAGCATGTTTAGGTTGGCATTGTATGGACTCCCTTGATATTATTATAAGTCCATCAATATGCACGTCCCATCCAAATAAATGTCTAAATAAAATCAGCTTTAGCCTGATGTAGTGCAACACATTAGATTGAATACTGGCAATTTTCTAAATAGCATTGAATAATAATACGAAATTTGTGGTTCAGGGTGTGCGAGTTATCTGCTAATTGTCACCTTAGGGTAAAAAGAAGGTAAAAACATGAATGAAATGTGAAAGGTGGTGTGTGGTTTGTGGGATAACATCTCTGGAGACCAGATTTCCTCAGTGTGTCTGCTCAGTTATGTTAGAGAAGATTACACTTAATCCTTTCCCTGCCTGTGGTGATTTTTAATTACATAAAAGGCCAATATTTGACAGTTCTTTTCTTTGCTGTAATCTGTTTTATTTAAGAGGAAATGTCTCTATGCTTAAATAACAGTTTCTATACAGTCTTACTCAACATAGTCTGTCGTCACACCCCACCCCATCAACACCAGCCTGACTGACAAAGTGTTTATGTCCTGAAGGTGTGACTTTTAGCTCCTGCAGTCAGTCTGTCTCTGAATGTGTTTATGTGATTGCTAACTTTTCCCAGCGGCTACATGTGTTGTGTAACACGGTTAGTTCTGCAGCAGCATGTCCTGAACTGTATACATGCTGTAGGATGGGATTTGTGTGTTTGAGTGTGTAATGATTGGAAGACAGGCTGTAATAAACCTCTGAAGATGCACGTACATCCTTTCACTCAATACTGCACCAACCTGCCCAGAGGCTGATTCCCTGAAATGTCTTCAAAGAAATGATCACTCACAGCCTGTGCAAATGTACTCCTGAATATATCGGCCCATTCTCTTGGACGGGAGAGAGGTGGGGTACAGCGGAGCAGTTTCATCTTGTTAGCATGGTCTAGGATTATGTTTAGCAACACTGGTTACTGAAAAGGCTGCACTGAATTCTGTAGCTGTAGTGGCTAGCATGCAAGCTTCATGCTTCTTTTAAAGCCACTTTCAGTGGTGCTGGAAGGCTTTATGTCCATCCAAGCAAAAAACACTCAAAAACTTAACTTCAAGATGTCGATCCGGTTTATGAGAAGTAACTGGTAGAAAATAAATTAAACGCTGTCAGCGAAGACCTAAGAATCAAAGATGCCTGGCAAATGTTACGGTAAAAAATGTTTTTTTCCCACCAGCTATGACACCAACTTTATGATTACTTTGACCCTAAAAGACCTGACTGTATACCCTCACTAATGACCTATTGTGACCTACTATACCCACCTAGTGCTCATAGTGATCCCCAACTATAATACAGATTCTATTTTTTTATCTCTGCGACAGCGATGGAGTAAGTCAAGGAAAAACATCTCAATTTAAAATTTTTGGATCTTCTGAAATGTAGACTAATCCATTCATTCAATATACCACACAGCCCTACATTTCACTTTAGGTTTGGTTTAAAAAATGTCAGTATGTTTTAGCAATAACTTAAAGTAAAAATGGTCTTTTGCATGTTTAAACAAATGTATTTTGTCAAATAAAAATAATGGTGAAAAATTTTAAGGCATCACTACTTGCAATAATTTAAAAATTAAGCAGATGCTGAGGAAAAATTATGGATTTGAATGTCCTACAACCTCTGACTGCACATTTACAGTAAATCCGCTCTTACGGATTAAACACATACATTTTATCAGAGTTATTTGTCTCTTATGTAAAAACATTTTGTCGAGAAATTGATTTAGTAATTTTGGCCTATAAATATAACTGTCTCACTGTTGCAGCTACTTGGAAAATGAGGATGTAATGCGGTCCTAAAATTTTTGAAAATGATCTTAAAAATGTCTCAAAGTCTTGATTTTAATGTGAGATTTTCTGTGTGCTTTCACAGACCGAGTGTTCACTGCTGATGAAACGACTGATCAGCTGCGCCAAAACTTCACAAATACTCTGGATGTTTCATTGGTGGAAGGATATAATGGTAGGTCATTTGTGTGGTGAGAACCTCAATCCAGTTGCATGGTTATTTTCTGTGTTGACTTTTGCAGTGACTCCAGGAACCATTTTTGGTTACGGACAGACGTCTTCAGGAAAAAACTATACCCAGAGAAATGGAACTTGTGGTACCAGTGCTATAGCTTTGAACGATGTCTTCAGACCATTAAAATGGAAGAAACAGACGTTTATAACAAGCTACAGTTCTTTTATTGATAATGACAAGGATTGTCACCAGGGGTGTCTGATACTGATCAAAAGAATTGGGTTGGGCCTGATTTCAGCATTTTGTTTAATTAATCAGGGATCAGAATTTATGCTGATCATCTCACTGATTGTTTCCATCAGTTGAGCACCCTTTATGGCCGGCTGTAACTGTGCATGTGATGTGGCAGTAGCAGCCCCATGGCACATATTCAAGCAGTGTGGAAATACTTAAATTTAGACAGCAAAAACAGTCCAATGGCCGCTTATAGTGTCTGCAAAACTACAGAACATGAAACTAGGGTTGCACCATATTACATTATTTCAGATGTCCGAAATTTCAAAACTTATTTTGGCCGACACTGATATCAATAAATAGAAATAATTGAAATTAATTTTGTGGATTAGAACTGTTGTGTAGCTGTTGTTG
This sequence comes from Cetoscarus ocellatus, assembly GCA_037902135.1. Classification (NCBI taxonomy): domain Eukaryota; kingdom Metazoa; phylum Chordata; class Actinopteri; order Labriformes; family Labridae; genus Cetoscarus; species Cetoscarus ocellatus. Next base: position 829,877 of record JBAMNC010001884.1, read on the forward strand.
GTGGAGAATGGAGGTCTTCATCATCTTTTGAAGCGTTTGGATCCAGGGTTTGTCTCGTGACTCTCGTGAAAACCTACCAGATGATCTAAAACATGATGTGACACTTTAGAGTTAAAGCTAGCTGTATCACATTAAGTCTTTACAAGCCTTCAGCAGGCTCCTCCAGAGTACTTTTACTCTTCGGAGGTACAACAGAAGATTCAGTATAACCTCCACCTGTCCTGCACTCTCTCTGTGCGTCACAGCTGTTTTTATGACAGCTGCCTCAGACCTGTTGCTCCTCTAACCCCTCAGCTGCTGACGTTTCTTAGCATTTATCCTCTGAATCACAGCCTCACTCTTGGATAAGCTCAGAGCCTCGGTGAGAGCACATGCCAGCCCTCAGCAGTCTGCCATGTTTCTGCTTTTCTGATGTGTCAGGCTCCAGAGCATGATCCAGACTCCCACAGAAACATGATTTTGTTCATTTCTTGTTAGCTGAAAAGCTGTTTGAAATGTAGGTAATGAGCTGTGTGACAAAGAGGCTGATCTTAAAAATCCAGTTCAAGGTATTTGCAGAATGTTTCTTGTGATTTAAAGATAATTAAACATTTTTTGCTAATAAAATGCACTAGTTTTTATATGCTAGTTGCTAGCTTGCTTGACTTTGATCTGTCTACATGAAAGTGCCGTGAGAGTCTGAATATTAATTGTTTTGAATGCAGGAGCGGCTCTTGTTGCTCGTAAAAAGCTGCTTTACTTACTGCAATAATCTGACACCTTTGTGGTGTGTTAGTTGCTAAAGCCCATGCAATCATGACCCCCTCTGAAGTCTGTGTGTGACTGTCCCCCTGCAGGACTCTCCTCTTGGTTGGTGAGCGGGCTGCATGTCAGGACTTGAACCGTCACAGCAAACAGGAGGAGAACAGACTGCTGTCCCAGCGAGCCCGGTAAGAGACGGTGATAATGTGCTGTAGGTCAGCCGGGTCACTTCAGACGTCTTTCTTTGTTTTACCAAAAGCAGCTAAATGGATGTAATTGTCTGTGTAGCCAGCAGCTTCACCTGGCCTGGTGGGCGTAAATCAGAGGGTAATTGTTAGTTTTGTCAGGGAGAAGGCCAGCCGTAAACATCAGACAGAGGAAACGGAGGGATATAATGAGCAGGACACGCCTGCTCAGACTCTCTGATCGAGCTGCTTAACTCTCACCCCGTCTGTCTGCTCCACGGCCACACTCATGTTGGTCCAGGCACACAGCATGTGGAGCTGCCCTAAACTCATAAATGTGTGATTTAGCACCTTATTGCAGCCTTAAAGATCAGGAAAATTGAATTAGAGCATCCTCTGTGTGCATCACATCCCAGCAAGTTTTCTCAGCTCATTCCCGTGTGTTTGATCGTGTTCAAATTCTGTAGATACTGTTGTCACACTCAGATTTATGCCCTCCAATATGATTTATCCATCTACCCATCCATCCGTTTCCTGTACAACAGGCATCACCAAATGGCGGACCTTGGTCCGGATCCAGACCGATTGATGGTTCTGTCTGGACCCGTGACCAATCTCTGATAAACTCACAGGAATAGATTTTAATTGAGCATTTTTTCCGACAGTTGCGGATTTACAGTGGGCACGCCCGCACTAATCACTAATCGAGTTGATCATCTGTTCGTGTTATTTTCATTGTTGCAGTTCTACAGTTTTTAGCACTAGTTTGTTTTTGAATGTTTCACATTTTGCAAGTTCTAGCAACACTGTTCTGTTTACTTATTTATTAGCCTATGTGAGTGTGGGTTCATGCAATGCATGTAGCGTTGTTTGTGTGTGAGAGAAAGAGAGGGAAAGACTGAGAGAGAGAGAGTTAAGGATAGAGAGCTAAAGAGAGAGAGAGAGAGAGAAATCTGGAATCTGCGAAAATAAAATATTTATCTATCACTTTCTTGTTACATTATATTGTAACAACACAACAGTAACAAATGACAAATGATTGTACTTTTAAGAGTTAATTTCTTGTATTCTGAAGATGTTTACTTGTTTTACTGGAAGTGTAGGTCTTCATTTTTTTAAGGCTGTGACCTCTCTTATTTAAGAAAAAAGAAGAGGAATAATAATTAGTCAGCGCTCTGTATGCACTTGATTTTTCCTAAAAAGGGCCACCTTTATTGTTTTCTGAAGATGTTGACTTTTTTACTTGATGTGTAGGCCTTCAATTCTTGGCTGGGACCTCTTTCATTTAAGAGGAAAAATGGTTATTTGGCTCTGTTTGCACTTTTATATTTATTTTATTTTAGGTTTTTCTTTTTTAATCTGAAATAAAGGCCTTAAATGAAATTGCCAGGACTATTTTTATTTATGGTAAAGGAGCTAGCTGTGCACTCAATTAACCATATCCTGCATTAAAAATTAACAATAAATATTGTTGAAACCAAAAAAATGTGGACATAGGGGAAGGCTATAAAACACAAACTGGACTTCGGTTCAGACCTTTTATTGGTGGAAATTTTATAGACCGGACCTCGTTGACTTTTAATTGAATACCCCCTTACAGCTTATCCATTCAGGGTCACGGGGGCTAGAGCTGATCCCAGCTGACATTTGGTGAGAGGTGAGAAATGCCCTGGACTGGTCACCGCTAGAGATGGACAACTGCACGGTGTCACGGTTAATTGATCCCTAGGGCTCTTAAAAACTGTGTTTTTCACCACTTGAAAAACAAACAAACTAAAAAACAGCTTGGAATTTTAATATTGGCACTGCACAGCGTGCATGGATCACAAACAGAGTGACCGCCTGGGCCATAAGTCAAGTTATATTATAGAAAAGCATTATAATAAACCAGAAGTCGACGCAATCCATTGATCATTCCATCTGTTGAGATCCCCCACCTTCTCAGGCGGTGGAAGTCATTTGTTGTGTCCACCAACCACCAACATACTTAGCTTTGACTGCTCTGCGATGCTTTTCTAATTTTAAAAACCGTTTTCACACGATTTTCATCATTGTTCGTCAGCAGTGTCCTTGACTGCTCATTTTTGCTCATTTCTTCTTTTCCATCGTCACTTCTCTTCACGACAACCCGAACAAATTCTGATTGTAGTAGATTGGCGTACCCAACAGGCAGACTCGGCCTTCTTTCTCTTTTGTTTTGGGCGAGTGGTAACGGCCTTTAAGGCTGCAATACCGCCAACCAGGCTGGAGTGTGGAGCATCGTTACTACCCCCAAATAAAAAAACACAGACTGAGCCTCTGTGTGTGATTTCTGCCATGCTTTATTGGTGAATACACCAAAAGGCTAGCATTGTCATCAATGTAAATTTTATCGTGTTCATGTTTTGGGATCGTTTTATTGCCCAGCCCTCGGTGTATATGAGAACGTGGGTCAACATTTAGAGCGTTGATACGACAGACAAAGGGCAGACCAACTGTTTCTCTATTGCAGTTTTGTTGTACCTGTCAGCATTGTCTGTGAGGAGGTTTTTTTTACACTCGGTCATTTCCCCCCTAATACATGAGCTCCAGTGATCATTAACATGTCGTTGGTTAAAATTCTAACCTCTGGTCTAAGAGAAATGTTGCTGCCCAGCTGAGGGGTTGGTGTCTTTCTTTTTGAAGCACGAGAGTCGGCCTCAGATCAGCCGGCCAAGAATGAATCTATTTTGTGAGGGCTTAGCTGCAGGCCGGGCCGGCCTGTGATTGGCTGCCTGTAAATTGCTCTGCGAGGTGGAAAACCTGCTCACATTCTTCTGTGATGAGCTGCTCGGCCGGCCCATCGCTCAGAGCACACAACGGTAACTTTCCATCAGAGCAGAGAGAGATGTGGTGTTTATAGATGTGTTGTCATCCTCAGCTCATACACTAATTATACAGAAGAAGGTACAAACAGGCCCACCAGAGCAGGCTGTGCTGCTGCATAATCACCACTCCTCTATCAGCCAGCGAGAGCCTGAGACCTGCTGCAAGTGTCTGCATGCTGGACGTCCCATTCCCTCTGCACACTGTCATTAAACACACAAAAGATTTCAGATACAGCTCTGTTTGTTTACACATGTCCAACACAATGCTGTTACGTAAGAGACAGAACTTAGCTGAACCTTTCAGAGGCCTGATGGGACATTTCTGATAAAAGAAGCATGAAAAGACTTACATGTCACATAACTTTACATCATCACTGCAACAAGTGCAGATGAGCATTTTAGCAATCCACAAACACCAGAACACCTCAGAGGCAAACAAATTCACCGTCCACATAGGACACATCACTAGTAAATAAAAACAACAAAGCTTGTAATTGGAGTGTCGGAGCATAGTACCTCAGTCTGTATGGACTTGGGGTCGAGTCCTGGTTGGATCATGTCTGGAAATAAGTCTAGAGGTGTCAGTTCACTCCCCAAGTGCTGTCAAAGTGTCCTTCTGCAAGGCTTCATTTTATTCTTTGATGGCAGCACCTGTTACTCTGTCTTTTTCCTTAATGCACTGGTTCTCAATCACTTTCTGTCATGCCCCCCTTTGAGATGAATATTTTTTCATGCCCCACCATGACTGCCAACACGCTGAAGTTACAATTTTCAGCAATTTGCCTTCACAGAAGTGCTGGTAAGCAGGTCAACAACACAAAGCCTCTGTTTAGGAGTAAAAGTTGGAGTATCCCTTAAATAATGAAAACAGATTACTTATCATCAATATTAAATGATGAATAATGTGTTATGTCCTTTTAATCATTGATTTCCTTACTGTTGTCTATACTGTAAACATAGTGAATATTGCACTGAAGCTTGATTTGAAGAAAATCACGAATCAATTGAAATCACAATATCTTCCAGAAAAATCACAATTACCGTAGATCTTTTCCCAAAATCATTCAGCCCTAGTTGCTGGTATTGTAAATTGGTGATCGTGCATGTTCCTTATATTGAGTCTTTTGTTTCATGCAGACAGCATGCATCTGCCACATGTCTCCACCACTCTCTAGAGTCTATAGTCTGTCCACGGTCTCACTACTGTCAATAAAGGCCAAAAATGCCCAAAAATAATCAAAAAGGAAAAGAAAGTCAACAGAGGCTTTTTACACAGCTCACATTTTAACATACTGTACATCCCTCATCTTACATTGCAAGTCAGCCAATCACAGAGCAGAATTTTGAACTGGCACATGGAGTGGCCAATCAAATTTCCAGCAGGCCCATGCTGCCCTGTATGTCACATTCATGTTGTTAACTTGTCATCTGAAACACAGCACTGCAGTCGAAGTGCAGAATTGATCACTTCTGACCAAGTCCATGCAACTCCAATGGCCAGAGTGTCTTAACAGATTTGTGGGACTAGTCCTTTATGCTCTTATAGTTTCTCATGCCTATGCTCGCAGCAGCAGAGACTTTGGGTCAGTCCCAATTGTACCCCTTCGCCCTTGGTTTTGCACGTTCACGTCTAGTGAAGGGGTATCCCAATTCTCTGTAATGTTTAGGGGAGGGGCTACACAGCCCTTGAAACAAAGACAAACAGGGACCTCACTTGAAAGTAAGGGGTATGAGAAATTTCCCATGATGCACTGCACCAGACTGAAGGAAGCACATAAATGTAAGTGATTAAGCATAATTGATTTTCATAGTAATGATACTTGTGTTTTTGTCAGATATTCAGTCCTTTGCTGCTCAATGTAAACACGTAAATATTAACCATGTAACCATGTGGATAAAGAATTGTCTTTATCCATATGGTTTGTCCTTGTAAAATCCAAATACGAAGAGACTTCAGATTTTGTCAGTTTCGAGGGGGGAAAACAATCTCTCTCTTGCAAACTGCGCATGTGCACCTGCGTCTGAGGGACCGCCGCAGCTTTGCCGAGGAGCAGACACTTAGTTCTGGCTTTTCCAGGCATTGAGCAGCATCACCGTGAGTTATTGATACAGTGTGGTAACCAAACACGGTTTTAACGTATTTGAAATAGGAAACGGTAATTCTAACTGTCAGAAATTTTACCGCAGTTTATTATGTTATCAGTAACCGTTACATTCCTATCTGCAGCATTTGGACAGTGTTGGTAACATAGATTATAGCTTGTGTTCATGGTATTTGAGGCTTTCCCAATGCAAGGTTTTGAATTATTGATACATTTTTTGGTCCAGAGGAGACAGAATCTTATGGATGTGAAAACATAAAGAAGGCACAGTATGTTGTCTGTAGATGGCTTTGCTGTTGGCTGGAGTCTATGAATTAAATGTGGTTAGATTGAGTTTAAATTCAGCTGACCCAGCTCGCCCCCCCTGCCCTCGACCTTTTCTCTACATATTCAGCAGCGGTCTGAAAGCAGGCTGGTATTTGGCCATTGAAGCTGCAGTCAGGTTGAAGTGTCGGGTTCAGGGAAACCCTCCAGGGAAGCCTGGCCAACTCCTCAAAGGTTTGGATTTAAGGCAGACTCCACAGAGGCCCCTTCAAGGCCAGGCCTCAGACCCAGACTGATGCTGTTTTTAAATGTCCTGCCCACCACAACAGAACAGCAGGACAAAATCTGCACTCGCAGCAAGAAAGGAGAAGGCAGGGCGCCGTTTTAATGCAGACAGGGAGGCTAAATGGCTTTGGAGGTGCAAAACAGAGAGATGTTGGCAGAGCTTAATGCATGTCCAAAACAGAATGGACATTTCATGAGGACTTCTCAGCAATCTCTGTGTTTTTCTTTTGTTTTCACTCCTTTTCTTATATTTACGCAGCTGCTGGTCTGTTCTTCACTTTGATCCACACTGAAATATGTCCAATGGATGGTGCAGACATTAATCTTCTCCTAAGGGTGGATCATAAAAGGCCAGCAGATTGTCTCTCTGTTATTCCAGAGCCATAATCAGGTCCACTGTGTGGAAAACTTCTGTTTATTTGCTTATTCATGAAGAACTGATGACATTCCCATCTTGCTCAGTTGGACTGTCTTTACCATATGCATGCCAACATGCTAAAATTAGACCCTGAGTCCTCCAAGGCACTTTTTTAAAGATATGTGAAATCTGTAACATCTCCTCTTAAAACCTTCTACAAACATTTTAGCTGTGGTATTTTTAAGCCTCAGTTTCGTCTGGTTGCTCATATATTAAATGGCTATAAAAATATTATGTTTTTTGCCTGGTTCTCACTATGGGTGAAATAAAGTTGATAGCATTGATTTCTAGTAATTCCATTGCTATATTTTGGCACTGGTTCCAGTCCAGTTTCCACTTGGATCAGAGTTGGATCCTTATATTCAAGTTCTTAAAATTTACTGTGACAGTACTTGAGTAAATACGTTTTACGTTTTATCACGTCTGAAGTCTAACAGAGACATTTTCCCATCCCTACAATGTTAAAAAGACACCTTTGGGTCCCTCTGCAACTTTACTTTAAACTCAGCTTGTCATGGGCTGAGACTGAGATAATGAGCAGCTCTTAGATCTGAGGGGACAGAAAAACATCCTTTTAGTCCATCGGCTGAAGAATAAACCTGTAAGTGAGTGTATAGTCGTTTACAAACTTAGTTTAAATTATCTACACGTGACTCTACATGTGTTCATGTTTATGTCAGCTAAATTACTCATGTGGATGAGAAAGTTAAAACTTGCTGGGTGAAGCTTAAGTTGTTCCCTGTGAATGGTCACCCAAGTAAAGATGATGATTTTAAATGCCTTTGACACTAATTCAGTACAGAGCAGACTAACATGGTCACTGCGACAGAGACTGTGGTCGAACTGATACTGGACAGGTCATTACTAATAAAGCTCACAGGATGGTGGTGATTCTGTAACTTCAGCATGGGGGATGTAGCAGTTTAAAGCTGCAGTATGTGGTTTATTTTTTGTGTCACTGGCCCAAAAATTATGATTATCTACCAACATCTTCTTTCTGAGCCACACGAGACATCATTTGATATCTGTGCCCCTCCTTGCTTTGTATTAAGCCTTTAGAAAATCATGCAGGTGACACCCAATTTCCAGCCAATCAGGACAGTGTTTAAGCTCAGGGACAGTGCTCTCACTGGATCCTCTGCTAAGGTCCATTATCTATGCTGCTTATCCCGTTTATGGATATTTTAAATCAAGGGCGGCACCGTGGTGCAGCAGGTAGTGCACATGCCTCACAGCAAGAAGGTTGCTGGTTCGATCCCGTGTCAGTCAGGACCTTTCTGAATGGAGTTTGCATGTTCTCCCCGTGCATGCATGGGTCCTCCCAGGTGCTCCAGCTTCCTCCCACAGACTAAAAACATGCTTATGAGGTTGATTGGTGACTCCAAATTGCTTTTGGTTTTGTGTGTGATCCTGAATGGTTGTCTGTCTCTCTATGTGGCCCTGTGATTACCTGGCTACCAGTTCAGGGATAAGCAGGATAATGGATGGATTAATATTTTTAATCAATTCTATATATTGATATGAGTTTGACTGGATTTAATGTAAACAATTTTTTCGACACCTCCACCTAGGGCTGGGCGATATGGCCCAAAAATGAAATCCCTGATTTTTTTTTTTTTTTTTCCAAAATCTCGATTTACGATTTAAATTGTGTTTTTCTCTCTCAAAGAAAAAACCTTGTAGTGACACAGAAATTGCATAAAACAAGTGTTTCCCCAATATTGACAAAATATATTCCAAAACTATACTGAATTGACCTCTTTTGCTTAAAGGGTGTGCTGTTATTTTGTCATCAGATGTTAATTTTGTAGTTTGAATGTAGGCAGGCTTGTCTATATAAACCTGAAAGCTGTGCTGTTTTTACAGTATAAAACTGAAATAAACCAAAACAAGCCTAAAAATGTGCTTGCAAAAACTGACAGGGCTGACCATCATAAAAACAGTGTAAACTTTCAGTTTTTATATTTTTAAACAGTATCACAGCTTACGAGACAAGTCAAGGAAAAAAATATTGATTTTTAATTTTTATATCCTCTGAGAAAAAACCCCCAATTTGAATAAGTCAGTTTAATTGATATATTGCCCAGACCTACCTCCACCAGAAATATCCAGATTACAAGGAGAACAGCGGTTCACACATTTCTGATGCATGGCACAGTTCCTGCACTTCAGTTCCAGTTAAGTCTCAGAGAAAGAGTGTTTAGTGGGCTTTTCCATGTTCAGCAGATTTGTACATCTGTGCAGGTACTTTGTATAATGTGCGAAACATAAACCAAGCCCCTTAAAAAAAGCAAAGACGGAAAATAGTCAGCAGTAATGTGAAGTATTAATTTGTCTTACTCCGTGTGCCAAGTCATGCACAAAGCAGCAAAGAGCATTAAAGAAAACGTGCAGCTTATCGTGAACCTGTTAACCTCCAACAACAAATGTGTGCATTATGGCTCTGCATGTGTGATCTGAGATCACTCCTCGTCTTACTGCTGCCCCTGACCGAGTTTCAGGGTGAGTGAAATGCTTTTGTAGAAGAATGACTCACATTAGCTGTAGATAGTAAAAGCACTCGGGCCTCTGAGACTGTTGTAGAACAAATTTTCCAGGCTTGTTAACAGTGTGTTGTTTTGTTTAGTTTCACACTTTCATTACAGCCAGCAGCCATTAATCATCAGTCCTGTCAGCGCTGGCTCGAATCTGTGGAGCTTCAGGGTGTGATGGAGGAGTTTCACCTCCTCTTCAGTGTAGAGGCTTTCTATGTTCGTTTGACTGAAGTCACACATTCCTGCGTCGCCACAACACAAAAATTATGGCGACCTCAGAGTCAGAGACGAGCGTTTGCATCTCCCTGCCAACATCACGCTTTCATGTCCAGTCTGTGTGAAGAGGTGTGCCGGGCTGGGAACAGCTTCTGTTACCCTGAGCCAAGTCGTTCATTCAGTCATTATCTGATTCATTCACAGGAAAGTGGAGCAAGTGGCATGGCTGATGGGGCTGCTCTATTCTTGCTAAATTGTGAATCAAAATTTCCATCCTATGAATTGTGAAAACGACAAATTGAACTTTTGTGTGAAATGCAGTCACCTTTAATTACTCAGCCAACCTTTCCACACAGCCAAAGTAGCTGTGATTGTATATATTCCTAACTTGTCTCTGCTTTCTACATGACCAAATTAGGTCTGATTGGATTAAGTCTCTGTCAGACATTTTAGTCTAGTTTTTATTTGTTGTTTTTATGAGTAACTGTCTAGTTTTCATCAAGAAAAGATTTGTTACAAGGATTTGCAACCCATTGGTGTTGTTCGATAGAGGGTTTTGAGGTTTTATTCAGTGTGCCCTGAACAGCAAGTAGACAGGCTTGTGCTTCTGGTGAATAATGTTAGAGAATAATTCAAGCAGTTTTTACATTCCTGTTGTTGATGCAGAAGTTTTGATGTTTTGAGTTTAAATCTGTTAAAATTCTCTGCTGTGTTTTTGTGGCATTTGCATGCAGGATGGCTTTCACTCAAATTCATTTAAGTTCACTGCTGGTGTGGTAACCTGAGAGAGTAAAATGATAATGGACATGCCTCGTGTCCGTGTTACAGCTGGGTTGGCGGGGCGGAGGAGGGTTTGATAATCTCTGAATTTCAGCGTGTATGTTTGAAAACTGTTCAGATTTGATTTTGGGGAAAAGTGCTAGCTGTACTTCATAACTATAAAACACAAATGCTAGTCAGAGCTGATGTTACTGCTGCTTTAAAGCTTGAGTGTAACTTAAACTTGGTGTTATGGAGGACAGCTGTGTCCTACATCACACACACTCATTAGTTGTGCTCCCTGTGTGAAGCTGCTTATTATTCATTCATTCTGATTCCCCCTGAAGTCTTTCCCCCGGAGACGCCCCCACAGTCCCTCAGAGACCACTAAAGACCCTCTGAGGTCAAAGCTCACTAATGTTAGCGGGGCACCTGCCACTTAGCATTAGTTGATACAAAAACAACCCTCCAACAGCCACATATCTGTTTGTGTTCACAGGTCGCTTTGAGTTTTTCTGTAGAGTCTCTTTCTGTAGTCATTAATAATATGGCTGACTTTTATTCCCACATATTTTACCAGAGCATCTCCTGTTTGTGCTGCGTTTAGTGAACACAACAGCGACTCTTTAACAGTCAAAAGTGAGAAATTTGAAGGGTCCATGTAAGTGTTACTGCAGCCTGAAGGGCTTCTCCTCAGTGTTCATTTTGTTGACTAATTATTTTCTTCATAGTTTTCGTCAACAACCTTTTTTCTCCTGATGAAAACTAGACAGTAACTAAGAAAAACAAATCCAATCAGACCTAATTTGGTCATGTAGAAAGTAGGGACAAGTTAGGAATATATCCAATCACAGCTACTTTGGTTGTGTGGAAAGGTTGGATGAGTTAAGAGGGACATCCAATCACAGCTGCCTTAGCTTGGTGGTGGTGGGATAAGTTGTGGAGCGATCCAATCAGAGCTCCTCTCTTTATGAATTGATATATTCATGTAGAGCAGGTTCACTGTTTGTTGTCAGTTCTGGTATTGTAACTGAGATGCTCTGCCAGGTAGCCTAAATAAAGGTGACTGCATTTCACACAAAAGTTCAATTTGTTTCTGTTCATTTATACATTCAGACTTTACTATCATTCAATAAAGCGTTATTAGATTTGCTTGTATGGCCCTCTTATTGCTATACAATTTCACAATAATTGACAGTGAACAGTATGCTGCAAATAAATTAAGTGTGCTGTCAAGCATGAAGACGGTCAATTTGACAGGGTGAACGTAGAAAACAAACTAAATCAGCATTAATGGGCCTTCACAAGTGGATGTTGATGGTTATATTATGATATGTTCAAAATCCATAAAATATCATCATAATGTGTTTAAATACAACATCAAGAAAAGGAAAATTAAGTGTTTGGTAATTACAGCTGTTCGCAGGTCATTTTTTTGTTTCTCCAGCATTATAAAGCATTGCTATACTGTGTATAAGAGCAACTGAAACAACCGAATTTCCCCTTGGGGAGTAATAAAGTATTTCCGATTCTAATTCTGATTCTGATAAAATAAATATAAAAGGGTGTTGACTTGAAAAGGTTATTATTTCAATCTGTCCATTTTGTTTAATTTTTTTATTACAAACTGTATCAAGGATTTTTAAAGAAATGTATTTTTTGCATAGAAGTGTAATGAAGACGTTGTGAAGGAATGAAACAAACCCTTTTCTCCACAATAACCATTTAGTGTTCTTAGAAAAAAAACTAACTGAACTGAAAATTATGAGCAAAAAACGAGAGACATACCAAACAGTAGGCTAAGTGCGTTGTTGCATCCTTCATAGGCTGTGCTGCAAAGAACCTGATGATAATATCTGCCTGGAAATGTTGTTCCCTCACCAAAGAGCGCTGCCAGGGGAAAACAGAATTAAAAAAGGCTGCAGACACACTCAGGTCTTAAAATCTCTGTTTTGCCGCCCACCTGAACTGTAAATCATGAATTAGTGTGGTCACGAGTACACCACACACTCAGCCCGCAATACAGCAGATGTGATGAAATCTTTTTTTTCTCTTTTAGTTTTTTCATGAAGTCTTTTTAGCTTGTGGGATCAGCCTGGCAATGCATTTGATTGTCAGAGGATTATGAGTTAGTGGTGTAGGTCATTTCTGATGGCCATACCTGCTGATAACAGCACTCAGACTGGACTTCAGTCCACATCCCTCACAGCTGCTCCCTGATGAAACCCAAACACCTCACTGCACCTCAGCTGTTTTTCTTTCTTTTCCTGGAATCTTGAGTTTCTCTCCTCCGACGTGGGGAGTGGATTTCTGGACCCTGGAGCCTGTTTAAAGCTCCTGAAACCACACCATCAAGTTTCTAAAATAGCTGAGCACCTTCACTCTTGAAATATGTGTCTCCTCTCCTCTCCATATTTCTCCCAGGTGTTCGTTTTTACTTGAAAGTACCTTGAAAACTAAAGTACAGCAGATTTCAACATGGCAAAGTTAGTTAGTGATGATCGGGACCTTGCTTAGCAGTGGTCAGTCAATGTCAATCAGTTTTAGTAGTTTTTAGCCGCCACAGCCTGCATTGCTATAACTAGGCTTTGTCATGTGTGACCCTCTGTGACAGGTGCAGGCCGTGCTGCTGTCAGAGCCAACTCCTGCAGATACAGTAGTCCTGTTTTAACCTTATTTTATTTAACAAAAAATTAAAATACGAGGCAGTCAAATATTAGACGTCAACGCAGGCACTTGTCCCGCTGCGCAGTCCAAAAGTCCAATTGTCCACACGTTAGTGTCCACAAAATGTCCATGCACAACCCCATTCACAGGACAGGGGGACACTCTCTGCAACTTATCAGTCAGTCAGGAATGGCATGTAGAGGTCATCCAACAAACAATTAAAAATAATAATAATAAAAAACATATTAGCAATCAAAACATATGTAGAAAACAAATAAGGAGGCATCTTGAAAACTTCTTGTCTTTACTTGTTCTTCTGTATGTTTGTCATGTTGCAGATACCAATTGAACAAAGCAGGTTTTTATCCATGTGTGGCACTCCGGCTTCTTCCCACAGACCAGAACCATGCATATTAGGTTGACTGGTGACTCTAAATTGCCCGTAGGTGTGAGTGTGAATGTTTTTCTGTCTCTCTATGTGGCCCTGAGATCAACTGGTGACCGTTAACGGTGTAGCCTACCTCTCATCCAATGTCAGCTTGTAACACTCACACTTTCCTCAAGTAGGTGTTACTTAATCAAGGGGTTTTCTACAGAAATTAACAAACAAAAAGACCTCGTAAATTCCCCAAATCACCATTAATGTAGGACATTGACAAAATCAGAGTTTCTTTTAAAGTTTCAAAATGTTCTTCACCTTTGTGCCCTACTTCCTGCCAACACAACTCTCTCGATTTCTCCACATTAAAAAAATATATATAACGTAAACAGTACAGGTTGAAACCAAAGATTTATACTTTCTAAATTAACTTAAAGTCTTAACCTAACGAAACATAGTTTGTTTGCTTAGTTACTTCTGCCTAGATAGTCTTTTAAATCATTTATTCCTCAGAAACTCCTCGTTTCAGCGACATTCCTTCCTCTCGTTCGTTAAACAAAAAAACAAAGACGTAATCCAGCTCAAAAAAGGAAAATACAGCAAAAACAAAAGAGAGCTATCGATCGCCAAAAGCATTGGTATACCAGAAAACAAAAGAAAAGATTTCAGAAAAGGGTGGATCTCAGCAGAATCCTGGAGGAGATAATCCTTTATGGAGAAATCCTTTGACTCTGGGTCTGGGACCCTGTCTGTGCCAAGATGTGGTCAGTCAGGAGGAAAGTCCTTTACAAGTCCAGTCTGATCAGAACTTATTTTACAACTTTCACTTTTATCATACACTGCAGAACATTATAAGCAATAGATCATCCAGTTTTCAACTTAATGAACGACCCTTTTCTTCTGACGTAGATGTCCAGTGTTTCTCCCGATCACGCCGTGTCTCCCCTCTTTCCTCTACACCACATCCTCCTGATATAAACTTTGTTTCTGACTTTTTAAAAAAATAATATTTTGACCCACCTACGTAATTAGTTAATATCACAGGGAATATCAACACCTACAAAGACAAGAAAACTTTTCTTTTAGTTTTCCACATATTATTTTATGCACTGTCTTCACTTGTTTATGTATTTATTATTAGTTTTCCCGCTTTGTTTTCCTTTCATCACTTCAGCTCCAGCACCACTGAACGAGATCAGCGGTAAAGATAATGGATGGATGTTTTATCCATTTAATCTCTCAGTGTATACACTGGGGACCATTTAACCAAAAAGCTCTCCAATTTCAGTGAGCTTTGCCGTTATAAATTCATGTTGCAGACCTCTAACTCTTGTTCACTGTGTCAGTGTGGGGGCAGTGGCCTCAGCCAGGAGATGATTATTGTCTTCCTGACAATAAGGAGTACTCTTGATAAAACAAATCGTATTTATATTCTATATTTTGTGGTAGCATCCTTAATAAAAATTAAAGAAGTTCAAAAGGTAGTTTTATATTAATATATTTACCTATTTCTTTTCTTATGTTGTGCCAGTAATCTACTAACCTTCAGCAATCTCACACACACAGTAGTCACAATATTTAATATCTCTAAACTCATCATCCTGTTGACATTTTGTCTGATATCAATATAAAAGTATTGATCGGTGTCAAAGTTTAACCTGCAGCAGCTCTCTGTGCTCCTCGTGTGCTCCTCTGCACTATTTAAAGATTAAATTTGCTCTCAGAAGAATGCCCTGTAATCTCCTGCCAACACCGTGTGTGTGTGTGTGCGTGTGTGTGTGTGTGTGTGTGTGTGGGTGTGTGTGTGTGTGTTACCAGCTGTTTTGTGAGCTGATAGAGGCTCACATGCTTCAGCAGCAGAGAAAGAAAGAGGTGGAGAGGCTCAGGGAAACAGAGAGAGGGCTGTGGGTGGAGCTGTCTGCGCCTGCAGGCTGATATTTTGTCCGGGAGCGTCTCTGTGAACACATGCTGCATTTCTCTGACTGTATCCACCCGCCGAGCTCTGCTGTGTCTGCGGGAGCTCTGCTGACTCCACTCCCACAGCTCTGATCCATCCGCCTGCTTCACTGATTTCCAGCGGAGACTGTTTTTTATTCTTTTTTATTCTTGGTTGTTTTTGTTTCAGTTTGGATTACTTTGCTTCTGTCCCTGAGAAGAGCTGAGTGGGAGTTTGGCTGCAGAGTAAGTGCCCTGAGATCTTAAACTATGAGAAAATTGTTTTCATCTGCAGTTTGATACGTTTCTGCAGCTGTAAAGTGGTTTTATTCAAAATAAGAGCCGTCTTGTTTTTGCCTATCACCAGCCGGGAGAATGCTTGATTATAGCTTTGTGGTTTCACACATGTGAAGTGTTGTGCAATTTTTGGTAGACAGACTTATTATGGACTATTTTCCTGCTTTTTTGGCCATTTTAAAGAACTAAGCTGTTGTAAATCTATGTGACAATGAGACACAGAAACTCATACTCTTCAAACCACCAATGGGAATTCTTGGGAAAAAAAAGGTGAGGGAGTTTTTGTACTGTGTTATGATGTAGACATTCTCCAGCTTAACAAAAGTCAAAGGTCCCAGTGTCCTGCAAAATGCATTTTCTTTGCTTATAATGCTGTTAAAATGGGCTCCTTTGCCTCTTTAAAGAAAATACTCCTTAAAATGCTCTGCTATTTTATTTCCTAGGTTTTATTATATAATAGATATACAACTTACACCTGTAACCCCTCCTCCTTCCTCCCATCAGAAGTCGTTTGGGCAGCCGATCAGCACAGAGCTCAATATCATAGCCTCCCCGTCTGCTTGATCTGAGTGCCTGTAAAGGGGAGGGGAAAAGAGCTTCATCTGATCCTTGCAGAGTTAATTGTGACAGCACTTTTTAATTTAGTTTTAGTCATAGTTTTTGCCTAAAATATCTTTTATTTTTAGTAATGATTTAGTCATTAAATTGTTTTACTTTTAGTCTAGTTTTAGTCGACGAAATCTGCTGTAAATTTAGTCGACTAAAATATGAAGTGTAAAGGGTAAGGCATTTTTATGTTTCCTTGAATTTCTGAAGTCATGTTTTACACTTGGATAAAAGGAAACATCTAATAACCCTTTATTGAATGCTAGTAAAGTCTGAATGTATAAATGAACAGAAACAAGTTGAACTTTTGTGTGAAATGCAGTCACCTTTATCTAGGCTACCTGTATGTAGCCACCTGTATGTAGTGTTTCTGTCAATGGATTTTAGGCCCAACCTCAGAGGGGAGGCGGGGCTTCAGTGGCTGGAAGTTGGCTGGTAACTGGCTTGATGTAGGCAGGGAGGGGAAGATTCAAGCAGCTGGATCTGTACCATCTGATGATGTTGATTATTGGTGTTTACTTTGTTACTTTTACTCCCAGAATTACCACCATGTTTACGGTCTACTTCTAACACAGCCTGTTGTTACGTATAGCCAGAGGTCTGCTGCACATTCTTCTTCTTTTAGAGACCGTACTTATTTCCGTTGGAATTTTCCCTTAAAAATGTGTCCAACACGACTGTAAAAAGCTCTTTGAATCAGTAGTTAGGTGTAGGGATGGGAATCAAAAACTAATTCCAGCTGAGAATCGATAACAACTCCCCCAGGGAATTGATATCATAGTCTTTTTGCTCATCAATTCCCTTATCAATTCTTTCCACTTTGTTCTGCATGCTGTGCAAATGAAGGATGCTCTCACCAGAGGCAGTCAGCAGAAACAACAACAAAGAAGTCAAAAATAATGGCAGATGGGGAGAAGTAGTCAAAATTGTGTCTTAATTTAAAAAAAAAGATGATTCCTGCACAAGAGAGTCGTATTTACCGTACAGTACTGCCCCTGAAAACCAGGCCAACTCTTTTCCACACAGAACACCAACAGGAATTGATAAAGGAATCATTAAAGATTCTGATTTTATTGGTATCAATAGAATCTTATCAACTCTCATCCCTAGTTAGGTATGTGTGATGTCTGCATTTGATTGGAATCATGCAAACGATAAAAATCTAGTCCTGACAGTCGTTCACACCACAGTGTTTGCAGATGCCCTGTGATTATCAA
The DNA here is from genome assembly GCA_037902135.1 of Cetoscarus ocellatus. Lineage (NCBI taxonomy): Eukaryota > Metazoa > Chordata > Actinopteri > Labriformes > Labridae > Cetoscarus > Cetoscarus ocellatus. The sequence continues at coordinate 847,328 of JBAMNC010001884.1, forward strand.
TAAGGTCCATATCTACCCATACCAGTATTAAACTGATGCATCTGTGCACCCCCTATTATTTATTTATTTATTTATTCAAACCACCCTGAGTGCCCTGACCTGGATTATTCATACCATGTTTTTCTGTTTCAAGTTTCCCTGCCTTTTTTTGAGTAATAAATCCATGTAGATAGATCTGCAGGCGCTGGCTGTGAATACAAAGAAAAGAGAAAACACCTGAAAAGACTTGTTTGAATACAATTTACTGTTCCTGGAATTCCTGGAATGTCAGGGGATTTTGAGGTGGTGTTTTCCAGACAGGTGAAAGTGCTAAACTGTGTGGCGAAACTGTGAGAAACGCCTAATGTTTCAGATGTAGATCAGCTTGCAGGAATTCATGGCAGTCTGTTTTTTTTCAGCCAATTTCCCACTTGTGTTGCAGTCTGTTGGTTTTGTGATTCACTGGAGCAGAAATAAAATGAAGCAGGACAAAATGTGGAACAGCTTTAACCTGAGTGAGAGACTCGCCGTTGCATGAGGAAGAGTTTAACAGAAGCAGGGAACGATCCCAAACTGAGATGTTGGAAGAAAGACTGATAAGGGCTTTCACATGCAGCACTGCTACCCTTTGTCTGTGCTCTTTGCTTGGAAGAAACTACAACATATTCCAGAGAGATTTCCAAACGGTGACACATCTTTCAAGTCATCTGAACTCTTTTGGTTGTTTCTGTGAGTGTGTGTTTGAGCAGAGGGCGTTTTAAATTCATGGTTAGGAGGCAGACAGTGTGCACCATCTGAGGCCTGCAGGGGGAGGAACTGGCTCCGCTGTGTGATGTTGGAGCCAACATGGAGGCAGGTTTCTCCTTTCTGCCTTTCCCATCCTTCCCCTCCTCTTTTGCAGAAATCTTTGATTTGTCTAAAACTCCTTACATCCCAGACACACTGTCAAATGCAGGTATTTGTGGCTATATTAGTTTTTTGTACACCTATAGTTTAAACTAGCTGTGTGCTTAATCAGTGCAGTAACTTATACCAGCAAAGAGCTGTAACTTCTCCTCAGGGCAAAGGGTCTCTAGATAAAAGTTTCATAGACCAAGAAAGCTTAAATGTCTTAATTTTACCCATTCAGAATCTTTCGTACATTTTTAGGGAACATATACAAAAAAAGTGTTTAATTTTAGGTAAGTTGGAGAAAAGTCCAAACATTAATCTGGCAGTCAGGTCTAGCTAGGGCTATAGAAAAGTAGATTGGACCCCTGTCCCTTTCCCAGTATAAAAGTATCTGTGGAAAATCCTTTAATTGATGGCCTGCCCCCCTCTGCTTGTGCAGGTGGCCATTTGCCCCCTTTCAATGTATTACCGTTGGACTTTGTAGTGGTTGTAACAGTATCCTGATTAAATATAAGCGGAGACGCCTCAACAGATACAAGAACCACCATGAGGGAGGGGTGAATTGTATATTTTGTACTCACTCTTTTGTGCTGTATTGTCTGCACTGGGTTCCATATATGTGTTGTTGTTCGCCACTTTCTCACTGGAAACAATTGAAAATGGCTCATGATTTGACTGACTTTTGTTCTTATCTTATTAATTTAATCATTTTGTAAACTTGGCCTCAGTGAAGGACCGGGACAAAATTACAGTGAGGTGTATGACAATAACTGAAAAATCTTTAAAATCCTCTTCAAATCATTAAAAATATTACTGATTACTGCTTAGACTAGGGATGGGAAATGAAAACCAATTCCCCCAAGGAATAAATACCATTAGTCTTTTTCCTTTATCCATTCCTTTTACTTTGTTGTGTATGCTTTGCAAATCAGGGACACTATGCTCTAATCAGAGGCAGTCAGCAGGAATGACCAACAAATGAAAAATCATGGAAGAAGTGGTCAGAATTGTGTCTTAGTTTTTGACAAACTTACAGAAGTATTATGCAGGACGTCACTGGATATCAGGAGTGTCTGAAAAGCCAACTTTTTTTCCTCACAGAAAATCAGCAGTTAGGGAATTGTGTCGATAAGCAGAATCTTTAATTACATTGGTAGCAATAAAATGTTATCGTTTACCATCCCTAGCTAAGACAAAAGTTGTCTAATTGGAGTACCCTGGCAACAGTTGCTATGTGAGGTGTCACTGATTGTGATTGGTTGGTCAGTGCATCAGTCAGAGGGCCAAAGCTCCCTTCATTTGTACATATCTGATATTTCATATTTTATATTTAAAATACAGAAATTCATATTTTTTATACCTCTCTTGCATCTTGCACAATTTCTATTCTATTTCGTATATAACTTGCACCTTATCATCTACTTTTATTCATAGTGTACTTGAAATCTGTAAACTGTAGCCTATGCAAAGAAATTTCGTTCTGTATACAGCTGCTGCATACTGAATGACAAAGTCTGTCTGAGTCTAAGTCTAAAGGGTCAGTTTCATTAAGTGAAGTCCACGGACAGTTGTTGGAATCTGAGCTCTGTAACATCTTGCAGTTTATTTTTGAATATGAATAGAAACACTGTTCGTGTGTTGAGACTGAGAGAGCATTTGAGTTCATGAAGGCTTTTCTGTAAATACTTGAGCATTAATGTCTTCACTGACCTCCAGACAAAGCAGATTACAGGACCTTATTGTTGGACCTGTCAGATTTGACTGCACTATTTGAGTTTCTCTGCTGGTTAGTGATAATCTGACTGCTGCTGTGACTGAGTCGCACTGAGCTGGAACACGAGTCGGCTTTACCGCTCCGCTAACTTCTCTGAGGTTTTGCTGAGGCGTTTCAACAATGTGAGCGGAGCTGGTAGCCCGAGGCTGCATAGCTGCTGCAGGTGGGTGCCTGCCCCTCTGTGTGTGGGGGTGTTTCATGTGTGTTTGTGTGGGAACCTGTTGAGTGTTTTTCACCTCATGTCTCCAGCCAACTGGGTGTAATTCTTCACTGTTTCAGTGTTTATTTGTCAAAGTCACATTTTTTCGGTTGACTCTCAGGTCATGAGCTCTGCAGACAAGATCAGCTGACTTAAAGCAGTTTCACATCGACCAGAGCAGCCCTGGAGGAATTACATTTCTGCACAGCTGACATTGTTTTTTATGACACACTTAAAAGCCGAACATCGTTGTGACAAAATGTATAACACCAAAAATGCTTCAACTTAACAGCTTATTCCCCAGTTGACGCATTCAGAGATTAACAGATATGTCCAGTTATTAATAATTAAACTTGTTTCTGACTGAGAGACTGAGTTGCCCGGTTGACTTGCTGTTTAAACCTTGGTTAATTGTTCAGACTAGAGCTGGGCGAGGTGGTCCTGAGTCAAACTTCAGTGTTTTCCCGTGTTTATCTGTTGAGGGTTGGTGGCCAGGGATTGGGGGGGCTTCTATCACAAAAAAAAAATTAGGCAAACTTATATCATATGGATGAACAAACTGGGATAATGGGGCATCAAACAAACTCATCCTTGTTAAAGGAAACCTCGACCGTGAAGACGAATAGTCATAAATATGCTTTAATGTTTATCTAATACTGGAATGTGTTGTGCACAAAGAATTGTTATTTCTTTAAAAATCAAATTTTTTTCAAACCTACAGACGCAGCCATTGTTTTACGAGCGCAATGTACGCCGGGTGGATGACGTGTAAGGGTGGCACTGTGCCGAGCATGAGGACATGCTTGAGGAAATGCCATAGGCAGGAGACGCTTGGTGTTCTTCTGTGAGGACGAGTAAACGTAGCGGCTCGGCACAGTGTAGCCCTATAACGTCATCAACCCAGCATGCATTGCGCTAATAAAACAATGGCTGAGTCCGTAGGTAAGAATATGTGTTATAAATTGTGATTTTTAAAGAAATAACAATTCTTTGTGCTTTTTTAACAACACATTCTAGTATTAGATAAACATTAAAGCATATTTATGTCTATTTGTCTTCACAGTCGGGGTTCCTTTTAAATCAACACTAGACCTGTTTGAGTAGGGATGGGAATCGAAAGCCAATTCCAGTTGAGAATCGTTAACAGCTCCTTCAAAGTATCGATATCATGAGTCTTTTTGCTAATCAGTTCCCTTATCAATTCCTTCCACTGACAGGGTTCAGAAGCGGTCAGAATTGTGGCTTAATGTTTTACAAAAGGCGCCTACTGCACAACCTTAAGTGAGTGGAAACACCAGCAACTTGCAGAAGCAGTTACCTTTGCTGTGACATGTGTGTTTGACATGGTTGCAACTGAAAATCTTCCGGCCAACATTTGCCCACACGGAAAATCTGCAGGAATCAATAAGAGAATCGTTAAAGAATTGGATCGATTTGAGGAGAAAAAGGCGGAAGCGACAGGAGTGATGACACAAAAGGCAAACGGTGGTTCTAGGCCAGGGGTACTCAAATACAAATTTTAAAGGGCCACAAATAATTTTTTCAATGAGTCAAAGGTCCATTTATTGAGGTTGGTCAGGCCACTTGGGATAATACTGAAATATTCAAAACAAAATGTCCTTTTCACTCAAAACAACAACAAAAATATGAACTGAAATAAAATGTCTTTTCCATTTTGACAAATTAAAATAAATTGCTGAATAAAACAAAACATGACCCCTGTCATAATTCCAAAACAAATTTGTCAGGAGGGGTTTAAGAACAGTTTTGCTTTTAAATATAAACAGAAAGAACCACAAGAAAGAAGGAAAAATGTATGAATGTAAGAATCCTGCTTGCAGCTTGATATGATGATTTCAGTGCATTTATTTTTGTTGTTCTTACCTCTGAATTTTGAGGAAATATCTCTTCAAAATTCCTATGCTTCGTCTCATAATGCCGTTTCAAATTGGAAATCTCCATCACAGCTATAGTCTCCTGGCATATCAAGCACATGGGTCTTGTGCTGGTTGGAGCAAGACTGAACACAAATTTTACAGCTCATTCTTGTTGAATTGCTGGGTTTCACTGTCCAGTTGTCTTATAGCAGCGAACTTGGAACACGCCATTTTCATGCAATCTATCGTCCTACAGCTGGCAAAGTGTCAGTATGTGAACAACTCCAAAAACGAAAGTGAAAAATTGTACTGCAGCAGGGAACTCTGAGTGACGCAGTAACAGGCTGTCTGTGTATTGCTGGCATGGAGACAAGTCCCAGTGTACACGTGGTGATCCAACCAGAACTCATGGTGAAGGAATAACAGTTCAGGGGCCACAAATAGGGCCTATGCTGTAGTCCATTGCATCAGTTTTACAACAGCTTAACAAGATCTTTTCATTAAAAGAAGTGAAAGATCGAAACTGAAAGCCCTGTTCAACAAAAGTTTACATTTGCTCTTTCATGACTGACTTTGGTAAGAGTTTGATTGACTCACTGGCCTTTATTAAAGGCTTTTAAATAAATAACATGATAGCTCTTTCTTCAGACTAGACATCTCAAGCATATTCTCTCGTGATCAATGAGCATATCAGTGAGTAGCTTTTGATGTAAACAGTTTTTTTTTTTTTCACAATATAACATGAAAATAAACAGTATCAGTTCAAACTGTATTATCCTGCCCTTTGTCTTGTTTCAGAATAGATCACTGTATCTCAAGAACTTAAATTGCCCAGCTCTACTTCACGTGCTGCGGGCTTTATATCTTTTTGTTTGTTTTTAACCCTTGATTAGCTGCGTGGAGGCAGGGCCTCTCTTGGCCCCAGCATGTGAGCAGTGAGCTGTGAAATGAGACGGGGACCAGGCGGGAAACACACGGACGACCTTCGCTTCACCTCATGTTCCCACTAATGAGGGAAAAGTCCGGGCTTTTCTCTGTCTTGACTTGTACTGAAATGTGCTAAAGCTGTGGGTCTGTGTGTTCTGATGGGTCAGGCTGATAGAGCAGTAAACAGACCCTGAAGACCCCCACCCCCACCTGTCTGTAAAGTTGACCCGTCTCAGCACTGCGAGTCCACTGAGACACAAAACTCTCCTCCTGTTCATGCACTGACTAACGCATGAGGGCGAGGGTACCTGAACGCCTCACACTAACAGGATATTAACTCCAGTCTGCAGCTCTTGTTCGTTCCCAGTTGTACCTTTAATTTCCTCTGCAGAAGCCTCACAGGGTCTCCTCTCCTGTACCACATACCCAAATGTCACTCAGTATGTCATCAGTTATTTCAGGATATTTACACCCCTGTGATTTTTTTCCTCCATGAGCATTTTTGAGGCTGACTGAGGATTGAGTTGACCACATTTGCTCTGTCTCTAGAGGTAGTTTCAGAGGTGGGACATTGTTGAGAGGGGAGCATGGAAAGCCAGTGGGGGAGTACTGCCATATTATTAACCATAAAGCTCATTTTGTTACTGCTGAGTGCCTGTGTTTGTTGCAGTTGAGAAGTAAAATATCCTGACACATGTCTTTTTGTTTAATAGTTTTAAACAAATAAAATTAGTAATTTCAGAAAGAAAAAGAAACGGCTAAAAATCTCAATTCAATAATTGTATATGCAGGAAACACACAGACTCTGTATGCATGGTCTGTTCTCTGGGAAAGCCTACAGAAGCTAATATCAGACTCCTTGTAGATATTTAGAGATAAAAAAAATGGTGTTTTATGTCTTTATTTAATCACAAAACATGGGTGATATGATGTGCTTTTAGCCTTAACTGACTTTCGCACAGTGTGGCTATTGCATATGCATACACTGCAAGAGCTGATGTTATAACTAAATAATAAGATGTTATAATAATATATATTTCAGCCCTATTTAAAATAATCATTTTTGTCCTTTTTAAACTTCTGTTAAGGGTCCCACTTTGTCCAGAGGCTACTGTATCCAAACATACTGTACATGCACATCATTCGGCATATAGCTGACAAATAATGTTTAAGTCCTGACGTCTGGATGTCTCTGAGGTGTGACACATGTCTCTGTAGCGTGTTGTTAGAGATCTGCAGTATGACTGGGTAACCATCACATAGACCATCATCTGAACTGACAACTGCTCTGATGCTTGTTTTACAAAATGAGGCATTAACATATATACAGCAGTAAGAAAATGCTGCACCTTGTGTTTAGATGAAAGCAAAACTTTTTTGGCTGATTACCACCAAATCTTCTTCTTCTGCCTTTTCACCTTCAAAATTAAAGCACTCTGTTGCAGTGCTTATGAGGAAAACAGAAATGTATAGAACAGAGAATTTCAGATTTAATGGATGTAGTATTGAAAAAGATAGTACAGTGCTGAACAGTGAAACGTGATATCCAACACTCACGTGCTGGACACGGTCTAACTCACAGAGAGGAATTTCCAGATTAATGCCGTCCAGTTTCCCTTCACTTTATCCAGCAATAGCCGTGGCTGGTTTTCAGTTTAGACGGCAGACAATGTAAAATTTCTGACAGAGATGGAATAGATCATCCATCAGTCAGAAGAAAGAAAAATGATCTATATTTAAACTGTTGTTTTTTCTTTTAAGGAAAAATAACTCCCCTGTGGTGAATCATTTATGCTTTTGCTCTGGTTGCTGCTCGAGCAGGTTCAGTATGATCTGACAGGTCAGTGTTCTGGGCTTAATGTCTGGAGATCTCATAAAGGGATGGTCTTCAAACGTCTAACTAATGCCATTTTAGACTGAAGGATGAACTGATCAGATTTTGAAGGTAAAGGTAAAATGGCCTCATGGACATCCTTTTTTTGTGAGAACAATATTTTAATGACTTTTATTTCATGTTTTCTGTTCTTGATATTTTTCTTTACTAGTCAAATAATTTCCTCAATAATGCTTTAAGATATTTTCTTTAAAAAATCAGCTTTGCAGGTACAGGGTCAAGATCACTGTGACCTCAAATCTTAATGAGTGCAGTGTTTCAAGAATTAATTTTTTACATTTTGTTGTCAAATTTCACACATGCTCCCATTGAGACTTCTGGATGAACAGATGAGATTATAGGCGTCACAGTAGCCCAGTTCATGCTGCAGTTTCAAGGTGTTTCACCTCCACTGTGAATATTGTGGAGGCAGAATGAGGGGAACGAGTCCACCCCGTCTTTGCTCCACTGTCAGAGGTATAAACAGAGGCGTGATATTGGAGAGCAGGAGGCATGCAGACGCAGCGGGAGACAGGAACGCTGCAAGTGAGTGTCACTGCCTTTGTGTGTATGTGGGAGCACACGCCATGCAGCCATACTGCAGCATGACCTGACAAAGATATTACAGCCTCACAGAATTAAGGTGAATGTCTCAAGGTGTGAACCTATCAGAGCCTCATTGCGGCGCTTTTGCGTAAAGGCTCTGTGAACTAGGCTGGTGACTTTGTTGATGTAGCAGCAGTGCTTTAATCGGTCCATGGCTGTCATCAGGCAGATCCATCCTGAGAGGCCTCATGCTGACACATTTTTTCCTGGTTGATTACATTCGTTGTTTAGCTGCAGTGACAGTGAGAAGTGACTTCAAGCATTTGACTGTCCTGTTATAAATGTGATTTTTTGTGATCAAGTTGTTTAAAGACACTTCCAGTTCCCTCTGAGCAGCAACAAAGTTGGTCCCTCAGTCCATTCTGGTGGTAAGCTCAGGTCCTCTTGGACATAAAAACCATCCTATGACATGGATGCAGGAGTGCGTATCCTGCAATCTTCTGGGAGGTCTGCCATTTTTTGCTCCCCAACTCCAGCTTGCATGCTTCTACAGAAAACACAAGACTTGTTGATTTTCCTGCAGAAGAGTTGGCAGAGGGTAGCCAGTATTGGCCTGGTTTTGAGAGCATGAGATTCCCTCCTGACTGCCCGACTCTCTGATGAATATTATGCAAAATCTTCTTTGACGGATGCCAATCTCTGGACAAGATTGATTTTTCATCACCATTGGCAATGCTGCCTTATTTATCCATCATCTGACCCCAGATCACTTGTATCAATACTTTGATCCAGTTTTTAGAAGGATTTATCAACCGTAACAGGTTTACCCTTTTGTTATTTGTTAATCTCAGGGTCAAATTAGCACATTTGCTCATGGCAAAGTAATTGCCTTTTCTGCTTCTTCCAGATCCTCCAGGGATAAGCCTTTTTGACCATCTATTGCTTTGGTTGTAGATACCTTGACCTCCTGACATTGCAGTAGCAATAGTCTTTTTCTCCTTTAGCAGCCAGGCTACTTCCTGCCACAGTCTTGTCCACGAAGAGTAGTGCTCAGTTAGGCTGGCAATACCAGCATGCATGTGCTAAATTAACAGCATAAACACAGTGATGTTGGTAAAACAGTGGACTGAATGTCCTCTAAGGCTGAAATTTATGCAACGGAAATAAAAAGAACATTGGCTAGGGCTGTCACTTTTCCAGAAAGTCAATCTCGATTGGTTTTGGAGCACACATGCTAGTAGCTGAAGATATTCAGTTATTATAACCAAAAATATTAGGTTATTAACATGACCTTGAAGCACTGGGCTGAGTACTTGACAAGGCACTGCTGGTATGTGATGGGTAAAAGTCTAAAAATGGGTCCGCGGATTTGTCGTAGTGGGCCAGTTGCTTTGTACATAATCAACACATGGTTGAGCCCATGCACTGCTCAAATGCTTTGGTAATGTTACTGTCCACTCAGTGTGGCTTTCCCCGTCCTCCATTTCCTCAGGTTGTCTTCTTCTGTTGGTTTCTGGCAGACTAGATGTAGCTGTAATTGAGGTCAACAGAGCTTTGGCCAATCAGATTGTGCTGAGATCGCCCTCTGCTGGATCAGGTGGTTCACTGCTCCAGGCCTCTTAATGTTCTGTAGAAAGTTTATTTGCACTTTGAGTACAGATTTTTACCCCCTTGCTCCAACAGATATTTGAATATCGGTTATAAAGTGACATTTCTAATATTGAGCTTTACATACAACAGCATACAAGTAAATACATTCAGTGACTTACTCCAGTTGTAAGTTGTTGCAGTGTTTGAAAATATAAATACAGAAAATGTACAGTTGGTAGGCCCTGTCAGGTTTTGAACAAGCACGTGTTTAGGCTTGTATTTGTTTTTTAAATGAGATTAAATATTGATCAGAGAGTTCATGTTAAGGTACAGTGAGAATAGCTCAGCTTCAGTGTTTATGTAGACAGGCTTGCCTATGTTCAAACTACATAATCAACATTTTATGACAAAATTACAGAATGCACTTTAACTATAAGAGGGAAATTCTGTTAAGTTTGGGAAGATATTTTGAAAACCTAAAGGCAAAACTTGAATTATGTAATTTTTGTGTCTCTTGGAGGTTTTGTTTATTTATTTGTTATTGTTTTTTTTGGAGAGGGAAAAAATCGATTAAAATCGTAAATCAAGTGTTGTGGAAAAAGAAATCTGGGATTTTATTTTTTAGACCATATTTTCCAGCCCTATTTAGCACTATTGGGTTCGTCAGTGCACTACGTGATTCTCAGGCATCTGAATCTGAAGCCTTCACTGTTACATGTCAGTTGGGATTAAAATGTGCCTGTGTGAGTTTTGTCAGCTGAAATTATTGATCCCTGACCTTTTGGTTCTGAACCAGAGATGCTGCTTCAGTCAGGTGGATCAGATGAGTCTCTGTCAAAAACAGAGGTCAGAGGTCACCTTGGTTTTAGGAGCGTCTGTATCCAATGTGTTGAATTTGTCGTCCATGTGTGAAGTTTTAACTGACCTGAGGTCTGTGGAAGTGATCAGTGTTGAACAGGGATAAAAACTCTTTTGTCTGCTGAGTTCTTCTAGCTGTGCGGCTGAACGTGTTGCCAAGTTTGACGGATTGAAGCGCCTGAAAAGAAAACCCAAGATAACTTATGGATAGGTTTAGTTTTTCTTCTGCCGCTCTGTAACTTAACAAGAGAATGTTATGAATTATGATTGTAAAATATAAGCTGTAATTTCACATATTTGAACCCTGTGAAACTCACTTCATTTATTTTGAGTGGCACCCTGTATTTTTATGTTGCAGTTCATTAAAATGTCACTTTCCCACTATCTTAGTCCTAGAGATGACTCACAGGAGAATGAAACAGTTGAGTATTTTTGAGTTTGTCTTTTGACCGTGTTAACAGCTGATATCTCTGATTTTATAAAGACACCAAACCATTGTTGATGAAAAGCATGAATAAATAAAGTGTGGGAGAAATCTGACTAGATGTCAGGTTGTATTTTCACAGCTGTGTTATTAAAATATCCTTGACCATATGAGTGACACTGGCTGATAGATTTAACTTCATCTTCTTAATGGAAACAGCCTGAAGGAAGCAAAAGATGATTCATTCTTTTATGAAAAATGTATTTCTAAGCTGAGTGTTAAACAGAAGGAGGTGATGTTGGGCTGAATATAAAGCAGAGAGTAAACAGGGCTGAAGCAGAGGTGTTTGAGCAGGATTCAGATGGATGTGTTTTTATCAGGGTGTGTCGATCATTTGTCACCGTGGACACAGTCCATTACAGAAATGTCATTATGCGCAGCTGCAGCTGTTTGTTGTTGTGCTCAGACTCATTTCTCAGCACACACAGGGTCAGAGTCACAGCTAATAGGTCTGATTAAAGGGAAACTTCACCCTAAACCTGATTGATCTGCAGCTCTGCTCTGCTCCCAGTCAGGATGACCCATCTAACACTGGCTGGGATGTTCCAGATCATTCCACACAACATTAACCCTTTGACAAATAGGTTCAGGTGTGGGGATTTGCTTTTTTCTCCCTTTGCTGTAAATTGAATATAGTTAAGTGCTTTTTGTCGTAAAAGAGCCCATTTAGGGACAGCCTTTAATATCTTTTACAGAAAGGACTTGTGTAATGTATGACAAGATTTTCATGAATTGGCCATCAGAGGGCATTAAACACAAAATGGTTGACCCATCTACTCTGTGGTAATTAGTCAGTTCAGTGCTGTGTGGTGCCATTTTGTCAACGACTGCCTTCATTCTATGATTTATGCTTTGAGCTTGGCTCACCACCCTGAGCCTGTGGACGTGGGGACCGTCCACACGGAGAGTAATTCAGTTTTTAAAATGCACATTTTTGAAAACGGCTCCCGCAGTGGATAAGTCTGAAAACGCCAGTCTTGCGTTTCTGTGTGGACAACTAATACGGATATTTTCAGAAATGATGACGTCATACCCCACTTCTGCTTTACACCGTATGCCCCAACCCTGAAAACAACAGAAACGATGGTGGTATACAACGTCGCGTTCGTGCTGCAGAAGCTACTGAGCTTGTTTTGGCAAAATTAGTCGTATGCAGTAGTGTTACAGCACCACCTACAGGCCTGGCATATGTACTAAAGTATTTTCAGTGTTTTGCGGTGGACAGACACATTTCTTGGAGTGACGCCGCCTTTACAGAGACGAAATGAAAACCTGCTCGTCTCCGTGTGGAAAGGGCCTTAAACTGCAGTCCAAGCAATGGTATGACATCACTCTGGTAGGTCTATTCAGGGAAGAAGAAAGTTGTTTCATGCAGCTTGGGGTGCTGTAAGAAGTCGTTACCAGTGAAAATGATAGGAGTGCTCTATCACACAGCAGAGAACAAGACAGTATCATCAAAAATGAGGCCTACAAAATCTTGTGCAAAGTACATTCAAGCAGCAAATTTAGGGCTACGTTTTAATTCCACGTTGAATGTAAATATCTTTAATTTTGATAAAGATAGTTTGTATATTTTTTACTTTTATAGTATTGTTATATTTGATGCCTGTATTCTTTCCACTGTGGATCAGAAAGAAGCAAATATTCCAGTTTTCCAAGCATCCCGTAAAAATATCTGATAAAGCAAATAAAGATTACTCTGACTTTGAGAAACAAGTGTAACTCTAAGACAGGACTCTAAGCTTGAACTTTATCCCTTTAACATGAAAAAAACAGGGATGAGCTTTTGGGTTTTTTTTATCTTGTTTAAATGTTTTGATGATATGTAAGTTTCTTGAGTTGTAAGTTTGCAGACACTGCAGCAAACCAAAGAAACCAGGCATTTCTTCTGTGCGAAAAATGTATGCAGATAATTTAATTAACCTAATAATGTGCAAACATTCCTGCTGTGGCATGTGAGTGTGTGTAGCACAGTTTATTTGTTAGGGATGTGTGAATCAATAATATTCGATCAGACTGTTTGAACTTCCTGCATGTTACTATAGCCATTCATACATTCTGACCTCAGTGTGTGCACGGCTGTAAATCAATCACACTGACTGATGGTTTGTGTGTGTCTCTATGTAGGTCAGCAAACTGTCGTCTCAGTCCAGTAAGAAGTTCATACAAAGGTGTGTTCAGGTAAATCTGTGCAAATGGAATTAACTTAATCAAATGCATATTTTTCATGACTGGAAGTGCTCCCATTGTGATCACTCTTTGGCTCATTTGTGACTTGCTTTTTCATCAAAATTACGTTCCTGTTGAAAGTTCTGGCTCTCTAAAAGCAACATTTTGTATATGACTTATTCTTCACTCAGAATATTGTAATTCATATTCATTTGTTGCAGGTGATAGCTACAAAGGTGTATGTATTTTGTATTTATGATCAAAATGACAGATTTATTTCAAAATGGCCCAACTTTATAAGTTAAAGTTATTACCATTGACTTGTTTTTGCAGGAAACATAGAACATTATCAAATTTTAGCCCTTTATAGAAGGGGTGCACGGTATCAGTATGAGATTTGTATTGGTTTAAAGAGTTAGATACTGGTATCGGCCGATGTTAAACTTTTTGCCGATATTTACAGACGGTATATTTGCTATGCATATCGGCCATATATCAGCAGTAATATTGCCAAAATACACAAAGTACCACAGTGGTTCACCATATCATCACTACATTGGTGCGTTTTAAATCAGGATTTTCATTTTTTCCAAGAGATAAATGTTGATTTTCTTGTTTTACAATGGTTCCTTACACAAATAAGCTGTCACATTGAGAGTTACAAGTTAGTTTTCAAAAGATTAAGACTTCGTACCTGATGAAAAATACCAGTATCAGGGATAATGAGTAAGGAAATATAGACATATCGGCAAAATCTAATATCCTGCATCCCTACTTTATATTCATGCTGAATGCTACAGCAGGCTGAAAGACAGAAGTGGAAAAAATAACTCTTTGTTCATTTTTAGATGAACAGAAAACAAGTTTTTGAGTTCTTGAATAGTTATTTTCATAAGCTACAATTTTTTTACAAGGGTTTGTCGTCCTTGGTATTTCCCTGGCCATTGTTGTTCCTCTGTGTTTCAGTCCAGACTCTTTTCTTTTCTTTTCTTTAATGGATACAACAGCTAACAGCTGTGTCCTCAGCAGTGTTGGAGTTTTGCAGCCTGTAGCTTAAGACTTCAGATAAAGCTGGGACACATGGTGTCACTTTGTTTATGGTCCATGCAGGCCCCTGAAAAAGGTTCCAGTCTGTTTTTTTTAGTGGGGACAAACTAATGGAGTTGTAAACCCTCAGCCTTGATTTATTAACTGTGACTTTTTAAGCATGATTAACCATGACACCACATTAATGTCCCATCCCTAGTTACAAATGCTCAAAGTAACTGATATACTCCAAATCTGTGTGAGTCTCATGTCAGTTCAAACAAAGCCCATTTGATGCTGGATAATTGTTCTAAGTGATGGTCCTGCACAATGAACACGAAACAATCAGTGTGATTACATGCTCAGTTCAGCAGGTTACCATATGTTCAATCACATGAACATATAACATACATGAGCTCGCTGTCATGCTGTGTCGAGTGTCTGAGTGCAGCTAAGCCTCATGGGAATGAGCTCATTAGTTTGAAATCTATTTTAAGTAGAGATGACCCAATTCTTAAAATAAATGTACAGTTAGTAATAAAATAAAAATGTTGACACCTGTTATCATACCACAGCAACTGACATAGTAATCTGGGACAATGATTGGTGAGTTAGTTTTATGTTTTATTAACAAAAACAGCAAGAAAACTCTTAAAAATGACTAAATGCTCAAATGTGTTGGCAACGTTTCAGTGTGGAGGAGTTTGCTTATATTTTAAGTACTTATTCCTCTCTGAAGCATCCATTGTGGAAACATCTTTAAGTTTTTGATATGCTTTTGCATATTTCCACACCATCGTGTAATAAGAATGTCAAGATTTTATAGTTTATTATTAAAGTCTAAACAATTATGACGGTCTTAAGGTGTTAAAAACCAGCAAACTTTGACCTGCAAGAGCAGCTTTTAGTTTAGTGTTAACTGAACTTCTTCAAGCATAATATGTAAATGAAGATAAAATATGATTCCATTGACGAACCCTGAACTTTAAGTTTTGTTGACACGCTAAGTTAATTATCAGCTTTTGAAGTGTCTTCGATCGATGCCTTAATGGTAACAGCGTTGTTTGTTTTAAGCTGCGAGAGCTCAATATATCAGTGTTGATATTTAACATGTCTGACTGGTTAATTCAATACTGTCTCTGGAAACATGCCTCTGTGAGGTTTTCATTCACACATCTCATCGTCTTCGGCTCTCAGGTTAATGTTTAAAGTTATGGTTTTGACAGGAAGTCGTCCTCCATGTTGATGGACATCCTATGTCTCGATAAGTCGCCTCAAAGCCACACAGGTGGTCCAAGACCAGGGTTATTGGGTTTATTTGTGTTGTAAAAAGCCTCATAGGAAGCAAAGAAGCTCAGCAGAGTCCCCAGAGCTCCCATTAAACCTCTGACAGGAGGGGGGGAGGACCATTTAATCCAACATGTCACCTCCTCAAAGCCACGGTCATTGTGGCTGTGCCAGCTCCTCTCAAAGCTCTGATCTGGAATTTTCTCCTCACTGAGAGCATTTTTCAGCTCCCTGGAAACAACACAGACTAAACTCTGCACTGGTTTCAATGGTCTGTCCAGATAACTACAACTTTAGACACTTTTCCATGATGACAGTCACAGTTTTAAAATGTACTGGAAAGAGACCAAATGATTGAATTAGAAAGAGTTTTGGAGACACTTGAGACAGGACATCAATAAAGGGGAATGAACCAAAGTTAATTTAGACAGCAGTTTTTAATGTAGTTTTAGTCACAGTCTTTTGCCTAAAATATCTTTTAGTTTTAGTCATAATTTAGTCATCTGAATTGTTTTAATTTTAGTCTAGTTTTAGTTGATGAAATGTCATAACATTTTAGTCGATGAAATCTGCTGTAAATTTAGTCGACTAAAATATGAAGTGTAAAGGGTAAGGCATTTTTATGTTTCCTTGAATTTCTGAAGTCATGTTTTACACTTGGATAAAATCAAACATCTAATAACCCTTTATTGAATGCTTGTAAAGTCTGAATGTATAAATGAACAGAAACAAATTGAACTTTTGTGTGAAATGCAGTCACCTTTATTTAGGCTACCTGGCAGAGCATCTCAGTTACAATACCAGAACTGACAACAAACAGTGAACCTGCTCTACATGAATATATCAATTCATAAAGAGAGGAGCTCTGATTGGATCGCTCCACAACTTATCCCACCACCACCAAGCTAAGGCAGCTGTGATTGGATGTCCCTCTTAACTCATCCAACCTTTCCACACAACCAAAGTAGCTGTGATTGGATATATTCCTAACTTGTCTCTACTTTCTACATGACCAAATTAGGTCTGATTGGATTAAGTCTCTGTCAAACATTTTAGTCTAGTTGATAAAAATGTCAGTTAATTTTCAGTTAATTTAGTTTGAGTTTTTGTCCATGTGCACTTGTTTTTATGAGTTACTGTCTAGTTTTTGTCAGGGGAAAAAAGGTTGTTGATGAAAACAATGATGAAAATAATTAGTCAACAAAATGAGCACTGATGTTTAGGGCAGGATGTGAGGAAGTGGAGCTCTGTCTCTACCTGTTGGGTGTCACAGTGGGGACAGTCTGTCCTCTGGGAACCAGCTCCTTTTGTGGTCTGGACCTTGTCAGGACTTTTTTCGGTGAACCATGTCAACATGTCACAGCGGCCGTCTGAGACACCGGCTGACCCTGTGTTTACAGAAAAAGTGATCTGAGCATCCTCTGCATCAAGCTGCCATTATTTTTAATGATTGCTGGCGTCGAGGGGTGACAAGCGGCGTGATACAAGTGCCATAAACGACATCGAGTGGCTCACAAGTTGGCAAAGAAGCTGTGAAACTCCCAGCTAACAGGGCAGAGCAGTTTGCTAATGATTATTATGTGTCAGGAGATCAAATATTCTGCATATTTCGTCAACATACTGTTGACTGGACCTGTAAAGATATGTGTGAGGACCACCTGAAGAGTGAGTGATTATATTTCATTTCTTTACACTGTGTCCTGGGGTTAAATTTGCATAAAATACTATAAAAAATGAATTCTCAAAAAATTAAAATGGAAAAAATTGAATATGGGAAAAATTAAAACAGAATTTGGGAAAAAATAACACATATTTTATCGGGCCCTACAATACACACCCCTAACTTTGATATTATTAATTGACCAGTGGGCCGGCTGCCACATGTGGCCTCCAGGCAGCCAGTTGCCTGACTTTGACAAAGATGATACCAGAGTTAACCACTCCAGAGACATCCTCTAACACTCTCCTACAGTACATGCACCAGCTCCTGTTCAATGGCTCTTAAAAAAGCTTTTGATGCTGTCATTTAATCATTTAATATTAGCAGTTTGCTGTTTATCTTGTCCTTCACTCCAGTGTTTAAGACTTATCATAAGGATATGGTGCCACCACAAACACAGCTCTTGTACAGTAATGAAAGAAACAGAAGGATAAACCAGGTCCACGGTGGAAGGCACCCAGACAGATGTTTTACTCAGCACTGCACAGGCCATTTGCTGCAGAGTTTTTTGGGACCGATGACTGTTTTCATCTGCAGTCTTAGAAAGGCACAGCTCTGTTTAAGAGTGGCTGCAGGGATTTGAGCAGCTTTGTTCTGAGTGGAGGCGCTGCCGTCACCCACTGGTCTGCAGATAACAGAGCTGTCATCAGGTGAAAAAATAACTCCAGGCACCGAGCCAGCCCGACAATGCAGCGGCTCACTGCCATCACATTATCTGTATCCTCAACCTCAAACCCAGAGGTCGACCCAGAGTGATGAAGGCAGCAGCTGTGACTGGAGTTCAGACTGGGCTCAGACTGGGAGCTGTGGGAGGAAACCAGCCCAGAGCAGGTTTTTGTTCCCAGTCAGTAAAGTGTTACTGGTGCAGGCTCACATGTGGACTGTGTTAGTGCAGTAATGGGTTCAACAGAAGATGAATCATTTGGTTTAAGACTTCAGCTTCTGTCAAGAACAGGAGCTGCTGTTTAACACTGAAATAAGATAAATTTGTCCATCAGTTCTCCAGCCAACATGTTTTTCTTTCTTTAAGGAATATTTATGTCCTCCAGATGTTTTAATCGTCAGGTTCTCTTGTTATTAGATCAAGAATTACTTTGTTTGGACTGCCTTTCTCTGTTGGGAGGCCTTTTAGTGGTCTCCAACCTTTCAAATTCTGCCTATTAAATAACAGACAAAAATTGATCAACAGTTTGCTGCTGGATCTATTTAATTTTAATCATTTTAATAAGCAAATTGTTTCATTGATTATTCGTTTACCAGCTTTTCCTGGAGATTTGTCAACCCTATTTTAAAATATTCTACATTTCTCTGGTCTATGAGTAATTCCTGTGAGTGATTTTCTTTTAACAATGTTTTTTTTATTGAGCATCAGTGGTATAGTACATAGATACAGACATGAAGGTGTCACAATGCTCATATTTTAATTTTAAACCCCCTCTCCCCATCCCAATAGCATGTTGGACACCAATCCAGTGAGAATAAGTGAATAAATTAAAAGAAATATATCTGTATATAGTTAATTATAACTAATAAAATAATAATAATAACAAACAGATTAAATAAATAAAGAATTATTCATATATATAAACACATGAGATAAAAAACAAAACAAAAAACATGTTTGCCAATGCTAAAAGCTGTGCACTACTGAAGACATGGTTCACATGGATCTAAGCACAAACACAAATGTACAGTGGTTGCTAAGTCACAATTAAGTCGGCAAAGTTTTAAGTTTGTCAAGATACAATAACACCGCGTCCCAGACAGAGAAGAATTTGTCCCTGGACGCCCTGAGGGTATATTTCATTTTCTCTACTGAGTTATTTTTTGAAGCACCGAAAATCAGGGTATAGTCTGGTTTAGTGATATTGGTTCCTTCTCTAACTTATGGTCGTGGCAACGCAAAACACTGTATGAACTTAAACTACAGACTAGCATGGCGGCCACCACGCGTCTCCTGTGTCATCCAGAATTAACGCAGCAATGAGGTGAGCTGCTGTCTCCACCTGACCAGCAGGATCAGCACAGAGACGGGGGAGATGACAGGCAACACAGCATCTGACACAACTATAACAAAGTTTTGAAGACACACTGATAAATCGAGTCCACAATCATGAACATCTAAATTTTATGTGAGACTGCACAGATACAAATATGACAGTTGATCTGGCTGATGATGGGTACATTCTTTTTTAAAGGCCAGGAAAAGAGTTTGGTGCACTGTTTCAACTAGTGACCATGTAAATTGGTGACTTGACTTGAGTAGACGCTGTGGTCAACTCCGTCCATGAGTGTGTGAGTTACATTTTTTAAGTCTACTTGTACTAGTAGCAACAGAAAGCCTGTATTTGCTTTTCCCTGCCCCTTTATTAGCATATAAGGCTTACTAGTAGTACTAGTAGACCAAAACAGTTTACTAGTACAACTAGTGACACTTTTTGCTTCACTAGTGAAGTCTACTCACGCACTAGTTGACCAAAATTGAGTACATGTACTCCAAATTTAAGTTCTACTAGAGCTGAACTACAGTTGATATCACCAATGTCAATTTTATGCCCAAACATATTTCTGTACACCAAAGTTGTCAGATCTTAATTTAATATAGAACCTTTGGTATGTGGAGTGGGAGGTTCACATTTGCAGCTAACAAATCTGAAAGAATCAGTCAATATGGACTTAAATCACTGAAGATGGTTTTCAGCACCTTGTTGGATCTATGAGGAAGTTCTGAGGACACAATTGGGGTCCAACCTGGTACCAGCAAGCTGTGTCTTATACTGTAGCCTGTGACTCTACATTGAGCTGGAACCAAATCAACCAGTCAAAACCCCAAAGAAAACACAGGTATGGAAATATAGGCTCAGGTTTAAAAAAAAAAAAAACCCAGGAATGACCCTTTAAGCACTTTACAGGCTCCATTGTTGATCCATCTGAAGTAATATTTCCAGTTTCAGGAGGAAGGATAGTTGTGGTTTTAGCGAAGACAGCAATCTGCCAGCAGAGAGAGACAGAGGGGTGAGGAAGAGGAGGAGGAGGAGGAGGATATACGGGAATGAATGAGTGAGTGACAGCTGGTGGGCGGAGCTTAATCTGTGAGCACTTCGTGAGTTACAGCAGAATCAGAGCTGACAGGGCAAGAGACACGCTCAGACACACACCAGAGAGAGAAAATGACCTTATACTGGACTATACAACAACTGAACACACACTGTCATCGTCATCATGGTAAGACCACACACACAAGCACACACATACACAAACACACAGGCTGTAGCACATGTTGACTGTGTGCATGTGTGTGACTGTGTGCTGAAGCCTGTGTTTGTGGGGGAGGGGGCTGCAGGGGGTTTAGGGTTTCAGCCAAGGTGTATGTTTTAAACATTTGTCCTGAAGTGCGAGTGTGTATGTGTGTTTTAAGTTAAACAGCCAATATGCTCTGTGTGTGTGTGTGTGTGGTTGTGTGTGTGTGTGTGTGTGGGGTGGGGGTGGGGGGTGGGGGGATGTGTGAACAATAAGATTTTTTAGTAAAAATGAGCTAAAATGGAGAAATTAACTCCTCAGTCTTATTGTTGTAAGAAAAAGATACGTTTTATTATATTATAATAAAGATTATAAAGACCATTGATACCTGAATAGATGGTAAATATTGTAAATATTATAAATTTGGAGAAATTAAAAAACTTGACTGTAGTACAAAGTAATACAAGGGGTAGGATCAAATAAGTTAATACTTCTTCCTCTCCTTTCCCAGCATGTAAACTTGCTGCACAATCAAGATATCGTCAGCAGTTTACCTTCTTTATTTTTTTGTTTTGTTTTTATTTTGGTATATGCTTGTATTTTTTTGTGATGACCATCCTTGTTTGTTTTCTTTACTCTTTGAAATAAAGCATTTAATTCAGAAAGTATTTGGTCAGCCATCCAGCAAAGCAGTCAAAGGTTTATCATGTTATAAACTTGGGACAAAAAGTAAGGACATCAGTGTTTGGTGGATTCTTTTTTAGTTGCAGCAATGCTTCTTGGTAATAAATCTTATACCCTTTAAGAGCCTTTTAAATTCTCTTTGAAATGGTGCCACATTTGTAATTAACATGGATTTCTGGGATACACAGCAGAGCTTAGTAGGAGTTACACCCATTTAAAAATTGCCAAATCCTCTCTACCAATGCCAGACAGTGTCTTTTTTTGTTTTTTGCTGTTGCCATTGGCTCTTGTTTTGAGCTTCAGGTACTCCGGGGTTGGCAGGCCATGAAGTTGACGACAACCCAAGAAGACCGTTTCCTCACCCTGTCAGAGCTCAGGAAGCGTAGGCAGTCTTTCACAGATTTGTAGTCCAGGTTTGCAGGATGATATGGCCGATAGCTCTCTGCCCAGGCAATCCAGAACAGACTGCATGCAGCCAATCTCTGGTCACAGGGCTGCTAGGAGGCCATGTCTGCCCTTCACCTCCAGGGTTCATTTGCACCGGTGTCTGCAACACATGAACTGGAGCCCGGACGTGTGGAGGAACGTTATGTTCGGCAGTTTGATCACAGGGTCAAAGTGCAGAGGATGCCATGCTAATTGCTGCATCGATAAAGTAACATCTTTTGGTGGAGGCAGAGGGATGGCGTGGGGCAGCATCTTCGTCACTGGAAAATCGAGGCTGGTCATTACTGGAGGAAATCTCAATGCAGAGATGTCGAGATGAGATTCTGAAACCAGGTCAACCCCATACCTGCACAGCCTGGGACTGAAGTCTGTCCTCCACGATGACAAAGCTCGTCCCCACAGAGCAGGTTTATCAGAGGCTACCGTTAGAGTTTTTGAAGGTTTTTCCACACGTTACCAAGGATCCTGTTTGTTAAATGGGTAAAACATTTAACAATGTTCTTCAGACTTCGATCATCCAATCCACCAAACAGCACCAGCAGAATAAGCTGCCTGGCATTGGCAATGAGGTTGTGGCTGGTTTCTCATGAGTGCAGCTCTCCTACTCAGCTCTGCTGCTCATCCCACACATGCATATTCCTGACAAATGTGGCACCATGCCAAAGGTAAATAAACAGGCTTATATTTTTTTTAGAAAAGCAGTGTGTCTTATTGATATTAAAAAAAATCTATTTCTTTTTTTAATATCAAACAAATGAATTTTAAAGCCAGTCAAGGGTTGGAGTGTTTATATCTAACTGTAAATGCCGTAATGAGAGGAAATGTTTTGGAGTAGTGCTGTTTTAATATTATAAGAAGGACAACCTTGCAGTTTTCTGTTTATTAGGACCCACATTAGCTCTGGTAAGTGGCTACAGCTATTCTTCCTGGGGCCTGTAACACATTTCAAACAAATTATATACAAATGATCCATTCAAAAATCACATGCAAAGACAAATACAAACATTTAATCATTTTAACAGCACCTTTCCCCTCAAAACCCCACAAAACATCTACTTTCATAACTAACCCAAGAAATACTTAATATGCCGAATAACAAGTAAAAAACAATTAAGCCAAATCAACCTCCCAAAACGTAGAAAAAACAGTTCAAAATAAAAACTTAGGTATTAGTAATACAGTATACAGATAAATAATCAAATAAATTCCCCTTGACACATTTTCTTACATCAGCCCTTAAGTTGTTAAGTATATTTATTCTTTGTTATGAATTTAATTTCAGACTGAATTGAGTCTCAGTGCAGTATTAAGTCTTTTTTTTTCAGTGATCAGTTTTTTCTGCTAGTGATCAAAAATTGGAGGCATACCCCTGCAAATGTCTTTATTGCACACATTTTGTCAAACTTTTTTTTTTACCAAGACAACCCCAATAGATAGATTTGATCCTCTCCAAAGCACCAGTCTCACAGACCCTTTAATGATTGTAAAAAGTGGGATATTTAAGTAGTCAAAGCTTAGCTGAAGGCAAAATAATTCTGTTTAAATATTAGCCAATGCTAGCCAGGGAGGGGAAATGATCTGATTCTATTCATACCAATGCATTAATCGATTCTGCTTATCCATCCAGTTCATTATCAACTTCTTCATCGATTCCTGTGGATCTCGTGTGGAAAAATGCAGGCCCACATAGGTTTTCAGTGGTAACAAGTTAATTCTTCTTCCTCTTCTTTTTTTAACACATTTTTATGAAATTATGAAGTTTGAACACAACACACAGTGCCCGTTCCCACTGACCAGACAGAATAGCAAAACAGAAATGAATAACAAGCATATCTGTGACTTCATAACACTACACACAAATATTTTTTATCCATAAAAGGAATAATATAAAAGGAATACTAATAATAGTTTAACAAAATAATAACAATAGTAATAATAATAATGATGACGGATGAATAAATAAACTAAACTTAAAGTAGAATCACTTAATAAAAGACAATAATAATAATGAAAATAAAGTAAAATAAAAAACAATAATTATGAAATAAGATAGAAAGATAAAATAATGATAATAAAAACCAATGTATGTACATACATTCATACATACATCACAAGTCAATTTTGGTATTTAATGTTGTGCTGCAGAGGAGAATGCTCCTTTAACTTGACAACTTTGATTGGTTTTTGAGTCCCATCCCTTAATGCTGGCTAGCAAGTTGTTTTTATCTTGTTTTCAATAATAATGGAATTTGGGATTTTTGTTGATCAGTGTGCAAGTTTGAATGTTAAGGAAGGAGATCCACTGGAAGAAAAGTCTAGCAAATGTCTTTACGTCTTGATTTTGCTACATGGCTCTCACTCACTGTTGTTTTAGTCCTGCTGTTGATCTGCAGGTCTTAGGGGTCTCTGTCTTGTCCCTCTTCCTTCCCTGTAGTCAGTCTGTTTGATTCAGGATTCATGTTGTGGTGTTTCCTCATGATCTCAGAGGACTTCTCCAGCCTCAACAGATCATTTCTGTATCATAAATGTTTAGGAGCTCATGGTGTCAGGTTCACTCAGTCGTTTACTGGGAGCTGCAGAATGCAGACTTGTGTTGTATGCAAACTTTGTCCACAGTGACTTGTTTGCAGAGAGATCAGCTATAGGCAAACAGTCACGGGCAGACAGACGGGTTTTAAACATGTCCGTCTCAAGTTTATCAAGTTCATCCCAAATATTTCAGACATGCCCCTCAAGGCAACTTCTCCATGTTCACTTTCAAGGACTGAAACTGACACAAAGTAGACCGCAGAGAGATAAGACTTATTATTTGAAATGTTGTATTACTGGAAGTGTTTGTCCTTGTGACCAGAACAGACACACATCCTGCCTTTTATTGTTATTCATATATTTTTATTGGCTTTTTATATTGCAAACATATACAATACAATCAACAAGGCTGCAAACAGCAGTCACAAAATATATATAAAATAAAGCAGCAATAATAATAACATAAACACACAAGTATAAAACAGAAAATATATACAAATAATAATAATAACCAAAACTAAAAATAAAGAATACAACTTCTAACACATTACAGAGATTGTGAGTCACTTAAGTAGCAGCCTCAGTGTCTCTAGCCGAGAATTCCAAGTTAAAGGAGGTCAAAAATGTCTGCCAGACTTTGTAAAACCTCACGGTTGATCCCCTGATTGAGTGTTCAGTTACATAAAATAAGGCGCCTGCCTAGTAGGGATGAAAAGACAGTGGCATATGTCTGTACCCCAGATATCGCCACCTCAGCAGGGACCACACCAAATAGTGCATTTTCAGGGGCAGGGCTGATCTCCTAGCTGCAGTGAAAACTGAGGACCAAAACTGTAGCGGGCATGCCCAAAACTTATGGTACAGGGTACCGCTGAACGATTTCAGGAAAAGATGTAATTCTGATTTCACGCGGGAATTGTACTTTTAAAGCCATGCCTGATAGTTTAGTGTTGGTCTTATACTTGGATATGAAGCCTCATAGGTTTTATGGGGGTCATAAGCCACTAAACCAAAGCTACAGCTTGTTTTTAGCATGTTAGCTGTGTCAAGTGTTTGGTCAGATCTGATTTTGAGTTAACAGCAGGGTAGAGTTTTTCTTTGCTTGGGCAGTGTGTAAATTTTACTGCTGGATTTTTGTCCTGGTGTGAAACCAGTTCAATGTTTGCATTTCCCCAAGCCATAAGAGATATCTCAGTTGGAACCGCTTTGTCATTTTTGTATGCCTCCTCTATGGATGTGAGCCAACATCAACGCCAACGCACGAGTAATGACAGACTAGTGTTGTGTAAGGTATGAAAAAGAGATGTTTGATTTGTTTATCTGTCCTCCTGTCACTCAAATTCAGGAAGTTAAGGAATTCAAAGTTACTTCACTACTCAAACTATTATCTCATGACTTATGGTAATGTGAAAACCTAAGTCAGCAGCAGTAAAAACTTATATTGCTGTGTTACTGACTAATTTAATCCTTATTTATTAAATAAACTCACAAAGCACATGAGGAAATGAAGACCTTTGGCTGTTGTTTCTGTTAAGTCAGTGTTTCCTTCTGTGTCATCGCTCACCTTTGCCTGATGTTGTGTTTCCTTGGAGATAATAAGTGCGATTGTACACATCCACAGGGTGTTTTCATGTCTTGCATAATCTTTTATAAAGTTGACATTTCAGCGAAAAAACACAATGACAGGCATGTCAGATACACAAAGGTCCTTTTGTTCGGACCTGAACCAGAAATTAAATAGAAACCAGATTAGAGAGTCCTGGTATCACGTGTCTGATCCTTTCGTTTAGCTTTAGTCATACAGCTCCACAAATGTTTGATCGGTCACTTGAATGGGTGCATAATTGTTTTCCAAACAGAGATAGTGTATCAAATATATTCACACAATCAGATTTAAGGTTGACTAGAAAATATAACTGAACGAATCTTTTCAATGATCATTACTCCCTGAATTAATCCGATCTTTGTGTCAAAGTCTACAAATAGAAAAGCACTCGGAGAGCGCAGACCTCCACCAAGCAGCTCAGTTCAGCAGTGGCTTTTCCCCAGCCCCTGTGAAAGATTCAATCCTGTATCATAGAGCCAGAACAGAGCCAGGATCCAGACCAAACTTAGCACATACATGGAGTTTGTAATCCTGTATGAACACAGCAAGTTTTGGGAACATAGCTTAATATTTTTTTTATTTTATATGAATTATTGAATGTTGTCAATGGGATTTCCCATTATAAAGCACAATGCTTTTTTGTGACGTCAATCTGGATTGAATCCAGATGAAAATTTACCTTGATGATAGAGACATGGACCCCATATTATTTTGTAAAATTGGAAGTGAATCCATTAGAAAATGGATGAGATATGATTTTGTAAAACTCCACCCAATGTTAACTTATGAGATTTTTGGAAATTTTGAGAATCTTTTTGCATCCAGATCAATAGCCGTATCACCACCAAAATTTATTGACTTCTTTATTGGACCAAACCACACCTCTGATAAAATGTTCATGTAAATTAATCCAGTAGTTTTTACGTAATCTTGCAGACTAACAGACAAACAAACAAACAAACAAACAAACAAACAAACATACGCCGGTAAAAACATAACCTCCTTGGCCAAGGTAATTAATCCAATAATTGTGTTAAAGTCTGCAAAAAAGCCGGTAAATCCAGAAAGTTTGTGACTCTGAGCATTAAGTACCAAACACATAGGCAGATTAACATTCGTTTTAGTCGTATGTTTTCAGCAAACGCCTGAAGTGATTATCGAAAATGATGGTTTGATATTTCTTGAATATTCAACAAAAAAGACCTGAATCAGTTTTATAGTTGTGCCATCTTTGTTCTGTCTGTATGAAATATGTGCACGTGATCA
Source organism: Cetoscarus ocellatus (assembly GCA_037902135.1). NCBI lineage: Eukaryota > Metazoa > Chordata > Actinopteri > Labriformes > Labridae > Cetoscarus > Cetoscarus ocellatus. The sequence goes on from JBAMNC010001884.1 coordinate 874,300, forward strand.
CCGACAGAGTTTATTATTGTCTGCATAGTTGTTCTCGAGGTGAATACCTGAACTCTTACAACATGTTGACTAACCACACAGCAGCAGAAGTCCTCACATCACTTCAGAAATGTGCTGCTTAGAGACATGTCTCTGGTATTGATCCGAGGTGACCCGTGACTCAGACAGTGTGGTGTTTTGCCATTATGTTAATGATGGTGGACCCTGATGTCGCTGAGCTCTGACCGCTGTTACTGCCCAGTTTATTACCTTTTAACCTCTCAGTGACTTTAACAACCGTCACTTTGATTGGACGATTGATTTCCACAGAGTCTGACTAAATCAATGTTTAAGTTCATGTCTGGTGATTTAAGACCACACTGTCAGAGAGGGAAGTGGAAGTGGTTCCTGATAATGTTCATATTGTGTTTGTTGTGTCTATATCTCCCTACTTTGAGACAGTCTTACCACAGCACTGCTTTCTGTCCAAAATAACCTGTCATTTATGAAGCTCAGTGTGGTGTCAGCCTGATGTAAAGCATGCTGTGATGATTTGACTGACATGTTCGAGCCTCAGATTCAAAGATGCGATCAGATTAAATTAACAGGATTTTTTTTGTTGGTCAAGTGACATTAAAATGATCATTTTATCATGAGATAGTCATATGTGTCCTGAAAGCCTGAATATAAGCATGGATATAAACTCTTTTTTCAGGTGTAAAGTTCAAACTAAAGTCTGGTTTGTCTTTAAATATGCTTTAAAAATTATTTATTGGAATTCAACGAGATTAAATAACAGCCATCAGCCAGATTTCAGTGTAGCTGTGACTGACTGAATAGAGCAAAGCTGCTGCTTGATGGACAGATTTCACAGCTATAACACTGGAGGTGTTCATCTTCGAATTTAAATGAATTGATCTTTGCTAACAGTAGTGACGTTACCTCGTGCAGCAGCTGGATCAGCCTAATTCAAGGTCTGTTTCTAGGCAGATCCATCTTGTCAAGCTCCAATCTACAAGGATTGGGTGTGTCCCAAAGCGGGATGGCCCAGTCAGCATCCTTTAGAGGAGGAAGAAGTGGGAGCTTCAAGCGAGACAACAGGAAGTGACCGCTGTTACAAAGATTAGCATAGGTGCTAACAGGTGCAGGAGCAGTTTTGTCAGATCTGGACCACATTTCTTTATTAAATGAAAAACAAACAACACTGAAAGCACTTCTCGATAGAATATTTTTGCTCCACTTCCGACATGTTTTGGCGAGAGTTTGTTCGAAGCAGTGGCTTAAGTTCAGTCCTCTACACTGCAGCTGTAGTGCCAGCCTACTTCATTATCTGATTGGCCAGTCTGGATGTGATTGACAGAATGATAATCCAATCATCTGCTGGATATGCAATTGAAAGGTTCTGCCTATTTCAATCAAAAGTAACTGGCAACTTTTCATAGCAAACTTATATCTCAAAGATGACATGATGCTCACAAAATAAACTAGAAAAGCACTCAGAGCGCAAACCTCCACCAAGGTAGCTCACATGTTGCTGTTACATCTATAAGCAATAGTTCATGATGAAGTTACCATCATAATATGATTCATGACCCTGAAAACACACACCTAGCACTCAGAATCTTGTTGATATCATTGTTAGTTACACAGTTATTGAGCAAAAACAATCATTCACTAATGGCGGTTATCTTGATCACCACTAAAATCTAATCATTTCTAAGTTGGGCCATTACCAACATCTCCTGAAAATTTCAGCAAAATCTGTTCAGTAGTTTTTTAATAAACTTATTATACAAACAAACAAACTAACATACGCCAGCAAAACCATAACCTCCTTGGCAGAGATAAGAATGCTTTCCTGGGGCGAACACGTTAAACATCACAATCTGGTTGTTTTAACTCAGAAACAATCTTTCTAAATTGACAATGCTTAGTGAAATAGATTATTAAGAACATTTATTTAACAGTGTCGTGTGAAGTTGATTGTTTACAAGGTTCAGAGATGTTGTGTTGCTCTCTGAGAAATTTCCCTGACTGTAACTTAACAGCAACTTCTGGTGCTGAAAACTAAAGCCAGTGCTGAGTTGCAAAAACTGGAGTTCCTTGAATCTCCACTTGAGGCTTAGTGCAAAAGCATTGCTGGAAGCTCATTCACACTCAATAATAAACAGTTATTTACAGCAGAAATAACCCGTTTAATAGCCTGGTTCAACACATGTTCTGGACAGAATGGTCATGCTGTTCATGTTTTGTTTAACCACATTGAAGGTCATCAGACTTAGCTCAGGTCAGCCTAAAGTAACTGAGAGAATACATTTTATCCAGATTTTACAGTTATTGATTCTTGCCTTAGTTCCTGGAACAAATGTTTAAATACAGTTGATAAACTGGTTAGAGGATTTGTTCCTTAACTTGTCAGTGTTTCAGTGTATTAGTTTAAATGTATAAGAAATGTGATAAACTATCACACTAATCAGTGAATCAGAGACATAAAGCATAATTTTGGATGTATGAAACAGCTCTGGGCTTTAGAGCCAACAGGATGGTCACTGTAGATAAAGAATGAACCGTGTGAGATGTAGCATCATGTTTCAGCATTGACTAATAGTGACTCAGACACCTGTGTGTTCACACAGAACTGCCAAACCTGGTCGGGCTTCACCTCAACCTAATGCAACATAATCCCTCCTCACACGGTGTTGTGTTGGCCAATGACATTGTCACAGGTGCACATTCCTGATATATGAGTTTTTCACGTGGATGTGTTCTCTCTGTGTTTTTAGAGTGATAAAATGATTGTTTATATGAAAAGAGAAACTCATGAATAACACCGAACCTTCTCAGCTCTACCTGAGGAAACATGACTGTTGCATGTTTTCAACAACTTTGCTGTCTCAGGTTTACAGGCCTGTGAAGAGAATGTTACCCTAAATTCATCCAGACTCCATCAAATGTGCAAAAGCCAGACCTTAAGGGCTTTGTCAGAGACCACATGCCCCAGAGTTGAAGTGGCAGGTTTGTAGGTATTTTTACCAAAATCCAGCAGCAGGAGGCCGAGGAGAAAGTGCCTCTTTGTGCCAAAAGCAGCCAGAAGGATTTCCTGTACAAAAGACTATCAGTCTGTGTATAATCAGATGTAGAGTCAGGATGCTGATGCCTGGCAGCAAAGCACTTCAGCGCTGTCTAAATGAACAAAGATAAAAGTGCATGGAGGGGAAGAAGACGTATTCAGGCTGTCCTCTAAAGACTTAACATCAGGGATGTTTGGACTTGTCGAGGGGCTGCTGGGTGAAAAAAGATGAAGGGGGCAGATGAGCTGCAGGAATGTTTGAATAATGGACTCATACTGATGGATGGAGGCTGATGGGGTTACACAGGAAACAATGTACAGCTATCAGCAGGATGTTTTATCGTCATGAGGTGTCACCACTTCAGCTGCATGTTTAATAAGAAAAAGCTTTGATTTTTACTAATCAATAACACTAAATGACAAACAAGGGTGATTTATTCAACCCTGACAACCCCAGACCACTGAGAACCATCGCTTTAATACAATTTGACTTTATAAATTCAAAGCAAAGACCCCTAACAGAAACAAGAAGAAAGTAAACATCACAATTTCTATTAACAAATGCAAGACTTACTCCAAGAATCTTACTCTGCCTATCAGGGTTAGAGTGAAGTTTTTTGCCTACCTGTGTCTGTGCCAGGAGCATTAAAAATCTTGTGGTCACTTAGTCAAATAATGCAAAGTTATTTACGTTTTCACTGTTTAATATACAATAAGTTTATGATTTTCTTACTTGTTAGCAAGACCAATCAGAGGAAAGTCCTGAAGGATCGAGCTGAATGGGGCATATTGACCGCTGACCGAGGTTTGTTTACTCAGACAAGGACTGTAGTCCAGTTAGTTAACATAATGGAGCTATAATAGTTAACTGGACATAACTGTGCATACAAAGGGACTGACTCATCCTTATAAATAAATATAACTTGGATGTCTGAGAATTAAAGTTATCCTTCATACTTACAGTGCCACAGACGCTGTAATAGTATATTTTGCTCCACAGCTATTCTTGTCTGATGTCTGCAATGTTACAACCCCACCATCACGTTTTAATGGCTGTCAAAAAAACATCCAGCAGTGTTTAGAAAATAGAGCTCTATATATCAGACAACCTGGGAGATTGGCCAGGGAAGCCATGTGCTACAGCCACAGATGGAAACTACATCAAGATCCGTTACAAACATTTGGAGAAATGTAACTGACTGGGCCTCTTTGCCTGAACCAGAGATCACACTTTGCCTCTCTGTTATGGTCTGCTCCAGGCTGCATCTCCTGATGCACATATTTAATATTCAAGACAGTTTTGAAATAAATTGTTCTTATTACTGTAGGGGAAAATGTGTAAAATAGTGGTAGGTGTAGATCTGACAAAATCACATGTGTGCCAAACAACTATTTCTCTTTCAATGAAGGATTAACCAAAGACATTAAACTAAGAGCCGTCTGTCTGTCCTGAGAAATTTCACACAGCAGATCATGTTTGAAATGTATCTTGAATGTCACTTACATGGGGTAATTATAATTGCTGCTAAGTTTGTGCTGGTGTTGTGGACAAAACACCTCAGTCAAGAACAAGTCACAAGGAAGACCAGGGCATGTTGAGAGTAAGACAAGACTTTGACCCGTCAACAGTAAGGTGAGACCATCTCCAGAGTTTTGTTGAGTCTGGAAGAGACTTAATGGGATTTTCATGTGGACAAGACAAAGAGTTCAAGGTACTGAGACTCAGACTTGACATAGACTTAGGCTGAGACAAGACCAGTTCAGTCAAAAATAAAGTTAAAACCAAAACTTAAAAAAGTACAAACCAAGAAAAGGTAGACTTAGTGGAACAAAAACCAAAACAAGAATAAATTTTTGTTAATTGAGGTAAAGCAAATGAATCCATGGAAAGACAAAGTCACTATCAAAATCAGAGTCTATGAAGATCAAGATCAAACCATGGATTAACACCAAGACATGAAGAAGACTCTGATGGACCAAATCAGGACAGTAACCAGACTATATTAAGATGGTGATGAGAAGAAGACTCTGAAGGACTGACACAATGGAGAGCAATGCATGTGAGAGATTCAGAGGTTAAATCAAGACAAACACTTTGAGGAGGGACTAAACAGGAGTGCTATGAAACGACACAAAACCAAGGTAGAGGCATGAAAGGGCTAGTTTAATATTTCTCCAACATTTTTTAGGTTAGTGGCTCACTACCACTCTGCAGGACAGGCTTTTAGTACATAATTTAGCCTTTGTTTTATTTCAACAGTGCAAGAGAATTTCCTTTGCGTTATACTAGGGCTGAGCAATATATCAATTAAATCAATTAATTGGAATTATTTTCTGCAGAAGAATTAATTTTTTTTTCTTGACTTACTCCATTGATAAGTTGTTGCAATGTTTGAAAATATAAATACTGAAAATTTACAGTTTATATGATGTAGGCCCAGTCAGGTTTTTGCATAAGCACATGTTTCGGCTTGTATTTGTATTTAAATGAGATTAAATACTGATCAGAGAGTTCAGTGTTCATATACTGTGAAAATAGCTCAGCTTTAAGTGTTTATGTAGACAAACTACATAATCAACATTTTATGACAAAATTACAGCATGCACTTTAACTATAAGAGGGGAAGTCTGTTTAATTTGGGAAGATATTTTGATAGCCTAAAGGCAAAACTTGAATAATTTAATTTTTGTCACTTTGAGTTCCTTTTTTTTTTTTTTTTTTTTTTTTTTTTTTTTGTTAAGGGAAAAAATCAATTAAAATCGTAAATCGAGTTTTGTGGGGAATAAAATTGGGGATTATATTTTGGTGTGCTGTCCTTTACAAAAATGGGACCACGTTTTATCCTTTGCACAGTCATAGTGACTGAAACATACCTTTTAGGTTAGCCTCAGAATTTCAGTTTGGCCTCTGAACTTAAGAAGTACAAGTCTTCACTCTTCTTAAATCATGCCCTTGATTTCGTGAAACAATAGGCAAACATCATAAAAGTCTTTTATTTTTCTTCAAAAAAGTCACTACATATTTCTGATGTATTTCTTGTTCCAGTTGAAAATGTAGACATTTTTGTGATGGTTGACCTTATTCAAAATGTTTGACCCTTTAAACCAGCTAATGGTATCATAAAACACTTGAAAACATAGGCTCTGACTTGTTTTGCTGTAGATGTTTGACTCAGTCTGTAGCTGGGAAAGGTTTCCATGAGCCGGGCAGCCTCAGGTCTGTGGATCATGTTTAACACACTGACCCACTGGGCACCTCTTCAGGTCCTGATGGAAGCTGTTTTCACGCTTCCTCTCCGCAGGTCAGATGTCAGGGAAAGGGGTTCATCCTCTGAGCTGTGGGCTACAGTTCACCCGTAGAGGCCTTCATATCTCAGGACTTGTCAGTGACAGGAAGTGTCCATTGTCTCCAGTGTTGAGTGCCATGTTTTTGGGAAAGGACCAGCCCAGGGCGATGGACTACAAAGTCCGTGTCTCAGACCCAGAGTACTCAGTACAATAAAGCAGTGTTCTCGCAGATCCAGAAGGTTCATCTTCAAGGCCCTTGTCATTTTCCTGCTCCGGCCTGCCTGAAACCTGAACCCCTTACCCCTCGTCTTCTGGGAAAAAACCCCACCACTGACACGACGCACCGCACCCACCATCTGAATCTGACACCCATCAAAAGAAGATTCCCTCCAGACTGTGAAGTTTTGACCTACTTCAGTGAAAGGGCAAAGCTGCCCGACATGCACAGCCTGTTTAGGGGTCCATGGACTAGGGCTGAATGTTTTCAGGAAAAAATCTAATTGTGATTTTTCTGGCAGATATTGTGATTTCAATTTGATTCATGATTTTCTTCAAATCAAGCTTCAGTGCAATATTCACTATGTTTACAGTGTAGTCAACAGTGAGGAAATCAATGATCAAAAGCACATAAGACATTATTCATCATCTAATCTTGATGATAGATACTCTGTTTTCATTATTCCACTTCTACTCCTAAACTAGGGATGCACAATATTATTGGTTTGCTATCAGTTTCGGCTGATATCAGCCTAAAAAGTTAAGTATCCGTTTGGCCGATATTGAAATTTTTGCAGATATTTACATCCGATATATCAGCCACACAGATGGTCCTATATCGGCTGGAATATCGGCAAATTACACAAATGTACAATATTGATGCACCTTCTCATCACTGTAGGGGTCCATTTTAAAATCAACCGTTTCCTTTTTGCAAGCGTTAAATGCTGTTTTCTTGTTTTACATCTGTTCCTCATAAAAATATACTGTAACGCTGAAGAAAAAGGTCCATTTTTCTTAATTGCAGAGATGGTGCACTTGACCAGAAATATCAGTATCGGTATGGGTGATAATGAATAAAAAGATATCGGCAAAAATCCAATATCGTGCATCCCTAGCTCCAACTTCTACTCCTAAACAGAGGCTTTGTGTTGTTGACCTGCTTACCAGAGCTTTCGCGGTGGAGATGTGACGTTCATGAACGATTCGACTCTTTTGAGCTGCTCTTTTAAGTGAACAGTGAGAGCCAATTTGCAGTTGTGAGTAAACCGTTAATTTGCGAGCCGTTCTTAAATGCAAATTGCCTGCAAATTTGTAAAATTGAAGCATTTGTCTGCTTTTCATCTGGAGTGTAATGTTTGACTTTGTCGACATGGAAAACCTGTATAGGCCTGCTTTTTTCTTTTCTTTCACAAAACTTACAGGAATTAAAAGTAAATTGACGAAGAATCAAATCGATAAGTAGAATTAATAATGGCATTTGTAGTGATAAAATTGTATCAATTCCCATCCCTAGCTCTGATTGAGCTCACCTTGGACATTTTCTGAAGCTTGTTGCTCTCATGCAGGGCAGGTAGTCATGACGACATCTCCCTCTTTACCTTTGAGGACCTGATTTCTCCCATTTGTTGGTTAAAGGTTGTAGATTTCTCCCCTGTGTTGATGTGGAGTGTTCCTGCAGCCTCTCTGAGCCTGTCAGTGGTTGGAGATTAGCTCGGTGCTTAAATCACAGCAGGTCCCAGAAGGGCCAAAGCATTACCTCTTTATTTCTACAAAGGAGCTCAGCGGAGCGCACTTGAAGTCTGCACAGCTGGGCTCCGCTGATTGAGCAGCGTCATCCAGCGTCTGAGAAACGCTCAAATCTAATCTGCTGTTGGACGAGCACGCTGTGTGTCAAGGTCATCGCTCGGCACTATCAGTCTCAGCTCTGTGGCGCCTGTGAGGTTTGGACGTCTTTGTCCTCGTCTCACAGTGAGAGGATTGTGTTTGTGTGGGATGGATGGACCCCCCTCTGCTCGTCCCACCATCAGCCTCAGCTGCTGCCCGCTCACATGAAGGTGTGAACTCCTGTGAAAACACAGGAGGCAGACAGTGAGGGCTGGCTGTAAAGACTGTTTGGTTTGGTCAACCGTGCCGAGTCCATACCAGCAGTTCAGCTGTTTTATCACTGAGTGCATGTAGAACTTTGTCCTTTATTAGCCTCCAGTATTTCTTCCACCATAAATTTAGGGTGGTTGGCCGCTGCCCCTTCAGGACCTACCTTTCACAGAAAATGCCACAAGATGCTTTTAATGGAAATAATGAAATGTATTATATACCGGCTTGATTTTCAAAGAATATCAGCATCATAAACGTGTTTCCCTGGCCTGTTCATCCAGTTGGGAAAAAATACATTCCCTCAATGGAGTGATGCAGGAATCAGTGTTAATTCTGACAGCACCTTTTAATTTAATTTAAGTTATAGTCTTTGACCAAAAATATCTTCTAGTTTTAGTTAGAATTTAGTCATCTAAATTGTTTTAATTTTAGTAGAAGAAATCTGCTGTAAATTTAGTCGACTAAAATATGAAGTGTAAAGGGTAAGGCATTTTTATGTTTCCTTGAATTTCTGAAGTCATGTTTTACACTTGGATAAAATCAAACATCTAATAACCCTTTATTGAATGCTAGTAAAGTCTGAATGTATAAATGAACAGAAACAAATTGAACTTTTGTGTGAAATGCAGTCACCTTTATTTAGGCTACCTGGCAGAGCATCTCAGTTACAATACCAGAACTGACAACAAACAGTGAACCTGCTCTACATGAATATATCAATTCATAAAGAGAGGAGCTCTGATTGGATCGCTCCACAACTTATCCCACCACCACCAAGCTAAGGCAGCTGTGATTGGATGTCCCTCTGAACTCATCCAACCTTTCCACACAACCAAAGTAGCTGTGATTGGATATATTCCTAACTTGTCCCTACTTTCTACATGACCAAATTAGGTCTGATTGGATTAAGTCTCTGTCAGACATTTTAGTCTAGTTTTTATTTGTTGATGAAAATGTCAGTTAATTTAGTTTGAGTTTTTGTCCAAAAAAGGTTGTTGACAAAAACTGATGAAAATAATTAGTCAACAAAATGAACACTGGAAGGAATGAGTCCATGTCCCTGTCCAGATGTGAGTTAGCATTTACACTGCCTGGTTCTCAAGAATTCATATTTTTAACTAACGAAGATGAAAACAAGCCAATTGATTGGGATACTTCCATATAGGGCTAAGAGATAGATCGTTGAATATCGCCATTCAGCTAAAAAATATCAAGATATAAATTTTGTATGAGTATCAGGACATCCCTCATCATGATGTTTCTAAAAATTTGGAAGAAGTTGTCTAAACCAGCCTTGGTACTACTTTTGCTTCCTCTTTGCACATCCGGCACATCTTAACTGGAACACCTGCAGACTGCACAGCCTGTTGGGTTAGATGGTGTAGTGTAGCAGTACTGCATGTTTTTGTTTAGTTTCAGTTGACCTGCAGTGTGAGTGACTGAGGATGTGTTCAAACTCATTCCTGTTATCAGTTAAAACACAGCGGCTCTGTTCGTGTCTCACACCTCGTGTTTTCCCCCCGGAGCTCCAACTGCTGCTGCTGGGATCGCTCTCCTCCGCTCTCCGTAATCTCACGCTGAATCTCCAGCTCATTCCAGCTCGTCATTCGGGGAGGCCGATACAATCTGACAGATGAATCTTGGATCCAGTTCATCTTAAAACAAGCCGCGGCAAGTTACTGCAGACAGAAATGGACGTGAAAACAAGAGAACAAAGGGAAGTCATGATAGGAGGAAATGTTGGAATGAGGAAAGAATTAAAGACGTAAAATAACAAACGCTCCTCTAACTTCATTAGAGGAGCGTTTGTCTCACACGGGACTCATATTACCCACAGGGCTTCTTACTTTTATAGTAACTTAGAAAACAGAGGTGGCCTGTGTTTAAAATCCTGTGTATAATCGATAAAGTCAAATTCCTTTGGTAATTGAAGCTGAAATTCGAGGTCACCTGATAATATTAGTCTCATGTGAAGCTTCTTTTCACAGAGGCTGCACCGTAGGACTATACCAAAATCAAATCAGCAGAATAGATACCAGTGCGGTGTGTTGTTTGATTTACTCATTGAATTAGTCTGAAATAGGGCTGGGTGATAAAGCAAGAAATATGACCACAATACATTTTTCCATATTAATCAACATTGAATTTATCCCATTTGTATTCAACTGGTGATCAGAGTTGCCAGGTCTACTTATTATAAGCGACTTTGGGATTCTTTTTTGATGCTCACTCTACCACCAATATAAACTCAATTCAGAAGTTACACAAACTATTTTTCCCACTCCAAACACAAGTGTAAATTTGACTGTAAAAAGAGGCAAAGATGATGTTTCCACCGAAAAGAAATCCTTATAGCCAGAATGAAATTGATTTCTAAGTAGCTGTTACTGTTTTCAGCATAATAAAGCTGTAGAAGATCTACATAAAACTTAGATATAAGCCTGACTATGTCTGTTTGGTTACAAAAATCAAGGTTAGACAGACTGTTTAGTGATAATGTCACTGTGTTTGAAATGTAATGTAGATGAAATTAAAAACATGCTTTATGTAGATTTCTCTTAAATAATATGATGATAATAAGATATCACATTTTAAAAAATAGCTGGAGGTTGCTTGTATTGGGCTTCTTTTATCGACCTGATTGCTTATTTCAGTAGAAAAATCTGGAAACACTGCTGGTGATGCCAGTTCAATGAGAATATTGACTGAAACCTTTAAAAACATTTGTTTGATTTGTTAAACTTTAAAATAAAGTTTATCAAATCGAATAAAATGCATTCACAATACACAGCACTACATTTTTTTTTTTCATTTTCATTACTCATCTACATTAAATGGTCTCCCCTGGTCAAAGAGAGCAACAGTGACTTGATGACCCTGCCTTTGTTGAGGATAAAGGCAGGGATATTTAATGATATACTGTAAATAAAAACAAAGTTAGGTCTCAGATTGCTGCAATAATTTGCATACTTGCTGATGCAAGGTATTGCAGCACAGCTCTGTCTAATGAAGTACACTATAGCAAAAGCAAATGGTGAAAAACTTCTTATTCCTTTTACTGATTATTAAACTGAACTTCCCCTTTGGGATTAATTAAGTATTTCTTTTTTTTATTTCAAGATTATTTTTGGGCATTTTAGGCCTTTTTTGACAGGAGACAGAGAGACAGTGGATAGCCGTGTGAAGGGATGAGAGAGAGAGTGGAGGAGGACGCTCTGCAAACTGGCCACAGTCCGGATTCGAACCCTTACAGCATGTATATGGGTCGCACCTGGTTGCTTACAATTCCACCAAACCAGCACCCCCATTAAGCATTTCTGATTCTGAAATCCTTTGCAGACAAACTGCACGTCACTTGCAAGTTCACACGTTAATATTTTGACTTATGGAGTATGACAGTTCAAAACAAATCCAGTGCTCCTCTGCGTCCTGCAGGCATCACGTTTCCCTCGTTGCTCTTGTTAAAAATTCATTTAAAAAATACCTCGAGGGATTTTCTGTCTTATTCATATCTATCAGATTCAGGAATGTAGCGTGGGAAATTTCTGCATTTGTAACCATTGTCTCTGTGTCAGAGGGTTGCAGCTGTAACATTGAAGTTGATTTTCTGTGATTATAATATTCTCCCTGTACATGATTAAGTTATTGATCTCTCCCTGCTGTGGCAGTTTCAGACGACAGCAGAGCATGTTGTGACAGCATTGCTGCTGTGCTGCACACGTGATGCAGCAGACTCCTGTGACCACAACAGCAGAGAGGCTTAAACCATGCTGCTGTCACACTCAGCTTCCATCACTGGCAGTTTTGTGTCTGGTAACCTCTTTTTTAGACGTGAGAGAATTTTGAATGCCGATTTGGTAGGCCAGGCCTTTAATAAATAGATCTTGAACACAAAAAGGGAGGGACCCCTGTTTCTGTAAGCACATAAAAGTGCTGCTCAGACATAAAGGCTTCGGGATATGGAAGCATAATGGACTGGTTTTAGTTGTTTAACATCCTCTTAGGGTGTTAAAATTTGCATTAGAGAACAATGATACTAAAAGTTTTCTTTGGCAACAATATCCTGATATTCAGTGCCGTGCAGAATGCATCTACAAGTCTCTGGTGTTTTCACTTACAGAAAGATGTACAGTAGGCACCTTTTTGACAAAAATTAAGACCCATTTTTGACCATTTCTGCCCACCCCCTGCCATGAGTTTTGGCTTCTTTGTTGACATTTCTGTGGAGCACCTCTGATGAGAGGGTGACGTCCTTCATTTAGAAAGCATGCAGAGCAAAGTGGAAGGAATTGATAAGGGAGTTGTTAAGCATAAAGACCACACGTGATGCTTAACAATGAGATATTGATTCTTTGAGGGAGTTGTTATCAGTTCTTAACTGGAATGGTTTTCGATTCCCATCTCTATTTCTGATACCTCAGAATACATACAGAGGTGCTCCCATGATTACTCACTGAATTAAAAACAAGCACCCTGTGCTTTCATCAAGCATACATACTTCTACCTCTGCATTTTTAACATACAGGAACGGGCAGTAATAGAAATATATGTGTACATGCTCATCACTTTGTCATTAACTGAGGTGTCATTCAAATCTGTCCAGTGTTCAGATGTTTAATTTGCCACATCCTAGATCACAGTTGCATTTCAAAACATGTTTTGTGACTACAAAAATGGTGGGAAGCTGTCAAATCGTGCTGCTAGCCTCTTATCTCAAGGCTAATGGCCCCTTTTATTGCACTTTACTGCACATAGCATCCAGGCAAGCAAGCAAGTGAGGTAAAACTGCAGGTTGTTACTTATGATATCTTAATGCATTTTGTAACATGAAACAATCAACTTTATGTCTAAATGCCCAAAATGGACATTGACCCACATTAAGTAATGTAAACAGGACCTTAGAGGCTATACCACCACTAGAGCTGTGCATCTTGACTAGTCTCTCAATTTGGTTCGATTTTATTAATTTAGCAATTCAATTCAATTCTGTATCAAGATGCATCAAGATGTAAGTGATATCCCTGATTTTCCATATTACTGCATCAGTCTCCTTTATAGATAAAAAAAAAAATCCAAGCAGTCAGATAATATGAATTCCTTTTATTAGTTAGAAATTACTTTTGAGATCAACTGCAGCAAAAATAAATAAATTTCAAAGGTTTCGCTTCTGTACTTGTTTTTTTTCTACTTCAGAAACAAAACTGACGCTGCAGTCTAGCGCAGCCTCTGCAAGATTAAACAACTGTTGTCTGTCTCTGCGTATCTTCATCTACGTCCATATCATGATGCATCAATGCAGAGATTATTTTTGACACCTCTTCTGTGCATGCCCCGTGTAAGCAACCCCCTTGCTGAAAGATGGTCTGGCTCTCAAACTGATGTTTTAGTCATGTTATTTTTTTAGGCAGTTCCTTAACCACTCTGTCCTGAAGCACAGGGCTGAAAACACCATAAGAGCTAAAAGAAAACAAAATATTATTCCACATTAACACTGAAAAATACATAATTTAAGATCTTACAAATATTTCACATATATAATCTTGACTTTAGTGTTGTGCCATTTTCACTTGTGTTTTGTGAGTACAATACACACTGGATCACAAATTTAGTACAAACCTTGTTCCTCAAACCGAAGGGTGCTTAACCAGAAAAATGACCTATTTATGTCTGAATGACTCATATTTTATACAACATTCTCCGTTTTTTGATCGTCTCTACATTTACTTCCTGTTTGTTACTTTACAAAATAAAAGCATCATGTTACCAACATAATAAAGGAAATGATCAGAAACCTGAGAAAACCAGACTCAAAATAAAAGAAGCATTCATAAATAAGTAAAAGGTCATTTACACCCTGCCTTTATTATGTCCTGCTGATCATCAACCATCTTTTTCCCAGTGTAGGGCAAACTTCTGACAGTCTACGGCAGATGTTAAAGTCCAGCTTTATTTTTTAGCATCTTGCTAGATACGTTTTAGAAGTAATTTGTGCAGACTTGACATTTGATGACATTCTTGTCCTGCTGTCTGTGCACCATTATAGTGTGATACGTGGCATTTGAGTGACTAATTAAAAAGACAGAGGCCCTCTGCATGGATAGCCAGATTAATGCCCATATGAACTAGACATCTAAACTGCGTTAATTTGTCTAAAAGTGACACCACCCTTGGCTAATTAGAGGGACTTGGTGTTCTCATGGGGCTTTTTGTTAGTTGAAGTATTATTGTAAACAAAAATAATAGGAAACAGCAGCAGACTGGCGCCTACAGGGAGCAAATGTGTGCAGAAGAATTCAGTGTGAACACGTTTGAAGCCGGATCTTTGTGGTTTGGTGTGAGGTGCTCCCAACAACCTCCACCACAACGGGACAGCTGGTCTGGTCCATCACTGTGCTCCCTTGTGAGGGGTCAGAGATCATCTCTCCTGGGGGTCCCTTGCATTTAGAGCTCCTCCCTCCCCGTGCCATGTCACTGTGATTGGTTACTAAAAAAAGGTCACGACTTGTGCCTTTTGGAGCCCCTGACCCCTCTTATGGTGCGGTTGTTTAAACATGTGAGTGGCAGAGACGGGGTTAATCACATATCAGCCATATGTTACGATTAATCTTACAAAGGATGCTGGGAATTTGCTGGATATATTTGTAGAATTGGTGTAACACCATCAGCCCGCAGGATCCCCGACTCTGACTGTGACCCTGTTTCTCTGCTGCACCCTGGTTTATGCTCCACACCCACAAGAACTGGTTTTTCCATCAGGAGCTTTGCTGCGAGTGAATCATGGCCCTCCAGGGAGTGAGACACTGCCGCCGACTATTCATTAAACCAGAATAACCTGAGAGATTGGATTAGATTATCCTAAAGGCTCCATCTGGATGATTAAACAACAGCCTGTTGTCTCTGATCAAAAACCCTCAAAGCTGACACTGGTGATGGATTTTTAGGTCCTGCAGGAGTTTTTGCTTAAAAAAATTCATTTAATTTGAGTCACAGACGTCCCTTTGGACCATGAGAGCAGAATCCTGCTCTGAGACTGGGGCCATAATTACATCACAAAATGACTTTTGGTCACATCTTGGCTGAATTTTAAAGGGATACGCCAACATTTTCTTTGTTTTCATGTCTTGCCTCACACCCGAGTCCATGACAAGCAGACAAACTCCATTCTTTAGACTGTGCTGCAGTAACAAAGAAGAGACGGGCAGAGCTCACCCACCGCTATCTAGCTTAGCTCAAATAGTGAGAGTCAATGGGTAGTGTTCGCCTGCCTGTGCCTACAGTCATCAGATAAACTGTAAACGGTCCTGCATGCTTGTTTTGACTCGTTTTTTATCCGTGTTATGTCACCTTATCTTTTTTAGACTAAGATTAGCACTTAATGTAATTTTCAAAAGAAATACATATGAAAGGAAACCGCAGGGAGCATTTGCAAACCACCACGGGTGTGCTTGTACGTAGGTCAACTAAACAAAGCCTCTGTTTACGAGTAGAAGAAGATTGGCACGAAGGATTATAGCCGACTTTGTAACAGAGGACGAGGATGATTTCTTCAGGGTTTATTTTCATATGTGTTTAATTTTGAAAATTACATAAAGTGCTAATCTTAGTCTCTCTAACCTCGGTTTAGAGTTGCTCAAGAGTTTTTCTGATGACTGTAGGCAGAGGCAGGCTAACACTTCCCATTCACTCCTAGTGTTTGAGCTAAGCTAATTGGCGGTTGCAGGGCTCTGCCCGTCTCTTCCTTGTTACTGCAGCACAGTCTAAAAAATGGAGTCTATCTGCTTGTCATGGACTCTGGAGAAAGGCAGGACACCAAAACAAAAAAAATGTTGGCGTGTCCCTTTAACAAGACATCAGTGTTTTGTTGAAGATTTAAGATGCTTCAAACAAACCTTTCATTTCCTGCTCTGTCTAAGATATTAAAAGGCATTCATCCAACATCACTGGTAGAACCAGGAGGTACCAACAGCGGCGCTCTCTGTTTATGCAGTACTGTGATGTGTAAGGTGCCAAAAACATGAAGCTTTGCACACCTTGCTTTATTTATCGGACTTCCTACATGGCTTTTGGACATAATTAACTAATGAAGCATGTGGATCAGGTCCGTCTGGTCTCTCCTGTCCTCATTGACAGATGCAGACAATAATCATTATGTTGTACCTGTCAGTGCCATGACGTTTGACTGCAGCTCGTCAGGCTGTGCCATGTTTGTGTTGTGCTGTGCTCAGAACATGAAGGAGGGTGAGTTCACTCCAGCAGTTTTGACAGCAGTTTGTTTGCATTTATTTATGCTTGATGGACAAGAATTGTAAATACTTTCCAGTTTAGATATGTAAGAGAAAAGGAAACTTTTTTTGAGTCCACATAATCATCAGTCATCAGTTTTATCGCCTTGTTCTGCTTGGCTCCGTGTCTGGATTAACTCTTTGCTGCCTAATACATCTTTAGACCGTTTTGACCACCTGTGGATTTTTTCATTTTGAGCATCAGCTGGCTCTCTGTTTTAGTATTGTGGTACCTTTCCAACTGTCTCGGGTGAGTAGCAGTTTCACAGTGGATGACATCAACTAATACAAAAGTGCCTTATTGTCAGAGATGTTTGTGAAGTCTGAATCACTGGAACGTAAAGACTGCGTAGAAACAGTTGCACAAAGAAAAATCTCAGCTGTGATGGACTGTGCAGCATCATGTTAAAAGGCTAACTGTTAAAATTGAATTGCTGAATTTTTTTAATGGAAGCATTTAAAATGTAGAAGCTTTGGATCCTCTTGTATTTTTAAGCATTTTTAAGGGGCAGATTTGCAGCTGTGTCAGGTAAATTACTGTCTCTGTCCTCACTCATGTTGTAGAGATGATGCAGTTATGAGACAAGCATTTAATGAGGAAGTGAAAACCAAAGCACAGAATATCAATTATGGGAGCTGCATGAAAACACGTACTTTATGATCTGTTGCAGATGAAGAGAGAGTTGTGATGGTCTGTTGAAATTCACAAGTTGGCAAATACCCAAGTTTCAATTCCTTTTGACCTTGGAGTGAAGGTCATGTCTCTCACACAAATACAAAGCAGAGTTCACCAAAATGTTGTTAATGATTTTTATTGCCCAGTTCAGATGATGTACAGGTGTTTTCCTGCATTTTTTTTTGATGAATGAAAAAGAGGGACATGAGTATAGAGGCTGTTTTTTCTGTTTTTGTTACCTTTTATTGTTTTTTTTTCTTACGATTACTTTCTTGTCATTTTTAGGCCTTCATTGATAGGAGAGAGAGAGAGAGTGTATAGGCTTTTGAAGGGATGAGAGAGAGTAGGCGAAGACACTCTGTGAACAGGCCACAGTCCAGATTCGAACCCTGACCGGCGGAGGCATGTATATATGGGTGGTGCCTGGTTGCTTTCCACTCCGCAAAACCAACACCCCCACCTTTTATTAGTTTTACATTAAAGTTTTAAACTCATGTAGTGTACACGAGTTACACTCAAGGACCATAGAGGCCCCTAGAGAGCTGAAAAGCTGGAATCTTACATAGCTTTAACTTATCTAATATTTTGCAATGCAAATACTGTGAACCTTGGCAACGAAATTTCATCCAGTATGTGCACTGACAGTGTGTTTATTGTATGACAGTAAAGCAAGTCTAAGTCTGTAGTTTCATGGATAAGGAAAATTATACTTAATATGACCTTTTCACTTGAGGAAGTGTTAATAGAACTTATTTCAGCTTTCTGTAACAAAACAGAGTTTTACCTTTTCCAAGTCCTACCACTCTGTGTTTTGCTCTTCTTAATCCTGTCCTATAAAACCAAAGACACTGCTCTGCCCCAGGGCTTTGCACAGGAAGGACCCTTAAATCCACTGCTTTGACCTCTGACCTTTGGCCTCCTCCTAATTGTCTGTTTGTTTTGTCAATGATCTCTGAAGTGAAGCTTTTCCTCCTTTTTTGTACATTCAGTAGGAGCTGGAGATGAATGAAAGGTTAAAAACAGAATAAATGTTTAATGGCAGAAGTCTGCTCTGTGTGGATAATGATGTTATTATTCAGCAGCTCTGGGTGGGTGGCCCCTTCAGTCCCATGGGAACCTCACTCAGCCAGCTTTGATGTCACCCTCTCCTCACCCCTCCTCACCCGTCCTTCACAAGACCAAGCTGCAGACCTAATACCCTAGTCCTCACATTTATAAACTTTGTATATCTGCAGCTGGGTTAACATGGGGTGTGCTGTAGTTAACCCTCATTTCACTTTTTCCTGGTTGTTACTGTTCTTCAGATCAGACGTGATCACACTGAGTCTGATCACACTGAGTCTGATCATAAAGTCTGATCGCACTGAGTCTGATCACACTGAGTCTGATCACACTGAGTCTGATCACACTGAATCTGATCACACTGAGTCTGATCACACTGAGTCTGATCACAAAGTCTGATCGCACTGAGTCTGATCACACTGAGTCTGATCACACTGAGTCTGATCACACTGAGTCTGATCACACTGAATCTGATCTCACTGAGTCTGATCACACTGAGTCTGATCACAAAGTCTGCTCTTCACTGAGTCTGATCACACTGAGTCTGATCACACTGAGTCTGATCACACTGAGTCTGCTCTTCACTGAGTCTGATCACACTGAGTCTGTTCTTCACTGAGTCTGCTCTTCACTGAGTCTGATCACACTGAGTCTGCTCTTCACTGAGTCTGATCACACTGAGTCTGTTCTTCACTGAGTCTGTTCTTCACTGAGTCTGATCGCACTGAGTCTGATCACACTGAGTCTGATCACACTGAGTCTGATCACACTGAGTCTGATCACACTGAGTCTGATCACAAAGTCTGCTCTTCACTGAGTCTGATCACACTGAGTCTGATCACACTGAGTCTGATCACACTGAGTCTGCTCTTCACTGAGTCTGATCACACTGAGTCTGCTCTTCACTGAGTCTGATCACACTGAGTCTGCTCTTCACTGAGTCTGATCACACTGAGTCTGATCACACTGAGTCTGATCACACTGAGTCTGATCACAAAGTCTGCTCTTCACTGAGTCTGATCACACTGAGTCTGATCACACTGAGTCTGATCACACTGAATCTGATCTCACTGAGTCTGATCACACTGAGTCTGATCACAAAGTCTGCTCTTCACTGAGTCTGATCACACTGAGTCTGATCACACTGAGTCTGATCACACTGAGTCTGCTCTTCACTGAGTCTGATCACACTGAGTCTGTTCTTCACTGAGTCTGCTCTTCACTGAGTCTGATCACACTGAGTCTGCTCTTCACTGAGTCTGATCACACTGAGTCTGATCACACTGAGTCTGCTCTTCACTGAGTCTGATCACACTGAGTCTGATCACACTGAGTCTGCTCTTCACTGAGTCTGATCACACTGAGTCTGTTCTTCACTGAGTCTGCTCTTCACTGAGTCTGATCACACTGAGTCTGCTCTTCACTGAGTCTGATCACACTGAGTCTGATCACACTGAGTCTGTTCTTCACTTAGTCTGCTCTTCACTGAGTCTGATCACACTGAGTCTGCTCTTCACTGAGTCTGATCACACTGAGTCTGCTCTTCACTGAGTCTGATCACACTGAGTCTGCTCTTCACTGAGTCTGATCTTCACTGAGTCTGATCACACTGAGTCTGCTCTTCACTGAGTCTGATCTCACTGAGTCTGATCTTCACTGAAGGCCTTGTATTCACTCAAACACTCAGACACACACAGTCTGTCCAAGGACACACACTGAACACCTCAGGCTCAGTTTGAGGGAGGTTATGGATGATAAGATAAGATAAGATAAGATAGTCCTTTATTGATCCCCAAAGGGGAAATTCTGGTATTGCAGCAGTACAGGGCAAGTACAGGGATAGTAGCATGCATAAGACATAGATCAAGGAATAGAAGATATTTACAATTATCAAAATTAACTAACATACTAAGCACTAAATTAACAGAGTAAGTGGCGTTCAATTATCAAATTAACTATCATACTAAAATAATAATTTAACACAGTACAAAACATCTGAGCCTCCTGTGCAGTGCAGTAAAGATAAAAGTAAAGTGACAGTGATATTAAAGTGACAATGTGAAATGTAGCAGCACTTACTGACCACACAGTAACAGTGCAAATTATTTACCTAGAGTAATGAACCATGATCAGGGATATGAGTCAGTAACAGTACAGTATGGATAGAGGTGGTTTGGAGCATATGGAGGATTACTATAGATCTATTAAAGTGCAGTCCAGTGTCATATTGCTTGAGTACATCCATTGCTGTTTGGGGGGGGGGGTCAGTGCAGTGACAGACTGTGGCCTCCGCCGCTGTTGTAAAGTCTGATGGCGGTGGGCACAAAGGAGCGCCTGAAGCGCTCAGTTCTGCTTCTGGGGGGGATGATGCGTTGGCTGAAGGAGCTTCCCATGTCCCACAGCTCGTCGTGGAGGGGGTGAGAGAGGTTGTCCAGGATCGACATGATTTTGTCCTTGATCCTCCTCTCAGCCACAGTCTGTAGAGTGTTCAATTGAAGGCCCACCACAGAACGGGCCTTCTTCACCAGTTTGTTGAGCCTGTTGACCTCACCAGTCTTGATGCCGCCCCACCAGCACACTACAGCAAAGAAGAGTGCGCTGGCCACCACAGACTGGTAGAAGATCTTCAGGAGCCTGCTGCAGACGCCAAACGACCTGAGTCTCCTCAGGAAGAACAGCCTGCTCTGTCCTTTCCTGAAGAGGGCGTCTGTGTTGTGTGACCAGTCCAGTTTATCGTTAATGTGGACCCCAAGGTACCGGTACGAGTCCACCCTCTCCACTTCCTCCCCCTGGATGATGATGGGGGCAGGGGACCTCCTGCTCCTCCGGTAGTCCACCACCACCTCCTTGGTCTTACTGATGTTGAGCTTCAGGTTGTTGCTGTCACACCATGTGACGAAGCTCTTGATCAGTCCTCTGTACTCCCCCTCGTTGTCGTCGGTGATACATCCAACAATGGAGGAGTCATCGGAAAACTTCTGGAGGTGACAGGAACCAGAGTTGAACCGGAAGTCTGAAGTGAAGAGGGTGAAGAGGAAGGGCGCCAGAACAGTTCCTTGGGGCACTCCGGTGTTGCTTGTGACCACCTCAGAGGCACAGCCATTCACCCTGACGTACTGCGGCCGGCCTGTGAGGTAGTCCAGTATCCAGGCTGTGGTGTTGGGGTGCAGTTGCATGTCCAGCAGCTTTTCCCCCAGGAGGCAGGGCCTGATGGTGTTGAAGGCACTAGAGAAGTCAAAGAACATGACTCTCACAGTGCCACCTGGTCTCTCCAGATGTGACAGGGCCCTGTGGGTGAGGAAGATGCTGGCATCCTCCACGCCGATGTGCTGCTGGTATGCAAACTGCAGAGGATCCTGGAAAGCAGAGAGCAGAGTCCTCAGGTGCTGAAGAACCAGCCTCTCAAAGGTCTTCATGACATGTGACGTCAGTGCCACAGGTCTGTAGTCATTGAGAGCGCTGGGACGTCCTTTTTTTGGTACCGGGACGATGCAGGAGGTCTTCCACAGTTCGGGCACCTTCATCAACCTCAGGGAGAGGTTAAAGAGGTGCTGAAAGACTCCAGCGAGCTGCCCGGCACACACCCTGAGGACCCTGGGGCTGATGTTGTCTGGCCCACTGGCTTTGTTGGTGCGGAGTTTAGAGAGCTCCCTCTGTACCTGGCTGGACGTGAGTGTGAGGCAGGGAGAGAGGGAGGGGTGCTGGGTGAGGTTGGTGTCCCGGGGGGGTAGGTTGGGGGGAGAGGGGGGGCTGTCTGTTGGAGCCACTTGCAAGCTAGGGGAGGGGGATGAAGATGTGCCAGGGAGGGGGGCAGAGTCTCCTGCAGAGTTGTGAGTTGGGGCTGGGGTGGGGGTTGAAGACCCAGATCCATTCTCTGAGCTCACCGGGGTGGGGGTTGTGTCGAACCTATTGAAGAATAGGTTCAGCTCAGAAGCAAACTCTGGGTCTCCCTCAGCTCTGGGTGCAGGTCTGTTGAAGCCTGTCATCCGTTTCATCCCACACCACAGCTCTCTGGAGTTTTCCTGCCCCATCTTGGCCTCAATCTTCTCCCTGTAGCTGTTCTTGGCCTCTTTCAGCTTCCTCTTCAGCTCCTTCTGGACAGCCCTGAGCCCATCCCGATCCTTAGACATGAAGGCCCTCTTCTTCTTGTTGAGAAGGCCTTTAATGTCCTTATTAATCCAGGGTTTATTGTTTGGGAAGCAGCGGATCTTTTTTGTTTGGACAATGTTGTCCTCACAGAAACGGATGTAGTCTGTGATGCAATGAGAGAGACCTTCAATGTCATCACCATAGTCCTCTTTAAAAAGATCCCAGTCTGTGACATTGAAGCACTCCTGCAGCGCCTCCTCTGTGTCCTTAGACCAAACCTTGACAGTCCTGATGGTGGCTGCCTGTTGTTCCACCAGCGGCCTGTAGGTGGTATCAAGGTAAATCAGGTTGTGGTCTGATTCCCCCAGAGGAGGAAGAGAAGAAGAGCTGTATGCTCCCTTCACGTTGACATACAGGAGGTCCAGGATTTTATTCCCTCTTGTAGCACAGTCCACATATTGTGTAAAGTTCGTCAGGACAGGAGAGAGAGAGACATGATTAAAGTCCCCACTGATCAGTATGAGGGCGCTGGGGTGCTGGGTTTGGAGTCCCGCGATCACAGCGTGGATGACGTCACAGGCGCCGGCCGCTGCAGCTGACGGCGGGATGTAAACAGCAACAGCAATGGCGTGTGAAAACTCCCGCTGTAGGTAATACGGACGTAATCCCACCGCTAAAAGTTCCACATCAGGGGCGCAGACAGTCTCCTTCACAGTCACATGTCCGGGACAACACCATTTAGAGTTCACAAAGACAGCAAGTCCCCCTCCTCTCTGTGTCCCTCAGTCCGCTCTGACCAGCGTGAAGCCGGTCAGGTCGATCACACTGTCCGGTGTTGTCCCCTGCAGCCATGTCTCCGTGAAGACAAGCAGGCTGCTCTCCCTGTAGATCCGCTGGCTGTTCACTAACGCCGTCAGCTCGTCAGTCTTGTTGGCGAGTGACCTCACGTTCCCCATAATGATCGATGGAAGGAAAGGTTTAAATCTCCTGTCCCTCTCGATCCTCTCTCTGACTTTGGAGCCGGCTTTCTTCCCTCTGCGCGTCGCCCTCCATATCTCCTCAGGTATACGTGCAGAGGGGCAACCGGCTCCATTACGGTGCTGCAGGAGTTCCTCACGTGTGTAGGTGAGCATCGTAGACAAAAGAAAAGTCCAAAAGGAACGACAGAACTCCGCCAGAAGTACCACAACTAAAATGTTGCAGTATTAATGGTAGCTTAAACCAAAAAATAAATAAGATAAAGAACGACAAGGGGAGAAAAAATACACAAAATAAGAACATTGTGTCGGAGCTGCTGCAACAGGCTGCCGTCTCCCAGCGCCTGGAAGTGACGAATGGCCATCCATCCATCATCCATCCATTTTCTATACCGCTTGTCCATTTCTGAGTTGTGAGGAGCTAGAGCCTATCTCAGCTGAAATTGGGCTGGAGGCGGGGTACACCCTGAAGCAGTCACCAGCTAATCACAGGGCCACATGGAGAGACAGACAACCGATTTCACACTCACTCCACCTAAGTTCAATATGAATCCACCAGCTAACCTAACAAGCATGTTTTTGGTCAGTTGGAGGAAGCTGGAGTGCCTGGGGAGAACTCACACATGCTCTGGGAGAGCATGCAGTCTCCTCACTGAAAGGCCCGGCTGGCACGGGGTTAGAACCAGCAACCAGTACCACCTGATGTACCACTGTGTTGTATCAGTCAGTTCTTGTTTCTATATAGTGGTGCGGAAATTAGTTCAAAAACATTTACGGGACTTAGCATTTTAGCACCTCCAGCTCCTAGATCATGGGATTTGGGAATACTGGTGACAAGCTCAGAGATGCACACATGTAAACCAGCTTTGAACATTTCATTTTGCAGCATTAAATTCATCCGTTATTGTCCCACTTTTGAATTCTAAAGTATTATCGTAATTTAAAAGGATGGTTGCTAATGAACTGTTACCAAGGACTACAATAATGGGCCTGGACCTTAATGCACTCATTACTGGATGTTTTTTAAAAAACACTAACACATACAGAATAAACACCAACTACACTTGATCAAGTCATCGGATTACGGGGAAATTATCAGACAAGAGGTTTTAACATGGTGTTATACATGACACTTATTTTTGCATAATTGTGTGAGTTTTATGTGAAACTGTTTTGGGTCAAATGAATAATTGGGCATAATTTTTTAGAGCTCTTTGTTTTTCCACCAGGAGGTCTCTGAGTTTGGCACTATTTTATGATGCAGCAAATGGCTGTGTGTTCTTCCGCCTGAGCACTTTGATTCTGCTGATTTGCTCTATGTATTCAGGATGACACAACAACAACAGAGGAAACTAATACTGATCGAAATATCAGTCAATTTAATTCAGATGACGATGAGAGCAGATCAAAATCGCTGTGTTCAATATATTTGACTTTGAAGTGAACCTCATAAAACTCCACTCCAAAAATACTGAACTGTCCCTTTAACTACAGGTGATTGTGTCAGGGACCTCAAGCATTGGTTCTTATTGGCCAGTCCTGTATTTTGGAGATATCAGCTGATAATTACGGCTCCTGGTTGATCTGGGTAACTCTAATCTGGACTCCATAGTAACTCAAGTAACTCCACTAATGTAATTAAAACTATAAGTTAAATATTCAGGCTTTACTGTGTTTGTGTGATTAGGGTTGACCTGCTCCAGACTCTGTCAGCTGCTCTCTTCTGTAATAACTCTGTGTTTATGTGTCGTCTCTCTCTTTAATTCTCTTTAAAACTGTTGGAGCACCGTGTTAATGACGCTGTGTGAAATTCTGTTGACGGTAGCGCCTGCTCGGATCCAAAAGGGTCTCTGTCTTTGCTTGCATCAACAGTTTTCACTCATGATCTGTGATCGGCCATGGTGCCTTTCAGAGGGACAAAAATGTCCCCCCCCAGTGTCACCTGATATCCTGCGGCTAATATTGGCCTCAGATCTGCATTTGGCTGCCAGCTGTTGAGTGTGAGTCCCGGCCAGCTGAGTCACATCCAGAAACTTCAGCGCAGCAAAGGCTGACAGAGTTTGCATGTGTTGCTGGGTGAAAAGGATGATTGATGACAGGAAGTGGAGTAAATATACATCCTGCTTTACATGTTGTATGTTGTTGAAAACCCCAGAGTCATGAGTTTGTCCTCATTCAAGCTGGTTTACTAAGAATTTAGGACTGTGCAGGATGTAAGAGAAAACTCCACTAACGATTCCTCACTGAACTGAGTTGGATAGCAATTAGATCTGATCATAGAGCATCATGAACAGTGCCCGGGCCGAGTTTTTATCCTTTCCACACGCACACTGTATCTGTATCTGTAACTATATCTATATCTATATCTACACCTATATCTTATTTATACTGTTAAAAAGTTCAGTGCTCATATGCACCTTTTTTTAAATACTGTTGGGTTGTGTTTCTGCTCTTTTTTGCGTCTATTGTATGCTGTATATTTTTGATATATACCCAAGTCAATTTATATGATTTTTTTTCTATATTAAATGTGGTTAAAAAATAGGGAAAGACTTTAATAACTGTAATGATGTTAACTATAGTGATACCAAACTCACCCTGATGATCAAACATCTCATTTAGTTTATACTACATACTATACCTAATACTAGGAATAAAATAAAGTATAAAAATAGGTAGAATTGGGCAAAATTGGCTTTAGCAATGCTTGTGTTTTTTATTGTTTCTGTCCTCAAAACTGTCGTACTTCCACTGTCAAATGTTGAATTTTTTTTTTTACCATATTTATTGTTTATAATTCGTTGCCTTAACTTTTCTTGAATTTATATTTATTATGACCTGTGCAGCTGACCTCTTGGCCAGGTTGCCCTAGAGAATGAGATCCTGATCTCAATGGGACTTGTCTGGTCGAATAAAGGTTAAATTAAATAAAAACTAGAAAAGCACTCAGAGAGCGCAGACCTCCGCCAAGCAGCTTCAGTCCATTTTGGCGAAAATGGTCCTATCTTGCAATGCTAAAGAATCCTTCAAAAAATTCCTGGATCCGGATGGTGATCCGGATCAGTCCCATAATCTATTCATTTCTTCCTTATCCCATTCCACACATTTCCTGAAAATTTCATCCAAATCCGTCCATAACTTTTCAAGTTATCTTGAACACAAACAGACAAACTAACTAACTAACCAACGCCGGCAAAAACATAACCTCCTAGGCGGAGGTAATAAAATAAATTCATTTTTTCATGGTGGTCCCAGGGGTCTTAGCTCTTCTTAGGTAATACTAGAGTAGGCTCTGAGTAAAAAAGGTCAAGCACCACCGTCATAAACAATAAATAAATACTTGATTGGTAGCATTTATTAACTAAATTATATAAAGTGTATATTCTTGGTCCTTCATCAAGCAGGAGTGTGTTTTCAGGGTCACACATGCACTGATGAAAATAAAGACCACGATGAGGTAGGACTCATATTCTGACATGTAAACAGAAAGAGAGAGGGCCGATTAAACAGAAATAAACGAACGAACCCCTGAAGTCAGCATTTTAATGTATGTCGGTCACAGAGAGCTGGAGCCAGACGTCGTGTGCCGGCTGATATTTTTACCTGAGCACTCCCCGCAGCCTCCAGACCAGTGGATCCAGTTACTGTCCTGTTCCTGTTCTCCCCGCGGCAGACGGGGCCCCCCAGCCGCACCTCCAGGGCCCGTGGGGCACTCCCAGGGCGGTTATCCTAAAATGTTGAACGTGTTTTTGTCAGTGCACTCACAGATTAAACACGTGCCAATACGAGGTGTGTTGGCGGTTTGAGAGCTCTGAAAAACAGCTGACGGCAGAAACATAAAGAGTTTAAGGTGGGATGGTTTCTTTAGGTGGTCAGTGGTCTGGTCTGGTAAGTTTTACCTCCAGAACAGAGTAAACGAAGCAGCAGATCAAGAGCATGCCTGATATTCCCCTGCAGCCAGGCCAGTGCTTCACAGTGGTCAAAGAGAAACGGAGAGACATGTTTGAAATGTGACGGTGATCAGTGTCTGGACTGTAATGTAGAGGTGTGGTGGTTTAAAGACAGCAGCTGCATCTCCTGTAAACACGTGCATGTCCTCCACTGTTGTCTTTCATTGTTTCTCTCGGCTTTTACAGTTTAACCTCAGAGCAACCTAAACCTTATTTTAGCTAAGTTGTCATTGAGGAAACTAGAGCTGAACAATAAACCATTTTAACATCGCATTGCTGTGTGTGCATGTGCAGTAGTCACATCACAGGATGAAATGTCAGCCATGACTTGAAGCACATTGTGCTGCTGTTGTTGTTTGTGATGGAGACCAAAAACACAACTTGACCTGCT
This sequence comes from Cetoscarus ocellatus, assembly GCA_037902135.1. Classification (NCBI taxonomy): domain Eukaryota; kingdom Metazoa; phylum Chordata; class Actinopteri; order Labriformes; family Labridae; genus Cetoscarus; species Cetoscarus ocellatus. The sequence goes on from JBAMNC010001884.1 coordinate 902,158, forward strand.
GCTATGTTTCAATACAATTAAAGTCCACCTTAAATCCCCATCAGTGATTCATCCAAAGAGTGGACCATGATGTAGGGCCCTATAAAATCTGTTATTATTTCCCATATTCTGTTTTTTTCTGTTTTAATTTTTTGAGAATTCAGTTTTTAGTATTTTACGCAAATTTAACCCCTAGACACAGTATAAAGAAGTAAAGTATAATCACTCACTCTTCAGGTGGTCTTTACTCTTATCTTTACGGGTCCAGTCAACAGTATGTTGACATAATTTGCAGACCCAGTTTAAGTCTGGGTTTAAGTTGCAGTATTGTTGTCACTTTGTTTGTTCTGTTTTTTATGCTGCACTTTCTCAGCAGACTAAAGCCTGTCAGACACTGCAGGGTCGTATCTGCTGCCTTTGTACTGGTGTAGTGTTGCACTATGACTGAAATATTCAACCAGCCTGGAGTATTGACATTATTCAACTGGTAGTTTGGAGGTATAATATGCTTAAAAAAGATTAAGCTGCATCAGGGGCACGAGCATATTTGCAAAAATATAACCAAATATATGTATAACCATATTCCACATGGACTTGTAGACGTTAACTCGTTAAGAGAACTGGAGGCTGGCTTTAAGATAGTCCTTTATTGATCCCCAAAGGGGAAATTCTGGAAATTTGCAAGCAATGCTAAGGTTAGCCTCGCTCTGCTTGATATTGTCAGGGAAGGCTATGTGAGCTACATAAGCTAGAGTGCAGTGTGGCTGAACGTTGTAAAAGTCTGACCTCCATCTTTCTTTTTCTTTTTTCTCAGGACTCTGAATCTTTGGACCGCTGCATCCAGACTACTCTGTCAGCCCTCTACCCTCCCTTCCAGGCCACATCTCCAACTGTCCTCTGTCAGGTCCTCAGTGTGGTGGAGAGCTGCTACAGAGGGGATGGTCTCCGCTACCTGATTCACTTCCTGCTGCCTGCAAAGCAGTTCTTAGCAAACCTTCAACAAGATGCATGTGTGAGTTTCCCAAAATGTGCTTGTCATCTGTTTTAAAGGAGGTGTCCTTCAGTCTGTAGGAGCTGTCCTTCTGTCCTTTTTAAATTTCAGCCGTATGTTAACTAATAAATCACTCTTAATAAATAAAAAAATAAATGTACAAGTGCATTAGATTTTAAAACCACCTAATGTTCTTAAACTTTGACCCGTATGAGACAGTATCTCATTAAAACAAGTGCACGTGGACAAAAACTCAAACTAAATTAACTGACATTTTCATCAACAAATAAAAACTAGACTAAAATGTTTGACAGAGACTTAATCCAATCAGACCTAATTTGGTCATGTAGAAAGTAGAGACAAGTTAGGAATATATCCAATCACAGCTACTTTGGTTGTGTGGAAAGGTTGGATGAGTTAAGAGGGACATCCAATCACAGCTGCCTTAGCTTGGTGGTGGTGGGATAAGTTGTGGAGCGATCCAATCAGAGCTCCTCTCTTTATGAATTGATATATTCATGTAGAGCAGGTTCACTGTTTGTTGTCAGTTCTGGTATTGTAACTGAGATGCTCTGCCAGGTAGCCTAAATAAAGGTGACTGCATTTCACACAAAAGTTCAATTTCTTTCTGTTCATTTATACATTCAGACTTTACTAGCATTCAATAAAGGGTTATTAGATGTTTGATTTTATCCAAGTGTAAAACATGACTTCAGAAATTCAAGGAAAAATAAAAATGCCTTACCCTTTACACTTCATATTTTAGTCGACTAAATTTACAGCAGATTTCATCGACTAAAATGTTGTGAAATTTCATCAACTAAAACTAGACTAAAATTAAAACAATTTAGATGACTAAATTATGACTGAAACTAGGCATTAACTAGTTACTTGTAATTAAGCAGTCTAATGAAGCTAAAGCTGGCTATAACCCACCTGTAAATTTCAGGTATGATATTTGATTTTTGCAGATATCCGATATTTCTAAACTCATCATCGCAGATATTGATGCCAATAATTCATGTCATGAACACAAAGACTTTACTTTAACTAAGAAACCAATATTTAACTAGAAACCAATATGAATGAGAAAAACACAAATTTGTTTTTTAATTAATTACACTTTGGATTTAGTTGATGAGGTAAGCTCCATCCATCCATTATCTATGCTGCCTATTCCTACACCATGAACCTGTTGCTAGCTGATTGCAGGGCCACGTAGAGAGACAGACAACCAATCACGCTCACACTCACACCTAAGGACAATTCACCAATCAACCTAAGGAGCATGTTTTTGGTCTGTGGGGGGAACTGCCCCCACTGTTTATGGAGGCTGTAAAAAACATGTTCTCCCCCCGTACAATCATAAAGGTGTGAGCCTGGCATGGCTACTGTTCATTTGGAGCTCAGACAGTAATTCCTGTACTGTACAGCCCTTATAATGGACTCCTGGAGCTCCTGTAATGTGTCTGGTGGTGCTTGAGATTGCTCCATGGGGCCTCTGTTCAGTCTGTATTAGGCCATGCTTTATGGTTCCTGTTGGCGCTCACAGACCGTCTGAAAGCTTTGACAGACTGATCAATAGCCACTTAAGACTGTACAGTAGCCCCTCCAGTTTGGCTATTGTTGATCCAGCTCTTCAGTGTGTCAGGCGTAGAGTTCAGGAATACCACCCAGTCCTTGATAATTATCACTGTTTGAGTTTAAGCCTGTTGCGACTGCCACACTGAAGTCCTGCTCAGGCTGCAGTGCACACAGATGGTCCGTTGAATACCGGCTGTCATGACGGCCTCTGGACAACAAGAGCGAGTGCAGCGTATCCTCAGCTGACTGACTGAACCGTGAACTTCACTCTGAGTCAGGGCTTCACTCTCACTGATGGCTCCATCAGACATGTTCTCCCCTCTCTCTCTCTGTCTGTTCTTGCCTGTTTTTAGCCGCCTGCGTTGTTCGCTGATGTGTCATGTTTGGTTAAGGTGACTCTGTGGGCTTGTCACTCACCTTGTGGCTGCTGGGCGCCGCCTCGCCCACACACACTCATTAATCACACTAAGGTTAAACTGTTGGAATGAGCTCATCTTACTGCACTGGTTAATGTCTGGAATAAGACTGTTGATACTTGTTTTATTACACAATACAACCTCTGTTTATTGGTGTTACCAATAAGAACTAAAGCTGGTGAGAAAAAAAAATCACATCTTCTTTCTTTCTTTCTTTTTTAATTTTGAACAGAAAAAATAATTAAACATAGAACAAAAATAAAAAAACATCAACCCAAGTGCAAATAAATTTATTTGCATGGAGGAAGTCGAAACTTATCTGGTCCCACCCCTTCACCTTACAAGTAGTCAATAATTAATCCACTTCCAAATAATAATGATGATAATAGAAATAATCACACATAAACCAAATATTGACAATATAATAACACAAATAGTAGTCAGAGAAAAATAGAGAAAGAAAAGGAACAAGAGAAACTACATCAACCCTCCGTGATCTTTATACTTTCTCATTCCTGTACTTTTTAAAAATCATGTTTTTATGCTTTTTCTTAAACTGCTCTGTTTTGACAATATTTCAATTCAGCCATATGTTCAAACAAAGGTGCAGTAAGGCTAAAAGGGAAAGCACTGTATAATTAAAAGAACACTTTAACAACATATTTATGCAATTAGGACAATGTGTCAGAACTTTCATGCATTTTTTTTTAAAGATTATTTTTTGGGCATTTTTAGGCATTTATTCACAGGAGAGAGAGGGAGACAGTGGATAGGCTTGTAAAAGTAGTAGTTTGGATAGAAAATGATGTCTTCAAACTAACACTCTTAATATTCACACAGGACTAGATAACTCTCCAGGCTGTTTTTGGAGTCCTTGTTTAATGTTTGTGGAGTAGCTGCTATATTAAACCTGTTTATGTGTAATGATGCAACCGTGTGCACAGCTGCTGCTCTGAAGGCATTAACACCTCCCACCTCTGAACAGGGTCATTCATGCAGCAGGTTATTTCAGTCTTTTTAGCCTACCTAGACAGGAGAAAGACTCAGACGTTAGAGAGCAATTTTCAGGCTGGTGAGACTTGAGTTTGGAGTTGTGGTTTCTCAGGTTCAGCTCCTCGTAGGACTGAGTGTGGTACTTCAGACTGACAGCAGTGACACTACCAAAGGGCCCTGGAGAAAGTCTGCAGCCTCTCACACAGACTGTTACGCACCAGTCTAGGAGTGGAGGTGTATAATTTAGTATTTATAAAAACAGAAAAGAGCCTTCAGTCTTAGGTACCCAAGTCAAATTATAGGGCTGAAAGATTTATCGGATCAAAATCACAATTTCAGACAACGCAATCATCTGATCACCAAATTTGCCATTTTTCCTGACTGACCCAGGATCTGTTGTGTCAACGGTTTTACACATTTACAGACAGAGTACATTTACTGAAGTGCTGGTGAGCAGGTCAACAACACAAAGCCTCTGTGTTCCTTAAGTAATGAAAACAGATTATTTATCACCAATATTAGATGATGAATAATGTGTTATGTGCTTTTGATCATTGATTTCCTTACTGTTGTCTATACTGTAAACAGTGAATATTGCACTGAAGCTTGATTTGAAGAAAATCATGCATTGAATTGAAATCACAATATCTGCAAGAAAAATCACAGATAGTTCTTTTCCTAATATAGTTCAGCCCTATCAAACACTGCACCAAAGTTATCCCCAAACTTTCAACAGCAAAGAGACGATATTATACATATTCAAAGATCCTGTTTATGTATGTTTTCCTGGTCTTTGTGTGAAGTATGTTCATTAAGAGTGCACTCAAGGTAACAAACCTCTCCTCTCCTCTCTTCTCCTCTCCCCTCTCCTCTCCTCTCTCTTCTCTCCTCTCTCCTCCTCTCTCCTCCTCTCTCCTCTATCCTCTCCTCCCCTCTCTCCTCCTCTCTCCTCCTCTCTCCTCTATCCTCTCCTCCCCTCTCCTCTCCTCTCTCTTCTCTCCTCTCTCCTCCTCTCTCCTCTCTCCTCCTCTCTCCTCTCCTCTCTTCTCCACTCCTCTCCCCTCTCCTCTCCTCTCTCCTCCTCTCTCCTCCTCTCTCCTCCTCTCTCCTCTATCCTCTCCTCCCCTCTCTCCTCCTCTCTCCTCTATCCTCTCCTCCCCTCTCTCCTCCTCTCTCCTCTCCTCTCCTCTCCTCTCCTCCCCTCTCTCCTCCTCTCTCCTCCTCTGTCTCTCTCCTCTCTCCCCTCTCTCCTCCTCTCTCCCCTCTCTCCTCCTCTCTCCTCCTCTCTCCTCCTCTCTCCTCCTCTCTCCCTCTCTCCTCTCTCCTCTCCTCTCTCTCCTCCTCCTCTCTCCTCTCTCCTCTCTCCTCCCCTCTCTCTCTCCTCCTCTCTCCTCTCTCTCCCCTCTCTCTCTCTCCTCTCCTCTCTCTCCTCCTCTCTCCTCTCTCCTCTCTCCTCCCCTCTCTCTCTCCTCCTCTCTCCTCTCCTCCTCTCTCCTCTCCTCAGCTGCCGTACTGTGGTCTGTTGTTTCGTCATGAAGGCTGGCCTCTCTGTGTCCATGAGAAGGTAGTCGTTCAGCTCTGTCCTCTGGACCCCCGCCTCCTCCGTCCAGGTGACTTCTACCTGCTGGTCTGTCCTCCTGCTGCTGTCCCACCTCCGACCAGAGCCCGCGGCGCCTCCTGCAGGAACGCCACCTCCTCCTCCCCTCGCCTGCTCCTGTGCAGCGTGTCAGTTGGCAGCCACCATGTGGAGCAGCAGGCGGTGTCGCAGATAGCCCTGCAGTCCCTCTTCAGCATGGCCTGGCTGGACTCCACCAACAGGGAGAGGGAGCAGCGAGGAGCGTCCAGGCTGGATCGCTGCCTCCTCACTGCCAACGGAGACGTCTTCAGGGTGCCCTGGGAGGACCTGGTTTACCCACAGTTCATCAACCGACCCCGCAACTCCTCCAAAGAAGACAAGGAGTCACCCGTGAAGGATGGAGATTTGCTCATAGACACCTCCACCAATCAGTGCAAAGATACCAAAACCCCAGATGTCAGTTACCTCCCATCTCCCACTAAAACTGACCAATCACAAGCAAGCAGCGATGACTCAGACTCAGAGGGCGAGTACGTGGAGCTGTCGGAGCTCCCGCTGCCTCGATTCTCCCCTCAGAAAGGTTCCCTGACGCAGTCCATCAGCCTGCAGCACCGAGCCCGCACCAGCGCACACACAGCCCCGAACTCACCTCAGAACACTGCAGAAACCACTGACACACACTTCACCACAAGAACACAACCTCAGAACACTCCTGCAACCACTGACACACACTTCACCACAAGAACACAACCTCAGAACACTCCTGCAACCACTGACACACACTTCACCACAAGGACACAACCTCAGAACACTCCTGCAACCACTGACACACACTTCACCACAAGAACACAACCTCAGAACACTCCAGAAACCATTGACACAGACTTCACCACAAGGACACAACATGAAAACACTCCAGAAACCACTGACACACACTTCACCACAAGAACACAACATGAAAACACTCCAGAAACCATTGACACAGACTTCACCACAAGGACACAACATGAAAACACTCCAGAAACCACTGACACACACTTCACCACAAGAACACAACATGAAAACACTCCAGAAACCATTGACACAGACTTCACCACAAGGACACAACATGAAAACACTCCAGAAACCACTGACACACACTTCACCACAAGAACACAACATGAAAACACTCCTGCAACCACTGACACAGACTTCACCACAAGGACACAACATGAAAACACTCCAGAAACCACTGACACACACTTCACCACAAGAACACAACATGAAAACACTCACAAATGCACCAACACACTCTCTCCTTTGAGGACAAACACACCAACTGCTGCTACACACTCTTCCTCAGACGACAGGGAGCAGCAGTGCTCCAGGCTGGTCGAGGAGATCCCTGTCCAGAACTCATATGGACCCATCATCCTCACTCCTATCTCCACCAGCTCCTCGTCTGCTGCTCCTCCAGAGGCTGTGGGGACCTCCAGCTGGACGGCGCAGCGGCAAGTGGAAGGTACTGATTCAGACCGAGGTCTGAGGACAGACACTGAACTTACAGGCTGCACAGGGCAGAGGGATGGGGAGGACTTTGAGGAGGTTGAAGAGAGCAAGAAGGAGAAGGAGGAGAAGCGAGGGACAGAGAGGGAAGAGGGAGAGGCGATAGTGGTAGTGTTAGATAATGAAGAACAGGAGGAATACAGAAAGGACACTGAGGAAGGTGAGACAGAGGAGGAAGAAGAGGAAGAGTCAGAGGATGATGGAGCCGAGGAGGTGGAGGTAGAGGAGGAGGTGCAGTTAATAATTGTGCAGCAAAGACGAGAGGAGGAGCAGCAAGTGAAGACAGACGAGGAGAGAGGAGGGGAAGAACACAAAGATCAGGGGTCTTTCTCTGAAGACAAAACACCGCACACACGTCTAAAAAGCTCTTATTCTGAAATTATCCACTTTTCTGAAAGTACTGAAAATCACACTCTCTCTGAGGTCTCCTGTAGAAATCCACCGCACAGCGGTGAGGCCGAAACACTTGACGAACTCTCTGTGGACCCTTTCTGTGACAGGAAAGCAATAGACTCATACAATGAAAACAACAAGCAGCACACACACGCTAAGGACCCTTTATCCCAGAATAACACACCTGTAGGTACAGAGAGATCTAACACGCAGCATCAGCAGAACGAGGGCTCTTACTATGACACCAGCACTCACGAAAATAACTCAGAAGACTCCAAATCCTCACAACTAATCCAGGACCAACATTCAGAGACTGAAAGGAACGCACTGCTAAGCCAGTCTGAAGACTCACATGCAGGACAGCCTGTAGACTCTGATCCTCCAATAAACCAGTCTGAAGACCTGTACACTGAATTAAACACAGGAGCCATCACTGAAGACGCCTGCTCTGGAGGTAACACTCCCTCTGAGGGGCCCAGCACTCCAGCACCAGTAACACTGGAGAAGGAGAAGAAGGAGGAGGAGGAGGAGGAGGAAGACTGCAGCTGTGAGGAGGTTGGTGGAGGAAGACCTCCAGAGCGTCAGACTGAAGGTATATAAACCTGTTTCTCCTCATCACTCCTTTGTCCCCACTGCTTCTCATCCCACAAACTGTCCTTGTGTATCACCTCCTCCTCCTCCTCCTCCTCCTCCTCTGATTGGCTGTAATGGTCCTCCTCGTCCTGCTCATCCTCTTCTTTATTTACCTTCCTCCTCATCTACCTCTCCAGTTCAAAAGCACTTCCCCTCTTCTAACTCTAACACGGTCCTGTTTTTGTTTTTCTGGTTTGATGAGGAACATTGGGAGCATATTCACTTCCTTCACTTCCTTTAATCTGAAGAAAAGCATAGAGTAAAGAATAAAAATATGTTTACCATATTATCCTGCTATGGCCAGTTATGAAGTCCATGTCACGCTGTCCTCAGCAACTCCTCTAAGTTGTGTCTTTTTAAAAATCCTCTTTTCTTCAAACTTTAATGGATCTTTGATCAGGCCTTCACATCTCAAGGGTTTTAAAGGGATACGCCAACATTTTTTCTCTTTTCATGTCTTGCCTCACTCCTGAGTCCATGACAAGCAGATCGACTCCATTCTTTAGACTGTGCTGCAGCAACAAGGAAGAGACGGGCAGAGGTCTCCTGCTGCTAATTAGCTTAGCTCAAACACTGGGAGTCAGTGGGTAGTGTTAGCCTGCCTCTGCCTACAGTCATCAGATAAACTCTTCAGCAACTCCAAATGGTCCTGTGTGCCTGTTGTGACTCATTTTATTTTACTGCGTTATGTTACGTTATTTTTAGTCTAGGATTAGCACTTTATGTCATTTTCTAAAGAAATACAAATGAAACTAAAGCACAGGGCACGTGCACAAACCACCGAGGACATGCTTTGTTTTGTTGACCTACTTGCAATAGAACAATAGAACAGCTGCAAAGGTGTAGTAACACACCTCTGAAATAATGATAAAATTTACCAAAGTACGTGTTTAAGTTAATTATGTAGTTTCACGTTATCTCTGTAGCTAATTATTCTGTTAGCAGCTCTAATTAAACATAATGTGCATTTGCCCTTTTTTGTACACCTGCAGGTACGAAATGGTTTTACTAAGTCTAAAAGAAATCCAAGAAAATCTCTCTCCACTTGCACAAATTGATTTTAATGCTGGCTTATTTCCAGCTTTAGCCTCATCTTTCTGCATCAAACTGCGTAAAAGCAGAGCCAATATGCCAAGAAACTCCTGATTCCTGCTTGACCACATTTAAAAAGTTTTTTGCAATTTATTGCGATAAATTCAGACTCTGGCGATGTGTTTATGACAAAGGCTTATATTGTGATATCAGTAGCAATTAGTTGCACACCCCTAATGATTACATGATTATATGAAACAAGGCTTGACCCTGAAAGCCCTCCCTTGTAAATCTTCTTCAGCACAGTGACGTCCCTCTGTCCTTGTTCATTAAGCTGTGAGCAGGTTACTGGTCTTCAGGAAACAGGTGTAGGGGTGCTCTGAAAATGTAACTTGGAAATATCTGTTAATATGATTTGGTTACTTAAACAGAGGCGTTGACTTGAGCTCAGCTTTGTTTTTAACTGTCTAAAGCGAGATGTTTGCACTGCCCAACTGCTGCCTGCAGCTCGATGTGGACGACAGATCGTAACAAACTAAATACGATGATTTTCATTTTTCATACAGAATGGGTGGAAATGCTTTGTCATTATATATTTTGCATAGATTAGCTGTTTGGCTGCTGTTTGCCATGATTGTCTTCTCATAACTTTATTTACCTGCAGTGTTACAGGTGACATAATTCCACGTGGCACAGGAGGTCTTCAGAGATGGGCAACACTTCTGTGCACAGTAGTCGTCCCACTGAGCTTTAGTTAAAAAATGTGTTTACCTGTTAGGAACTGAAAAGCTGAACAAAAACTGGAGTGCCTTAAGAAATCACGAATAATAAAAACTTAGAACTGGTTCCAACTTCGGTTCTCAAGCCTACCTGTCCCTCATCTGCGATATTTGTTGACCTTAAAGCTTTATTTTGCTTTGAACAGATTTTCAAACCTCCAACTGGGAGTGGGGACGCTGGTTCAATCAATCAGTCAAACTTTGTTAATATAGCACTTTCCATACCAAAAATGTAGCACAAAGTGCTTTACAAACAGACAGATAAATTAAAATACACAATCCATACACAGTATTGGTAAAATGCATCATAAATAAAAGACAGCAGCAGAACAGGAACATTGTTGTACCCAGTACGCACCGAGGAAACGCCATCTTAAAGGTTTAAAATGAGTAAACGCTGGAGGTTAGGTGTAAAATTAAATATATCATAAAATAAACTGAAATGAAGTTAAAATAAATAATAATTAAAGGGCGCTGTAATAAGAACAAAGACACTAAAAGGTGATTCAGATAAAAACCAGATTAGTGAGTTGGTCAAACTGTTTAATCAATCATTACTTATATTGTATAAGTTTGATATTGGTATTCGGCTTGTCAGAGATTTTCTTTTATCTTTAAAATATTTGTTTGAGTTAATGACCTAAATAATCTGAAATAATATTAAGAATAAAAACTTTATAGAGTTGACACTGACCCTAATGTAACGGCAGCACAGTTTCATTATTAGTAATGATTTTTATTGTAACAACGTTCCAAGCTGGGAAGCTGGCTTTTTTTTGTCCTTAAAGTCAGTGTAAAGTCAGTGCTTAAATAATCAGACAAATAGAGGGTAAAAAGCCACATACTCCATATTTTCTGATCTTCTTCCTCAGGCTGCTGTGCGGGGTAACTAGTGATGTAAATGGTAATGTGAGGTATTAGATACAGCTTAAATCCAGGGTTGCAGCATTAAATAAAGTATGTGTGAATGTTTTTGGGGTGATTCAGTGTTTGTGTGTGCTCTCTCTGCAGGCCTCGGCACTGAGCTGCCTCCTGCACAGCCACGTGTCAGTCCGCCTGTTGATCCCAGCCCAACAAAACCGCCGTTACAACAAACACCAGTTTCTCCACTCCAGGACCAGTCAGCAGTTACCGCAGCCCCAGTGCGCTGCACCCGGTCCTCCTGGATCAGGCGGTCCAGCTTCTATGGCGTGCTGCTGAACTCTGCAGCTCTCTGTCTGCCTGGTGAGGGAAACCTAATGTGGTTTGAAGCTTTTGTATGTTCTTACCCAGGAGGTCCAGACTTGGATTAAAACTACCACTAGCTTTTCAAACATTAATAATGTTATAATAGAAATCAAATACTTTTGATACCATGACAACAAACATAGAAGTTCTTCATACCCAGTAATTGTTTTTTCTTTTGTCAGAAATGACAAAAACTATGGGCAAACTCCCTCAGGCAGACTTATACGCACTTCCCATCATCATCAGCATATTTGCACTCATGCTAAAGCCCTTGGGTGACAATGCCCGCAATTTTTGTAGTTGTTCTTTTGTCCTGAAAGCTCTTGTACTTTTGACCTTTTTACCGTGTCCCCTCAGAGCAGTCCCATTACCCAGTGTTTCCATATGACTTTGTCGCTAGATTTAGAAACTTTTCAGACCCCATTCAGGTCTCATTTTTCCCCAAGGAAGTAGTTACGTTACACTGGAAAATGATAAATTTGTCATTATTTCTCAGAATGTCAGATGATTTCATAGACTTGTTGCAGCCATAGACTGCACATCTTGTAAATCAGAGCTCTGGGGTGGAGGCATTGACATAGCAATCTGGGTAAATGTACAAATCATAAGGTACACCTGTGGAAAAGGACACTGCGAAGTGTGTGTGGGGTAGGGGTGTGCAAACATACTGGAAAAGTTCTGGAAAAGAGTGGGAACCTTGGAATATGATTGACAGAACAATCAGCCATGCACCAACCAGATGTGTTTTTGAAAGGTCCTGTACTACTTCTTTTATAGGTTCTCCTTTCTCTAAGAATCTATTTATCTTGACTCTTTTTTATTAATTGTTTTAATGCATTAATCTTAATTGTTTTTATCTTACCCTGTAGCACTTTGAGATTGCAAAAATGCAAAGTGCAATACAAGTAAAATTCATATTATTATTATTATTATTATTATTATTATTATTATTATTATTATTACTATACTTTCTATGGGCTCTTTCACAAATGGTTGGGTGAAATATATCCTGTATTGTGTACTACCATACTATACTGAACTGTCTACCTGGGGTCAAAGGTTGGCTCAAAGATGGAAGAAATATCCAATTAAAATGAGTTTTCTGTTTGGGGTGCTGGTTTGGCGCAGTGGTAAACAGCCAGGCACAACCCATATACATGCTTCTGCAGGTCCGGGTTCAGATCCAGACTGTGGCCAGCTCACAGTGTCCTGCCCTACTCTCTCTCACCCTTTCACAAGCCTATCCACTGTCTCTCTCTCCCATCAATTAAGGCACAAAATGCCCAAAAATAATCTAAAAAAAAAGAGTTTTATGTTTGTTGAGAGGACAAAAAGTAAGTCAAACCTGAACAAACTCAGACTAAACTGTGTTTCCAATGTCAGGGGTGTATTCAGTTGCTTTAAGGCCTCATGGTGAGGAAATAAGATCAGATCCTCCTTTACTGATCCAGGCAGTAAATTTAAGAATTCATGGTGGGTGCACTTCAGAGCGTGCTCCTTCTTGTGTAAGATAATATATTTATAAGCAGCGGTCTTATCTTCAGCGTCCTCTCTTCGTCTGTTTGCAGGAACACGAGATCGAGGTGGCCGGGCTCTGCTGACCGTCTGCACCAGCAGCACCGTGTGGTCCAACCCCGACTGTGACAGCGCAGAGCTGCTCCGCCTCCTGCTGTACTACACCTCAACCCTCAAGTACAGCTACACTATCACACGTGCTTCAGCTCAACATGAAACATTGTCAGGTTTCTTTTCGCTCCATCCCTGACGTTATTTCCATCAACAGGAAGGAGGTGTCTGCGCTGGGACTGACGGTGCTGGTGGATGCCCGCAAAACTGGCCCTGCCCCCGCCCTGTTCTCCGCCCTCAGGTCCCTGCAGGTTAGTTTAGCACAGGCTGAGTACAGGAGTTCTCAAGGGGAGCTTCGTATTTACTTTAAGACCTGCTTTGATTGAATGTGGGTCAGACAGCACAGCAAGTTGTTACAAGGCAACTGCCTCAAGGCCATGAGAAAGCTTCTTTATGAAGTCTCCAGGACAAAAACACTAACACTTTGACTTGTTTCTGTGGTTTATGTCAACAACTCAAACTAATGTTTAAATGTTAATGCTCACCGTCTGTTTGTTATAAATGAGTTCCTGCTGTAGGGCTGAGTATTTCATGCAACCTCATGATACGATATGTATCCCATAAAGCGTGAATTAAGAACATTTATTACGCCTTTATCAGGATTCCTGACAACTTTAAATTTGTTTTTTTCATTACAAAAAGAAAAAGATTGTTCTTCAACTCTAGACACTTCAGTTTAGGCCCTCAAAGGTTTCAGACCTAAGCTAAGATTTTGAAAATGTGCTTCATCGTGTAATTTGGCTTCTACAGAGTCTTCTTCGACTCTGTAGAATCAGTATTGATAGACATATCGGCAAAGAGTGCATGACGATATTTTGCGGTATTGACATTTGGAGCACAGGCCTGCGCTGCAGTCACACCCCCTTCCTTCCTTTTAAGGTAAAATTATAACACGGTTCATTAAGGCAGTGGCTCCCACTCTTTTTCCTCAGCCCATCTCTTTTTTACCCAAGAGGAGACAAGCATCCCCCATTTCCATGTCAACCCAGTGTTTAAAAGTTAAATTATATGCAGTGTTTTGACATAAATAATAATCAGATTTTAAAAATCATTGCCTCGCTCATTCTCAGTTATTATGAAGTAACACTGAATTTATCACACAGGCAGCTTTATATCCCATTCCTACACAAGCATTTGTATAAATGAGAATATCATCGAGCAGCCCTACGTTGCATCTAAATGGATGAAATGACAAGTATTACAGCATCTGGATGAACTTCCCTACAATTACAAGCAGAAACATATGGAATAAATTAAAGGGGCACACCAGCTAATGTTTCATAAACACACATTTAATATTGGAGTTGTGTCGTTGTTGGATTGGTTGTTTTTGTGATTTGCTTCAAAGTTTCATAAATGTCGTTCAGAAAGTCTGAGCTTATACTGGCGATAGTTTCTTATTAGATAACAAGCTGTAGAAGATCTCAGGATATTCACATGCAAACAAATCAGTATTTTGAGCTTTTCACGAGTTAAGATCTCAGGCGTCTGTAAGTGATGCTCGACCCTGCTTGTCCATGCTGTGTTTGGATTAGGCAGTGACCAGCAGAGGGTGACATTCACACAGACAGAGTTAATCCTCCACAACACAACACTGATTCTGCACAGCCACAGAAACTCTTGAATAACTTGTTTGAACTTTAAGGCCTGAAAACGATTGTATTTTGACTTCTGAGAGGGTTTAAGGTTTGTTGAAGCTTTTATTAAACTCTTTATTTTATGTATTTTGGGATTTTGTGTGATTTTTTTTTTTTTTTTTAATTTGTATTGGACTTTTTTTTTTTAATATTGAAAAAATACACGTACAGTGAGCAATATGAATACCCCTTTCCAAATGCACCTCTCCCACTCTTAGGAGTAAATGTCCCTTTATTTCCTGTGACAGGGTTTATATTTAGCACCCTGGCTCGATGTGTTGTAGAGATATTATGATCTCACTTTTAACAGATCAGCATTTGGCTTCATAGAAAAGTAAATATACCACAACTGTGTTAATTAAGATCATACAGCAGAGAAACAACAATAAATAATATTTTTAATTCAGGCCTTTAAATGTCTTTATTAGTCTAAAATTCCATAACAGAAATCGTGTAGGAACCATTATGGTCACTAAGGGAACATAATTAGATATTTATTTTACACCTTAAACCCCTTTGACTGAACTGTCCACCCTCATGAGGCCATGAAACAGAACCAGACACACATGTTTTGGGGTTTTATTTGATTTCTGCTTTGGTAAAGTGTTATGTTCTGCTTCTCTTAACTGTCCACAGACACCTTTTTTCTCTGCATGGTGCTATTGTCTGTACACTTTTACATTAATAATGCAGCTGCCTCCCCTCCTCTTGCTTATCAGACCAGTCTGCCCACAGTTCAACTGTCTCATCTGAAGGAAATTAAATATTGCACACTGTAACTTGTCTGATCGGCAGAGACAAAACAACCTGGAGGCAGTAATTTTAGTGAAGTGATCGTGTAAATAAAGTCAGACAGGTTATTTGGCACACAGACAGACACAGACTGTGTTTGTTTGATTACAGACAGAGTTCAGACTCATTCGACACCAACAGTGTGACAGTTAATACTTCGCTCTCAGGTAGCTGGTCTCTGAGAGTTCACGGTCACCGTCTCTGAAGTGTTTCCTGATTGTGTGTGCAGGAGAACATACCAGGCTCCGTCCACTCTGTGCTGCTGTTGTTCAACAAGGATTCGTCCCTGCGTCCGGACAAACCCTCATCACTTCAGGTAATGCCACACCCACACGTTAGCTTATCTACCTGGTATTTTGTTTACATGAAGTTTGAGTGGTCTCTGTGTTTGCGTTGCAGGTGGAGGTTTTGAACTCCCTGAAGTCTGTTCAGAAACACGTGGAGCTTCGTCATCTTCCTGTGGAGTTTGGAGGATCTTTCAGCTTCAGTCAGAGCAGCTGGCTGTGCTTCAGATCGGTCAGTAGTCAAAGTTTTTACACCAACAGTGAGCCTACAACAGAGGATTATTTACACAGCTTTAGGCAAACCAAGGGATGCACAATCAGAACGACATCAGTATCTGCAGCTAATTGTCTCAAAAGTAGATCATCAGTGATTATTGGTGCAGCTGATATTTTGACCTCTTCCTTGTTACTGCAGCTCAGTCTAAAGAGTGGAGTCTATCTGCATGTCATGGACTCTGGAGTGAGGCAAGACAAGAAAACAAAAAAAAAATGTTGGGGCATCCCTTTAAACCTGCTGCCAGCTCCATACTTACAAATCATGATTCAACTTTCTAGAATGATCTCCACCAGATGTTTTGAATAAAAAATCTTCTGAACTGCAGAAAGAGGGATGGAGGCATGTCTTTAGATGCAGACCATATCTCTGTGGTATCATCTGCACAGTTTGGTGTCCCATCAGGGATCAGACGGAGACCTGGCTCTATTTTTCTGACGACCTCTTGTGTGGTTCCTCGTGGCTGAGCTGAGACTAAAATGTGACATGGACACTCTGCTGACCACTGAATGGTCAGAGTGCTACCACAGTGACATGAGGGTATCAGACACAGAGAGCCTCTCCTTGTTGGCCCTGTAGTTCTGTATGACGTCCCAAACTCTCCTCTGATTTCATGTCTGTGTTGTTTTGTCTTCTTACATGAAGCCACAGACTGAGGACGGCGGCAGCTCCGTTGCTCCCTTTTCCTCTCTTTATGTTGTTTCTCTTTGCAGTTTCTCGCAGCCACTCAATGACAATCCTGCCTACTCTAAAGAGAGGCTATCCAAGTATCTGCAGTACTGAAAACAAATTCAAACCACGCAGAGTCGAGCCGACTTGAGCCAATGGCACAAATGGAAAAGCCTCATTAGACTTACGGCCACAGCGTTTTTTATCCAAGAGCACATTTGCTGCATTTTTGGGATCTGATTCACCATTTAGCCCATATGAGCTAAAGCAGCACTGTGAAGATGAGTTTAGAGTTTTTAGTTTTTCTTTTTTAATACTTACCAAACTGATAAAAATAGAATTAATGTGCTAGTTATGTTCAATATTACAAGTGAAGCTTGACATCCAGTAAAGACTATTCTTAAGATCACCTCCTATTCTTTTTTTCAATCTATCAATCAATCAGTCTTTATTTACAACAGAGCAGGCCGAAGACAAACTCTTCATTTTATAGATGCACATATTTGCATATATACAAATACATATAAATAAATATATTTGTATATACACATACATACATCAAGAGAGGTATCCATCCAGGCAGAGACAAAGGGACTAAAATCACATTTGTCTCTGCTGAACATAGACTCAATCAATCAATCTTTATTTATATATCATCATATTTGTTGTATATAAATGTATTAAAGGTAAGCCCCTTGAGATGTGGTATCTCATTTTCAGAGGGTCCTCATGTCTGTGTGGTTGTAAAGATAGTTACTATGGATGAATAATCAATACAACCATGGATAGAGAGATCAGTCTAATATTAACATTAATATATATAATGAATGTAATCTGGAGAGGACTGATGTTGATTAATATAGCAGCATCTGGCTGAACTGCCATTAAAATGGTCTAAAAGTATGAATTTATGTTCAATGATGTCATTTCTGTTGATGTTATTTTTGCTGTCCATTACACAAAAATGTCATTACTTTTCCAGAAAGTTTTGATTTCAGTATGCTGGGATCTAGTACTATGGCTGGATTGTGAGGGTCCATGTGCTCAGGGCTTCATCAAACTGTGTGTCACTGTGAATGTTTAGCACACACACCTTAATAGGATGTCCTTAACACTTGCAGCCCTCTTTTCTTCCTGGACCCAACATTGTTAGATTTGTGGTCCAAATGAATAACAGATGAAGGAAAGATGAAGTAATAATTGATCTGCATCTCACCAGAGAGTGGAGCAGCTGACTAAACAGTGTGAAGACGTCATCAACCTGCTGCAGAAAACCATCAACATCCTGCAGTGCACACCTCTGCCTGCTGAGCCTCAGGTAACTCACACACACACACACACACACACACACACACACACACCCACACACTCCCCTGCAGCATCGCCAGGACTCTGGTGCTTTTATTTCTCAGCCTCGCCCTTTAATTATGTCTCAAATCTTTACTTCTCAGGAGGCCGAGCTGCTGTTGTCCAGGTACAAGGCCGTGATGCGTACCATTCTTGAAGATAGCCGATTGGTCCAGCTGCAGCAGGAGGGCGGAGCCTCATTGTCTCGGCTCCGCAGAGAGGACAGCTGCCTCTGTGTGACCGAAGATTATCGAGCGGCGATGGAGGCGGTGACGACGCTGTACGACCAGGTGGACGAGCTGCTCCATCGCCAGGTGACGCTCTCCAACTCCAGGACTCAGGAGCTCACCTTCATCCTGGAGTTCAGCCGGCTGGAGCAGGACTTTGATGCAGTCAGTATCAGGACAGGAGGAGTCTCAGGAGAGAGTTTGTGCTTTTATTCACACCTGGTCATTGTGGTTTTGTGTGTGTCAGGTGAGGTCGTGGCTGCAGGAGGTTGGAGACGTTCGTCTGAAGAGTCTGAATGAACCAGCTGATTCTTTGGAGCTCGTGAACAAGAAACAAGAAGACTTCAAAGATTTTTACACCGCTGCATATGTAAGACACACTCGCACACCAAAAAATAAGTATGGCCTTTGTTTATGCAGATCATTATTTATTTTTTTTGTTGTTCAACTCAAGTTTTTGTTTGGTGAATGACAGTCACACGATGCTGCATAATTATATCAGGCAGGTAAAAAAGTATCAATAACACAGTCCTACATGAAGGTGTGGACAGTTTTTACAGGGAGGAAAAGGTTAATAAATAAGAAAATTAATGAATAAAATTAGACATAATAGTAACAAACTAGAAAAGCACTCAGAGAGCGCAGACCTCCGCAAAGCAGCTTCGGTCCACTTTGGCCAAAATGGTCCTATCTGGCAATGTTAAAGAATCCTTTAAAAAATTCCTGGATCCAGACGGTGATCCGGATCACCCCCAGAATTTAATCAGTTCTTCCATGTCACATTTCCGACAATTCCTGAAAATTTCATCCAAATCCGTTCATAACTTTTCAAGTTATTTTAAACACAAAAAAACAAACAGACAAACAGACAGATAAATGCCAGCAAAAACATAACCTCCTTGGCAGAGTTAATAACTAGATCAAATAAATAACCCAAAAAATGTATCTATACATATATATATATATATATATATATATATATATATATATGTATATATATATATATATATATATATATAGAGAGAGAGAGAGAGAGAGAGATATGGAAACAAAAAATATATATATATGTGTGTGTATATATATATATATAGATATATATAGATATATACACACACACACACACATATATATATATATATATATACAATAGATAGACAATTAAATAAATACATTAAGTACAGTAAAGTCCCAGATGGGTGTAAGTCAGCTGTCATCCTGCTGATTGGGGTTAGGGTTAGGACTCTGTATGATGCCCCGAGCTGTGGGTCTTACTCTGTCACGGGAGATTTCAGGCAGATCAGGTCATTTTACACCAGTGATTTTGTCGGCAACCTTTACAACATGTTCAGCCTCTTTTTATCGGACAAGGCAAGGCTCCCAAACCAAGAAATAAAATCAAAGGTGAGAACAGACTCTGCCATTGGGTTATAAAAGACAGTCATCAGCCTACTACTCACTCCAAAACGGTGATTTTAAGGAGGAAGTGCAGCTGCTGATGAGCTTTCTTAAAAACTGCATCTGTGTTGGCACAGGATGTCAGCATGTTGTCAATGATGACACCCAGGTACCTGTGGTTCTGAGTTCTCTCCACTGTCTCACTTTTTAAAGTTAAAAATAGGGGTGACTCTGAATTCTTTCTAAAATAAATACGAGTCTTTTGTCTTAGAAATGTTTAATTTTAAAAAGGAGTCATCGCACCAGTCAACAAAATTGTCCACCGCTGGTCCCGGAGCTGTGCCCCCCCTTTAACAGACTGACTATCACTGTGTCACCCGCAAACTTCTGCAGTGGTTGGTGTACAGGATGTACATGTTTTGACTTTTACAACACAGTGTGTTGTTCATAAGGCCTAATCTACTCAGTCTCACAGGGGTCCAATAATGTCTTTGTATAACCTTATGTTGTGTGAATTTGCCTTTGCATTCCCTTACAAATTTTCCACATTGTCAAATTACTTTCGTCCATTCGTCATTTCCAAAAACAACCCTAATGTCCTTTTCCCATGAAACCTTCAAACTTTTGAGGTCAGTGCTGAGTGCTGAATATCGAAGCTCTGTGATGGTGAGGTGGTAAAACCAGATACTCCAGGACAGGGTTGTCTTCAGCTTGCCGGTGTAGTGACATGATACAGTTCCTTATCTGAAGATTTTTCTAGAAATAAACTTTTGCAGATCATGTTTCATTGTATGATGCTGAACAGTGGACTGTCCCTCTGCAGGAGCGCTGCAAACAAGGCGAGGCGTTGTTGAGCCATCTCGACCGCTGGAGCAGCATGTCGTCAAATGACCTCCAAGTCTACGGGGAGAAGGTTCATTCTTTCTGGGCTCAGCTTCAGGATTTCTCCCAAAGAGTCAAAACTACGGGCAGGAACATCGAGCGTGCCGTCTGCCTCTACCGCTTCTTAGACCAGGTACAGTTTGTGACCATACTGGCTGTTTCACGCCATCCCGTAAGCGACTGGCACATTTCCTAGAGAAGCACTTAAAGCTGCAGTGTGTGGTTTATGTTTTCTCTCTGGTCAAAAAAGACATGTTTGCCTGTCATCATCTTATTATAAATGCTCTATCAGAATGATAAGAAATATAAACAAATACTAAAAATATTAGAAAACATCAGACAATTAAATTTGAAGCTTAGATTTAATAATAAAGGAAGATAAAAAGATACTCACAATTAAATAAATAAATAATTGTAATATTTCATTTAAATTATAAAGTTCTACAGAAAAGCCAGACTGATTTTTTACACTCTGTTGTTAAAACATGCTACACACACATACGCTGAAATACACAAACAGGTCACGCATTAATGCAGACATGTCAGAGTGATGGCTTGCTGCTCCTGAAGAAGCACCTTCGAGCAGTTTTGGGGTTCAGTGCCTTGCTCAAGGGCACTTTGGCAGTGCCCTCTTCAGCTACCAAACCAACTTCTATTCAGTCGGGACTTGAACCAGCCTCCCTTCCGGACTGAGCTGCTGCTGCCCCAGAGCAGCTTGCAGATTTGAAAGGTCAATCCTCAAAAGTCAGTCTGGCAAACAGGACCAGGCTGAACGTGAGTGTGTGAGAGAGTCCTCTGTGGTCCTGGAGTGAAGCTCCGATCATTTGTTTATGTAAACGAGTCCTTCTGAAGCCAGCGAGTGTCACAACTCTGGGAGCCCTCCCCTGACTCCTGGAGACACTGACAGCAGAGATTTTCTGAAACAGAGAGGTCATCGTGATCGCCCCACCCCCTCTTTCTTGTTCCACGTCGGCCTGATGTATCTTCGACATATCACCTCCTCCTCCTCCGCCTCAGATCACCGCCCCGCAGAGAAACTGACAGATTGTATTTAGGCTGGGGGGGAGGTTTAGGTGAGGAGGGGGAGAGAGTGTCAATATTGTTTTGTATGCCGGAAGGGGTGCGTGGGGGGGGGGGGTCTTTGTCTGCATGACCCTTTACTGTAGGAGGGAGAGTGTGTGTGTGTTAGTGTGTAAATGTGATGATTTGTGTGTATTTAGGCAGTGATTACGTGACGATAAGCTGGTTAAATGTTTATTCTGGTATCAATCCAGAAGTTATTTTGACATTTCAGTAACTTAAAAGTTTTGAATAACATGGCACTTGAATATAATATCAGAGCTTTAATGTCTCACTGCCCAGACAGATTTCTTTGAGCCTTTTTCACAGTGCAGAGGAAATGAGCCATGCCCTGATCTGGCTTTAAAACAGTCACATCGTGGTTTGGTTCTGTGGTCCCTGCCTGAAACTCTCATTGCATTTAATGTAGTGGAAGCACAAGAGCACACGGGCACAGCTTGAGCTCTGCCCACAAACAGAAGCCCCATTCACACATACAGCCCTGGAACCTTCTAGATAATTTCAGAGTAATCTACCAAATAATCCACAAAGTAATACGCTGATAAGCTTTCCTGCCTGTCTGTTGACACTTGTCCCTCGCAGCAGGGACTTCCTTCAGTTTTCCTGTCAGTTAATGAGGGGTGGGGGGGTGTTTGGGGGCCCAGAGAGGAAATTTCAGGGTAAAAACTCAGACAGTTATGCTCAGTCCAATTGTACTGGGAAGTCGGGATTTCCAAGTTCAGAGTGGGAAATTTCATCTGGAACGCCCCCTGAGGTCAGGTGAAAACAGTTATCAAGCTCCTGTAATGTTCTGTTTATTAGCACTTCTGACTGGTGTTTGTCGCACTTAATCAGCCGTATACATAGTATTGTTTGATGTTTATATATAGAAATACTGCTATAGTGTTATTTACATTCTTTATGTGGTATGTGCGAACTTCCAGCGTAGGGCGTGCTAATAACAGCCTGGTCTGATTGGCGAGTATTTTTCCGACTGTGACTGTAAAGCTGATAACTCGGATATGACTTTATTCTCACTCCTCTCTTGCCAATTCTGTGGTAAATGGAGCGCAACATTAGACATGCACGTTGACGGAGGGCTGCGCTTCCCGCTGACTGTCAGTCCTGTTTCATTTCTGCTACTTCCTCTAAAAGCAGCACAGAGAGGGGATCACTCTGTCTTTGAGATGTTAGTATTAAAGTGAATCGGCTGTGATAGTCATGCTTGAAATGTCTGTCTTTTACCTCAAAGTTGTAGTTGTTCAGAGTCATGTATTTCCTTGTTTGTTGGACCAGTGTGAGCTGTGATGGAGGGGCCAACCATGATATGATTTCATCGGACTCACGGTTTTTGTGACACTGTTTTACTGACAGTGTTTCCTACAGGGAGCCATCTATTTTACAGAGAACGAGGCCTGGCATTAAATTTTCTCAATGGCAGCGCAACATTAACAATAATGTCTTACCATATCTTATTTGAAACATGTCAATATATATCATAAACAAATATGCCAACAGTTTTTTTGTTTTCCTGACTTGCCTCACTCCTGAGTCCATGACAAGCAGGTAGATACCATTCTTAAGACTGTGTGTGCAGTAAAAAAAACAAGTCACGATAAGCACACAGCACCATTTAATAAGTTTATCTGATGACTGTAGGCAGAGGCAGGCCAACTTTACACCCTGACTCCCAGTGTTTGAGCTAAGCTAGTTAGCGGTGGCGGAGCTCTGCCCGTCTCTTCATTGTTACTGCAGCTCAGTCTAAAGAATGGAGTCTATCTGCTTGCCATGGACTCTGGGTTGAGGCAAGACACACACAAAAAATGTTAGCGTATCCCTTCAAAAACTGACATATTGCCCAGACCGACTGACAATCCCAAACAAAAAGAAAGAACAGCCTACAAAAGAATCAATCAATTGATCAATCTTTACTTGTATGGAGCCAAATCCAAACAAATGTTATCTCAAGAAACTTTACAATAGAGCAGGTCGAAGCCATTCTCCTGATTTTATATTTACATACTGTACATACTGACAAACCCAACATGAATCCACCATGAGCACAGCATTGGGCCACAACCCGCAGCAGTTACAGTGGAAAAAACGCCCTCAGAAGGAAGTCTTAATCAGTCTCATGTTGAACAGCCACACGCTGAAGCTGTGCTGGGTGGTGGGTGGCTGGAGACAAAGGGACTGAAATAAGAATTTATGATAGTGACAGATTCATGGACGCCCGGAGCATAAATCTGTCCTCAACACATTTGTCTGCACTGAATATAAATTCAAGAGTGTCATATGGTTGAATAAATGGTTATATTTATAACTCCTCCCTCTGACATCACTGCCCCATCAGGTCCTGGAGCATAAACATTTTTTCACTGTTTTCAGTTTTGATGTTTGTTAATATTTGTTCATACGCAAACGTGATATCTTTACTGCCAAACTTTGCCTTAAGGTCAAATGTGGTCTATTGTCAAACATTACTGTCATATTATATTCATATCATAATATTGATTTAGTTTAAATATAGTTTAAATTCTTCGGCCATGTTCTTAGTCTCACTTTTTAGTTGTTTTATTATTTTTTCCCTTCATAAGGAAGTTGATATAGCATGAAGAGTCTGCATGTTACAACCTGCTTACTTAATTTTTATGCTCTTATCTATTTTAATGTCTTTATTTGATATTCCTACTGATATACTGTGTATAAGAGCAAATGCTACAACTGAATCTCCCCTTGGAGATTAATAAAGTATGTCTGATTCTGATTGGGGTTGTAATCAATAGAAACAATAGATAGAGAGGTCATTCTAATATAAATATTAACTATAATGAGATGGACTGATGCTGATCTCACGACTTCTTCCCTGTGCCATGATCAACATTTCCTGAAAGTATCATCAAAATTTGTTCCTATCTGTTTGAGTTATCTTGCTCACAGTATGACAGACGAACAAACCAACCAACACCAGTAAAAACGTGACCTCCTTGGTGGAGATAAATATGTTCAGATAGGCACATCAGAGTGAAGATGATAAACACAGAAAGTGTGAACTCATCACTGGCCTCAGAACTTCTCTTTGTGTGTGTTTGTTTGTTAATGTGTTCATTCATGTGACTGTAGTTTATTATGAAGTTTCCACTCTGATACACTGCCGGCCTGATGTATTGACCTGACACACTCGCACACACCCTCACACACACTTACAGTCACAGCAGGAAACTCCTCGTCAGCTGGAGACCTCGTATCTCCAGTCACTGATTCGTGAAGTCTGAAAAGCTTCAGTTCAAACATTTGTGTGTGTTTTAGTCAGTGTGTGTTTTAGCCTGTGTGTGTTTGTGTAGTCCAGGTATCACTCCAGTGCCAAGTTTTCCCTCCTTCCTCCTTTCACTCCTTTCACAAAGTCTTTGTTGCCGTGGTGACCCACCCTCCCCCTGCCCCGTCCTCCTCCTCCTGGGACCGCCCCATCTGCCATTCAGTCCTGAATGAAGGGCTGGGGGGGTGGTCTGTGTGTAAGTGTGTATGTGTGTGTGGTCGGACTGCCGCTCTCCCTGAGTTCAGTCAGTCTGCAGTGCTCCAACAGAACACAACAAGGTAGGAAACTCACATCTATCACTTACTTACACCCTCATTCAGTCTTAAACTCTGTTAGGAGGCTGTGTGTAGTTGTGGAGGTAGAGTGTGTGTCTGTCGGATATGAAGTTGACGTCAGTTTGACTCCACATTCTTTGATTTGCTGCTGCTCCACTCCTCTCCCTCTCTTTTATGTTTCCCCCTCGCTCTCTCTGTTTGTGTGGATATCTGTGTGTGTCGACTAACTTCAATGCAGCACAAAGTTAAGATGACCGATGCTAGCCTCCTGACTTCATGTGTCTCTTCTTGTTTTGAAAAAATGGTTTCAGGTTAGATTCCAGTCCAGGTTCAGGGTTCATGGGGCTGCTTGAAATTCTTGGGAGTGTTTGATCTTTAATGTGTTTTCAAGGTTTGAAAACTGCTTTTAGACGAAGTGCTCAGAGTGTAGTCGTCTCTGGTGAAAAAGCTATGACTGAGCATTTTGCTGAAAAGAGGCAGCTTAAGTCAGAGACTGTTAAACATTTACTGTTGTAAAAGTTATTAAGGAGAGAACCGTGAATTTCAAAGAGAAATGAACAACCGTAATCAAGCAGCATCATTTCACATTCAGACTTTTATGAAGAATTTACTAAAAGCATGGATGGAAATTGAGAAGATGTTACTGACACCACTGCCATGAACAATTCTGCTGTTCTTCTGTGTGGGGAAAACGTTGGCCTACACAAGTTCTCAGTGGCAACAACCACCTAAGGTGCGTTCACACCGAACATGACTTGGGCAGCCTGGGTGACCACTCCATGTTAAGTCCATGTACAGTGATGGGGCGGGGCCAACTTTCCGGCGACCAGGTCGCGTCGCTCGGTCTCCAAAGTTGAAAAGTTTGAACTCTTCAGGCGACATTGAGTGCGGCCGCGACTGCCAATCAGCGTTGTGTGGGTGCGTGACAGCACCCGTGACAGACTGTTTTTATTCTGGATCACAGAGTGACAATCCATGTCCCTGTGGAAACATTAGTTAGTGAGGACATTAGTTCCGCCTAGACAGGACCGGAGACGATGCTGCTGCAGGGCCGACAGCTGCAGTGTTCTGTGGTCGGCAGGTGAGTGAAAAGGATACAGTTGGAATAATGTCAGCTTATACATCCTATTATATGACCATGGTGAAACTTGAGCGGGTGTGTTGTCACTGAGTGACGGCAACCAAAATGAGCTATTTTGGACAGGCAGCACAATTTGGGTGGACAACGCAATCTCGGTCAGCAAGTTACGTTCAGTGTGGACGCAGCTAAACACGGCACTCCTGATATTAAAGCCATAATGCAAAGAGAAATGCTTCTGCAAGTTGCTGGTGTTTCCACTCAATGAAATTTTGAGTTTGATTTGATAATTTTATTTCAAACATATAACAAAAGGCAAAATAAAAGTACAGACAGATAAAAAAGAAAATAAGCACTCAGATTAATGTTACATGTCTGAAAAGGAGTGAGAAGAAGTCAAAACTTATTTAATCCCACCCCCTCTCCATCAATTAATAACCAATTATTTAGCTTCCCAATCTATATAAATACAAACATGTAAATAGTTTTTGATGTAATTCTATCTAAATTAGATTGAAGTGTCTTTTTATAGAAAATTAAACCATAATTTAGAAACTCAGGACTTTTGATTTGTCTTTCAGTTCAGCTTCAGGCCCATCTATCTGCTTGACTTTCCATCTTCCCCTATCACTTTACAGTATCGTGTTGTTTTTATCATATTGCCACCCCTTTATTCTGACTCATATCCCCAGATTGTTGCTACACCCCTAGTGCTTCAGTTTAGTCTTTGAAATGCTGTACAAACTGCTGTTTCAAACGTTTAAAGCTTGCAGAACCTCTAAAAAGTGCGCTATGGACTTGTTTCCCATAGCAGATTTTCTCCATGTTGTGAAATGTTGTGGGTTTTTTGGACTGCAGATGATATCACAGCTTTAGGACACCGGATTTCCCCCTGCAGTTATCTGTGTTGTCAGAGGGATTAACAGGATTAATAAATACATAGCTCAGGGTTTCTGCAGATCCTATAAGTCTCAAAATTAGATGTTTAAAGTGTAAGTCAAGAAGAACTCTCAGATGTCTTCTTTTTGCTACTTTAGAGGTCTTTAATTTAGGACTAAGACCGCCTTTATCAGATGTGTTGTGGGTTTTTGAAGGAGTTATTCAGAAAACGGAGCAGTGGCAGCTACGTGACTCTTGAACAGTAAACTTTTCTCCCTCACGTCTGTGTCCTCTTCTCTCTCTATAAGTCACCTAGATATCATACTGTAATTGATATTTACCACCCTGGCATGTTACATTGTAGTTAAATATCAATATCACAGCAACAAGTAGGTATTGTAATAGTTTTACGAAACTATTTATGCCACACATAGCAAAATATTTCATCTTTGTCCTCATGTCCTGATATCAGTTAAAGCATGGACGAGGCCACATGCAGCCCCCTTCATCTGATCAATTTCAAGTGCTTAGAAAAAAATGTGCCTACATGGCAAAGTATGCCACAAAAACATTAGAAATAGCAATATTTGAAGAAAATTGAGCTAAGCCTGGCTGTAATTATTTATGTAAAACTCATTTATATGCATTAACACATTTATTTTCAATAATACAGATGAAAATGCAGGTTAAATATACTCTAAAAACAGTAAATGCTCTATAACTTATATTAAAAGAAGATGAAATAGCCTGAGCTCTGCTTCTAGTTCATTGATTGTGTTTAACATTTTGGCATTTAAGTGGAAATAATTTCATTTGTGCTCATGAAGCTCTGATTGTGAAAAGCAAGGCTGATACAGATGTTTCTCTAGTAATGTCTTTTGGCGATATTCTCCCTGAATGCCAATATTTTCAGTCCAACAGCTCATTTTTACTGCCCTAGAAAAAGGATATTCTCTGAATCAGCATTTAGGTGTGCCAGATGACAACATTAAATAAATATGATGCAATAAATAAACATCTGAAAACTAATATCTGTTGAACCCTGGTTAATTTTGCTGATGTTTGAAGAAAGGGTCAATATCCGTCAATATCGATGTTGAACTGATGCCAGTGTACATCCCTAATTTGTTCCTTTCATAGTAGTAAAACAATGAGTGTATCTTGCAAACTGCAGCCATTTGGCGGTAAGGACAAACGAATGTGGCCCACTTTACAACCAGAGTTTTACATCCCTGAGTTTAAGAATAAAATAAAGAAAATCAAAGAAACAGTGAAGCTTGCTCAGATAAGACAACAACCTGAGTCTCTCTGTTTATCACCTCTTCAATATCTGAACATTTTAAATTGATTGATTGATTTGACAAAAAAACAATGCTTTAAATAAGATAAATATCATAGAAAAAATCCATACACTTCTATATCCTGGGGGTTAGCATCCAATACCGTGTATCAAGTAAACCAATTTGTTTCTATATTTGGTCATTAGTGCATCATTTGTGCTGCTTTTTCTGAGTGCATGTGTATTGTTTGTCTTTATTGGGGCTTTAGATGGGAATAGGGACCAAAAAGCGTTCGACCATCCTTTCAGTTCATATAAATGTTTAATGTTATTGCACCCTGTCCCTGCCAAAAACATAAATTAATAAAACAGAGTAAGGTTTTGTTTACACGTAGAGAATAATATGCTAAAAATGTCCTTATCAGTGCCCTTTAACTGAAAAATCTGCATTTCCTCTCCTTAATGTTTTAAATTGTAGGGCACTTGAAGTGGGCCAGCTATTAGCTTCCTGAAATCCACACTTACCGCCAACAAATAATATCCGCCCTCGTAAACCGTGCTTTCAGCTTCAGTGTGACCAGATAACAAACGCCGCAGCTCAAAACAAATTCCTGCCACACTTCAGTTTGTACGTTTCCATATGTGGTCAAATCCAGTCCAGCCAGCTTTACTCTGTGTTGAGGGATTGCCTCTTTATCCCAGTTATCTTTCACAAATTTAAGTTGTCTGGTTTCATTCACATAAACAGAAGTAAAAATTTCTGCAACGACCAAAAGAGGAAAACCAGGCATCTGCCAAAGAATTGATTGACATCTGAACCTCCTCATGACCCTCACATACGGCGGGTTTTTACTGCAGAAACTTCCCCCTGGGGGACGAGGAACCTTTGAGGAATCTCATTGTTTGTACCACGGGGACGAGGATCTAGATTAACACCTGGTGAAGTTATTTTACCCCCTAAAAGAATTCACTGCTCTGGGGTTGGATCTTCAGAAACTACAGAGACTTTAGGGGGGGAACATTTTTTTTGTTTTTTTTAGGTTTTCAGTGAATCTCTATAACTTTAATAAGCTGATAATTACATTACTCCTGTTTCACATGGGAAGTGTTTTGCTCTTTTGCATTTACTCTGGCAAGAGAGCTCTACGGCTTTCACACCAGGCATGTGTGTTGGCTGCTGTCACAGCTCTTTCTTTCCATACATGTCACTCCGATAATAAGCTTTCGTGGAAAGCTTGGGAAGAACTACAGTAAGTCTTGACACAAGTGACCTGATTTATTGCAGAACTGACTGGAAAAACTTCAGAATAAAAGCATTCTGATGGAGAAGGGGAGTTCTCTGCATTTCTGTCATAAATACCATCAGGATTAAGGCAAATATGGCTCTATATTTTTCATTTTTCTGTCTGTTTCGACCACGAAATGCACACAGCTTGTGGGAAAACTAGGCAGGCCTCCTAGTCTCGAGATTTTAAGCACTCCAGCACGGCTAACACTTGCAGTCTTAAAGCTCTTGATAACAAGCTCGTCAAAATAAAAACACACAAGTAAAACACTTCCAGTGTGAAATGGCACTTAGGCAGCCTGTTGGTGCACTGCAGACAGGACCAGACCCCGAAATCAACATCTTTTAATATTGCAACTAGGAAATTTATCGTGAATCAGTTTGGGTCAAAATTTAAATGTGACCGCCGAAATTGGAAACAAATGGAATTGTGACCTACAGACAGATTTACGCCCCTGATAAACACCAACAGGGAATTCTTGACCCTCTTGTAATCTGGAGACTGAGTTTCATTTGACCTTGTTGTTCTGAGGTTGCATGGAAAGAATTTTGCACTTAAAACATTTTTCTGTACCACCGCAGACTTACTGATCTGTTACCGTAAAGTTTGTGATAGTGATGAAAAGAGCTGGCTCTAGTCACTGTTTGGTTTCTTAGAATTTAATTGTGGTACAAAACAGTCCTGGTAAACTGTGTATCCATTTCTCTTTCTTTGCTAGATTTTAACATGTCTGAATAATACCTGCAATATGTTTGTTTTAGTATATATATCTATATTATGATGTTATTTAGGCCTTCCCTTTAATTCACCGTTAAGGAGCCGTCCACACGGAGATGAATTCAGGCCGATCTGCACAAGTTTTTAATCGTATAGGCGTTGCGTCCACACAGATATGGCATTTCATACATTTGAGAAGCGTTTCTGTGTGGACTACAAATACAGATAGTTTTAGAAACTATCACAGGCCCACCTCTCACTTAAACCACATCTGCAAACCAAGAAAACTACAGAAACCGTGCTCGTGCTGCAGGAGCTCCTCAGCTTGTTTTACTTTAACAGCAAAATCTTCTGCTCCTCTATGACCACCGTGAACAACAAGAGGACACGGAGAACAGCAGACACCAGTGTTTAACATTTGTCATGATGTGTGTGCATGTCTTCTTCTCTGACAGTCCAAACGTTTGTTCGTCCTCAGTGACTGACAGTGTGTCCTCTGGGCTGAGCTGTGTTTATTTTGAGTTGATCTAAAATCTGCACTCATGGTGAGATAGTGAGAGCTAGTGTGAGTAACAATGACATAAATGAAGTTATCACTGTTATTCTCACTCACTGGAGTGTTCTGTCTGCTCAGATGTGGCTCATCAGTGAAGTTGTGGTGTTTGTGGTGTTTGTGTTCTTGGAGGACAAAGAGTGTTTCCTTCTTGTGAGATCAGATAGAGAGGAACAGCTTGTGTTATGATGGAGTAGTTTCAGCTGTGACTTGACTTCCTGTGTGATATTGTCAAGCTGTCCATTTGAAAAAACATCTTGTTTCTGGTGCTGAAATAAGTTTTTAATCCCTGGATTGATTGAACTAGCTGTGATTTTATCAAGCAGTATTTACAGCCGCTACTTTGACCATGAGCCACAGTCACAGCTAGGAATGGGAACTGAGAGGATTTTATGACACTAATGCCATTATTGATTCTGCTTATCATTTGATTCTGTATTGATTCATTGATTCCTGTAGAATTTTTTTGTGAGAAGTCACAGAAGGAACCAAACATGTGCTTTAGCATGTTATATGTATATATATGTATATATATGTATATGTATATATATATATATATATATATATATATATATGCACACACACATCTGTTTTATCAAATCTGATTTAAACAACTAAACTTTTTTTCTAGGCTCGCATTTGTTACCCATTAAGATCAGCTTCATTACCTGTGTTGCCAGATTTTTCTAACAAAATAAGCAACCAGGTCGGTAAAAACAAGCCCAAAAGCAAGCAGCTTCCAGCTATTTTTCTTCTAATTTGATATTTTCTTCTTTTTTTTTTAAAGAGAAATCTACGTAAATGTGTTTTAATTTTCATCTTCATTCATTTTTAATTTCACAGTGACGTTTGTTCTTATTTGTCTCTTAATTTACTTTTTCAACATCCTTTTCTTTATACAGAAGTGGAGGGAGGGGCTTCTGTTATTTATAACTCTGTTATCACTAAACAGTCTGTCTAACCCTGATTTTTGTTTTTGTTTTTTGTGTTTGGAGTGGGACAAAACAGTTTGTGTAACTTCTGAATTGAGTTTATATTGGTGGTAGAGTGAGCATCGGATCCCTCCTGGGTTTGGGGGCACAACAAGCCCAAATGAGCAATTGCACTTTTAATAGACAACCTGCAACTGCCAATATTTACAATCAACCTTTCAAAAAGAGACCGCAAAGTGACTTATAATATGCAGACCTTGCAACTCTGTTCCCCACTTTTGGATCCTGACCCACCATTTAAGACCCGCTGGTGTAAAACACGACTGACAAAAACCTGACCTATAAGGCCTTTATTCTCATTGGCTCATGAGCTATTTAGCTGTTTCTGTGTGTCTTGAAAACACTTTGCTCCAACCAAAATGATCTTTCTCTGCCGTGGTACTTGCTGTGAAGTTGTCAGATGTTTAAAAGCAATTAAAATCCGTCAATGACCCCAAAGAAACCATTCCTGTGGACATACTTTGTTCAGTCCCACTTGCAACCAAGCATGCCGTTGCTGCAGATTACAGCCAGTGTAAGAGCTGCAGGCTACAGAGATCTGCTGAGCCATTTCCAAAACTAAAAACACATTTGTCAGTCAGACTCAAGAGCACATATACAACAAGGTTAAATTGTTAGGAAGTGAATGGACTTTGTGGATCTCTCTCAGCAGATTAAATCCAGACTTTGCGTGTAAATCTGAGTTTACGTTTGTTTCTGCTGCTCTGTTCTCCTTCTCATGAACGACCTGCTGACTGATGTTTTGTTGTAAAGTGTGAACAAAGAAAAACAGGAGGAACCAGAGCAGTTTGTAGTTTTCTTTACATTGTAACCTGCTAAAATTAGATTTTAAAGCGGGACAAACTGGAGGATGAAAGCAGCTCTAACCTTTAAAGGAGACCTGACAGACTCAGTGAGTATGTGGCTGTGTGAATGGCCCCTCCCCCCGACTTTCATCTGGTTTTGGAGGGTTTTGGCCTCTCCCTGCCTCCCTCTTTGCTTCTTTGGTTGGCTGCATCCCGGCCTGGAGTCCTGCAGGGCCACTGTCCCCAAAACCAGAGCCCGTCTTGTCATGGTCCACACTCCCTCCTCCCCCTCCTCTCCTTCAGTCTGTGCAGCACAATAACTACCACGTTATTTCAATTAGTGTGTAGTGGTCAGTCTTTCACTCCTCTTTTGTTTTGGTGCCTCTTCTTCTTCTCTATCTCCTTATTTCCATTCTGAAGTCATCTTTGTCTGTAAGAGATGAAGTCAAAATGCATCAATTTATCAGTTATATCAAAGTTTTTAATTAGTTCATCACTTATCTAATTAGGAAGTTAAAGGTCTGAACGTTGGCATTATTGGCTGTCTTTAAAATGCACCTTACTTCTGAGATTCCTGCTGCTCTTTCAAACAAGCCTCTAGTAAACAAATGCTAATGCAGGGTTCCCACACATCTTGGAAAACCTGGAAAATGATTGACCGATTTTCCAGTCATGAAAAACTTTAATTTTTTATGCCTGAGAGGTAGAAATAATTACATTTTAAGTTCAATATGATACGGTGGGCTAGGTAGAGATATTGGTCATCAACCTTTAATCCTGACTTTTAGAAGGCTAGATTAACCTGAGAATTGCCCACACCAATCTTGTAAAGGGTAAAAACATCCTGGAAAAGTCCTGGAAATGTCCTGGAAAAT
The DNA here is from genome assembly GCA_037902135.1 of Cetoscarus ocellatus. NCBI lineage: Eukaryota > Metazoa > Chordata > Actinopteri > Labriformes > Labridae > Cetoscarus > Cetoscarus ocellatus. Next base: position 935,533 of record JBAMNC010001884.1, read on the forward strand.
GATTTCTAGAAAAGAGTGGGAACCCTGTAATTGCTATGTGTGCAAAAAAGGCTCAAATTGGTGCTTTTAATCAGAATGTGTAGAACTAAATTATTTAAAGAGTTCATATTATGTTTTTTTGTTTTATATGCCCTTAAGTGTGTCTTATATTTCTGTCAGCATGGTTCTATGACCAAGACTTCTCCCTCTCATCACGGCGTGGCAGTAGCTGCCTCCCCAAACAGACCTACCAGTGACTTCCTGCCATTGTTTCCATGTCAGTTTAAGCTCCTTGGCCCACGGTAGCAAGCCCACGTTAGAATAAATTCAGAGTTGTTGACAACATAGTAAACCTGTAAACCAATCAGAATGGACTGGATACACATGAGGAAGGAAGCCATTAAGGGCCAGGATCTCTAACAGAGTGTCTGACACAGAGAGAGAATACAGCTGGATCAGGGGAACTCGGTTTATAAAAACTAGTTTGTTTTTACATTAGTGATTGTAAACGTTCTCCAGCAGCCTCAAAAAAGAACATATGAACCTGATTTGAGGCAAAATATGACCTCTTAAAGGTTCTTTGAAATTTAAGTTTAGCTCTTAAAATGTTTGATATTGAGGATTTAATGTATTCAAGACACAAGTATATTGTTTTTTTTATTATTTAAAGGGAGCCAGGCACCCCTGATTTAGAATATGAAGAACAAAAATACCACGTAGGCTTAAAAATCTTGCACCCTACAGTGAAACCCTGGTTTTGCATTTTTTTTTCATTAAAGTACAAAAACTTCAATGGTGAGATTGTTAAAACTGCTCTTTCTCACCGTGTTGTGTTAAATGGTACAATATCTGTCTATTTATTAGGTATAATATCTTAAACTAACTGCAGACACTAAATTCAGATCTGATTTAGATCTTAGAAAAGCCTTAAGGGCGAGTTCTGCACGGATGGAGACATGTAATGATGTGAAAAATCAGGGACAATTCAGGAATAGAGGACAAAGTTCTTTGTTAAAAAAAACAAAGTCAGTCTTCACAGAAAGTCCATGGCATTTTGATTGCACTTGAATTTACATGTTATATATAAGCACATTTTGACTTGGCTGACACTTCATCAAGACTCAGCTGAAACACTATGTGTGACATTAAACACCTTTAATTTATCTTTTTGGCCTTAAAAGCTGTTTGTCAGGTGATTTTTTTTTATCCACCTGCAGTCTTGATCAGTGATTCAGAAAGTTAATTCGAGCTTTCAACTGTGAGGAGGCTAACAAACTGTCACATAGGACTACAAAAATGACCTTAAACGTGATTGTTTCTGATCACCTTGAATAAACACAAACTATTGCCACAGCCAGGCATCGACTTGATCAGACTGCGCTAAGAGAAAAGTCTCTAACAGGAAATAGGCTGAGATGTTAGGAGTGTGGTGCCGACCGCCATGCTGTATTTACTCTCACTGATTACATTCACACCCACTATGGGCCAAAGGCAGGCCAACTTTCCATCCCACAAGTAAATCTAAGCGGGGTAATTTCCACACGTGGTGGTAAATGTCCATTTGGTGGTTAATAAATGTAATTGAAGAGTTTAAGGCACATTCGGTGTAGCTGAATCTTTTTTCTCCGACCCCTCTGCTCAGGGCCTGGGGCTGAGATTTATCATTCTATGCACAATATTGCAGCACTTAACTAAATGCTTTGAAACATTATATGTGACACAAAAACACAGTTTATTTCCTTGGCTTGTAGGGTTGGGCAATATATCAATTAAATCAATTATTTTTTATATTTTCTGCAGAATATTTTAAAATGAAAAATCTAGATTTTTTTCTCAGCTTACTCCGATCATAAGTCATGACTATGTTTGAAGATATTATTACTGAAAATGTACAGTTTTCATGATGGTTGGTCTGTCAGGATTTGTACAAGCACATGCTTAAGGTTTTATTTGTTTCTTAAATGAGATTAAATATTACTCAGATGCTTCCAGGTGACTGTTCTGTGAAAATAGCTTATCCTTCAGTGTTTATGTAGACCGGCCTCCCTATATTTGAACTACATAATCAACATTTTATGACAAAGTTACCGCTTGCATTTTACCCATAAGAGGGAAGGATTTAGTTTTGGAACATATTTTGATAACATACAGGCAAAACTTGATTCATGCAATTTTTGTGTCACTTGGAGATTTTTTTTTTTTTTTTTTTTCACCACCATCATGTTAATAATCCTGAAACACCTGAGCAGATGGTTTAGTCATGTTGGCCCAGACACAGCTGAGTTGAATATTCCCGTTAACAGGCGACCTCCCTCACGTCCACCGGAGCATTTTGGATTTAGAGCTTAAAATCTTTGGACTTGTGAGTCATACACAACAGCAGTTCAGCACAATTTCAGTACCTGAATGCCTTGAATTGTCCGTAAATGTCAGGAATTTTTAGGTAAAGAAGCTTAAGATTCTTGTGGAGTGACTGAGCCTTATCAGCCCCGTCACCTGCCAGCACAGACGTCTGATCCTAACACAGGAGCAGTGTAGTTAGAGGTGTGTTTATCATTAACTCCTCCGCTCTGGGGAGACTGAGGCTGATTCTGTTTGCACTCCTTTATTCCTTCATCATGGTTTTTAATGTTTTGATAATAGTGGTAGCCTGATTTCTGTAGTTTCCCTGCCCTTGAATGTAGAAGTTTAATGTATGTCATACTTACAGTTAAGCTCCTGGTACGAGCGTGGGAGTTCTGAGACGTGTAGATAAATGTTACAGGAATGTGGAGGATTTACTGAAAGTCAGTGACTGGTGCAGCCTAGCAAAGACAAACACCAGAGACTTCAGGGGGAAGCTGTTGGCCAAAGTCCGCCTTCTGAAGTGGGCAGGTTTACATGTTTTCTCGTCAGGTTTTAGGTGGTTTGAGATTGTTTTGTCTTTGTTTAGTCTCTGTCTCCCCCACTCTGCCACTTAGGGATGCTCTGGTCTGCAAGGTTTGAGAAACAAACTACATGCATCTGTTACAGGGCTGGGAAGTATATCAAGATTCAAGATATATCAGTCAGCAAATGAGAGTTAAGTTAAAGGGACAGTTCAGGTTTTTTGAACCGGAGTCTCTGGAGGCCCATGATGCTAGTAAACATAATGGGCATTAAAGCAGCCGACCAGCTCCAAACACTGGGCTCTGTCGAGTAAAAGTGAACAGCTGCAAAGACTCACTGTAGTGTCTCGTTGAGGTGACACAGTTTTTTTGTGTAGTTTTATCCTAAAAGTTTGGTCATTACAAGGCTTTCAGTGACTGCCACATATCGCCTATCTTCCGTACCCCCCCCATCTTCCCACAGGGCAAAGCTGACCATTTACTTTTTAGGCAATTACTTTTGCTAGTGGGCTTCAAACAACTCCTCTTAAAAAATCAGAATGATCCCTTTAAGGCAAAATAATTTATATCTGCTCATCTAAAAAAAAAAAGCAGTTTGGAAACGTTGATTTAGTCAGTTATTTCTCCCCTTTAATAACACCAGTTGGTATTGTATTTTATTGTTGATAAAGCCTGATTAGTCACCTTTACAACAAGATACAACTTGTAAGGATTGTGCGTTCGTGGAGTGAGCAGCACAGCTAAACATGTAGCTAACGCCCCAAAAAAAGTGCCAAAATCCCTCTTCCTCTGGAAGAAAGCCTACAGCTCCTCAGTGAAGCAAGGGGGAGGACCTGGTTTTCTTGGGGTGTTGTCTTCCTGGGACACGTACTTCACGGTCTGTCTTTGACTCAACAGTCTCACTGAACCTGGTCCTAGGTTTGGACATGGATCCAGGGCTGACACCAGCAGATTTTTTTGACACACTACCCACACATTTAGCTGTGCTGCTCATTCCAAGAAAGCACGATCCTTACAAGTTGTACTTTGGTGTAAAAGTGACTAATCAGGTTTTATTGTTATTATTTAGGGGAGAAATAATCGACCCAAGGGCCTGAAATGGCCTCTTTTTCTTTGTTTCGGTTTAAAATTTGACTGAAGATTATTTCCAGACTGTTTGATGCATCCAATCATTAAAAAACTGATAATTAATCATTTAGAAACTTACTAAACTTAAAAGTGAGAATAATTTTGGGGATGCTGGTGGCCAAGTGGGTTACGTACACACATTTATTATCTGTTAAATGAATGCGCCAACATTTTCTTTGTTTTCCTGTCTTGCCTCACTCCTGAGTCCATGACAAGCAGATAAACACCATTCTTTCTACTGTGTGCAGTAACAAGGAAGAGGCGGGCAGAGCTCGCCCACTGCTAATTAGCTTAGCTCAAACACTGGGAGTATATGGGTAGCGTTAGCCTATCTCTGCCTACAGTCGTCAGAAAACCTCTTCAGCATGGACTCAGGAGTTAGGCAAAACACGAAAACAAAAAAAAGTGTTGCCGTATCCCTTTAAGTCTCTCTTGCCTCTTGCAGGCCGCTCGGGTTTAATGCCAGCATCTTTCCCCTTTTTCTCTCGCCCTTTCAAACTCTGTCCACTACCATTGGAGACCAAAAGCCCTGAAAATGTCTTTAAAAATATTCTGGAAATTTAGACAACCACATTATTTGTAAATGGTGGCAGTGTTTCCAAAGTTAAGATAGTGTTTTTGAGTCTAGCTGCGATTTTTGTTGCTGTGATTCTAAACATTTTTTCTGGGAGACTATCAAAGTTTCATTTTCTAATAATGTCACAGACAAATAATATAAAGACATTTTGTGTATCACTTTTAAGCAAAAGAAATTTGGTTATGAATTTGGGCCCTAATCATGTGTGTAACTCTGGTTTGTCAGTTTCTGGATCGTTGGTCATTAAAATCATATTCCTGATTTTTTTTTATTCTTTGTGTTTTCGTGTGGGAACCGAGCGGCTGCTGTGATCGGGACACATCAGCCAGCTAATCAGTTTGAAGAGCATTCAGCCGACTCACGCACGCACACACACATTCAGAGCTGACCCAGTGGCCTACTGTAGGGGTGTGTGATGGTCCATATGGTTTCATTGTTGACAGCTGACCCATCATGACAAACACACGAGGAGACACTGAGCTGAAGTCATGACAATGGTGTCCTTGTACGATTGTTTCAGTGATGTCAAACTGGATTTACTTCATAGCTGTTTGGGTGACGTTCAAGATATTCTCCCATTAAGGTCGTTAAACAAAGACATTTTACCTTTTTTTCCAAACATGCCTCTGAAAATTCTTGAAAAATGTGGAGAGACGCTGTAGTCGACATGTTTGCTTTGAATGGCAGCTCAGATAATGTGGCTCACGGTGGGTGACTCTCCTGTTGAGATGGTGGGTTCAGGAGGCTGGAAATGCAAAAAAAAAAAAAAACACTGAGGTGATGGAAAAGAAGCAACAGAATCTGATTCAAAAGGATTGAAAGGAGTTTAATTTGTCATTCCAGTCTGCACTTACATGAGAATAGAAAGAAATTAGTTAGTGAAGTCCCAGTATTAGTCAAATGGAAATATAAAAGCAATAAATAGAGATAAAAAAACAATAATAGATTTTACTGCCAATAATTCCTCTGGTGCACCTGCCAAAACAGTTTCAGTAACAGTATCTGCATGTATCCAAGTGCAATTTGCAATTAAATATCTGCAGCATTAACACATTATTGGTAAAGAAAAAACTTTAAAACAGCATCACTAGTGTAAAACAATCACCAACAACAATCATCATCATAAAGTTATTAGCAGAGGATCACAAAGCTCACTGTTTTGATGGGTCCTTAGGTTTAGTCTCTGATTCCATCTTTTTAACATGTTTTTCAACAATGTAGGGAAGACAGGGAACAGAATGGTCGAGCCAGATAAGAAAAAAACACAATAAAACCTGGACTATTCAATCTGTCTGTGAAAACAAAAGGCCTGAGTGAGAAGGATCCTCTGCAGCTTTTCTGTCACACTGTGAGCATGATGATATTTGTAGACATAACTTACAGACAGTGAAGGCTCTACATAGATCCATGAAATACTGTAACTCAGACTTCACCTTCCATCTGAAGCATCAACTTCACAAACCAAAACTTGAACTTTTTTGTACATAGCATGATTTTGAAATATATAAAATATATATTTTAATCCTTTCTTTGACTTTTTTACTTAAGTTTTAAATATGTTGAGCATGTAAAGCACATAGAGCCCAGTAATATGCAGACGTGTGTCAGTGCACTGGCTGCAGCTGCTGCACAAATAAAAATAATTAAAATCAGACTTACTATCCACAGAAAATAAGTCTGAGCTTCTTATTTAACATTAGTGTGAATTTGTTTCTAGGGCCTGTTTTTGTCTCCACGGGGTCAGCTCAGACCAGTCTGCTTGTTTGGGCGCTAAGTCTACTTGAAGCCATTGTATCTCAAAATAATAACTGGAGGTTGACTTTTGTTTCACACGTGACTCAATCCCCACTCCCTCCTGTGAGAGTCGAGCATTGTTTGACTCCTCCAGTGGCCTCGCCAACCCAAACAGACCACATCACTCTTTCTGCTGCACCAGCTGCTCCAAACATCAGAAACTGAAAGAGCAGCTCACACCAAGAATGTGCTCTGACTGCATCCGTCAGATTTTGTGTGCATCCTCATTTTTTGTTGCTTGTTGCGTGCTGTTAAAGTCAATTTTCTGTCATAGTCGGACCACAAATTCACTTTCAAACGGCATGAAGACCAGTGTTCATTTTGACAGCACCTTTTAATTTAGTTTTAGTTACAGTCTTTAGCCTAAAATATCTTTTAGTTTAGGGATAAATGAACAGAAACAAATTGAACTTTTGTGTGAAATGCAGTCACCTTTATTTAGGCTACCTGGCAGAGCATCTCAGTTACAATACCAGAACTGACAACAAACAGTGAACCTGCTCTACATGAATATATCAATTCATAAAGAGAGGAGCTCTGATTGGATCGCTCCACAACTTATCCCACCACCACCAAGCTAAGGCAGTTGTGATTGGATGTCCCTCTTAACTCATCCAACCTTTCCACACAACCAAAGTAGCTGTGATTGGATATATTCCTAACTTGTCTCTACTTTCTACATGACCAAATTAGGTCTGACTGGATTAAGTCTCTGTCAAACATTTGAGTCTAGTTTTTATTTGTTGATGAAAATGTCAGTTAATTTAGTTTGAGTTTTTGTCCATGTGCACTTGTTTTTATTAGTTACTGTCTAGTTTTCATCAGGGGAAAAAAGGGTGTTGATGGAAACTATGACAAATATAATTAGTCAACAAAATTAACACTGATGTAGACACGTTTGACTGAAATTGTAACAAGCTTAAATTCTCCAACACGATGATTGGGGGTTGATGTACTCTTTCATGTACACACCTAGATCAGGGGCTCTCCACATGCCTCACAAAGGAGGCAGATTGTCTGTTTTTTTTCACAGACTTTGACTCAACTGTAATTCATCAGCTCTCCCCAGTGCTATATATCCACACAGACAGAGGTCCAATCAGATATCCATATTGGTCCAGAATGGTAGGATGATTTACAAACCACAGTTTCAATGAAGTTGGTATGTTTTGTAAAACAGATTTAAAAACTGATGGTATGGGGGGGTGTTGGTGCCCATGGCATGGGTAACCTGCACATCTGTGAAGGCTCCATTAATGCTGAAAGGTACATACAGGTTTAGGAGCAACATGCTGCCGTCCATCTTTTTCAGGGACGTCCCTGCTTATTTCAGAGACATGAAGACACATTCTGCTCAAGTTACAACAGCAGGGACTAGACTGACCTGCTGCAGTCCACACCTGTCTCCACTGAACAGGGACTAGACTGACCTGCTGCAGTCCACACCTGTCTCCACTGAACAGGGACTAGACTGACCTGCTGCAGTCCACACCTGTCTCCACTGAACAGGGACTAGACTGACCTGCTGCAGTCCACACCTGTCTCCACTGAACAGGGACTAGACTGACCTGCTGCAGTCCACACCTGTCTGCACTGAACAGGGACTAGACTGACCTGCTGCAGTCCACACCTGTCTCCACTGAACAGGGACTAGACTGACCTGCTGCAGTCCTCACCTGTCTCCACTGAACAGGGACTAGACTGACCTGCTGCAGTCCACACCTGTCTGCACTGAACAGGGACTAGACTGACCTGCTGCAGTCCACACCTGTCTCCACTGAACAGGGACTAGACTGACCTGCTGCAGTCCACACCTGTCTGCACTGAACAGGGACTAGACTGACCTGCTGCAGTCCACACCTGTCTCCACTGAACAGGGACTAGACTGACCTGCTGCAGTCCTCACCTGTCTCTACTGAACAGGGACTAGACTGACCTGCTGCAGTCCTCACCTGTCTGCACTGAACAGGGACTAGACTGACCTGCTGCAGTCCACACCTGTCTCCACTGAACAGGGACTAGACTGACCTGCTGCAGTCCTCACCTGTCTGCACTGAACAGGGACTAGACTGACCTGCTGCAGTCCACACCTGTCTCCACTGAACAGGGACTAGACTGACCTGCTGCAGTCCACACCTGTCTCCACTGAACAGGGACTAGACTGACCTGCTGCAGTCCACACCTGTCTCCACTGAACAGGGACTAGACTGACCTGCTGCAGTCCACACCTGTCTCCACTGAACAGGGACTAGACTGACCTGCTGCAGTCCACACCTGTCTCCACTGAACAGGGACTAGACTGACCTGCTGCAGTCCACACCTGTCTGCACTGAACAGGGACTAGACTGACCTGCTGCAGTCCACACCTGTCTCCACTGCACAGGGACTAGACTGACCTGCTGCAGTCCTCACCTGTCTCCACTGAACAGGGACTAGACTGACCTGCTGCAGTCCACACCTGTCTGCACTGAACAGGGACTAGACTGACCTGCTGCAGTCCACACCTGTCTCCACTGAACAGGGACTAGACTGACCTGCTGCAGTCCACACCTGTCTGCACTGAACAGGGACTAGACTGACCTGCTGCAGTCCACACCTGTCTCCACTGAACAGGGACTAGACTGACCTGCTGCAGTCCTCACCTGTCTCTACTGAACAGGGACTAGACTGACCTGCTGCAGTCCTCACCTGTCTGCACTGAACAGGGACTAGACTGACCTGCTGCAGTCCACACCTGTCTCCACTGAACAGGGACTAGACTGACCTGCTGCAGTCCTCACCTGTCTGCACTGAACAGGGACTAGACTGACCTGCTGCAGTCCACACCTGTCTCCACTGAACAGGGACTAGACTGACCTGCTGCAGTCCTCACCTGTCTCCACTGAACAGGGACTAGACTGACCTGCTGCAGTCCACACCTGTCTCCACTGAACAGGGACTAGACTGACCTGCTGCAGTCCACACCTGTCTGCACTGAACAGGGACTAGACTGACCTGCTGCAGTCCACACCTGTCTCCACTGAACAGGGGCTAGACTGACCTGCTGCAGTCCTCACCTGTCTCCACTGAACAGGGACTAGACTGACCTGCTGCAGTCCACACCTGTCTCCACTGAACAGGGACTAGACTGACCTGCTGCAGTCCACACCTGTCTCCACTGAACAGGGACTAGACTGACCTGCTGCAGTCCTCACCTGTCTCCACTGAACAGGGACTAGACTGACCTGCTGCAGTCCTCACCTGTCTCCACTGAACAGGGACTAGACTGACCTGCTGCAGTCCTCACCTGTCTCCACTGAACAGGGACTAGACTGACCTGCTGCAGTCCTCACCTGTCTGCACTGAACAGGGACTAGACTGACCTGCTGCAGTCCTCACCTGTCTCCACTGAACAGGGACTAGACTGACCTGCTGCAGTCCTCACCTGTCTCCACTGAACAGGGACTAGACTGACCTGCTGCAGTCCTCACCTGTCTCCACTGAACAGGGACTAGACTGACCTGCTGCAGTCCTCACCTGTCTCCACTGAACAGGTGAAGAGCAACATGAAGGACAAAAACATGATAACAGAGACCTCAGACTGTTGAGATACTGAAGTTGTAAATCAAGCAAGAATTGCACCTAATTACACCACCTTCAACACTTAACTGTCCTCAGTTCACAAATGCTTGCGACCTTGCATTGCAGATGGATCCACCTGATTCATTGTTAGCAGACAGATATATCTCGCCAACCTCCAATCTACAACCATTTTGCAGCCCTAGCCGCACAGCCCAGTCCTCTGACTGGGCGTAGCTAACAGCTTTAGGAGCAGTTTTATCAGACAGACCACATTTCTTTATTACATGAAAAACAAATAAACTTCTCAGTCGGGAGGATTTTTTCCTCTTCAATTCTGACATTGTTTGGTACGTTTGACTGTGGCTGCAGCGTTGCCTTCTACATCGTCTGATTAGCCTGTGATTAATGTGACTGATAGAATGATCGTCCAGTCATCTGTCAGATATCCTCTGAATGGTTCTGCCTGTTCCCAAACACTTTCTGTGGGCTCTTTCCCAGATGGACCAGTGAAATGTATTTAACAGTCCATCTGGTGCGTCAGGATAAAATGCTTACTGAGTGTTGTTTAAAGGAAAGGTAATGTAGCACAGTGGTAAACATGCCCCCGTCCCAGCTCTTTTGGAACATGTTGGCATCAAAATGAGCGAATATTTGCAAAAAAAAAACAAAAAAAAAGTACATCAGTTTGAACATTAAATATTTTGATTTGTAGTGTATTCACTTGAATATAGGTCAAACAGGAATCTCAGACCGTGGTATTCTGTTTTTATTTACTTTTTCAGAATCAAAATGCCCTTTATTGTCATTGGACAAAATGTACATTGAGATTGGAAAGCTTCTCCTTTTTCAGTGCAAATAGATAGTTATAGCTATAAAATAGTTATTAGTATAAAATAGTTGTAAGAAATATTGGTACAAAATATATACAAGATAAAATCCTACAGGACAGTACAATTGAAAATCTCTAATACAAAAATAAGATAGAAAGGATAAATATTAAGAATAAAAATAAATATTTCCATGTATATATGGAAGTGTATTGTACAGGATAGCTGAATATTTACTGAATAATTATAGTGCAAATGATGATTAATACTTACAGATAATTATATGTCACATATGATTGTATGATTCTTACACAATGTCCCAACTTCATAGGAACTGAGGTTGTACTTATGCTTGTGAACACACTTATTGGAAGGTTCACCAGCTGGGTTCTCCCCAAGGCCTGGAAAATTTTGATCTGATTTGAAGGTTGCGTTTTAAAGTACAGCCCAGATCATTTGGGACATGCTGAGTCGTTTAAAGCAGATTTTTGTCTGAGTGGTTTTGGGTTTTTGGGATGTGTCTCCAGGATCTGAATGGAAGTCTATGCAAATACCCAGGACTGACCTGAGTAAACACGAGTGTGTGTGTGTGTGTGTCTGTCTGTGTGCGTGCATTTTTAGGGTGAGGTAATGTGTTGGTCGTCTGTGAGGAGGGTAAAGATTCTTTCAGTCCATCAGTGCAGAAAAGGAGGAGGCCTCTCCCCTTTCATTTGCACCCCCCTCCACATGCATTCCTCCCCCTCCAACCACGACAAAAAGGAGGTCGGCGGTCGGCTCCTTTGTGGCGCTGAATCGCTCGCACACATTCACAAAAACGCTTCAAAGCCTCCTCCATACCCACGTGCACGGTGATGTCATTCTCACCCTGCTCCCTCTCTCTCCCTCTCCATTTCTCCCTTCAGTCTTTCTATCGTCGGTCCAGTGTCACATAAACAACATAAACAGCCACACTCCTCCGGCCATGGTCCCTCCCGTGCTGCAGGAGCAGGTCTCAGTATCTGCGAGTGTTTCTGCGAGTGTTTCGTGTCTGAACAGGATCTTTGTCTAAACAACACGTGCAGCATAAATGATCCGTGTCAGGGAAAGAGCCGCTGGTATTTAAGAGGGAGTTTGCTGCGATCAAAGAGTCTTTAAAGGAAACTAAACCTGTTTCAGTTGGAACAAAACACACTCCAAAGGTGAGGTGAATAAAAGTTTAAGCTCCACTTTAACTCACTCTGCAGTGAAACAGAAAGGGGGACATCTGATTGGCTGAAACAGTGGCACTAAATCCATGAAGGAGACATGTTTGATGTTGGTCATCTGCTACAGCTTGAGGAATTTGTGATGGGGAATTCAACTCCATGAAGTGTGCTGTACTTTATTGAACAAAAGAATAACATAGAGCACATATCAGCATGCATGCAGCCACACACATACACATCCATTTATAAAAATAAGACTGGAAAATAACTTTAAGAAAACAGTCCTGCCTGCAGTGTCCCAGCTTGATTTTTTTATGCTGAATATTTGCTTCAATTTCTTATCCACAGGGCCTACATTTATTTTATTGCACTTTCATGGAAAGCCGTTTGGGCATAAAATTGATATCAGTGATATGAAGCATAGTTCAGCTCTACTAGCACTCAAATTTGGTCAACTAGTGCACAAGTAGACTTTAATAGCGAAGCAAACAGTGTCGCTAGTACTACTAGTAGACTGTTTTGGGTCTACCAGTACTGCTAGTTAGGAATGCACGATACTGGATTTTTGCCAATGTCCGATATGCTGATATTTTCAATTCATTATCGCCAATACTGATACTGATATTTCTGGTCAAGTGCAGAAGCTCTGTACAAAAGAAAAATGGACTTGTTTCTTTCAGTGTTACGGTATATTTTTGCGAGGAACATATGTAAAACAAGAAGAAACAGCATTTAACTCTTGCAAAAATGAAACCCTCAATTTTTAAATGTACCCATGCAGTGATGAGAAGGTGCATTAATATTGTACATTTGTATAATTTGCCGATATTCGGTTTTTAATGTTCCAATAAGTGTTAATTTTGAAAGCCCTTTTTAATTTAGTTTTAGTTTTTTGCCAAAAATATCTTTAAGTTTTAGTCACAATTTAGTCATCTGAATTGTTTTAATTTAAGTCTCGTTTTAGTTGATGAAATCTGCTGTAAATTTAGTCACTAAAATATGAAGTGTAAAGGGTAAGGCATTTTTTATGTTTCCTTGAATTTCTGAAGTCATGTTTTACACTTGGATAAAATCAAACATCTAATAACCCTTTATTGAATGCTAGTAAAGTCTGAATGTATAAATGAACAGAAACAAATTTCCCTTTTGTGTGAAATGCAGTCACCTTTATTTAGGCTACCTGGCAGAGCATCTCAGTTACAATACCAGAAGTGACAACAAACAGTGAACCTGCTCTACATGAATATATCAATTCATAAAGAGAGGAGCTCTGATTGGATCGCTCCACAACTTATCCCACCACCACCAAGCTAAGGCAGCTGTGATTGGATGTCCCTCTGAACTCATCCAATCTTTCCACACAACCAAAGCAGCTGTGATTGGATATATTCCTAACTTGTCTCTACTTTCTACATGACCACATTAGGTCTGACTGGATTAAGTCTCTGTCAGACATTTTAGTCTAGTTGATAAAAATGTCAGTTAATTTTCAGTTAATTTAGTTTGAGTTTTTGTCCATGTGCACTTGTTTTTATGAGTTACTGTCTAGTTTTCATCAAGGAAAAAAGGTTGCTGACAAAAACTACACTGCCCGGCCAAAAAAAAAGTCACCACCAAAAAACAGGGTCACACACTCTAATATTTCATGGAACTGCCTTTAGCTTTGATTACAGCACAAATTTGCTGTGGCATTGTTTCAATAAGCTTCTGCAGTGTCACAAGATCTGTCCCAGATCATAGCACTGCCCCCACAGGCTTGGACAGTAGGCACTAGGCATGATGGGTGCATCACTTCACCTGCCTCTCTTCTTACCCTGATGCTCCCATCACTCTGGAACAGGGTAAATCTGGACTCATCAGACCACATGACCTTCTTCCAGTCCTCCAGAGTCCAATCTTTATGCTCCCTAGCAAACTGAAGCCTTTTTTCAGGTAGTCTTACTGATTAGTGGTTTTCTTAAGGCTACACAGCTGTTCAGTCACAATCCCTTGAGTTCCCTTCACATTGTGTGTGTGGAAATGCTCTTACTTTCACTATTAAACAAACCCCTGAGTTCTGCTGTTGTTTTTCTTCTATTTGATTTGGTCAAACATTTAAGTGATCACTGATCACCATCATGCAGGATTTTTTTCGACCACATTTCTTCCTTGAAGACGATGGTTCCCCACTGTCCTTCCAGTTCTATATAATGTGTTGGACAGTTCTTAACCCAAGTTTAGTAGTTTCTTCAATCTCCTTAGATATTTTCTCTGCTTGATGCATGCCATTGATCTGACCCTTCTTAAACAGACTAACATCTTTTCCACGACCACAGGATGTGTCTTTCCACATGTTTGATTAAGAAATGAGAAGCTACTCATTGCATCAGCTGGGGTTAAATAACTTGTAGTCAGCTGAAAGATAATCACACGTGCAGTAATTATTCAACAGGAGGCTCGTTCCTATTTGCTTAGTTAAATCCAAGTGGTAACTTTTTTTTTGGCCAGGCAGTGTATGAAGAAAATAATTGGTCAACAAAGTGAACACTGGTTCCAATTTTTTGAAGGCATTTCAGTCTTTAAAACAGCCTTCCTTTTGAATGTCAGCCCTAAAATAATGAAGTAGCTCTAACAGTATTGCCGTTATTAACCGTTATATGAAGTAGCTAAATATTTACAGTCTCCATCTCCATCACCTGCTCAGTTTTCGCCTCCTTTGTTTGATGTACTTGTAAAGGCAAACAGTTCCTCAGCACGTTGATGTCATTGTGCTGCAGATGCTAACACACAGAGCAATGGCGGTTCACACCTGACCCACCTGCTCAGCTGCAGCCACAGGAATGTAATATGGACATGATGTAAACGACAAAACACATTGATGGGTCGCACCAGTTCAAACGGAGCTGAGTCTGAACTCTGTTTCTAACTTTTGGAGGCGTTTAGACTCAGATGATGTTTAAGATGCAGACTTAAGTTACAGCTAAAATCTTACCTCTTCCTCCTTGTACATGTAAGGCCTCTGTGAAATATGATCTTCATGGTGTTTTATTTATGATGATGGAGTCACTTTGAAGATATTTATTTCATATTTATGCTGTTAAAAAGTTCAGTGCTCATCTGTACAGCTCCTGCGCTGCACCTTTTGTTTATATTGGGTTGTGTTTTTGTTCTTTTGTTTGCCCCTTTCTACCTATTTTTATACTTTATTTTATTCCTCCTGACCCTTTTTTATTCTTATTCTAACTATATGTTGCACCAGTTTACCCAGTCAGATTCCTTGTATGTGCAGATGTACTTGGCATTAACTACAAATGCTGATTCTGATTCTGATTCTGATGAAGAAGAGCAGAGGGTTTGAGCAGCTGTTTGCTCTCAGCGATGTGTCCTCCGTTTACAGTCATCAGAATTATATATTAATTTTCTCGCTTGCACTTTCGTTTTCAGTCAGCAGAGATAATCTCAGCCTTTCATCTCTAAGATACTATTAAACCATTTCATGTCATGACTGCCTGATATTACCATCGTTAATTTACTGTGTCTGTATCTCAAACCTGTGGGCTGTAGTTATCACCTAATTATGATGTTATGGAATAAATCCCTCACTTTATCGATGCAATATATCAATTCCCAAGAGTAAACAGAAGTTATTTCCTGCTGTTACTCCCTTCTGAGACTATTCATCAAGAGGCATCACTGTAAAAAAATCATAGCATTAAAAAACCATGCACTGATGGTTTGATGAAGTTAAAGCAGTATGTGCCATGGTTTTTATATTAAGCTCATCGTGTTCAGATTAAGCTTACATCACTGTTATGCAACCAAACGCAGACACAAGCTACAACAGAACTGGTTTTAATGCAGCGTTTAGTGTGGAATTCACACCATAATTGAAGACTGAACTTCTGCACAGCTGTATATTAGGCTGCAGGAGCCTTAGAGGGCCATGTCAGTCCAAAAAGACTCAAATAAAGTCAATTAAGTTGCGTTCATTTTGTCTGTGTCCGCCTACATAAAGTTCCATATGTGCTGCAATCGTGCCTCTGTCTGTTTTCAGCGTGAGCCAGAAGTGCAGCTTGGCTCTGGTTGGCTGAAAATACACAGCTGGTCTATTTTCAGTGGTAACTGCTTCAACTCTGCTCAAAGCTTCGACTCCACCAGATTGACCCAAAACAGGAAAACAAGCACTGAGAGTTTGTTGGTAATTAAACATACAGTGTTATTTGGAAATGATATTGAACAATGTCAGGTAGTTATCTCGTGAAGTTGTAGTTTTCTTATGGTCTTCAATCAATCAATCTTTATTTGAGCAGCTTTGTTGAATATAAATTTATTAAAGGTAAGCCGCTTGAGATGTGGCATCTCATGTTCCAGAGGGTCCTCATGTCTATATGGTTGTAAAGATATTTATTATGGATGAATAATCAGTACAAACAGTCTCGTGATCTCTTGTTCATACTGCTCAAGGCCACGTGCTTTTAAATGTGCTTCCAGTTGGTGAGGACACGCTCTGTTGAATGGAGCAAAGCTGCAGCACGGACAGGAAATTTGGCTTTATTTTGCCATGTGCTTACTGTTGTTTTATGTGTACGGATTGTGCATATGTCATTTTGCAAGGTGTTGACACTCAACAGGTTATCATGCTCTGATGTGATTGGGCCGAGAGCAAAGGGGGTGTAAGCCAGTGGAGGACTGGGGAGTGAATGTCATGGTATGGAGCAGCCTGCTTGGTGTATGCACATGTATAAATCGGGCTTAAAGATGTGTTTGTTTATGAGCATGCAGGATTTATTGTTACTGGTGTGTTATTGGACACAGTGCAGCCATTACACCAGGACTTAAGAGAAGATACTGGCTTGACCCACAGCCTTGCTGGAGACTGGAGAGCACATGATGTCCATTTTCTGACAGAGCTTGAAAATATCTGAGACAAGTTTGTGAAGGAATGAACATAATTTAAGGATATGAGCTACCTACAATAAGAGCAGAGATGGATGCCTTCCTGAAATATCTCTAGAAGCACCAAAGAAAGCTACAAGAAGCTGGTGTAAAGAGAAGCTTCTTAGGCAGAGAAACTGGTTGGACAATGTGGAGGAATAACGTTATATGAAGAAGTTTACACAACAGGCTTTAGCAACCTGTTAGCACTTAAAACTGTAATATGGGCTGACTTTAATCCCTTCACAAAGACGACTGAAGCAGAGACTTAATGGACTGACTCCTGATGTTTTATGTGGATTATTATTTTTCTTTCATAATGAAGAGTAGGTAAAGTAAAATGGTGTGTTCCAGTTGGGAAATCAGGAGGAAATTTCAACTGGAACTAAGTTGGAATTCTGAGTCTGAGAAGTTGTTAATGGAGGATGGCTGCTCCGGGTGTAATGGTGCGTTCCAGTTGATCTCGGAGCTGGGATAGTGCTACTTGCAAATTAAATTAAATGTAGTCACTGGAAATGCCCCCTTTGGTCGGAATTTATCACTTCGAAGTCGGACGTCTTCAGCTAGCCCAGCTTTACCAGCTCCTGACTGGAACGTGTCCAGCTGGGATGTGAAATAATTCCCACTCCCCTCTTCCCAGTTCTGATGTAGTTTGAACAGGGATGGGAATTGATAAGATTTTATCGATACCAATGCTATTAACGATCCTGCTAATCGATCCAATTCCATAACGACTTCCTTATTGATTCCTGCAAATTTTCCGTGTGGGCAAATGTTGGCCTGTAGATTTTCAGTGGCAACAATGTCAAACACGTCACAGCATAGATAACTGCTTCTGCAAGTTGCTGGTGTTTCCACTCACTTAAGGTTGTGCAGTAGGCGCCTTTTGTTAAAAATTAAGCCACAATTCTGACCGCTTCTGAACCCTGTCAGTGGAAGGAATTGATTAGGGAATTGATTAGCAAAAAGACTCATGATGTCGATACTTTGATGGAGCTGTTAACGATTCTTGACTGGAATTGGTTTTCGATTCCCATCCCTAAGTTTGAATGCAGTAAAAGTCAAAGATGAAGAAGGAGCAGCTTGTGTTGATAAAAGTTTAACTTGAGGCCTCTCTTCCTTTAAAATGGTGTCATAACTTCACGCTGTTCTCCTTCTGTCTGCAGGCCTATGGCTGGGCCTTGGAGGGTATGCGTCACCTAGCTGGGGTCAGCATGGAGGACTGCACGCTGCCAGAAAAATGCAAGGCCGTGATTGGCTGCCTGGAGGACTACCAGCGCCAGCATCCGCCGATCCCTGACGGACGTTTTCAGGAGATGAAGACCCTGGCGGACGAGCTGCGGGGCGAGCGAGGCCTCCGTCAGTGGAGCTTCGCCTGGTCAAAGTGTCAGGAGACGAAGAAGATGTTTGACAGGAAGATGGAGGCGGCGCTCAGGACACGAGACTCCGCCCACAGACAGCGCTCTGACTCTAACCTCAGCAGGAGCTCCATCTCCTCCAGGAGATCACTGTCAGGACTTTTGGGGGTGTTTGATAAGTCGCCCTCATCCCCCTCTGCCCCACCTGAGGAGGAGAAGGCCTCGCCTCCTCACAGCACTTCTAACTCCTCCACCGTCACCCCCCAGCACACCCCGCTCCTCCAGCGCCTGCTCCCCTTTGAGGAGTCTGCAGATCAGGTGGACATCTGCTCCTCCAGCCCCAGCCTCCCCCGCCTGGGCTCCTGCCACAGCTTCAGCCCCTCGTTGGTCTCCTCCAGCTCCTCGTGCTTCTCCTCCAGCAGACGGCAGCAGCTGAGGAAGACTCAGAGCTTCGACTGCCCCCCCACCCCCGAGTCCTCGCGCTACGGGCCGAACCCCAGGGCCCTCAGCGAGCCCGTGCGAAGAGGAAACACCGGCGTCTTTATCCGCGGCCTCGAGGTGAGCAGCTCCGAGGCAGCCGACCACACGCTCTGCCCCAGGACGCCTGCCCACGGCTGGACGGGACAGGGTCTACGAAGCCCGGGGACGCCCAGCACGCCCAGAACCAACGGCAGCCCCGCGACTGAGTCCAGACCCAGGGGAAGGTGGGCTACTCTGTAGTATGCCTTATTTAATGTAAGGATAGTATATCCATTCACAGCCGCCAAGTATTTATATTTTTTTAAATGTATTAATTTCCAACATTTAATAAAGCTTCTGGTTCTGTAGATTCAGGGCTGGGCGGTATGACCCAAGAATAAAATACCAGATTTTTTTCCACAAAACTCAATTTACGATTTGAATCGATTTTTCCCCTCCAAGTGAAGCAAAAATTACATGAATCAAGTTTTTCCTTTTTGTTATCAAAATATGTTCCCAAACAAAACAGACTTTCCCTGTTGTTGAAATGCATGCTGTTATTTTGTCATGAATGTTGACGATGTCGTTCAAATGCAGGGAAGCCAGTTTCACAGTATAGTAACATGAAACTCTATGATCAATATTTAGTCTCTTTTAAGAAACAAATAAAGGCCTAAACATGTGATTGAGCAAAACCTGACAGGCCTATCATCAAGAAAACTGTACATTTTTAATAATTATTTTTTAAACATTGCAACAACTTATGATGGGAATAAGTTGAGAAAAAAATCAAGATTTTTCAGTTTTAAATCTTCTGCAGGAAAAGAATTGAATTAAGTGATTTAATCAATATGTTTCCCAGCCCTATGTAGAACAAAATCAGCTACTTATTAAGTCCACACAATGGTGCTGTTTAGCCTTTTACAGGTGAGGTCAGGTGAGGGTCAACATTATTTAGACAAATAAATGACCTGACAAAATGCCCCCAAAAAAGCAGGTGTATTTACAATACTGCTCCTTCTTTAGAAAAATAGAAAAGACTGCCCTTTATCGTTGTTATACAAATGTACACCAAGATAGGAGAGCTTCTCCTTTTCAGTAGATAGTTAAGTTAAAAACTGAAGTAAAGTATAAAATAGTTATAAGAAAATATAAGTGCAAAATATATGCAAGAAAAAGGACAGTGCAATTGAAAATTTCTATATACCAATACAAAATAAGAAAAAAGGATTAATGTTAAGAATATAAAAAAATATACAGAAATGTGTTGCACAGGATAGTTGAATATTTACAGAATACGTGTAGTTCACATGGTGATTGATACTTACAGATGATTAGATATCAGTGAAGTTAGCATGAGTACAAGTTGAAGAAGTTTTACACTGATGAAGCTTTTAGGAGCTCATAGTCCTGACTTTGTGTGCATGTGGTGAATCCACAGTAAGCTGCGGCACGTCGTGGAGGAGATGGTGACCACGGAGCGGGAGTACGTCCGCTCTCTCAGTTACATCATCCGTCACTACTTCCCCATGATGGACCGAGCCGACCTCCCTCAGGACCTGCGGGGGAAACGCTCCGTCGTGTTCGGGAACCTGGAGAAACTTCTGGACTTCCACAGCCAGTTCTTCCTGAAAGAGCTGGAGGCGTGCTGGAAACACCCTCTCCGAGTGCCACACTGCTTCCTCAGACACGTACGACTCGCACAGACACACAATGATGTTGAAGCTCTCATTGAACTTAAATCCACACATTTATTTAACTTAACTCCCTTTTACCATGGGGATATAACTGAGACAAACAAATGTTCCTTTTTTTGGGGTAATAGAGCTGTTTATTCATGATAATGCGTTCATTTTTTAAGACCTAAAAACTCCCCAAGGGGCTGATCACATCTCTGTGTGATCCACCAAAACAGCCTCAGGGTAAAAAAAGCCAGGACAGTGTGACGTGAGGATCTGCGTCCACACGCATGCAGCCAAATGAAATCGAAGAAAAACTAGAAAGGACTTGGGGAGCGCAAATCTCTGCCAAGGTAGCTCACATATTGCTGTTCCATCTATAAGCAATAGTTCATGATAAAGTTACCATCATAATATGATTCATGATCCTGAAAACACACACCTAGCCCTCAGAATCATGTTGATATCATTATTAGTTAGACAGTTATTGAGCAAAAACCATTGTTCACTAATGGCGGTTATCTGGATCACCACCAAAATCTAATCATTTTTAAGTTGGACCATTACCAAAATGAAAATTTGATCAAAATCCATCCAGTAGTTTCTGAGTAATCTTGCTGACAAACAAACAAACATACGCCGGTAAAATCATAACCTCCTTGGTGAAGGTAATGAGTGTGAACAAACTTTATGCTCTCAGCTTTGCTCACATACACCCTGTGCTCGAAGTGGATTGAGTATAGATCTCTTCAGAAAACAACTTATAATATTGATTAAAAAACAGATGGCTAAAAAATAATGAAATTCAAATTCTGTCTTTAATTAAATTCTGAATTCTGAATAAATGCTTTATTTCAAACATACAAAAACAAACATGGGTCACCATAAACAAACACATGCATAAACCAAAAACTAAAGAAAACAAAGAGGGTCAACCGCTGACCACATCCTGCATGTGCAAGTCCACATGCTCAAAAAGGAGTCTAAACTTATTTAATCCTTCCCCTTTTATTACCACGTCCTACAGTGATGTTTTTACTTTCTACATATTTATAATATTTACAAGATTCAGCCACCTATTTAGGAGCCAATGTTCCTTATAATATAATGACTATAAAATGTTATAGGCTACTTAAACTCAATTACAAACATAATATTTCACCTATATAGACTAAATTTCTAAACATATAATCCACCCCTGCTCAAACACAGAGAGAGACATTACATAACAAGACCATAAATCTATATTTTCTTAGACTCAGTCATTACCGTCCTGGGTTAAACTGCTGCTCTCCATCCTTACATTTATTTAAAGTTTGTGTTTTGAATATTCTGTTAAATTTGTTTATGGTTTTACTTTTCTTGTATTTATCTGCTGAACTGCTCCATGATTTAACCCCTGAGAGTGACGCACACATGCTTTTTAATGTCGTTCTGACACGATGTATTTTAGAGTTCGGTTACTGCCTCCTTCTCTCTCTGAAACTGTTTCCTTATGTTGTCAGGAAGTAAATTATTTCTTGCTTTAAATGTTATTTGTGCTGTTTTAAACTGGCTCAGGTCTTTAAGTTTGAGAGTTTGTAGTTTTTAGAAAAGTCTGTTTGTGTGGTCCTCAATCCTGCTTTTGTTGATGAATCTGCTGGCTCTTTTCTGCATTTTAATTGGTATTAATTATTATTGTTTGTTGTTTTTTACAGCAAGAGCAGTTCGGTCTGTACGCTCTGTACAGCAAGAACAAGCCGAAGTCTGACGCTCTGCTCGCTCTGCACGGACACTCCTTCTTCAGGGTGAGAGCCTCAGGTCGATGGTTCAGAATTCATGATATGATTGTTACCTCAGTACCAACATTCCTCCATTTTCCTCCTCTTATGTGTGCTCTGTCTGCCTCCTTTCCTCCCTCCTCTGCGTTCCTCCCGTCGTGCAGAGAAAGCAGGTGGAGCTGGGGGATAAGATGGACCTCTCCTCGTACCTGCTGAAGCCAGTCCAGAGGATGAGTAAATACGCCCTCCTCCTCACTGACCTCATGAAGGAGGTGGGCGGGGCTCAGGAGGCGGAGCATGTTGCGCTGCAGGCCGCAACCAACATGGTCAAGTTCCAGCTTCGCCACGGCAACGACCTGTTAGCGATGGACGCCATTAGAGACTGTGACGTAAGTTTGATCCTTTCCCATGATCCTCCTCTGATGACCCCCCCTTACAGGCACATGACCCACCCTCCTCTGCCCCCCCCCCCCCCCCCCCCCCCCCCCCCCCCCCCCCCCCCGCCCCCCCCCCAGGTGAACCTGAAGGAGCAGGGTCAGCTGATCCGCCAGGACGAGTTCACCGTCTGGATCGGGAGGAGGAAGTGTCAGCGCCACGTCTTCCTGTTTGAGGAGCTCGTTCTTTTTAGCAAACCCAAGAAGATGGAGGGCGGGCTGGACGTCTTCATCTACAAACAGTCCTTCAAGGTGAGCTGTAATTACACACGGATATTTCTTATTGTAGTTACAGAAGTCTATTCAGTGTCAGTTTCTTATTCAGACCTCCAAATGCAGAATTAATCGAGGTGTGAAAAAAAGGTTTTGCTGTCATATCAAATTAAACTTCAACTTTCATCTGCAGCCCTGCAGAAATAGCCTGCTAATACTCCAACCCTGATACACCCTCTTACTTTGTTCACTTAAAGCTGTCAACATTACAATAAAAAACTTAAACTGAATATCATGCAGTGTTCATTTTGACAGCACTTTTAATTTAGCTTTAGTCATAGTCTTTTGCCTAGAATATCTTTTAGTTTTAGTCATAATATAGTCATCTAAATTGTTTTAATTTTAGTCTAGTTTTAGTTGATGAAATTTCACAACATTTTAGTTGATGAAATCTGCTGTAAATTTAGTCGACTAAAACATGAAGTGTAAAGGGTAAGGCACTTTTTATGTTTCCTTGAATTTCTGAAGTCATGTTTTACTCTTGGATAAAATCAAACATCTAATAACCCTTTATTGAATGCTAGTAAAGTCTGAATGTCTAAATGAACAGAAACAAATTGAACTTTTGTGTGAAATGCAGTCACCTTTATTTAGGCTACCTGGCAGAGCATCTCAGTTACAATACCAGAACTGACAACAAACAGTGAACCTGCTCTACATGAATATATCAATTCATAAAGAGAGGAGCTCTGATTGGATCGCTCCACAACTTATCCCACCACCACCAAGCTAAGGCAGCTGTGATTGGATGTCCCTCTTAACTCATCCAACCTTTCCACACAACCAAAGTAGCTGTGATTGGATATATTCCTAACTTGTCCCTACTTTCTACATGACCAAATTAGGTCTGACTGGATTAAGTCTCAAACATTTGAGTCTAGTTTTTATTTGTTGATGAAAATGTCAGTTAATTTAGTTTGAGTTTTTGTCCATGTGCTCTTGTTTTTATTAGTTACTGTATAGTTTTCGTCAGGGGAAAAAAGGTTGTTGATGAAAACTATGATGAAAATAATTAGTCAACAAAATGAACACTGATATCATGAACACTCTTAATTGTGCTTTCTAATAACAAATCATACAATGCATCCTTTTAATGCAGAAGCAGATCCTGAAATATGCACATTTTTACAGTTAACGATGAGGGATGAGTATGTGATTGTGAGTTGGTTTCAGTCAGAAATCAATTTGAATTGATTTGTGTTATTCAAAGTTGAAATCAAATCGTGGTCCATCTTAAGATTCACACTCCTGATAGATCACAACCCTACAAATCCACGCTGAAACAGATTTTTCTGACTCAGACTAAGCCCCTCTCTCTACTCCAGACAGCAGATGTTGGTCTCACAGAGACGACAGGAGACAACGGGCTCCGCTTCGAGATCTGGTTCAGAAGAAGGACGTCAAAGAACCAAACGTTCATCCTGCAGGCCGCCACAGCCGACATCAAACTAGCCTGGACGAGCGACGTCGCCCGGATCTTATGGACGCAGGCCACTAAGAACAAAGGTAAAGATTAGAAACCTTTGGTTCTTCCTCCAAGATCACTACTTTCTCATTAAACCTTCCCTGACACTTCTTTTTTCCTCTTTCACTGGCTTCTTACTCTGCTGCCTTGATTTTAAAATCGTTTTTATTGTGGGCTGCAGGGTGGTGAAGAGAGAAGCATGGTCATCACAGCAAGAAGGTTGCTGGTCTTTGTTTGAGGCCAACCTGCAGAGTAAAACATGCCGCTGTGATGTTCAGATTTGACTTGATTTGCACAATAAAGAGATAGGAAGGGTGGCCTTAGAATAATCACTACAGTCAGATCAACCTTGCCATTTAAAGGGATACAAAAACTTTTTTGTTGTTTTCATGTCCTGCCTCATTTCAGAGTACATGACATCAGATAGACTCCATTCTTCAGACTGTGCTGCAGAAACAAGGAAGAGACGGGCAGAGCTAGCCCACTGCTAATTAGCTTAGCTCAAACACTGGAAGTCAATGGGTAGTGTTAGCCTGCCTCTGCCTACAGTCATCAGATAAACTCTTCAGCACTCCAACGGTCCTGTGTGCATGTTGTAACTCTTTTTTTTACCACATTTTGTTACGTTATCTATTTTCAGGCTAAGATTAGCACTTTATGTAATTTTCGAAATAAATATTTCTGAAACATTCGAAATAGCTCTGGCTATTGTCCTCTGGCATGGTCCAGGTAAGCTGGGCCCAGTCTGAGTGCACTTAAAAAAGTCTTTTTAGATTTAAAACATTGAAGGGCTCCACTAGGAGTGGGCAGAAATATCGATTCATCAATGCATTGCAATTTTTCCCCTCCCAATTCAATATCGATTCAGCAAATCCTCTGAGTCTATTCACCTCCTGGCCAGTGGGGGGCGCTGTGCACTTTTTCAGTGTTTATCCAGCTTTATTTCCCCGTGTTTTACCATCTTTTTTGTCATTGATTGTATTTTTCATCATAGTTCGTTTTTTATGGATTCCATAAATAGTAATTTTAGGAATATTGGAGGAATGTGGAGATCTCTGAAAATTCAAATCTGTTTTTATTCTTTTCCTGTAATTACACACTGATTTAAGCATTTATAACATAATAATGACAAATACTTGCAAGAATTGTTTACTTTTATTTCTCATGGAAAAAAGGGTGAAAAATGTATTCAAAGGACAATTCCTGACACATTTATTGACAAAAAAGACCAATTATAGTGTTAACTGTCATGTTTTTACTTTTGTACTCCAGATGCTCAAAAATATGAGGTGACAAACCACATATGTTCACACTGGCATCAAAATAAACATTCAAAAATTGTCAACAGGTACTCTGATTATTTGTGTATTTCTACTTCTTACTGAATCGATATTGAATCGAATCGCCACCTAAAGAATCGTGAGGTTCTTAACAATGCCCAGCCCTAGGCTCCACATTGCGTGCTGTTGTAAGAAAGTTTTTCTCTTTAATTACATTCCAGTTTATTTTGATCCTGTTTGTGTTTTTATCTCTTCTCTTTTATTTTGATCTTTATATTCTCAGTTACTTCTTTTCAGCGTTGCTGCCTGTTCTTAGTAAATAAATCATGTCCTGGTCTTTGTCTCAGAGATGCGTCTGAAGGAGATGGTGTCGATGGGGGTGGGAAACAAACCTTTTCTGGACATCCAGCCGAGCGACGCGGCCATCAGTGACCGAGCTGTCCACTGTATCATGAAGAGCAGAGGTGAGCCTCCTGACCTCACACGTCTCCGACATGTTTGATCTGATGGTCTACTGATCACTGTGTTTCGTCCAGGTGCCAGAACGCGAGCGTCCATCGCTGTCTCCGTCTTCGATCACTCAAACCCATTTAAACGAGGAGCCGTGACCTCTGACCCTGCAGTCTCTGGACCCTCTTCTTCCAGCCTGCTGGGCCCGCTCAACCTGCACATGTACAGGTACCAGGATTCAATGTATTTCACAGAGGTCAGGAACCATGTTCATGAATCTGATGTTCCTCTAAATCTTCTTTCGTAGATGTTAGGAGTTTTAGCTTTTATTAAACTTTTTATTGAGGTTGATTTCAGGCAGACTTAAGAAGAAAACAACAAAAACAGAAAAACAGTTTTTGTTTCATTTGGCACTGTTTAAAATGGTTTTTACACTTTTTTTCAGGTTTTGGTTCTTTTATTTTGATTTTTTCTTTGCTCCTCACATGTTTCAACTTGTTTCTCATATTGGGGCTCAACATTTTTTCTTCCATCTCAATACTTTTAATTTTATCGTCATATTCCTGAGCGTTTTGACATTTTCCCTTACCTTGATATTTTCTTTAATTCTTGATATTTCACCTTTCTTTGAATGTATTTTCTGTCTTGATATTTTTATAGTAATACTTTTATTTAATTGCCTTTTTAACTTTTTCTTCCAACATTTAGACTTTTTCATTATATTATAACTACTTTTCTCAACATCATATTATCTTTATATTTAACTTTTTTTGTTCAAAGTCAAACCTTTTCAGTATTTAAACTTCTTCTCAAAATTCAACCCATCCAACCTTAAATTTTCTTTTTTTTTTTTGTTTTTCTCTCAATATTTTGTCTTTTTTCATTACAATTTGAAAATTTTTCTTGACATTTTTGGCTTTATTTTGACAATGTGAAGTGAGTTGTCTGAAAGTGGGTGGTGCACAGCGGGTTGAGAGGGTCGGTCAGTACTTTGCTGTTTCGTGTAAATCCTCAGTGCAAAGTCAGGAGCAGGGTTCACAGAGGACGGATGATGTGCCTTCATCATATTTGGTTGTGTCTTCGGGGGCAGTTGTCTTTTTGCACAGCACGCTTTCTTCAGTTTGAATTTCCGCTAGACCACATCTCCTTTTATTTGTATTGTATTTGTACCGTATGAAGCATGTTAATTCTAATTTGCATAAAAGCAAAACTTCATTCATTATTAAAACCTCCAGATTTAACCATCAGGATCAGACTTGATTATGTTTATTACAGGTCTGATTACTAAACAGTTAATACCTGTCAGCTTTAAAAAATTAATTTTCTCTTCTGGAGTCCTTGGCTGGATTCTCTATCTTCGTGTTTAAGACACACTGGTCAGCCTGTTTTATTATCTATAATCATGATTATCTAATTATCTATCAGGCCTTTCCCTCACACTCTTTCATACAAAATAGGTGGAAGACGATTTTTCTTTAGTAAATTCTTAGTTTCCATCTGTTATGACTTTCTTTATTTAATTTTAATCCATTGTAACTTCTCCTTCTCCCACAGTCAAACCCTGTCCTCCTCTCCTGCTGCTGAAAGCTCCTTCATCACCTCCTGTATCGAGGAGGATGAGCAGGAGCATGAGACCAGCAGCCAGCCCTCCATGAGTACGTCAACACAAACAGTCACACCAGTGAAATAAAAGCTGATTCGAGTCTCTGAGCACAGATCGAGATCACAGAAGTGGGGATTTCTCAAACTTTATCCCCAATTTAAACTTTTCTCTGTTTTTGTATCTTTAAGTTTTATTTTGATTTCATCTTTTACTCCTTTTAAAACTTATTTGATTCTCTATTCTAATTATTTGAATTAAAATTCTCTGTGAATCACATTGTTGCTGAAAAGTGCTTCATAAATAAACTCACTCTGCCTTTAGATCCTACATTTCCCGTAATGCCGTGCTCTCCTAAAGTCTGTCTCCTCTTCGCTCAGCCACAGAAAGCTCGGGCTCCTCGTCCCGCTGCCTCTCGGGCTCCACTGGCTCCGACAGCGGCTGCGTCTCCTCCCACCTCCAGGAGGCGCTGCAGGAGGAGCAGAGCCCCCCCAGCCAGCCCTGCTCCTCCTCGTCCTCGTCCTCCTACTCTTCCTCCAACAAACAGCACCTCAACAACCAGTACATTTCACCGGTGAGTGGAGAAGACGTTAAGATCCTTGTCCTGCTCTCTGATGTGTCCTCATGTTAACACTCTGTCCATCTGTCCATCTGTCTGTCTGTCTGTCCGTCTGTCCATCCGTCTGTCCATCTGTGTGTCCATCTATCTGTCCATCCGTCTGTCCATCCGTCTGTCCGTCTGTTTGCAGAAATCGGCTCCAGTGATCAGCCCGGCCACCATCGTGTGACTCTGCTGACCTGAAGGACTCAGATGTGAGTGTGTTGATCTGAAACATGAGCCACACTTAGGAGTGTGTATTTACAGAACCGTGTGGAGAATCCTTCCCATTACACCGCTGCCAGGGCGGAAGTCGACAAATAATGGATGTAAATTCAAGGTTAAGACTAGAAAGCACTCGGGGCAGTTCACATATTGCTGTTACATCTATAAGCAATAGTTCATGATAAAATTCCCATCATAATCTGATTCATGACCCTGAAAACACACAGCTAGCACTCAGAATCATGTTGACATCATTATTAGTTAGACAGTTATTGAGCAAAAACCATCATTCACTAATCGTGGTTATCTGGATCACCACCAAAATCTAATCATTTTTAAGTTGGACCATTACCGACATCTGAAAATTTCATCAAAATTCGTCCAGTAGTTTTTGAGTAATCTTGCTAACAAACAAACAAACAAACAAACATATGCTGGCAAAAACATAACCTCCTTGGAGGTGAAAACAGCAAATATTCAACACAGAGGTCCAAATCAACATGAGCATCTTGGTTTATCATCCAAGTTACAAACCAGAGGAGCTCCAAGAGCTCAAACCTCCACCAAGGCTTTTCCAACGCTGTCGGGCGAATGATTGTCAAAAACATGGAAAACTGTCTGATCCCACTCTGCTAACAGATCCTTTAAAATCCTGGATCCACATCCAGATTCAGATCACCACCAAAATTGAATCACTTCTTGTTTATGCCATGACCAACTTGAAAAGTTGATTAAAATCTGTTGAAAACGTATGAAGTTATAAGCAAAAATGTAGGAAACCTGTCCTGCCTCGCAATGTTTGCAAATCCTTTAAAAACCTTCGTCTGCACCCATTTTCAGATTACCTCAACAATCCAGTCCATTGGTTCTTGGCCCATTTCTGATCTATACCGAAAATTTCAGCAGATTTCATTCAGAATTTTTTAGTTATCCTGTTGACAGACAAACAAAGTCTGGCAAAAACAACCTCCTGGGCAGTTAATGAAGGGTTTCAGGATCAGCTGTTGGGGCCAGAATTTTTCAGACTGGTGTTCTGATCAAGTGAAGACAGTATTTGAAGGATTTGGAAAGTCTGTCCGGCACTGAAGTCGACTGCAACTTAAGGGACAGCAGCGCATCTGTCTAATGTGCATGAATCTATTGTTTGCTCCTGTCTGGGTTTCCCTGAAAATGTCATGGAGATCTGTGGAGAGCTTTAGAGTGATCAGTCAAACTGTTAAACTGGCCTGTCTCGCAAGTTCATGAAAAAAGTTCAGGATCCAGATTCAGATCACCGCCAAAACCTAATCACGTCTTCCTTAAGCTCCGACCAACATTTCCTGAAACTCCAAATCTGTTCATTAGTTTTTGAGTTATCTGGTTTACGACAAACAAACAAACAAACAAACATAACCTCCTTGGTGGAGATATTTAGAGGCATCACTGGAGATGCCCCCTTTTGGTCCTGGACTTCACCTCCTCAGGACTGGAGCGTGTTTCACCGGGATGAGACAAACAGCAGTGGAAAAAGTTTTCAGACTCCTTTAAAATTTTACACAATCTGAAATATTATTGTGAAATATTTGCAAAAAAATAACTTGTGTTTCAGGAGGTGTGGCTGTATCAGACAGACACAAATGAATGCAAATAATGTTGTCTTTTTTTTTTTTGGTTATTGTTTACAAGAAGAAAATGACAAAAATAAAGTCCTTGATAGTTTCAACATGTCAGTTCTCATCATTGTCAAAGTCAACAAACAGCAGAGGATGTGATCAAAACTGAACACAAAATAAAGAAACCATCACATCATCAGATTCATATTTAGTATTAGTACGATTTTTAATGCAATGAATCTTAAATGCTGTGGTGTCCCAAAACTTTTTTCCACTTCTCCAGAGTTACTGAGACTCACCATGAGCCACAGGCCTCTTATTCTGCTGCAGAAAGAATTTGTTGTTTTATTTTTCGTTTATTTCTCTGATTTTACAGCTACAGTCATACATTTGTTCACCTTGACCAGAGTCCCCGTGGCTCCTAAAAAGTCTTCGAGGATCTTAAATTATATTTTAGAAATTCAAGGTCTTAACGAAATACCGTCCATAAATATCCTATATATCAGATCAAATTTCTTCACCTCATCATCGCTGCATGGGTTCATTTAAAAATAGTTTCATTTTTCAAGATGGAAATGTCGTTGTCTTGTTTTACGTCTGTTCCTCACATGAAAACTGTGGCCCTGAAAAAAGCACGTCAGTTATTGTAAAGTTCAGACTTTGTGCTCTTGGTGAAAAATATCAGTAGCAGCAACGATGCATTCGGAAATATTAACTCAGACAACAGTACGGTGCTTCCCTAAATTAAAATGATGGTTTCCCACAGTAGAAACAGTATAAGTGGGCGTTGAGCTTTTGTCACATGCAGTGAATGTCAGTGTCACACGTCACCGTCTGCTGCTTCAGACTTCCAACTCAGAGACTGTTGGAGGAAACAAAACATTTTTCAAGGTGTCTCAGACAGTTTGACAAATTCTCCTGAGTTTTATTCTTGTGTTTTTTTCCCCAGCACAGAAAAACAAAATAAAAATCATTTCTCTCTCCTTTTCTCTTCAGGTCCGTCAGCCTCATGCTCGGTTTGGAGTTTCCAGATTTGAATCAGCGATGTTCGGTTGTGTCAGATTTTGGATTGAGCTCCAGTAGAGTTTGTTCTGTAAATAGTCGCTGTTAGAGTTTAATAAATCTTCTCTGTCTGTAGTTGGACTCCTCACAGCGTGGTCCTGGCTGTGAGGAGTCCAGTTTGTGTCCGAGCCGGACTAACTGTACATGTGTGTAAATAAAACCACAGCCGAGTGTCTGCTGTCACTTTTCTTACTTGAATAATAAACGTGAATTTGTTTCAAACCGAGCTCGTCTGAAGTTTGTGGTTAGAAGAACATCAGGAGGAGCCTGAGCGGGTTTGGAGTTTAAGAAGAAGAAGGAAACACAGAGGGAGCGTTATGGTCTTACAGCCCACTGTGGCTCTGCTTCAGCTTTAATTGATGTGCACACAGGAGGGACAAAGGCACCGACATGTACCAGGACAGCATTCGACATGTTTGTGTACACCATCAGTTTAGATTTGCCTTTTTTAAGAACAGATAAATACTAAAAATAAACCAGGTAGATAATACAAACAAGGGAAAAAATATATATACATATGTATACACACCATAAACATGAAAATAAATAAATAATAACAAATGAATTAATTATAATAAAGGAAGGGGACCATAAACGGGTGTCCTTTATTGTAGAATTTATTCACATTTACCCCCTGTTTTTTCCAGCTCAAGTTTTTATTTGGTGCATGACAGTCATACAATGTCAGGCAGGGCTTTTATACATAGTAAGAGAGTATCAATAATACAATTCTACATGAACGTGTGAAAACTTTTACAAAGAAAAATAATAATAAATAACTAGATCACACAAATAACCTAAATAGTGTAGTTATATATTAAATAAATAACTAAATAAACACATACAGGAATACATTAAGTAGAATAAAGTACTAGATGAATAAGTCAGCTGTCATCCTGCTGATTGATAGTAATTTAGGACCAAAATGGGAAAAGCCTCACATTTTTTAAGGCCACTGTAGTTCTGACTTTATTCTTTCACTGAGAGCAGAGCTCAGAAAGAATCTGATTAATAAATATGAATAAAAATGTTGGGGACAAATATTTGATTTAATAGGATTTACTGAATATTTAGATTTTGTTAAAGTCAGTATATATTTAAACAGTAAAGAGAATATAAATGTAGATGTAAGTGATGTTAGGCTTGGATTGATTTATAGTTTTGTTGCACTTTGGATGCTGGAGCAGTGTTGGCTGAGCTTACAGTTTCCAAAAATAAAATCTTCAGCCAAAGTCTGTCAACCAAAGATCCTCTGATTGTTTTGGAGGTGCAGCATCTGGAGAAATACCTCCTTCACTCTGATCATGTTTTTCTGACTGTTGACCTCGAACACGTTAAACCTCCTACAGGATGAATTATCTCTGAACAAACTGCTGTTTTATAGGAAACATCAAGAACAATTTAATTTTTACTCCTGTGAAGGTCTAACAAAGACGGCTTCAATATTTGTTCTCATTTCTGAAGAATCCACATAGCTGAACATCTGTAGGATCACAATCACAAAGGGAGGAACACATTTAATTAAAATAAGACCGTGTTATATCAGTATTTATAAAATCTGCATTAATGAGCAAACACAGTGCAAGCCAACTTCAGCTACTTTTTAAATCCAGGCAAAGATATTACTGTCTTAAAATATATTTTTCTAACCTTTATATTGTTTTTCACAAGTGCATTTAAAAATGCATGGAGTCTGCAGAACAACCACAGTTAATTAAAGCTGCTTTAAAATATTTTCATGCTCATGGTTTTTGGCCAGTTTTGTCACATTTTCTGAATATATTTGATCCCCTGTCATTTGAAACTGACCGGTGGGCTGCATAGAGGGGCCGTATGTGGCCCCTGGGCCTCCAGTTACTCTCCCCTGTTGTCTCCATGAGTGAGGCTGCTCCCATCTGAGAGGAGACGCACTGTGTTGCCAGATTTTTATGCTGAAATAAGCAACCAGGTTGATAAAAACAAGCCCCAAACAAGCAACCTCCAGCTATTTCTTTCTTCTAATGTGATGTATTGCTTTTTCATTTTTAAAGAGAAATCTACACAAATGTGTTTAACTTTCATCTACATTACATTGACAATTACAGTGACTTTTTTTTCTTATTTGTCTCTTTATTTATTCATCATTCTTTTGTTTGGAGGTGAACATCCTTTTCTTTATACAGAAGTGAAGGGAGGGGCTGCTGTTATTTATAACTCTGTTATCACTAACAGTCTGTCTAACCTTGATTTTTGTAACCAAACAGACATAGTCAGGCTTTTATCTGAGTTTTATGTTGATCCTCTACAGCTTTATTATGGTGAAAACAGTAACGCTACATTAGAAATCAATTTAATTCTGGCTATAAGGATTTCTTTTTGGTGAAAACATCATTTTTGCCTCTTTTTACAGTCAATTTTACATATGTGTTTGGAGTGAGAAAACAGTTTGTGTAACTTCTGAATTGAGTTTATATTGGTGGTAGAGTGAGCATCAGATCCCTCCTGAGTTTTAGGAGCACAACAAGCCCAAAAAAACACAACCTGCAACTGCCAATGTTTACAAGCAACTTTTCAACAAAAGAAGCCCAATGTCGCTTATAATAAGCAGACCTGGCAACGCAGCAGAGACACCATCTCATGGGAGTTTGTTTGGAAATGCTGCCGACTGCTGGTGAGTCTGTGAATCTCCTTCACACGACCAGAAGCAGCAGAGACATTTATTTACACAGTAAAGTTTTGTCTATTTATTTATTCAGTCATCAACACTGGACCACAGCCTCACCTGACTGATCCTGGACCAGGACCATCAGAGCCTCTCCCTGTTGACTAAAGTACCGACTGCAGCTTCTGGATCAGCTGAAGCTCAGAATTATTTGTATTTTATTCTCGTATCAGTTCCGTGGTTTCTGTCGTTTTTACTCAATAGTGTTCAAAACAGAATCAATATTCAGTGAACTAAAAAAGCACTTAGAGAGCGCAGACCTCCACCAAGCAGCTCAGTTCAGCGGTGGCTTTTCAACAACCCCCATAAAAGACACAATTCTGGATCACCAGATCCAGAACAGAGCCAGGATCCAGACCAGACTCAGCAGGAGGTTGTTATCCTGTATGAACACAACAAGTTTTGGGAACATCACTGAATATTTTGATTTTATATGAATTATTGAATGTAGTCAATGGGATTTCCCATTATAAAGTTCAATGTTTTTATGTGACGTCAATCTGGATCAGATCCAGATGAAAGTTACCTTAATGATAGAGACATGGACCCCATATTATCCTGTGAAATTGGAAGCAAATCCATTAAAAAATGGCAGATATGATTTTTTAAATTCTGCCCAATGTTAACCTATGGGATTTTTGGCAAATTTGGGGATTTTTTGCATCCAGACAAATATAGGTATCACCACCAAAATCTAATTGGTTCTTCCTTGGACCAAACCACGCCTCTGGCAAAATTTTCATATAAATCCATCTCATAGTTTTTCCATAATCTTGCAAACAAACAGACAAGAAAGCAGAGCGTAAACCTCAGCCAAGGTAGCTCACTGTGTCTGTTCCACCCTCCGTAAATCTCGGGCTATTGAGCGCACCTGAATATAAGCCACACCCACTAAATTTAAGAACTCCGCAGATTAGGCCGCACTTCTCTATATCCCTCTATAGGCCTTATGTGACCGGTGAGCGCAGCAGAGCTGGAGCGCGAGTGGAAGGACTTTGGCCAGAGCGCGGAGCGTTTTCTCCTAAAAAGCTGGAGCGTCATCTTGTCTTTTTCTCCCTCCAGCTCCACTTTCGCTCAGGTAGCGCTCACACCATGCGTCTGAAGCTGGTGGAAGTTTTAGTGCAGAGATCAGCTCTGTGCGCCAGGAGCTGGGTTCATCACTGGGTTCAAAGCGTGGGAAAAAAGTAGCGGCTTATTGTCCGGAAATTACGGTAGTCAAAATAGGCCTCAGATGTCTGATTTTGGAGTGCTCTGAATCAATAATGCTACAGTCAAATTGTCTGAAATTCAGTGGGTCATTAACTTTCTAATGTATTTTAACAAATTTAAAATATTAACAGGGATTGATCAACACAGAAAAGATTCAATTTTCGTTCACGGATTTGGAGCATTAGTCATTTGCCAAGAGAACCTGATTTTCCACGGTGCCACTGAACGCATCACCGACACGGCCCGTAACACCGTCCCGTAACATTTGGCCTACGTGCGCAACAGAATTTCGAACCCGGATGGTGTGACTGCAGAACACAGCACGCACTTTAGTCCTTTATCGGCCATTTAGTTGCCTAAAGTCTTAATATTGCATGTAAGTACATTGATTATAAATTGCGTCTTTCATTAAGACTTTTGATTCTTTGATATTTTAAAATAATCGATATTTCGATTCTGATCGTTCATATAATAATTTATTGTCTGGTTGCAGTTCCGCCTCCTACCGCCTGGTGTCAGCGTAGCACTGCAAATAAGCCTGAAAGAGTCCTCTGCTCCTCGTGCTCAGGTAGGCTGCTCAGTTTTATTCTACAGCTAAATCTGATTATTAACAAATTCAGAACAGTGTGTGTGTTTACCAAAGACTCTGAACAATTATTAGTAACATTTGTTTACATTGAAAAATACAGAAGTCCGTATGTGTGAGATGAGCTCGATTGAAACAGCCTCTCTCAATAATAACGGAATTAAACTACAGTATGACGAAATGAAACAATACTGAGTCATTAGTGTACAATTACTTTTGCTCAGTCTAACTAATGTCTGGAGTCATATGCTCGGAGTTTCTTTCTTGTTGTTGTAAATCTGCTCTGGGTATTGATCCTGTTGGTGAATATCGTCCTAAACCACCACAATAAAGTATGCCCCTGCATCCATCCTGCAGGATGAGAAATCTCTCGACCATCCAAACACATGGGTCAGAGTAAAGTGGCTGATATTAGATTGATGTGTAACTGAAGCTGAGGATGCATTGAGGTGTGTACAGGAGGGAAACTACAGAGTGAGAATCCTGCGGGCAGAGAACAGATCGATCAGCTCGAGAAAACGGAAACATGAGACCATGTTTTGGGGAGAAATGGCACATTAGCAAGCACTGAAACATTCACTACTAGAACAACCCGATGGCACATTTATGGTGAAGGTGTGAGTGTATTGGCTGTTCCAAGGTGAAATCCTGAAGTCCAGTAGGGTTCAGATGCTGACTTTGACTTTTAAGCTGCAAAACACACACTTTCTGTAGGTCCACATTAGGGCTTGGAAATATGGCCTAAAATAAAATCCCAGATTTTTTTCAACAACACTCGATTTACGACTTCAATCATTTTTTCCCTCTCAAAAAAAAAAGTAGTGACACAAACATGACATGAATCAAGTTTTGCCTTATATATATGAACAGAAGTTCCTTCTTAAGTTAAAGTGTTTCACAAAATGTTGATTATGTAGTTCAGGCGTAGGCAGGTTTGTCTACATTAACACTGAAAGCGGAGGTATTTTCACAGTAAATTAACATGAAACTCTCCGATTAAAATTTAATGTCATTTAAAAGCAAATACAAGTCTATAAAAGTGCTTGTGCAAAACTTGACAGGCCTGCCATCATGAAAACTGTAAATTTTTTGTATTTATATTTTCAAATATTGCAACAACTTACAATTGGAGTACATTGGGGAGAAAAATTGTAATTTTCAATTTTATAAATCTTCAGCAGGAAATAATTCGAATGAACTGATTTGATCAAAATATTTCTCAGCCCTACTCCGCCTGTCTGCAGGTTGTCCTGTTTACCTACACAGACTTCACGGCAAAAACTGATGATGTGAAGGACATAATCATCCAACCCCTTGCTAAATATACACAAACAGTCATACAGTATGTTGAGGGAGTATTTTTGTTAAAATATAGAATTTAATAATAAATACAAGTGTAGATGTATATTTATTTTTGGTTGTTTTTAAAACATTAGAGAGGTTACCTTCATTTTGCTGTGAAATGTTGACAATAAATAATCAGTAAATAGTATTAAAGGCTCCATGTCCTTGCCTGTTTGACAGTTTACATCAGGTCCTGGGTGTCTATGAAGCAAGAATTTGATTTAATTTGAAAAATAAAAGAAATGAAACATTTTGTCTCAGTAGAGGATCAGATGCAGCTCTTTTCCGCTCCCCTTTGGAAACACTTAGATCTGAGGGGGCGGGGCTTCAGGGGGCTATGATGATGACGTCTGCGCTGATTGGCTGCCACTATAGCCTGATGGGAGAGAAAGGGGATTGCAGGCTGTGGAAAAATTTCAAAACAGTCATGGTGTGTGCCTGTGACATGAAGAAAACATGTAGGTGGAGGCTGTATACCTGTGACATCATAAACCCCAGGAAGTAAAAACAGAGCATTTAAAGAGCATTTTTTTTTACAGACACATAGAGCATTTCTCTGTGAACTGAGAGTTTAGTAAAAGTTGTCTTGTTCTTAAAGCTGATCAGGCTGTGATCTGCTGTCATGTCTCCTTCCAAGCTGGATGACAAATGTTTACAGTCAGAAATCAACCAGTGAACCAGTGTTAATTTTTGTTGACTAATTATTTTTGTCATAGTCTTCATCAACAACCTTTTTTCCCCCTGACGAAAACTAGACAGTAACTAATAAAAACAAGTGCACATGGACAAAAACCCAAACTAAATGAACTGACATTTTCATCAACAAATAAAAACTAGACTAAAATGTTTGACAGAGACTTAATCCAATCAGACCTAATTTGGTCATGTAGAAAGTAGAGACAAGTTAGGAATATATCCAATCACAGCTACTTTGGTTGTGTGGAAAGGTTGGATGAGTTAAGAGGGACATCCAATCACAGCTGCCTTAGCTTGGTGGTGGTGGGATAAGTTGTGGAGCGATCCAATCAGAGCTCCTCTCTTTATGAATTGATATATTCATGTAGAGCAGGTTCACTGTTTGTTGTCAGTTCTGGTATTGTAACTGAGATACTCTGCCAGGTAGCCTAAATAAAGGTGACTGCATTTACACAAAAGTTCAATTTGTTTCTGTTCATTTATACATTCAGACTTTACTAGCATTCAATAAAGGGTTATTAGATGTTTGATTTTATCCAAGTGTAAAACATGACTTCAGAAATTCAAGGAAACATAAAAAATGCCTTACCCTTTACACTTCATATTTTAGTGACTAAATTTACAGCAGATTTCATCGGCTGAAATGTTGTGAAATTTCATCAACTAAAACTAGACTAAAATTTAAACAATTTAGATGACTAAATTATGACTAAAACTAAAAGACAATTTAGGCAGAACTAAATTAAAAGTGCAGTCCACATTAACACTGCAGTGTACACTTAGCTGAAGTCAGCACACAGTGCTGCATTATATAACATATTTGTGCTCCATTTATTCAGCATAAAACCTCAGTAATACAAAAGTAATGGTCCTAATGTGATTTATTTACAGTACTTTGTACTGTGCCTGACTTCCATAGAAAACAATTTAGTACAATTTGAAACAAACTAATTTGGAGAACACGAGGGGCTCTGTGGGTGTATTCTAGCTATACAAGTAACTCAGTCTTGTAGAGTAAAATCTCTCAGCGTTGATGAATCGCCGTGTCTTCCTGCAGCCTTTTCCCTCTGAACATGTCGATCAGTACAGGATACACTCCCCTCATGTGAACACAGCGGGTCCATCAGACGGCCCCGGCTGTGGTCCGGCACTTAAAAGACGATGTGCTGCTGCAGCAGGAACACGGTGATATAACCACAGTTGGCTGCTCACGATAATCAGAATAAATGTCCTGGTGGTGTTTCAGTGCTGCAGCGACGAGTCTCCACCTGAACTGAACAACC
The DNA here is from genome assembly GCA_037902135.1 of Cetoscarus ocellatus. Taxonomy (NCBI): domain Eukaryota; kingdom Metazoa; phylum Chordata; class Actinopteri; order Labriformes; family Labridae; genus Cetoscarus; species Cetoscarus ocellatus. Next base: position 974,418 of record JBAMNC010001884.1, read on the forward strand.
TCTGAACAGAAACCTGAAACCACCAGCTGCTGCAGGAGGGGCTCATTCATTCATAGCCACTTCCTCTGTGTGTAAACCTGTATTCATCCTAATTCTCACAGAAGGACTTAATCATTGGATGACTGTGAAAACAAACTGGTCTGCACAAAGGCTTACCGAATCGAGCACTTTCATTTTCAGTGTCAGATGAGCTTCATGCAGCACTTTAGTATGAGCTGTAACAGCTACAGCTTTGGAAAGACATAAATATCCACTGGTATAAGGAAACTGAAAAATGTTAACCCTGCTTATATGAAGCAACTGAGCCTCTATCTTACTCTCCACATGTGGGTAAAGCGGGGTACACACACAAAGATTATTGGGCTGGTTTTTTCCTGACTTCCCGACCAAGGACGGCAAACTCCAGATTATCCTTTGTCTATAAGATTATCCTCTAAGATTATCCTGTGGTCTAAGATGTGTTAAGAGTGAATTTGTCCTGATAATTGGGCTGATTAAAGTCTTCGTGTGTGGGGAATCGACGACTCTCAAGTCATGACTCTGTGAATTGTGGCTTGAATGTAGCCAATCAGGAAGCGAGCTACTGAGGAACAAGGAAGCAGGCGTAAATAAAAACAAACATGGCCGACCTGAAACATAAAATTTGGTGGAGCTCAGAAATGGAGGACCAGCTCACATGTTCACGCTGTCTCCAGGATTTTTTCCACAGTTTTTTTTTTTTTTTAGTTCTAAAATAGTCCAAGACCACCATCACTCCCTCTCCACGTATGTCCTCTTCCATGTTGTGTTTTCCGGTTGTTACTGTTTCTTCTTCTTGGTTTTTGTTCAATCAGGTTTGATCAGATTTCTGTCTTAGAGGACTAGAGGACTAGATTCTAGATTGGTGGTGGGACAGAATGGTTCTGTGTGTGGTGTGCTCAGATAATCTCAACATAGCAGTACAGGTTTAAAGTGATTACAGTATAATCACTTTAAACCTGCTCTATCTGACTTGTAAGGTAACTCTCTTTTCCTCTTTCAGGCTTCATTCATCACCATTCTCCCATTTTTAGTCCAAGCACTTTTTAAATAGTGCCAATATGGGTTAACGGTCTTCTTCTTAGCAGGGGGTTAGTGTGTGAACTGAGGCCAGACTCCTGCAAGAGAACCTCGGCCCCCTGCCATAGCTCCTTTCCTTAAATAAGACAATTGAAGATAATAATACAATAACTTTTGACTGGGAGAATGGCTTTATTGCCTACTTTCAGTGCCATAAAGCTGCTGATAATTACAAGTTGCAAGACCAAAATATTGAGCAGCAGTTGTCCCACATATTCAGCCCTTTCTAAATGGGTTAACGGTCTTCTTTTTAGCAGGGGGTTAGTGTGTGAACTGAGGCCAGACTCCTGCAAGAGAACCTCGGCCCCCTCTTATAGTTTCATGGCAGTGAAAGTAGGCAACCAAGCCATTCTCCCAGTCAAAAGTTATTGTATTATCAACTTCGATGCTCTTCTTTAAGATAATTACAAGTTGAATTTCCACAGTATCGGGCAGCAGTTTGTCCCACATATGGCTTGATCTGAACAAAGAAGTTTGACGGAGCGTTGAGCAACAAAAAGATCTTTTATTTGATTCAAGCCACAAAACCTTTTCTCTGAAATGACTAAAAGCTCCACTATAAAGTTTGTTGGCAGCAGGAGAAGATTTATCAAAGCCAAAGTTTACAAGTGAGACGACAGAGAGCCCTTCCATCAACTGAACTACAGTTTACTATGATTGTCATTATGCACCAAAACTACACCAGGTGTACAAAGAAACCACAGCTAGAAGCATTTACAACATGCACTTCACAAAGAAAGATTGCATAGCTCTTCACTGTTTTGCCCTTTAAATCTGTGCTTGTTTAAAAGAATCCAGTCGGTGGATCTGGCCTCTCTGCACAGCACTGAAGTCAAAAAGCCCTGTTCCCTTTACTCTGCAGGGTCTCCTCATGTGTCTCAGGGGAGGAAGCCCGTCCTTAGGAGACATCGGAGCTGCAGAGAAGCCCTCTTGGTATAAAATTAGCCCCATCTTGGTTATCAGTCCTTCCTGTCAGTTTATAAAGAAATCAAGGAGAGAAAGGTTCATGCAGTAACAACTTCCATCTCTTTGTAAGACGTGAGTCGGCAAGAAAAATGCCTGTGCTTCTCTGAGTCCAGACCGAACTCTGCTTCAGGTCTCAGGTCCTGCTGGATAAGAAGGGTCTCCACCGGCGGTAGAAAGGACAGGCACTAAGACGAGGTGGTGTCTGAGGTTCAGCTGGAGGTGGAGTCCGGTGGAAACAGTAGACAGTCAGAGTGAGACGTCGTCCATGGCAGGAGCTCAGCGTTGTCTCATATTCGTATGTGGAAGTTACTGCAAACAAAAGGAGGGATGAGTTTAACCGAGTGAGACCACCAGGGTTCATCACTTACTCCAGTCATTCAAGGATTCTGCAACCACTAAGCTGTTTGGAGCTGACCTCATGAAAATCAAAATTACGGCCCCAGAGACAAAGCAAACAAAGTAAGCGCTCCTGCTGGGGGCACTGGTGGTCCCATGGAGCAGGGAGGGTTAAAGGGACACGCCAACTTCTTTTTAGTTTTGGTGTCTTGCCTCACTCCCAAGTCCATGACAAGCGAGCCATTCTTAAATTTGCAGGCAGTTTATGCGAATCGGACCTCATCGTTCAATTAAAAGAGCTGTTCAAAAGAAAAAAAAGAGTTTAAAGAGTTTATCTGATGACTGTAGGCAGAGCTAGGCTAACACTACCCATTGTCTTCCAGTGTTTGAGCTAAGCTAATTAGCGGTGGGCGAGTTCTGCCCGTCTCTTCCTTGTTACTGCAGCACAGTCTAAAGAATGGAGTCTATCTGCTTGTCATGGACTCTGGAGTGAGGCAAGACACGAAAACAAAAAAAAGGGCATTTCCCTTTAAAGAATTTTAAAAAACTGTGTTTTAGGTGATACGTATTTATTTAATGTTTATTTGTATAGGGACAGTATGGAGCAAGACAATGTTGCCAGACTCTACAGCATTTATAGCCTGAGCTAATTTGCAATGCAATGCTCATCCCTAGTTAGGCCTTTAAAACATAAAAAAACAACAATAAATACTTAAAAAAAAAAAAAAAAACTAACAAACTCAATAATTACAGACAGAACAATCCCAAACAAATACAATATAACATCACAACAAAAACAGGTAAAACAGGAAGCACATTTTTAAAGTTTGATCTCTTGCACCTCTTGCTGTATTTTCTGATCAGCCCATAATCTGCAGAAGTCCTAAAAACAGCCCTGAAATGGCAACAAAGGTGAACAAATTATTTTCATTTTTGGATTAAACCAGCCACATTATTTTAATAATCAGTAAAACCAGAAAACTGAAGATTCCAACACAATCTCTCACTTTGATTCACTTTTTTTAGTGCACTTTTTTCAGGGCAAAATGTTAGAAAAGGATTTTTTATCTCCACTAAGGAGGTTTTGTTTATGCATTTCAGTTATTCAGGGCATCTTAAACCTGGCTGACTACAGAGATTGGGAGCATGGAAAGTGGGGAACCCACAAAACAACCAGCTCCACGGCCCAGTCAACCTTACATTTTTTTGTAGATGGTCCTGGTGTGAAAAAAGTTTGGACATTTCTGTTTTGAGGGCTAAGCCCCTGAAACCACCTCCACAATGCCATGCCAAACAACCAATGAGGTGAAGAGTGATTATGTGTATTTGTATGTGCTGAGGATGATCACACGCCTCTCTGCTCTGTCTTGATTTGGTTTTATAACATATATATAGTCAACAAGAAGTGCTCAGAGAGCGCAATCCTCTGCCAAGGCCATTACTCTGGATCTTGATCTGGCTCCACACTTTACTGTGGTTTTGCCTCGACCCACATGAGGTACATCAGCATGATTTTTTCATAGCATTACTTACATTGTTAGCTGAGTTATGAGTGAAAGTAAGGAAAACAGTCCTATCTTGCAATGTTGATGAAACCCTTAAAACATTCTAGATCCAGACTCAGATCACCACCAAAATCTCATCAGTTCTTCCTTGTGCCATGACCAACGCTCCCTGAAAACATCTTAAAAATCTGCTGACGTCTTTTTGGACTATTTTGTGCACAAACAGATGGACAGACAGACAGAGAAACAAACACCAAACTAGAAAGTATCTGAGAGCCCAAACCTCTGCCGAGGTAGGTTGTTTACCAAGAGCCCTGACCATTTTTTAGTGGAGTTATATGCACAAATGCCAAAAATGGTCCTATCTCGCAATGTTAAAGAATCCTTTCAAAAATCCCTGGATCCGGATGGTGTTCCGGATCAGTCCAAAATCGAATCATTTGGTCCTCATCCCATTTCACACATTTCCTGAAAATTTCATCCAAATCCGTCCTTAACTTTTGAAGTTATTTTGAACAAAAACAAACAAACAGACAAACAGACAAACAAACCAACGCTGGCAAAAACATAACCTTCTCGGTGGAGATGATAACTTGCATTCAGCAACGGCTACGTTTAAACTCACACACAGCTAGTGCAACAATCAATCAATCAGTCTTTATTTGTATAGCTCCAGTTCATAACGTGCTATCTCAAGGCACTTTACAACAGAGCAGGCTGAAGACAAACTCAGCTTGCTTGATTCTCCGTCCCTAAATAAAAGGGAGACTTGTGTCTGTGTCCTCTGATGGAGAGTGGACGAGCTGTGACTCACTTCATTAATGTGCATCTGAATACAGAGAGCCCTCCCTCTAATTCAAGCAGCTCCTCTCTTATCAGAAAACACTTTCATTTCAGTTATCTGGCCTGGACGTCCTCGTTTGAGAACCCAGAGGCCTTATTCCAGGCTGATCTGTGACCAGTGGTCCAGGGTGATGGACGGCTTTATGACTGAAATCACAGGCTGGATAAACTCAGTCCTCCTCTCGTCCTTAATCATCATCCTGTTTTTCTCTCTGCTGTGAGGGACAGTGTTGCCAGATTTTTCTACTGAAATGAGCAACCAGGTCAATAAACACAAGCCGAAAACAAGCCACCTCCAGCTTTTTTTTTTCTAATGTGATTTATTACGTTAAAAAAAAAGAGAAATCTACATAAGGTGTGTTTTGATTTTCATCTACATTACATTTCAACTACACAGTGACATTTGTTCTTATTTGTCTCTTAATTTACTTCTTCATCATCCTTTAGTTTGGAGGTGAACATCCTTTTCTTTATACAGAAGTGAAGGGAGGGGCTGCTGTTATTTATAACTCTGTTATCACCAAACAGTCTGTCTGACCTTGATTTTTGTAACCAAACAGACATAGTCAGGCTTTTATCTAAGTTTGATGTTGATCCTCTACAGCTTTATTATGGAGAAAACAGTAACAGCTACATTAGAAATCAATTTAGATCTGGATGTAAGGATTTCTTTTTGGTGGAAACATCATTTTTGCCTCTTTTTACAGTAAAAGTTACATTTGTGTTTGGAGTGGGACAAAATAGTTTGTGTAACTTCTGAATTGAGTTTATATTGGTAGCAGAGAGTTATGTTGGAGCATCAGATCCCTCCTGAGTTTGAGGGCACAGCAAGCCCAAAAAAAACACAACCTGCAACTGCCAGTGTTTACAAGCAACTTTTCAAAAAAAGAAGCCCAAAGTTGCTTATAATAAGCAGACCTGGCAACTCTGGTTGAAGAGTAAGCCTTATTGAAGGTGTATGAGAGTTTGGCTGAGCTGCTTTGTGTATTAAATTCGTTTTCTCTCTTTCTCCTCCAAAAATCTGGGAACATTTAACCAGAGCTGATTATATGGCGCTGCAATGATTACACCTTTCATGTATGTGTGTGCCTTTTTGATTCTAGCCCCAAATTTTGTGTTACTCTTCCCAAACACCCTGTTCAGGAGCTCAGACAGTGCCTGTGTGCTCGCTCTACTTCCCTGTAGCAGCTTCTTCTGTGTGGTCACAGCCCTTTACGCTCTTGAACTCCTGACATTTCCAAAGAAAATTCAGGACGCTCAAGCTCTGATATTTTTAGGAGCTTACATTTCACACATGCACCTCACAGCAGAGGTTATGTTCTTTTGACACGTACGAGAGGGTGAGAAATACTCAAAACATGAATTCATACATCAGTTTGCCCACAGTGTAACTGGATATTTTTCTGTTTATGTGTAATGTTGGCATCAGGAGTAGTTGTGCTCTGTTGTGAGGACCCTTAAGGGCAGTTGGCTTGGGTAGATAGTATTAGCTTCATCACTACCTAAAGCTTGCATGTCCAGAGCCTGGGTCTGTTGATGCTGTTTGTGCTGTGATGTGGTAGAATCAAGGCCACACATAAAGGGGGACGCTTCAGGGGCCCAGTCTCGAAGGTGGGCCCATAAAGGTTAAAGATGGTCCATCCTTCATTCAAGCAGGTAACCAAACATTAAATTAAACTCTTTTTTTAACACCCTCACTGCAATAACTAAGGTCCAGGGGAGAGTATTTGTCCAATTTCAAGTCAAAAATACATCACTAGTCTTATTCTAAGGCACAATTACCTGACATGTCTGGATTAAGATCTTATATGAAGATATAAAGACGAAAAATAAGGCCTGAGTTGTCTGTAATAAGTAAAATAATCTGCCAATGAGACAGACAAATTTAACATAAAGGGTGTTTTAAAATGATATTTTATTCATGACAGATTTTAAACCTGAATTTCAGACACTCACTGAGTCAAACTTGTTTGTTTCATTGGCAGATATTTTCTTGTCATTACAAGTGCCTTATTTTTGCCTTTTATTTCATGTAGTAAGATATTTATCTGGACTGGCTAAGTGGATGTGGATTTGAATAAAAGTGTTTTAGCTATTACTGACTTGAAAATAGACGAACACCCTTGCTGAGACACCAGAATGATGCTCTCAAAGGAGTGCCCGTTGAGCAGTGAGGGATTTTTCTGCCCTGCTCAAGCCATCCCTGGCAGAATCAAGAGAGCATTTGGCATCTTTCTAGCTACCAAGCCAATTTCCACAAATGGTTTGAATGGCAATCCTATGGCAGCCAACCCAAGTCCTTACAGACCTACAAAAAGCACCTTATCAAAAGCGTCTCAGGGCCAGGAGGGTTGGAGGAGTTGATATATGAAAAAACTGGGAGGATGTTAAACAGTCACATTGATCATTTTGAGGGGCCCAGGTGAGTCTGGTGGTTTCGTGCCTCTTATCCCCTGCTCTCTCCACGGCTCCATCAAATAGAGGCATAAAGAGAGCTCTAAATAAACCTTGCAAGAAAAGATAACTTTGAGAAACATAGCATTTGTACCTCAGGAAGTCTGGAGCCTTTGAGATCATGTTCTCGAAGTCTGCGAAGGAGAGCTTGCTGTCTCCGTCGAGGTCGGCCTCCTCAATGGCTTTATCGCAGACCAGCGTGACCTCTTCGGGCGTCAGCTCTCCTTTGGTCAGCTTGTTCAGAGTCTTTGTCAGGTCCTCCTTGCAGAGAAAGTTGTCCCTGTTAAAGTCTGAAGTACAAACAGATGTGACATTTAAAGAAAGACTTCAGTAAAAGTTTCAAATTCACAAAAGCAAGAAAATATCAAAAATAGGACCACAAGTTAAATCAGCGCAGCTTCATTCTCAGAATAATGATAAAGAAAAATAACTTTTACCCTGAACATTTGTTGTAGCTTGTATTACTGATTTTTAAAAATACAGTTTGCTGTTCTTTTACTCTAAGGTGTGCCTTGTTCAAACTCAATTGCAATGAACTTGGGACATTTAGTAAAATGTAAATTATAACAATACAATGCTTTGTAAATCCTTTTCAACCTATATTCAATTGAATGCACTTCAAAGACAAGATATTTAATGTTCGAACCGATAACCTTTATTGTTTTATGGCAATTATTCACTTATTTTGAATCTTATCCTGCAGCACGTTCCAGAAAAGCTGGGACAGGGGCAACAAAAGATTGGGCGAGTTAAGGAACGCTAAAGAAAACCCTGCTTGGAACAATCAGGTGAACAGGTTAATTGGAAACAGGTGAGCGTCATGATTGGGTCTAAAAGGAGCATCACTGAAAAGCAAGGATGGGGCGAGGTTCACCAGTTTGTGAACAACAGCGAACAGAAGTAGCTGGGCCCCTGAAAGGCCTCGTAAATGGGCCCCTTATGTGATCTGATAACATTAGTGCACAAATGCTGGACCTATAGCATTAGTTTCTTTAACCTGGCTCCAATCAGCTGTGGCGCTCACTAGGAAAACAAGATATTAAGAAGTAAGTTGTATGATAATGCTATAATTAAAGCTAACGGCAATAAGTCCACCATCAACTTCAATATTACAAAATTAAAGGCTTGTACCAATTGCAAACACCAAACATGCAGCAATTAAAAAATATATTTTTAATGGTTTTAACATGTTATGGTGAGAATAGGAATCAAAATAAATACAATAAAAACAATACATATATGAACCACTTCTTCAGTTTAGTATTGACCAGATCACTGCCTGTGCCACCTTGACTGTGTGTGCAGATAGTCACACAGGTGAGGAGCAGCATTTTTCAACATACAATTGTAAGGAATTAAGGGATTTCATCATCTACAGTGCATAATATCGTCAAAAGACTCGGAGAACCTGGAGAAATCTCAAAAAACAACATTGAATGCCTGTGACCTGTGATCCCTCAGGCAGCACTGCATTATAAAGCAGCATCATTGTGTAAAGGATATCAGCACGTGGGCTCAGGAACACTTCAGAAAACCATTGTCAGTTAACACAGTTCATCTCTACATCTACAAGGTCAAGGTCAAAGTCTACCATGCAAAGACAAAGCCAAATATCAACAACACCCAGAAACACCGCCGGCTTCTCTGGGCCGAGCTCATCTGAGATGAAGTGACAGGGGGAACAAATTATTTTGTCTTGTGCATAGAAGTACTCTTAAAAGCAGAGGATCGATGTGGCTTTCAAATGTATTTACTCTCTCCCACACATTACAAAACGAACAACACTCTGGTCTGCAGTAGTTTCTACGTACTCTGAGATCTTTGGGCAGACAGTTGAACCATGCCCTATTATCAGTCTTTAGGTGAACTATCAGGTGATCTTATTCTGACAAAAGCCCAACTAAGCAGCTTGGTTTACTCACTTCTAGCAAGGCATCTTATTCTCTTAAATTGGAAGAGTGACCATGCACACTCTTTTGGTAGATGGATTTGCGAGGTCATGCATTTCCTGAAAATAGAAAATTTAAGTACTGCAAGGGACCACCAGAAAGTTTGCTGCAGTTTGGCAGCCTTTTATCTCTTATGTGAAAGATCTAACTGTTAACATATGAGGTGGATGTTGATTTGTATGTTTACTTATCTGTGAACTGGCTTATTAGTACTATTATTATAATAATATATTTTTTAATTATGTTTATTTTCCCCCTCCCTTCTGTATAATAGTTTATGTATTATTACCTATTGGACTTGTTTGTTTTAGGTTTCCTTTTCTCTCACTCCCCATTTGTGTTTTTTGTGTTGTTATTTTTTTTGCACCCTGTTCTTGTAAGGGGAAAAAAAGAATAAAAATACATTGAAGAAAAGCAGTGGAGGCTTGTAAAACTCAAAATACCATACTATAGGCTCTTTAACAATGGGTAGAATTAAGTGTAAGATTATCAGATGCTTCAAACATAGCATTAAACAAATGCTCAGACTTATTAAAACAAGACACAAGCCATTTGAGTGATGGGATATGATGCTCTGCTGAAAACTAGAAAGCACTTCGGAGCATAAACCTCCACCAAGGTAGCTCACATATGGCTGTTCCATCTATAATCAATAGTTCATGAAGTTTCCATCATAATATGATTCATGACCCTGACAACACACACCTAGCACTCAGAATCATGTTGATATCATTATTAGTTAGACAGTTACTGAGCAAAAACCATTGTTCTATAATGGAGGTTATCTGGATCACCACTATCTAATCATTTCTGAGTTGGGCCATTACCAACATCTCCTGAACATTTCAGCAAAATCTGTGCAGTAGTTTATGTGTGATCTTGCAAACAAACAAACAAACAAGCAAACAGGCAAAAACAGAACCTCCTTGGCAGAGGTAAAAATAAAAAGTGTTTTTGACAGCTTCACTTAAAAACAGACACTTTTCACCAATATTTGTGCCTTTTTCTTTTTGAAAACATTAAAACCAACAATCATGTAAACCTTCACATTGCTCTTTCAGCTGTATTGTTACTTCAGTGTCTGTTGAAGGGCCTCACCGTAGATCTTGAAGGCGTAAACAGTCTTTAGCTCTCTGGGTGCAGTCTCACACAGAGCAGAAAACATGTCCACAAAGTCGTTGAAGCTGAGGTTCCCCTGTCCGTCCTCGGAGAACGTCTCCACGATCCTGTCTCTGAACGGGTTCTCCTGTCAGCACAAACACAGCAACATTTACTGTAAGCTGCTTTATGAATTATTAATTCAATTATTCTGTTAATTCATTTATTATTCAACAGATGTGAAGATAAGAAGCATCAGGTACTCGCTCGGCTGATTTCATGTTTTAAAAACTAACATATCAGAGGGATTCACCTGAACAACTAAACTCTGACCTCTTTGGTCACTGTTGGTTCAATAAAGTGGTTAACAAGCTCACCATTCATAAAAAACCTTTGTGTTTGTTAACTATAAAGCTCAGCTCTACAATCTTTTATTGGTGTTTATTTAACATGATTTATAGTGTAATGTGATAACTTCAGCTGCAGTTAAGATCATAAATATTCTCCTGCTGATGTTTACAGAGAGCTTAACGCAATTTTTAACTTCTTAACACTTATTAAAGTATACATTTCTCTGCCTGTTCAACAATCTGCCGGTTTTTATGTCAGCAAGTCAGATAAGACATGAGGGGCTAATGAATGGCCTTGCAGTTATTTTCCATGCCCCACGTACTGAAGATATAGTCCCCAGAGTGATCAGGGTTTGAGTCTGACTATTGCGTTTGTATGTTAGCATGAGGCTCATGTGTTTAAGCTGTTGGAGCTTAAACATAAATTACTCTGAGCAGGTCTGTGAGTACAAACTGCTGCAGCGCCCCATAAAAGGAGAGTTTTGATATGTTTGAATCAAGAAATTCCTCCTGTGAACACAACACTACGAGATAATCAGGATGTTTCTTGTGGTCATAGGACTATCTTAATCAATTTATATGCAGTTAGAGGTCACTTAAGACTGATTTATTCCCTCTGATTGTCTTAGATGAGAGTCGGGGCTGGACCAATGTGAAATTCAAGAAGGGTACACACTACATGAATTTTGGCCTGAGTTTCGGCTCAGATCTCTGCTTCCAACCAAAGTCAGCAGAGGCCCTGTTATTTGTTGGTCCTAAAGATGATCGTACCTAAATATCCTGTGGTGTGAGGTGTGTTTAGAGACATTTTATCATCTCAGAAGAGGAAAAAAAATAAAACTCAAAGCTCACATACACAACTCTAAACAACTTTTAAAAAATCAAGTTGATTTTATACTTTTCTACCTTCAGCTCAGGCATGGTGACGATGAGCGTCAGAGGAACCCTGATGTCGGGGTTGTTGGTGTAATCCAGTGGCACTAAATGTGGAGCCAGCTCTCGAAATCTGCCATGTAACCTGCAAACACAAACAGTGTATCAGTGTTAAGTAACCAGGTCCCGAACTCAGCTTGAGGCCTGTTTGCTGGATATCCTCCCCTGCTCTCCTCTCCACTTACACAAGCCTGTCCACTGGCTCCTGTCAACAAAGGCATCAAACACCCAAAGACCTTAAAAAATGAAGAATTGTCATCTCAGTTCTTTAATTGGGCCTAAAATGGCTAAACTACACAAACACCAGCTCATGTGTTCCTAATGACAAATAATGTCCCATTGAAAACCATTGAAGATGACGTTTTTGATCCCACATTTGTCTGGACACAAGCTTAAGCGTTCCTTTATGTTAGGATTTCATTTTGGACTTTGAGCTTTCAGTTTTTATGTTTTATATTTGTCAACCAGATTGTGTCTAGAATGAATCTAAATTTTCACACTTTTTACTGTTTTCTGCAAGAGTGCCTGCAAAAAATAACAATGCATAAAAATAAAAGTTGCTGCCAACCACTGACCCATCTCAGGTCCTAATAACAATAATAAGTCATATTATATTTTATAATGCATAAAAATGCTCAATACTCATTGAAATATAAAAGAAAATAATTTTAGTTTTTTTTTTTATAAAAACAGTGAAGTTATTTAAACAGACTGGCCTATGAACCACAAACTTAAAAAAGTAACCATATTTCAGGCTGAGGTACAGTCTATTAAAAGACTGACTCATTTAAAATGGGAAAAAAGTATTATTTTTACAGAGTTATTGGGAAGGTGACATTTTCTTAACAAATTTGCATGTTTATTAAAGAAACTCTTCAGAGTTTTAAGGATGGACTGTTTTTCCTAACCTTCATGGGCCCCCTTTGAGTCTGGGCCCCAGAAAGCTTTCCCCTTTTTCCCCCCTTATGGGTGGCCCTGATGATTCTTATTGTTGTTTTCTTATTTTGTTTGTCTCTTTGTGGTTGTGCAGCATATATTTGTTTGTAAAGTGACTTTTGGAGGAACTGTTCCACTCTCAGATGATCTGTGCCTTACCTGTGCTAAAGGTTTTTAAGAAAGAGAACTTTATTTATGCAGCTCTTCTCACAAAATCACAGCAAAGGGAGGAAATTAGAGCAGCATTCAGTCCAGTAAAGACCAGGGACCAGAGCGAGCACAGAGGGGGGATCAACATGGACTCACCTCAGGATCTCTTTCCTGGTGAAGAAGGTGCAGTCCTGTAAACAGACAGAGTCACAGTGAGTCACAGAGGGAGGATGTGCTCTCACACCATCAGTCAGCCTCACAGCAGCAGCAGCAGCATCACATGCAGCAGGATGCAGAGGAAGCTGCAGTTCAGCCAATCGGCAACAGGAGAGACACTGTGCCCTGCCCAAGCTCCTCCATCCTGCTCTGCTCTGCGTTCATCAATCACAAACATGTCACTCTATGATCCTCACTGACTCCAAAGCTCACATCTGCTCCCGTGTTTACGGCAATGACCCCCTCTGTGCGGTGTGAACATCACCTGAAACGCCTCCAGCTGCTCCTCGGTGAAGGTTGTCTGCTTGTTTCCCATCCTTCTCGGCTGACTCTCCCATCACACGGCTGCATCAGTTCCCGCTGCTCTCACTTCTCGTTAAATCCATTTATAGCCACGTGTTCACGGCTCTGATCCGGCTCTGGTCCGGCTCTGGTTCCGCCTCTGCTCCGGCTCTCAGCGGGGCTCCGGGCTGCTGTTTCGGCGCAGAGAGGAAAGGTGATTCTGACGCCCCAGGGTGCGGTGCGGCGAGCGCTGCGCTGCTGCCTTCAGGTGCTGCTCGGACATTTCAGCGCTCATGCTGGAGCAAGGACCGAATGTTCCTGAGTGCACGGGTGGAAACATGTAATGAAGTCGAGTTTTTTTGGTTTACTTTTTCAGTTTTGAGAAGTTTTTAAAGCCAGTTACTTTACTCGAGTTTTTCTTGGAAAGGATTTGTAGGGGAGACAGGTGCTGGTTGTCCCATTGCATAACATGCTGTTTCTTCATATATTTTATTTTGCCTCCTTTCTGTCTAAGGATGTTTTGGATTGAACAAGAAACATTGAGAGTGAAAGACCTTTTATGATTTTTGCTGATTTGTTTAAATGGTATCAGAATTAATACATAATTAAAAAATAAGTTTAAGCCATAATGGGCAGTTGTTTACATTACTTAATTCAAAGTTTTCTGTCCAAATTCTAATATTTTTAATCAGAGAAAAAGCCTGTCAAATGATTTATGAAATTATTTTCGGTTGATAAAGTTGGGAAAGTCACCTCTAATTACTTAAAGCTCCTTATAATTCAATTTTTTCTGTCACTTTATGCATCATTTTACCCAATAGACCTCAGACAAACTGTCATAAAGTCTCTTAAAGGGTTACTGCAACATTTGATCAGTCAGTGGGTCTGGAAATACAATTAAAACTTAAACTTAAATAATATCATAAGAGGGTTTTTTTTCCCTATGTGTTTATGAACAACATGGCAACACAGACAAGTTAGAAAGACGCATTTAATTTCATTGAACGTGACAAAACATAACAAAAACCACACACACCTACACACATGCACACTCATACATACTTACAGTAAACATCTCGCAAATGTTTAGTAATTTCATTATTGTCATGTCTTTTAAGATGGTTTGTTGAACTAGAACTGTTGTGTTTTTTTGAGTCCATTTACAGTTATTGATTTCCCATGAGGCTACAAGAAAGTTTATGTAGGGATATTAAATGTTCAAGTCGTAAATTTTCTTGATAATTGATATTATGTCAAGGTTATGTGCCCTTTTGTCATTCTTTTATCTTAAATGTTTTATTTAATTTATTATTTTTTCAATTTTGTAGAAATCTTTTGTCATTTTTATTACACATTTAAACCTGGGGGGGGGTATGTTTTGTGAATGTTAGTAATGTTGTGACGTTTGTTAAAAAGGTTTAAAAGATCATTAATATCTCATTTAAAAAAGCATACATGTAAGTAAATTATACCAAACTGGCAACCCTGTTTACCGACACTGCTCTGACGTCACCACGCCCACTACGCCTGTCCGCTCTGATCCCGGTGCAGGGCCGAAGATCGTCTATGCTTGAAAGACTGCTCACACCTCAACGTTGACGAGGGTCGACTTTTATTAGAGTCAAACGAGAAACACATTTACTTGAACAATTCACTGAAATCGTTTTTATATGAAAACTCTTGCTCATTGATTAATTTGCTCAAAATTATCACAACGTATTTGTTAAAGGGGGATTTTTGCCATTTTGTTTTTTAAAGCAGTACATTGTGCTAGTGGATTTTAAACATTTTTTTAATCAAGGCACACTGATTGGTGAGCCAAAATCTCAAGGCACACCACATTAGTATTCTTATAAAATATCGTGCAACATCCTCTATCGCACATCTTGAGTAACTGTACACATCAAAAAGTATTTACTAAAAAAAAATAACATCTGACAAACAGTTGTGCTATTCTAAGTATTTATCTGAGGTTCTTTTTAAAGAACCTATTTCTAATTTTATTATATTTCACAAATTTGCCAACACATGTTTATTCTTAAAAAAATCATGGTTTTTTTATAGTCAAGAACTAATAATTGGGCAAGATCAAAAAGCTTTCCATCGATCAAAAGATTTCCAGCACCTATAAAGAATTAAGTGTGAAAGACTGTGTTCCCTTGGAGGTCTAGGGAGGTTTTTAGAGTATAGTATTTGCAGGTTAATAAGGACAATAAGAGATCTTATGTAATGATTAAGAATGATTTTACTGCCATACAGAGGAATGGCTTACAAGGGTGTAAAAGTTAGGGGCCTGTGACTGACAGAGGCCCTAACATTAATCAAACTTTTATAAATTTTTCATAATTAATCTGAATAAACAAAGACATTTCTAGATTGGATTAGATTAGACAGAACTTTATTAATCCCCTTGGAAAAGCTCCCTCAGGGAAATTGGATTTTCTCTCACCGTGACGGTTACAGCGCTCATTTCTTTTGCCTTCACAGGAACGAGGGGTCATTCAGGTCACCTCTGTTTTCCAAAAAGCTTATATAAAAATGTTACGAACTGAAAAACTGCTCCAAGGTCAGAAAAGTGCTCATATTACAGTTTAATTTATTAATTGTATATGTAAATTACAACAACGTGTATGTTTCACTTTAAAGCTACACTTTTGTGTTTTTGATCATAAGATATTACCTGCTTACATGGCAAGAGTGACTGGATTTATTGACAGGCTTTTAATGCATTTATTTGACTGACAGAGACAGTTGATGGAGTTACAAAACAAGAAAGAAGAGTAGGGAATGACATGCAGGAAAGATGCCACAATTTATGCCACTCCTATCAAGAACAACACCGTCTGTACACGGGGCATGCAGGCATCACCTCTGGGCTTTGTCGCCTCTATGAAGGAATTTTACAGACTCAGAATCACAATTGGTATTTATTTCCAAATACATTTACATCACATTTTTAACTCTTTTAATTTGTGTTTTTCTGTTGTTTTTTCTACTAACAATTCACATAAAGACAAGATAGAACAAAATAAAATTAAAAAAATGCAAAAGTACATCAAGCACAGTGAACAGAAAAAACTGTATAGAAAATAAAGTGGAATGATAATGCAGACAACAAAAGTAAATAAAAATAAACAGACATCTCATTCATATCTATCTATCTGCGCCTGTGTGAAACGGGAGGAGCTACAGAGTGACTCATTTGTTCCGGTAGACGATCTTTGTCTCGCTCTCAGTTGAATCCTCTTCTTCGGCAGAATGGCAGGCAGCGCGTGGAGGTCAATGGTAAGAAAATTATCATTTATAAAGTAAATTAAACATCACAATATGATTTAATAAGCGTAATATAGTGTTTCATATTGGAGCGGAGGCGTTGGTACCACTGTGCTGTCCTGTACTGTCTCTGAACGTTACTTTGCGCGCTACCTTTAGCCGGTTAGCATGTTAGCAGCCTGAGTGTCCTTCAGCCTGATGACAGGTGCTGGACTGGAGCTAACAGAGCTAACGGATGAGCTCTCGGAGGCATTAAGAGTCACAGTCACGACTTTTCTCCTTCTGGATGAATCAGCTTAACGTTTAATCATCTTTTCTGGATGCTAGCATCAACAAATTCCTGCTGTTGTAGCTGGTAATCGCTAGCAGCCATGGTTCCCAAATGTGGAGTCCTAAACCAAACTGCGGTTAAATTATACCGACTTGAGGTTGACCTGATATCTGTGCAGCAGTTATACTAGAGATAAGACAACTTGGATACCTAAGAACAAGATCAGCAAAGGCTGGAGAATTCGGCTGGTAGATATATATCACACACAAAGTAATTCTCTAATAAAATGTAGCTATAAATATAGGTACTCCAATTATTTTAACATTATGCAGTTCCAGTCAAAAGTAGAGCCTTTCCAGATGTAGTCTTGCATTGGGTTTTGTTGCACCAAAATAACGACAGATTAACGAAAATTCTTGAAACTACGTGTTTGATTAACAGCTATTTAGAAACAGCATGATTTTGAAACGATAGAGGATAATAAATACAGGATATATTAGCTGAATTGTTTCTTAGTTGGTTATAAGGCATGGTGTATGCAGTAGTATTAGTTTATTTCTAACGTGTGAGAAATAAATCTTGTATATCATATACATGTATTCAAGTGTAGAGTAAGGGTAATAATACAAAAGTAAGCAAATAAAGATCACCTTGAAAGAAAACAACACCAACTGCTTTCATTTACATGCTCAAAAAGGATTTATATTCCAATTTATCCTATGCTTGACTACTTTAAAACACTATATGATGATTGTAAATACCCACCCCTTGGCAATATCAGACAGACACATAACATGGTGTCGGTAAAGGAGCTGGATTATCACTCCATCCATAAATTATACCGCTTATCCCTTTAGGGGTTGTAGGCTTTGGCCTGTCCTATCTGACATTGGGAGAGAGGCGGGGTACACCTTGAACCGGGCCCCATAGAGAAACAGAAGACCATTCATGCCCACACTCACATTTAAGGGCAATTTGGAGTCCCCAGTTAACCCAATTCGCATGTTTTTGGTCTGTGGGAGGAAGCAGGAGAGCCCAAGGAGAACCCACGCATGCACGGGGAGAACATGCCAGCTCCACACAGAAAGGCCCTGCCTGCACACTCTGGATAATGAACTCTCTTAGTCCTTCTTGTTTCTTAAATATTAAACCAAATGTTTGACCATCTTGCTATTCATTTTCCATATTACCATTTTGCGTTTTCATTACATATCAGAGTTAATTTAGAGTTCAAATATTATGGAAAATGTTAGTATTTACCAGCAGAAATAAAAACTCCAGATTTGCTGCTGAAGTTTTTAAAGTTCTGTAAAAACAGCCTTGTGGTGCAGTCTCCATTTTAACCCTCTGCTGATGATAAAGAAAACAGAGACACAACAACCTCCACTGATAATAAGCTTCTTGTATTTGAGCAGTTTCCCGTCTGAGTGTTTGACCTTCATGTTGTCTCCTCCAGCTGACCCAGGTGGTGGCGGGGGCGGTGAAGAGACCCGCACTCTCCTCAGCTTCCTTCTCCAGAGGGGTGAGTAGTTCAGGGTTAAATGCTTAACTTAACCGGTCGGTGATATCTGCTTACACTCACATGGAAACATGCACAGACAGTGGACGCCCAGAATGTTGACAGTGACACTTTGACAAAGGGCTGCAACTGTCAGTCCGCATCATGAGTAATGTTAGGATTTATTCCAAGATTAATCAGTAATTCCTAAGCCTGTGAAATACTTAGAAGCTTATCACAATTATGTCATTCCCAAAGTCACATCCCCAAATTTATACTGATATATAGACAGTAATAATGATAACTTTATTTATATAGCACCTTTTAAAAAAAGGTGTACAGAGTGCTTTGACAGTCAAACAAAGGCAGAAAAAGGCAAGACTCTGGAGACAATAAGTCAACTATCAGGTCAAACAGAGACCAAAAGATAGCCTCCATATTCTCCCAATGCCAAAAATCCTCATATTCAGGAAGTTTAGTCCCGCAAATGTTTGTAAATCTGCTTAGAAGAATATTGTGAAAAATATAACATGGTCTGTTTTTTATTTGCTTTTTTTTAATAAATGGTTTCAGCTCTAGTAAAACATTAAGAGTTTGTTTTACCACTAATGTCTGGCTTTCATCAGCAGGAGGAATAATTTACTGGGTTATAAGCTCCATTTTAGTTTGAGTCACAGTTTAATAGTTTTGCAAAACTAAAAAAAAAAAGTGGTTTTCTTTAATACTCTCTATCTAGATAGATAGATAGATAGATAGATACTTTATTAATTGCCCTAGGGGAAATTTAGGTGTCTTGAAGCTCACAGGTAATGATACACAATTAACATGAAAGTACAGACAGGAGTGCATATAAACACGGCAACAATACTGTGATAATACTGTGCAATAAAATTAAACATTTTAAAAAATAAGAAAATAAACAGTTTAAAAATGCAATCCAAGGAATGGTGGCTAGCCGCTTGTCATGGACTCAGGAGTGAGGCAAGACACAAACCAAAAAAAAAATGTTGGCGTATCCCTTTAACGTTGCATATAAACTTGTGGCTTGGATTGTTACCCATGTGCTTCTAAACAAAGTTCAAAATAACCTTCAGTTCTCTTGGCCAGCCTTTAGTCAAACATGTTGGTTAACATCAAACAGAAGTTTCAGTCCTCCTGTGACTCACATCAGCCTGTGCCGGCCCCACAGATCCAGACTGTCACACTGATTCCTGGCGATGGGATTGGACCTGAAATTTCCACTGCAGTCATGAAGATCTTTGACGCTGCTAAAGTGAGTTTGATCTAAGCATGTGCTGACGCTAAAGCAGGTTTTTGAGCTTGTTTCTGTAAGTGTTATATTCTGCTGCAGGCACCAATCACGTGGGAGGAGAGGAACGTGACGGCGATAAAGGGACCTGGAGGAAGGTGGATGATTCCTCCTGATGCCAAAGACTCCATGGACAAGAGCAAAATCGGACTGAAAGGTCTGTGAAAATCATGAGCGGGGCGCTAAACTGGTGTTAGCATTATCACTGGTAATGCAGAAAGCGACTTGTGGTTATAGCAACACTGGATGTGACATAATAACGCGAGGCTCTGCCTTTTTGTGTGATCTGGAGGGATTTTTCCGCTTCAGAATACTGCTGTGTGAACACAAAACGGTCCGAAGGAAATCTGTGATATTTTAGCTTTTTTCTCAGTAACTTAGAAAGACTCAAACTTTCTCTCATAAATAGTCTTCCTTTTTTATTTTTAAATTAGAGCATAAATTACAAGAGAAGCAAAAATATAACTTAGTTTTTTTGATTGGCTTTTTTTTTACTGGTTTCAGCTCTAGTGAAAGTTAAGAGTTCGTTTTACAGATAATTTCAGGCTCTCGTCAGCAGGGGGAAATATTAACTGAGTTATAAGCACTATTTTAGTTTGAGTTACAGTTTTTATACTTTTATGAAATTAAGAAAAAATTACTTTTCTTTAATACTCTCTGGTTTTTGGGTTCTTATGAATAGATAAAACTTGTTAGAGGCAAAATATTTATTTAAAAAAGATCTTTCCATGAAAGATTCACTTGTAAAATATGGATGTATTTATGTTTAATTAACCAATGGAGAAGGGTGGGACTTGATAAGTTTTTCTTATCTGTGGAGCAGTGATTTGCAGTAAAGTCCTGCATGTGTGCATATATGAGTTGGGGCCAAACAGAAATCTAATCTAAATAATACATTTGATTTATGGTAAAACTGGCTCAAGGAAAGAGTAAACATTTAAATAGTCTGTTGGTGTTAATTGTCTAGCAGCCTAACAGTTAATATTTTTAGTCAACATTTAATTTGAAATCATTTGTATAAAGTAATGGGACCAAATTTTGGTTCACTTGAAATGATGAATTAACGAAGTTATTTTCACCTTACTTCCCATCCCTTTTGTACCTGAGTACAGGTAATTTAAGGTGATTAGTGACACACTCTGGCCACAGAGTGGGAGCAGAAAAGTGTGTCTGCACAGAGCAGATATGCTGAAATATAGTAACTTTTCATTTACTTCAATCTGTTAAATGACAAGTGTAAATCCTGTTTTTTGTAAATACATTTTGGAGGTGATGCTGGATCCACGGCTGCTTTTTGTTTGGACTGTGTGTATCAGACCCACTCAGCAGTGTTTCTTTGGGAGCTTGAAGCCACTACACAATGAGTTCAGTGAACGCCTGTACCAAACCAAACAGCCTGCAGCAAACACTTTTGGTTCTAATGTGTTTTGCAGCAGTACAGTGCATGTACTTCTACACCATTTCTGTATCAATAGGGTCTAAAGCTCTCAGCCACAGTGACGGGTAAATAAAAGTAGACTTACAGACTGATTTTTGACACAGACAACTGCAGTATTAACACCGCCCTTCAGAAAAGAGTCCCTTCTTGGGCATGTTTCACCCTGAAAGCCACACACCTACACAAACACACTCTGACAAAGTACAGCTTGTCCAACCTTTGTGTGTTTACAGTGAACATGATGCTACAGCACAGACATGCTGTAAAACTGTCTTTCCTTTTTTCCACATTTTAACTTAAGCAAATATCACTAAAAAACATCGAGTGTTTGCAGAGCTTTGTTGTCAGAGCTTCACCACAGACTGTATGCTAAATGAATCGGCATCAGTTCACAGCACTGCAGTGATTTTAGTCTCCAAAACGGCTGCTTAAAGGTTTCCTATAAAACCATAAGTCACAAGTTTTTGAGCCTTAAATGATCCAAGGCGCAGGTTGAGTTCTTGTCTTGATTATGCTGTTGCATTTAAAGCTTCGTCAGTTTTTCACAATAAAAGTCCTTGTTAGTGAATTTGGTTGAATGCTTTTATTTTGAAAAGCCAAAACAGGAAATTGAATTGATTTAGTAGCACCTTAACACAACTCAGAATTTAGCAAACTGCACACAGTTACAGCTTTAACAGTAACTCATAGACTTGATGAAACATATTTCTCTTATTTTTATGAACAGACTGTTAAGTTTCACATCACGGGCTTGTTTTAGGAAGAAAAGAGGGTTTTTATGTCTTTAAATTGACTTTACTCCGACTCTTTGTTACCCAGGACCCCTGAAGACGCCCATTGCCGCAGGTCACCCCTCCATGAACCTACTGCTGAGGAAGACCTTTGACCTTTATGCTAATGTGCGACCCTGCGTCTCCATCGAGGGCTACAAGACTCCATACACCGACGTGAACCTGGTCACCATCCGAGAGAACACGGAGGGCGAGTACAGCGGCATTGAGCACGTGGTGAGTGGATCTAATAGAGAGGACATCTTCACCAAAGTCATGTTTTTAACATGGAAGGAACTTACACGCTAGCACGGCTACTTTTTTTTTTTTAAATTCATTTATTCCGTATCATGAAAATAAAAGTTCACATGCTGTACAAGTTTAAATTGTGCCACATGTTCTATTCCATGATCGAAAAGGGGCAGGAAGAAGGAAGTCTTATGGTTATCAGCCCCTTTCTCGAAAGAGTAAAGCAAGAAATAATTAGATGGTCTGTCCGTCAGATATTAAACAACCACTGCTTATCATAAAAGCAGAATGTTAATAAAAGAAAAAACAAACAAAAAGCAGTGGTGGGTGTGTCGTATTCTGTTGTTGATAAAATGAGCCGGAAGTCGAGGAACAAAAACACTTTTTACATACCACGTGCTTCTACATATGTCTTCTAAGTCTCCTCATCATCAACAGCCGTTGCTTGATTGCTGGATGAAAACAAAGACCTGAAATAAAGCAACAAATGCTTTTAGAATATCGATGTGATCCGCCATTTTGCCGGAGTGTTGTTTACTTCCACCTGAGTAACACAGAATAACGCCCTCCCACTTTTGTTCTACTTAAACTGGTATGAACGTGGGCTGGTTTGCTAGAAAGCACCAAGGTTCTGAGAATCCAGCACAGAACCAGTTCCAGAACCAGAAGCATGCCGGTGTGAAAGCCCTCTGTGTGGCATAGATTCAACGAGGTGCTTGAAACATATCTCAGAGATTTTGGTTCATAATGACGCAGTTACAGTCGGATCTCTAGCCCAATACACCGAAGCAGCTCTGACACCTTTTTCACATCTTTGTTCTTCAGACCCTCAAAAGTTCATGACCTTGGACCAGAAGCTCAAAAATGCTCCTGAACATTTTTAACATCAGTATGAGAAAGATGGAACAAAAAAACATCCTGAGCTTAAAACTGAAATGATTTATGAACAAGAGACAAAAAAATTCATACAAACTCCAGTGTTATGTTTTAATGTCTCATGTAAGATAGTCTTTTCTCATAGCTCAGTCTGATAGCTCTGGTATGTTTTGGGCCAAGATTTACTAATTGTTGTGCTGAATGAAAAGAGAAAGTTTAAGAAAAAGCAGTAACCTAACAGCAGAGACAACGATGATGATGGTGAACCTGCCCTCCTCACCTTTCTTCCTGTAGGTCAGCTAGCTGCAGACTTCTCCACTCCTGTGTCTTCTACAGGGTAAGCAGGAGGAAGTGGTTCAGTTTTACCAAAATAAGAGTGCTGAAGCTTCCTGAACCTGTCATCTGTTCACCTGCACCATCCTGATGTGGATCAGTCTGTGATCACACTGTCAGCTCAGATCTGTCTCCTGTTTTTTCAGACTTTGTTTTACAGCTCAGCAGAAAGACTTCAGGCAGAGGAAGACTGTTAGCTTAGCTCTGTTTGAAAAATACAGCACCCACTTTAAAGTTTTCTCAAACGTTGTTGCTGACTTTTAGATCAGATATTAAAGGATGCACTGCACACAGAAAAGCTGATATACCTCTTCTTTTTTAGGGCTCTTTTAAAATGATTTTGCTCATGGCTTCTTCAGGTTTCTGATTGACAATAACTAAACGATCTGTTTGCTGGCAGTGGAGACCCAAGTCATGTCCCATCCTGTGAATAATTTTCCACCTTATCCTTGATTAATTTTCCCCTAATGTGTTATTTGTTATTTTTCCTGCCACTTCTTGCCCTTTAATCTCTGTGGCAAAAATAAGAACATAATGTAGACATTCAAAGTCCAAGAAAAACTGAAACTTCATTTAGATATATATATATATATTTTTTTTTATGTTCTTTTTTCCTGTAATTTGTTAGTAAAGGTTTCTCAAATAAGGTTTAAGCTATAATTACTTAGATACACATCTATGCCTCTATACTGTTTATCTCTGATTATTTGACTTAACAATGGAACTGAATAGGACCTAAGCTTGCCAAAATGACTAGTAAATCAATCAAAAATTGAGGATGATGACCCAATGTTTGGTGCCAAAGACTTCTGATTTTAATATAAATATTTCAGACTGTACACACTTGTACAAGTGCATTACATCAACCTGCCAGGGACTACAGATGAAAATTAGCCTGTGGCTAAAATCCGGCACATTTACATTTCAGTGTTCATTAATGTGCATTGTCCTCTATTTAAATAAAGAAATAAATAAACATGTTGAATTTATTTGGATTTTAGAAGAATTGTATCAAAGGTTAAAATCCAGGTCTTGTGACAACCCTGTCCTACATCTGGTTCATGAAACGTTCAACTTCTCAGACAGCAGAAAGTTCAGTCAATCAAACTTTATTTATAAAGCCCTTTTCATACAAAAACATAGCACAAAGTGCTTCACTTCACTTCACTTCACTTCACTTTATTAGTTGTCCCTTAGAGGGCAACTATTGTGCAGCAGATAATCACAGACACTCACAGCGAGACAGTAAAACTTACAATACAATAGGAATCTAAAACAATAAACACACATCATACCAGTACAACAAAGGCCAGGCTGTTCATTCAAAAACACATGCAGGAAATGAGGAAACACTAAGATGTAATAAAGGTAATAAAGCACTAAAAGTGAATTCAAATAAAACAGTCCAAAAACCAAACAATAAAAGAAAATAAATAAAAAGAGTTAATAAAACACAAATTAGTAACTCTGAAACTGAGTTAGACTAATAAATACTTAAAGCAAGAAAGAGAATAAAACAAAAATCAGCTAAAGGGCAGACTAAAAAGGTCGGTCTTCATATCCTCGAATCTCCTCTGTGCCCCTGTGAAAGCTTACATAAGTCCTCTCTGTGTTTGTGTTTTTCCTGCTCATAAGCCTTTCTCTGGTTGTTGTTGTAGATCGTTGACGGCGTCGTTCAGAGCATCAAACTGATCACAGAGAACGCCAGCCGGCGCATCGCTGAGTACGCCTTCGAATATGCAAGAAACAACCAAAGAAACAGCGTGGTGGCCGTTCACAAAGCCAACATCATGTGAGTGAAACTGCAGCCCAGTTCGTTAATGCTAAAAGTCAGCAGAGCGTTGTCTTACTGATGATGTGACAGTAAGGAATAAACTGAATTTATTTGTTAACCTACTCACATGCACATCATCAAATCATGATTTTATTTTGATATTAGACATTGATTTAATGTTTTTTTAAGGTTTAATCAATGGAATTACAAAGCTGACAGCTACAGAACTGTTTGTGAAAGCTGTTCGGATTTCTCCTGGGATGCATCATATTATCAGAACAGTATTGTATCAGCAGATATTTGCCTAAAATGTTGATTATCAGTATTGGCAGATATGAACATTTTTGCTGATATTTAAGCTGTACAGTCCATCCATCCATCGCCTCTACTGCTTATTCCTCCCGGGGTCTGGGGGGGACTGGAGCCTATCCCAGCTGACATTGGGCGAGAGGTGGGGGCTGTATAGCTACAGACCAGCCTGGCAGGGGGTCATAATGTCATGCCTGATCAATGTATATAGCACACTAAGAAACTTGTTTTCTAAATCTCTTGTGTGAGGGATAATTTCTGGTATTGTTAAAATTCCTTTATCCAAAGATTGTTACAACCCTGGAAAATTCTGCCTCTCTTTGTTGCAACAGTTAAGTGGCATTTTGGTAGTATAACAGAAGGACTTTGATGTCCTCAAATTTGCTTGTCACTAAAATGATGTGTTGGTGTTTGAGTGGCTCTCCAGGCATTGTGTCCAGCAGCTGATTTGAAGCACAAACCAGAAAACACAGAACACACACAGAGCCTCCACCCTGATTCATCCACCTACAGTCAGAACAAAGTCCCAATTGTTTCAGTGTTTGGTGTCTGAAAAACTGAGTTCAGCCAAGTCAGTATTCTCTCTGATATAATACAGAAACCTGAACAAGCTCGAGTTAGAAAAGATTAACCTCATGGACAGTGTGAAGAAATCCAGGGTCAAGGGGTGAGGGGTCGCCATGAGATTTATTTTAATCAGTTACGGTTTATTTAATGTCTGGTTTACATTTTGGTTCTGTTGTTTTTGTTGTAGGTCTATTTTCTGATTATGTTGCTGTAAATGTATTTTAAAAGTAAAAAAAAAAAACCTCAGCTGATCAAATGAAAGGGAAAGAATTGAGCTGTCTTTCTGTTTTGCAGGCGGATGTCAGATGGTCTGTTTCTGAGAAAATGTCGTGAAGTGGCTGAGAACTACAAAGATATCAAGTTTACTGAGATGTACCTCGACACTGTGTGCCTCAATGTAAGTTTAATCTGAGGGTTGATCATTATGCTCACAGCAAAAAGAAAATCATTTTGACTCCTCTGTGAAAGGTCTCTTCTTTAGTGTGAAGATTTAACTTCAATTATGTTTTGATCAAAGAAAAGTAAACTGCATTCACAACATCAGACTTTACAGACGATCTTTATTTGACCTGTATTTTAGTCAGAGAACACAAATTGAAGTTTTTTACTTGACATCTTGCCTTTTATCCTTTTTCCAAATCTGCTCAATGATCAAGTTATTTCAGCTTACTTGATGCCTGATCATTACATCTGCATCACGGGTTTATGACGCAGTATTTGGATGGAGTTTAGCCAGTTTGACTCTTCAGGTCCAGTGAGACTGTCACTCAGTGGAGACAGATCGGCGGGATTCCCAGAAAGACGATTCTTTGAGTCAATAAAAGAAGTCCTGATCGTGATCCTAGCTTAAGGCTTGTTGGGGCCTGAGATAAAACAGGCTTAAACCAGACCTGATCATGGTGTTTCAGATGATTTAGTTTGTCAAGCTGCCAACAGCTGGTTTTAGAACAAACAGTGCATCAGGTTTTCAACAGCCAAGTGCTGTCATTCTTAAATCGGCCTGATTTTCTTTGCAAAACAATCACTCATGGAAAGAAAGTAAACAGAGGTAGGCACCATCTTTCAGTGCTTTGTAAATGGAGTTTGTTTATGATCATGGCTTACCTCTCATCAAGATGCTTAGTGTTAATTATAATAATCTTTATTTATTAAGGACTTTTCAAAATCAAGTTACAAAGTGCTTCAGAAGGATAGCAGTAATTAAAACAAAATAAAACATCAACGCAACAGGCAGGTTATAAAAGCATAGGTAAGGACAAACACTTTAAAATGTAGGATCATTTAAAAGAACTTTAAAAGAAGTATGATTATTTTAAAGGAACTTTTAAAAACTTGAAACTCATTTGAAATAAATAAAAAACAAAATACCATAAAATAAACTCAAGTAAAATCAGGAAAGGCTCACCAACATTAGTATGTCTTCCGTTTTAATTAACAGTTCCCCCTGTAAAATAAAGTCTCTAAAGTTGGTGTTTTCTGATTGGTTTACCAACCAACGAATCAAAACCTCTTCCAAGTCACTCCAGTCAGACATTTGTGTCGGCAATTTATATTAATCAATTCAGGTGTAAGCATTATCATAATTTTGTTATTTTAATGTTCAAAATCACTAAACATTTTTCCTACACTCAAAGTGAAGAGAAAGCATTTTAATAGTGACAATATTTCAGGAGTGTTAAGCATTAAGTAAAACCCAGTCACACTTGGAAAAACACGCTGGTTTTATCTTTACCCGGCTGAGCAGTATGTGTAAAGTTTTTTGATTGTAAGGAGAGTAACACAAAGTCAGATGTGCGTCTGGACATTTGTAAGTGTTGTTTCCACTGCCCTTCACCAAAGTTCTGTAAAAGATTTGCTCTAAATCAGTTACCACATGGTCTCGGAGCTGGATACGGAGCTGAAACACTGCAGCTTTCTCTCTCCAGTGTAATCGTCATGCACGCAGTGATGCTACTTCAGTTCGGCTCTACGTGCTGCAGTGCTCCTCTCAACTCTTCACTGATGCCGTTGATACACTTTTAGACATGTATCAATACAATTAGGATATTAATTATGATCTTAGCGTAAAGCTCTGCATGTCAAGTTTACTCCCTGCTGAGGGGGCAGTTACCTGAGTGGGCTATCCCGACGTTATCCCGTTAATATCAGGCATGTGTGAAAAGGTCT
This sequence comes from Cetoscarus ocellatus, assembly GCA_037902135.1. NCBI lineage: Eukaryota > Metazoa > Chordata > Actinopteri > Labriformes > Labridae > Cetoscarus > Cetoscarus ocellatus. Next base: position 1,002,367 of record JBAMNC010001884.1, read on the forward strand.
TTTGACTCTCTGACTTAAATTAAGGGATTGACATTTGCAGTTTTTCTTCATCAACTCCAATAGTCTGCAGTGATCTGTGATGAACCTTTGGTTTTGTTTCTGATGTGCTCTGATGTTCTGGACTTTCAGATGGTTCAGGATCCCACTCAGTTCGACGTGCTGGTCATGCCCAATCTGTATGGAGATATTCTCAGGTCAGTTTGGGCATTATCTTCTGAAACCCTTAAATCTCTCTACAGGGACATTACAGTGAAAATATGGAGTGTTTGTGTTTTGTTTCAGTGATCTGTGTGCTGGTCTGATTGGAGGACTGGGAGTCACTCCAAGTGGCAACATTGGGGCAAACGGAGTCGCCATCTTTGAATCGGTTTGCATCTCTTTGACTTAGCATGCGTCCACATGTTGATTCTTTAACCCCTTAAAGCCTGTTGCATCATATTTGATACATACTTTTATGATACCTCTATCTAATCAATATGATCAACAAATTACTAAAAAACATCTGAATACATTCAGATAAATGATAAAAATGTCCTCAAGTGGATTATCAGTTTCCAAAAACACCTAATGTGTCAAATGAGATACAAAAAATATATATGTTAAATTTTATGGAAACTTTGCTTTTTTTGGATTTCAGTATAAAGTGAAATAAACATTTCAACTCCAAAAAATTAGAATTTTCTGGTTATAATTTGTGTTTTCAGGCATTAAAGGGTTAAGACCAAAACCTTTGACTGAGACAGACTTGAACTGGGTGAGTTTTTTATTCTGCAGGTTCACGGCACAGCTCCTGACATCGCCGGTCTTGACATGGCAAACCCCACCGCCCTCCTGCTCAGTGCTGTCATGATGCTGCGTCACATGGGTCTTCATGACCATGGCAACAAGATCCAGGCGGCGTGTTTCGACACCATCAGAGACAAGAAGGTACCAGTGTTAATTTTGTTGACTTATTGTTTTCGCCATAGTTTTTGTTAACAACCTTTATTCCCCTGACGAAAACCAGACAGTAACTAATTAAACAAGTGCACATGGACAAAAACTCAAACTAAATTAACTGACATTTTCATCAACAAATAAAAACTAGACTAAAATGTTTGACAGAGACTTAATCCAATCAGACCTAATTTGGTCATGTAGAAAGTAGAGACAAGTTAGGAATATATCCAATCACAGCTACTTTGGTCGTGTGGAAAGGTTGGATGAGTTAAGAGGGACATCCAATCACAGCTGCCTTAGCTTGGTGGTGGTGGGATAAGTTGTGGAGCGATCCAATCAGAGCTCCTCTCTTTATGAATTGATATATTCATGTAGAGTAGGTTCACTGTTTGTTGTCAGTTCTGGTATTGTAACTGAGATGCTCTGCCAGGTAGCCTAAATAAAGGTGACTGCATTTCACACAAAAGTTCAATTTGTTTCTGTTCATTTATACATTCAGACTTTGCTAGCATTCAATAAAGAGTTATTAGATGTTTGATTTTATCCAAGTGTAAAACATGACTTCAGAAATTCAAGGAAACATAAAAATGCCTTACCCTTTACACTTCATATTTTAGTCGACTAAATTTACAGCAGATTTCATCGACTAAAATGTTGTGAAATTTCCTCAACTAAAACTAGACTAAAATTAAAACAGTTTAGATGACTAAATTATGACTCAAAAGACATTTTAGGCAAAAGACTATAACTAAAACTAAATTAAAAGTGCTGTCAAAATTAACACTGAAAGGTAAGACTTTGATTATGTAAGTCAAAGTTGCATGGATTAAAGTTCTCCGTCGCCACGACGGATTTTCTGTCATTTGGAAAATGAGAGGGGGAAAAAAAACTACTTGTGTTTTTTAGTTGTGGTCCCATTAAGACTCTCCAATCTAACAATGATATTAAACTGACACTGAATGTAATCCGTTTGGTACGATAACACTTGGAAAGTCCAGAAGAGGCACAAGATTAAAAGAATAACAGTAGACAGTCGCGCTGCACACTCACGGTGCACTACGGTGGCCAACAAGGGCAAACGGCCTTCAACAGCTCGATGCAGTTCAATAAGAGGAAAACACCTTCAAGAGCAGAAACGCGCTTCAAGTTAGAAACGAAACAAAGCCCCAAACGATCAAACCCAGAAAACACCTGCTAGAGCAGGGGTCGGCAAATAGTGGCCCCCAGGCCAAACCTGGTCCGCCAGTATTAATTTCTGACCCTCACCATGATCTGGAAAATGCACATTAGACTGATCTCTCTATCCATGGTTGTATTGATTATTCATCCATAGTAACTATTTAATAATAATAATAATACATTTTATTTATAAAGCGCTTTTCTAGGCACTCAAAGACGCTGTACAGAGGTTAAGAACATCATAGAAAACAACATAATAATAATTAAAAAAAAAAGCATATTTAGACAACCATATAGACATGAGGACCCTCTGAAAAATGAAATGCCACATCTCAAGGGGCTTACCTTTAACAAACTTATATTCAACAAATATGATGCTGTATAAATAAAGATTGATTAATTTAACCTATATTCAGCAGAGACAAATGTGATGAGGACAGATTTATGATCTGGGCATCCATGGGTTTTTCTCTTTCATAAATTCTTATTTTCAGTCCCTTTGTCTCTGCCTGGATGGATCCATCTCTGGATGGATGTATATGTATATTTAAATATATATATTTATATGTATTTGTATATATGTGAGTCTATAAATGAAGAGTTTGTCTTCAGCCTGCTCTATTGTAAAGAGCCTTGAGATAACACTTGTTATTAATCAATCTCAATCAATCAATCAATCAATCAATCTTTATTTGTGTAGCGCCAATTCATAACAAGTGTTATCTCAAGACACTTTACAATAGAGCACAAAGCTCTTCATATTATGGCTACACATATATGCATAGATACATATATACATATAAAAATACACATATACATATATATACAAATATATACATCCAACACCCAACCTGAATCCATATAGCCAATCATGAATCCCTCCATCATGGCGGCAAGAAAAAACCTTCTGTTAAGCAGCAGGAAATCTTGAATGTGGACCCCAGTCTCATGATGAACAGCAAATCCACACGATGCTGTGTTGGGTGTGTGGGCGAAGGGAGGGAGGTAGGTGGAGACAAGCGGACTAAAGTAAGAACTAAAGCTAGTGACAGATCAATGGACCAATCATAGACCTGTCGTCGTCAAATTTGTTTCTGCTGGAAACAAATTTATTAGAGGTTAGCCTCTTGAGAGGCTACAACTTGTTTTCAGGAGGGTCCTCATGTCTGTGTGGTTGTGGTGATAATTTTATAGAAGTATAATCAATAAAAGTCTTACTGAAAATAAGAATTTATGGTAGTGACAAACTCATGGGTGCCCAGACCACAAGTGCATCCCTACCATATTTGTCTCCGTTAAGTATAAATGTATTAATGGTAGACCTCTTGAGATGTGACACCTCATTTTCAAGAGGGATCTCATGTCCATGTGGAGCTAGAGATAGTTGCTATAGATGTATCAACCATGGATAGAAAGATCATGTTAATATCAACATTAACAGCTATAATGATTATGAACTGGAATGAGATGGCCAAATATGTGTTATGTCTGTAATTGTAGTTATTGAGGCTTCATGACTCCACAGCAGCAGGCAGTCTACACCAAGGATCCCAGGACACCTAAAAGACCAGAGCCAGAGACGAGTACAGGAGCAAACAGAAAGGGGCAGAGGCAGATATGGAGAGAGAGTGTGAGAGAGAGAGGGATAGAGCCCAGTGTGCCAGATCCCCCCGGCAGTCTAAGCCTATTGCATCTTAACTATGTGTCTAAACTATGGACTATGAGCTGGTCCCTAACTGAAAGCTTTATCAAAGAGGAATGTTTTAAGTCTAGCCTTAAAGGTAGAGAGGGTGTCTGCCTCCTGAACCGTGGTCGGTAAATGGTTCCAGAGAAGAGGAGCCTGATAACTGAAGGCTCTACCTCCCAGACTACTTCTAGAGACTGATGGCACCACGAGCAGGCCAGCATTAATTGGGGCTATACAAATAGAGATTGATTGATAAATAAAAATACCTTATTATAATGCTAATAATATTTATGGAAAAAGACTTTTTTAAATTGTTGAGGGCAATGATCTTAATTTCAGTTAAATTTAATTAATTGCCCAACCCGGTCTGTCACTCTTGTAAACTGTGAATCTGCAATTCCCAATGACCTAGGTTGGATTAAAGAAAAACAGCTGATGATTAAAAATCTAGATTGTTTTTATTTGACCTTTACCCATTTAGATAGATAGATTGATAAATAGATAGATAGATACTTTAATAATCCTTCACAGGAAGTTGCAGTTGTTACAGCAGCTATGCATTCAGTCATTCACTCATTGTAACAACAAAATAAAAAAACCAGATCAAATACAAAATACATGTAAAAAAAAAAAGTACATATGAGATAAAAAGATTCAAAATAATGTAAGAACTATGACTGGAGTAGTAAAGACTCTTCTTCAGCTTTTTGTAACTCCATATAATCTAATTCATCTTTCCAGCTACGCTCACGTTCACTGTGTTGTGCTGACTCTGCTCTTATCTCGTCTCGCCGTATCTTGTCTCATATTCGTGCTTTGTCTGCTCCCTGTGATTGAATCAGAGGTATCATGTTTCTTGTGTAGCACAGAGACAGTGTTGTTGTGGAGCAGCGAGCCGAAACGCTTTGTTGTTGTTACCATGGGAACAGCGGTGTCTGATGAGGTGCCTCCTTGTGTCTCAGGTACTGACGAAGGACCTGGGTGGAAACTCCAAGTGTTCAGAGTTTACAGCTGAAATCTGCCGTCGCATCCAGGACATGGACTAAAATCGCTGTGGGAGTCTCCACCAAGAGAGAGCCACGCCTCCTCCACCTCCTGCCTCCACGCCGCCTTCTGCTGACTGGTTTTACCTCTCTGGGGCTGCAGGGACACAGTCGGCTGTGAAGCTCAAAGCTGCAGCCATTTTTTTTTTTCAGTTTTACTGTATTTACGTGACAAAATGTCTGTTCTCTCTGTAGTGATGGATGTGGAGGGGGCAGGGCTTCTGCAGCAGCTGGTTATCATAACGAAACATTCACAGCAAAGATGCGCACAAATCTCTCATGACCAACGTTGAATGAATTCATTTCAGGAGTGTCTTACTCAAAGCATCATCTTAATAATATGAATAATATCAGCACTCCGCTTTGGATATTTGCTATTTTTTTAACAGTAATGCAGTGTAGCCGTACCTGAAATGTCCTCTTATTTATTATTTCCTGTTACTGTCTCATGCTGCTCTCTTCAGATTCAGAAATACACAAATATATAAAAGTCTATATAAAGAAGAGAACACGCTTCTCCCGTCTCTCTGCTGTCTTTAAACATTCACACAGGTGATCGTGCAGCTTCTTACTGAGTGCTTTATGCATGAAAAATCATTAAAAAGGGCTTTTTGGAAAGAGTTTTTTCAGGCTCGTCATGTGATGAATGTTTGAGGAAATCCCTTTTAGGTGAAACCCTGGCTTTTGGTTTTCAGACAACTTTTTTTATACAGGACGTCCATTAGGATCAAAAAAATTTTTTTTTCTATTGTCAAAAACCATTCCCCTCTTCATCTCCACAGTTTACTTATCAGCGCAAGTTATATAAAAATTGGACGACTGGGTTTGCAGCGCCACCCCGTGGCCAACCAAAAAATAAACAAATTAGAAAATGGCTCCAACAGGCCCCACAGAGAATCATTTCCTACCTCACAATTTGATTCAATTTAAATACTACACATAATTCAGAATTAAATTTCGATTCAGGCATATTCACAATCCTCAATCAAAGTTCTTTATATATAAAGATTTACTACAATCTGTTGTGTGCTTGACATTGACAGACAGCTCAGAAAAATGGTTTTAAGGCTTTAAAGAAGTTAAATAGTCTGATATAATTCAGGTTTCTTAACTAAAACTGGTTTCATACACGTTTACTGAATCAAAGACTTTGCTGTCTACATCTCTATAGGGGTGTAAGTCTTAAGAAGTGAAACAGACATTGGGTTTAGTTCTTTTGACCGGAGGTTGGGTAAAACTGCAGCTTGAACTGGTCAACAGTCAGTATTTTCACTGACCTCTGCTCTGCTTCTTTTAACTCCGATGGCCATGTCTATCGTGAGAGCTTCAGTTTCAGTTTGCATACTGAACACTTCATGTCAAGCTCTGTCCTACCCGGGACATTGTAGAATCCAAAATTCTCCCACATACTTGCTCATAATGAAGGAGGGATGGGCTGGAATTTCTTAACTGCTCTATACAGAAAATATGGAGATACACTAACGCAACAGGCTAATGTTAGCAGCACGGTCAGCTCGTACCAGCATGCATTTTGCTACAGCAGTGTGCTACACAGACCTTTGTGGACGACAAAGGTCTGTTTAAATATATATATATATTTTTTGTACTTTAAATTGATTCAGAGTCTTAGAGAATAAAAATCATGATCTGACATCAACCGACTTTTTTTTGGTCTTTTAGGAAAGACAACAAAACTTTATTATTGTCACTATTTAACTGATTGAATGGACCTAAATAAAACATAAAAAATAATACATGAAAACAGAGTTATAACCTGAATCAAAATGTAATTGAATTGAATGCTTTATTTCAAACATATGAAAAACAAACATGAGCGGTCACCATAAACAAACACATGCATATACCAAAAACAAAAAAAAACAAAGAAAGTAAACTGTTGACGATATCCCGCATGTGCAGCAAGTTTACATGCTTGAAGAGGAGTAGGAAGAAGCGTCAACTTATTTAATCCTAAACCTTTTATTACCATGTACTGCAGTCAAGTTTTTAATTCTCCATATTTATAATATTTACAGGATTCACCATCTATTCAGGAACCAATGGTTCTTATAATATATTGACTATATTACAAGGTACTTATGTACAAATGTACACATAATATTTCACCTATATATAATACTTAATATCTATACATATACTACACCCCTACACACACAGAAAAAAGACATTACAAAACTAGAAAAGCAGTCAGAGAGCGCAGACCTCCACCAAGCAGCTCAGGTCAGCAGTGTCTTTTCCACAACCCCCTAAAGATACAATTCTGGATCACCTGACCCAGAATAGAGCCAGGATCCAGACCAAACTCAGCACATACATGGAGGTTGTTATTCTATATGAACACAAGTTTTGGGAACATCACTGAATATTTTGATTTTATATGAATTATTGAATGTTGTCAATGAGATTTCCTATTATAAAGTTCAATGTTATTTGTGATGTCAATCTGGATCAGATCACAATGAAATTTACCTTGATGATAGAGACGTGGACCCCATATTATCCTGTGAAATTGGAAGCAAATCCATTAAATACTGGCAGAGATATATTTTTTTTAATATCTGCCCAATGTTAACTTATGTTTTTTTGAAATTTGGGGAATTTTTTGCATCCAGGCAAATATTCATAAAAGAAAAGAAAGAAAGACATCCTTTATTCATCTCTCATGGGGAAATTCAATCCTTTACATTCTGTTGTTGAGACATGCTTCACTCACAGGCGCTGAAATACACGTGTACAAGTACAAACAGGTCCTGCGATCATGCACTAATGGAGAGACATCAGAGTGATGGCTTGCTGCTCCTGAAGAAGCACCAACGAGCAGTTTTTGGGCCAAGCACCTTGCTCAAGGGCACTTCGGCAGTGCCCTGGAAGTCAGCCAGCATCTCTTCAGCAACCAAACCAACTTCCAGACATGGTTCAGTCAGGACTTGAACCAGCCACGCTTAGGTCCCCAACCAAAGTCCTTACAGACTGAGCCACTCTGCCACAAAATTCAGTCACCACCAAAAGTTTTTGAGTAATCTTGCTAACAAACAAATAAACAAATAGACGAACAAACAAACGCCGGCAAAAACAATCTCCTTGGCGGAGGTAACAAGATATACATATATTTAACTTCATGCTCCAGGTTCTCACTCTCAGATGGATCCACTTCCTGAACCTTCGGCTCGTGTTTGTGAACAGGGTGTACCGTCCTCCTCACTGTTCAGGGTCAGTCTGATTTACTACAGTCTTCAGAAGAGGGACCCTCCCTCCGCCCAGCTGTGCACATCCAGCTGTGAGCAGAGCAGCTCTCACAGAGACACGATGTGCCTGCAGCTGGCTTTACGCTGTGACGCCTTCGCCCTGAGTTTGGACTGTAAGGTTTCTCTCCACATGACCTCAGACTCAGGACTTTACTCTCGTTTTAGATGTTATGTTATATTAATAACAGTAAACTTCTGTCAAACCTGCAGCCCACCATCGAAGGCGCACCCGGCCTCGCCCCCAAGCGTCACAGATACACGCCCCCTGTTTTCTGTGAAGAACAAGTTACAGGAGACTGACCGGAAACGGGAAACACGTTGACTTTCAGTATAAAAGTCTTGTTTATGGGGAACAACATGAAAGATTGATAATATCAGCTATTGGGACTGAAATGTCTCTTTGGAAAGTCTAACAAAGTCACTATGTTAATATCATTATTATTATTATTATTTTCTTACATAAAAATACGCATAATAGGCTGATTTGTTTGTAGTGACACTGTGGTTGAATATGTCAAGATAATTCCAACTAAGATTGGGGGGGGTTGTTTCAGATGTTTGTGCATCTTTATGTCACCACATAATCAACTGTTGGCTTTTTAAACCTTTAAATCCCACACCAAGAAAATATCTGTTTTTTTAATTTGTTTGTCGTTAACAGAATCAATCAATGACTTGATTTTTTCTGTTTTTTAAAACATTAAATATCCTTGAATTTTTTGATGACCTCTGCCAAACAGTTGTGTTGGTAGTTAAAGGGATAAACTAAAATATCATAGGGTAAAATTACACAAGAAGTGAATGTTTTTTATTTCCTTTTCTCAAACACACCCAAAAAAACAAAAATATTCAACAAATCAAACTAAACTAAACTAAAATAAACTTTGCTAAATAAATTAAAATAAAGTAAAATTCAATAACACAACATTAAATAAAATAAACGCTGGCAATTAGTGGACCTTTTAAAATACTTTTATTATGAAAAGGCGTCACCGGAAGCGTGCTTCAGCGTATCCTAGGTAGCTTGAAGCTCGATCGCTTCCTGCTCCGTCTCAGTCCTGTCTCAGTAAAGCCAGAGCAGGACCAGTGCTCCCAGTTCACCCAGTGTCCCAGCTGAGTGTCGGCGGGGCGTCGACAGCCAGAGGCGGCCGGAGGCTCCGTAACAGCACCGGGAGGACCGGGACAAACGGCGGGAAGATGGCGAAGACGTACGACTATCTGTTCAAGCTGCTGCTGATCGGGGACAGTGGCGTTGGTAAGACCTGCCTGCTGTTCCGGTTCAGCGAGGACGCCTTCAACACCACCTTCATCTCCACCATCGGTGAGTCAGCGCCTCCCGCTTTTCCGGGCGGGTATCCCGTTACACAGCCGACCCGGGACCGTTACCTGACAGCGATGTTCGGTGACGTTCCAGCTGGCGCCTGCGCACTGTGTAACGGTTTGATTAGTGACCGTGCTATCTGGAGACCGCCACCCCTGTGTCTGATTCAAACAGACGTTAGAGACGGAAAGTTCCCCAAAGAAATGCTCCTTTTTTAGATTTAAATTAAAAACAAAAGTGACAGACATTTCTGACACTATTCTATGAAGTTATTAAAAGATATAAACAAAGAGGCATCTGTTAAAATACTTCTCAAACATCTCCTTTCACTACGACAACTCCAGGCGCATTTGGGGGGAAAGCCACCAGATAACACAGTCACTGTTTCACCCGTACACCAGTCGGGAAAGTGAAAGCTTTGTGAGGAGAGGAGGGGCTGACAGTCCAGATGTTAACTACTGAGCTGGATATGTATATTTAATATATGTTTATTGTTTTTCTAAATGGAAAAGGAACACAGTCCAAACATAAACGAAGAAAAACCCTCCCCCACCCCAAAACATACAAATAAACGTGACCAGGATCAGCTCATCGTGTAAAGAAATGAGGAAATAACGAGGGCCACAGCCATGACAATAAACTAAACATACATTTAAAATAATTAAAATTTATAAAAACCAATCTGTACAATGTGAATGAGATGGATCATTTTAACCTGACCTGATGAGGCTGATATTAAAACAGCTCTAATCAGTTACATTGATTATCTCATCAGTGATTATTGGACTACTTGTTAATGAGTCACAAAAGTCACATGAAGGTAAAGATTCAAGAAAAGGGACAAATCACTTAAAAGTAGGGTTGCACAGTATTATCAGAACAATGGCAGCACTGACAGATAAGTGCCTTTAGTGTTGATTGTCATCTTTTGCTGTAAAAAATGGCCATTAATCTCCCTTATATTGGCTGTGATATATTTAGAATGCAGGAATGTACCATATTGATCTACGTCATCGTAGGGATGGGGATTTCCATAAACCTCAGTATATGACACATATCCCGAGGCCATGATATGATGCATATTGCGTTATGCTTAAATACTTGTGAAAATTGCCTTTGCAAATACAAAAAGAGAAAGGACACTGTTAAAGGATTCAACAACTCAAAACACTTAAATTTCAGGTCTTCAAATATCTTTAAAGTAATTTAATAATTGGAATGAATGCTGCATCGTAGAGCTGCTTGATTGTGACAAAAATAATAATCATGATTATTTTGATTGGCATTGAGATCCTGATTATTTAATACAATTATCCACTGTTTTTACATCCAGGGTTTACATGCTTTTATTGTTATAAAATAATATAAAGTTGATGTTAAACAAACATATCTATGTTTTAAACTAATCCTTTTAATCTCAATTGTCCTACTGTGGTTATTGTGGTAAGTTGTTATCATAAATTAAATTGAAACTTAATTAATTTCCCAGCCCTATTGCATCATGTAGTTTGGCTTCTACTGTCATTTTTTGAACTGTACCATTGATCGCATTACCCATAGTGTATTTAATAAAGATGCTTAATATTATTGGTACGATATTGCTATGATATCAGTATGATATATGAAAATTTTGCTAATATTTGCAGCCAATGTGTCGTTCATATTTCAATTGTAATATCAGTAAAATACACAAATACTATATTGCTGCACCATATCATCGCTGCATGGGTAAATTTAAAAATCAAGTTTCATTTTTTTAGAAGTTTTTAAGTTTTTTTTCTTGTTTACATCTGTTCCGTCCACATATTGATATCGGCGATAATGAGTTCAGAAATATCGGCATATCGGATATCAGCAAAAATCCAAGTGTATTTAACAAAAACCCCAACTGCCGTCACAGAATTTGTGGCTGTATTGATTCTGTAGAATCAGAATCAATACACATATCAGCAAGGAGTAAGTGACAATATTTTGCCATATCAATTTTTTGAGCACAGGCCTACCTCATCATCACTGAACATCACTGAATTTCTACTTTTATAAATCAAATGTGTCGTTTATCAAAGAACGAATTATTGTCTTTCTTGCATCATATTTGTTTCTAACTCAAATGGACTGTCGTCATCTAAGGAGCAGGTCAGTTACAGTAAAATTGAGGCTTTGCACTCTTTACAATGAATATTAGGATGAATGTCAGTACTAGCAATAATAAATGTATCATTATATAGTATTGGATATAACAGTACTTCGTACATTGGCAAAAGCCCAAGTTTTGAGTGTAATGTCATGATATTTTGTTTGTTAATGCTGTATAGAAACTTGGAGCATTTGTTGTATATTTTGATGAATTTGACTATGACAGACTTTGAAAAAAGAAAAATAAACATATAAAACATGATATACAATAAAAAACAAATAGATAAATAAGTTGTAATGATAAACTCCTGCAGCCAAAATACAGCAATAACAAAAAACACAAGACACAAGCACAACATGGTATGTGGCACAGTAGTAGTTTGCTGAAATGGAAACTTGATTAATTGCCCAGCCCTAATAAAGACTTTACCAGCTAATGCATAAAATAAAGATTTTGTAGGGATGTATAAACAGACTTAAAACTGAAGTTAATCTTTTAAATTCACAGTAATTCAAGACCCTACGAATCAGTTAAATTAGCCCTCTCAGTGTTTGTTATTTGAAAATGGCAAATATGAAATTTTAACCTTAATTTAGTTTTGTATTTGTTGCTTTGTTGTTACAGGAAAGTGTCAAAGCAGCAGTATTGTTGCCCTTCAGTGCAGGTTCTCCTCGAACATCTCATGATCACTTGTCATCGTGAATTTAATGATGCACAGCAAACTGATACCAGAAAACCACGTTGTTCTTCACCGCACTGACACAATAATCTTATAAAGAAACTTTCACAAGTAAGTTAGAGGATGAAATCAAGTCACCCAAAATTTAACCAGGACTTAAAAAAGGAAGACAGCTTGATGGATTCAGAAACGTATCTTATGCTCATAGCATTAATTTATAGTCACAAATCAAAATGATCACTTCAGAACACAAGCTCTGAAATTTAGGTACCACAAAACTACAGGTTTAAAAAAATAAAGCTAAAAGCATTATTTTTGTGTGTCTGCACTTTACCACAACTAGCTACCATACGTATATTTGAACCATTTGTCTCTTAAGGATGGCATGCAACCAGTGAAACAAAAGCTCCAGTGACAACTGTTTTGGTTGTGTATGTGGTTTATCAATTACGACACAGTTAAGGATGGAAATCAATCACATTAGGATTAGAATCAATAACAACTCACTCAAAGAATCAATATCAGTAGTCGATTTGTTCAACAATTCCCTTGCTAATCTACACACTTTGTGAATCTAGGACGTCATGCTCTCAACAGAGACAGTCAGCATAAATGACAACAAAGAGGTCTAAGATGTGATCATGGCAGGTAGAAAACAGATGTAGTCAAAACTGAGGCTTAATTTTGGACTAAACCTCATGCCTGATGATGCCTCTGGCAGCACGGCATTGAATACGAGGAGTGTCATGTGTTTGACATTGCTTACACTTGGAGACCTGCATAGCTCAGCGTTTGCCTACAAAAAACATTCAAAGGAATCAATAAGAGAACTGTTAAAGAATCAAATTGATAAGCAGAATCAAAAATGGCATTGGAATCAATAAAACTAGGGATGCATGATATTATTGGACCAATATTGGATATCAGATATTTGCCTAAAGCTGATAATTGGTATTGGCAGATATGAATTTTTTTGCAGATATTTACAGCTGATATTTTGACCATACACATTGGTCATTAAAAAAGCCCATATGTTGGCTGTAATAACGGCAAAATGTAAAATCTAGTATGATTGTTTACCTCATCACCACTAAATGTCCATTTTATGAATCTAAAGTGTAATTTATTAAATAATATGTTTTTTTCTTGCTTCACATCTGTTTCTAATACAAATGTAATCATAGAAGAAACGGGAATTTTAGTTAAGTAGAGACTTTGTGCTCTTGACACAAAATATTGGTATCGATATTGATATTTGTGATAATGAGTTCAGAAATTTTGCATATCTGCAAAAATCCAGTATCGTGCATGCCTAAATTTCCCATCCCTAGACACAGTCAGTTTGTTGTATGACGGAAATGCTTTTAAAACGAGTTTTGTCTTTGTGCTGTTGCTCTAAATGATGAACTTACCGACTAAATTGATCAGAAATAATCTTTGTTGACAGATTTTTCTACTGAAATAAGCAATCAGGTTGTTACAAAACAAGCCTAAAACAAGCAACCTCTAGTTATTTTTTTCTAATGTGATATATTTCTTTTTTTCATAAGAGAAATCTACATAAAGTGTGTTTTGATTTTCATCTACATTACATTACATTTTAACTTCACACTGACATTTTTTTCTATTTGTCTCTTAATTTTCTTATTCAACATCTTTTTGTTTGGAGGTGAACATCCTTTTCTTTATACAGAAGTGAAGGGAATGGCTACTGTTATTTATAACTCTGTTATCACTAACAGTCTGTCTAACCATGATTTTTATAACCAAACAGACATAGTCAGGCTTTTATCTAAGTTTAATGTTGATCTTCTACAGCTTTATTATGGTGAAAACAGTAACAGCTACATTAGAAATCAATTTAATTCTGGCTATAAGGATTTCTTTTTGGTGGAAACATCATTTTTGCCTCTTTTTACTGTCAAATTTACATTTGTGTTTGGAGTGGGACAAAATAGCTTTGTGTAACTTCTGAATTGAGTTTATATTGGTAGTAGAGTGAGCATCAGATCCCTCCTGGGTTTGGAGGCACAACAAGCCCAAAAAAACACAACCTGCAACTGCCAATATTTACAATCAACTTTTCAAAAAAAGAAGCCCAAAATCGCTTATAATAAGCAGACCTGGCAACTCTGGAAGTACCTGTCGTACTGTCGGGAATATCAAATGAGGAGCACTCTTGTTCTGAATAGCAGCACAGCTTATTTCCAATCGTTGAAGATAATTGAAATGTGATACCTGACTCCTCCAGGGAAGGAAAGATGATCACTCAGCCTTCTCTGCTCGAGCTCTCCTGCTCTGTGATTTCACTGATGTTTGTAACAAGGTGACAGACAATAGAGCTCTTCTTCTTCTTCTGGCTGTCAGGAGATGTCTATCTTGTTTTTGTGTGACCTCGTGTGGATTGTTTGTTTGCAGATCATGAATCTGTGTATCACCAGTTGCAGTGTGTAAACAAGTGTCAGCTGTCAGTCACACCAATGACTGTTTTATTAACTGAGCAGCAGATCATTTCTGTATGTTTTTATCATCTCATAAAGATGAACATGTTACTGTCTGTCAGAAACAAACATACATGCCTATGATATGTCTTAAATTAGGTAAAAAAGAAATCACAAGAGAGAGCAAATTGACTGCAATTACTTCTTCTGGATGTGGCATCAGATCAGGTGTCAGCATCTTATGACTTTTCGTACCACCTAGGGCTGGAAAATTTATTGATTAAATGCTTAATTTGAATTATTTTCTGCAGAAGATTTCAAAATCAAAAATCAAGATTTTTTTTCCTTGACTTACCTGAACTCCACTCATGAGACTCTTCAAATGGGTAGGCACTGCTATTCGCACAAAGGCATTTCTAGGCATGTATTTTTTTTCAATGAGATTACATACTGACAAAGGAGTTCCATGTAAATATAAAGTGAAAATAGTGCAGCTTTTGGTGTTCATGTAGACAAGCCTGCATTCATCCCAAGTCCATAATAAACACAGCAGCAACTTTAATTATAAAAGGAAAATTCATTTAAGGTTTGAGATATAGAGTTTTGTGGTCATATCGCCCAGCCCTAGTACCACCATATCAAAGTTCAGAGTCCATTATTGTCAGAACTTTAGAGTAAACCTGCACATACTCTGAACCCCTGACTCTAAAACAGATGCAGCACACCCTCACACAAACACTCAGATTTTTCTCTCTGCGTTTCCTGTTCGTCAGAGCGGGCTGAGGGCCGTCTTCCTGGTTGAAACAGGAAGTGGAAACTGTCTTCTTCACAGTGTGTGACTGTGCGACTCGACTTTGTATTTTGTGCAGCTGTGTCTGTTGCTGTGGTTTACGTCTTGCTGTAAAAAGAAAGTGCAAAAAGAATATTTATATGTTCACTGACAGGGCTGAAGATAAACTTCGTGTTTAGATGAGTCATGAGAATGAGTTTGTGGGATTTCATAAAAGAGAAAACAGCACTTACGAGCACTGATTGGTTTCATCGTTTAGTCTGAAGAAGTTGGATGTTTGTTGATGCTTTACTCTCTCATTTTTCTTTTAGCTGTCTCCATTTTAAAAGACAGAGCCTTGACAATAATAATAATAATATTATACATCCATCTGTCCATTATCTATACTGCTAATCCCTTTCGGGGTTGCAGAGCCTTGAGCCTATCCCAGCTGACATTGGGCGAGAGATGGGGTACACCCTGAACAGGTCGCCAGCCAATCGTACAACAACTCACTCTCACAAAACCTTACAAAAGCATATCAAGCTGCTGATTAGATGATGATTCCGTCAGTCACATTCATTAAGGTCCAGTCAGGTAATGAAGTGGGCTGGACAATTAATCAAATTTTGATTGCAAATACAATTACTGCTGCAGGATGTGATGCATTTGATTGTCTTTTTTCCATCATTTTTTTTGATTATTTGAAGTAATTATATTTTTTCACATTTTTTCAGCTATAGCTTCTTCATTGATCTTTAAAATAACATGTATAGTGCATCTTAGTTCAATGATTGGTTGCGTGTTGTAATACCAGTGAGTAATAGTGGTTTATAATCATGATCTCAATGTCGAAATAATCACAATTATGATTTTTGCTCTAATCGAGCAGCCCTAGAAGGTAGGAGCTACCGCTGAGGTGTAAAGTACAAAATGTTAGCTACTTCAGTGGACAAACTTGCCCATGCATTTTAGAATTGGAGTGAAAATATAATTTCTATCGAGAGATGGTTTCAGGGCCGAACACAGTCGTTGCAGATTGTATCTTGGCAGGATAGATCTGCCTGAGTACAGACATTAAATCAAGTGGATCCAGCTGTTGCACCAGGTTAGGTGGATTTGTGATTTCAGGCAGACTATTACAGTATTGGCTATTGAGCTGTACTGAAGAAAACAGTTGTAGAAAGAGAGGATGTTGAGCTCTGTCATTATACGTCATCATGCATACCTATTCTACCTATTTTATGCTTTATTTTATTTTTCTTGACCCTTCATTTTTATTTTCATTCTAATTATATGTTGATTGTTTTTGCACCAATTTACCAAGTCCTGTATGTGCAACTGTACCTGGCAATAAATACCAATTCTGATTCTGATGCTCCAGATATCTGCAAAAAGGGATAATCCATTACATTAATTAGGTTTCAACTGGTAGAGAGTAATAGTTACTAGGTACATACTGTATGTGTTCAGCACACTTTATAGAGGTTTGATCATTTCTGAACAAATGTCAAGTTTTGGACTGTAACTTTTACAAAGTTTTGTATCCAAAAAAACAACAATGCTGTCGTTTAGTCAGTGTTTAAGTATTTTTTTTTTTTTTATTTCAAACCTAAATCCTCCAGCCATGAAAAAAAACTCTGATTACTGGGGACACCTGACCAGCGACAAATCCTTACAGAAAACATTGAGTGCAAAGAGACACCCTTCATACACATGTACTGAAACCCCAGCCGTGCAGTTTCCCTTTAATGACTCTACAGTGTCATGGCTGATGGTGTTGACTGGTTACTTTGGTGTCCAGGATTGTTCCAGTTATTCTGAAGATTGAGAGTTTATTATTTATGTAGATTTTCTCTGCAAGAAAAATTGAACATGTACTTTAATAATGTTAATTTATAAAAGGACCACACAAGGAGGTTTGATCAAAAGTCATCAGTTAATATGGTCTCTGTTTGAACCATAACACCAGCAGTGTTGTCTGTAGCCTGTATGTTTTAGCGCGCAGCAGACTCTTGGACTTTGAATGCACCATGGTTCTTTGTTGAGATACTGAAGGTGATATCAGGCCGAAGTTTACAGAAGATTAGTCAAAGAAACACATTGTTCTGGTTTTAGTCTTAAGGTTGCATAACTGGCATGGCATGTCATGCATCCAGAGGATTACAGATGTGCACAACTACATTAATAAGATATAAATAATATAATAAAGAAACATACCACTATTGTAAAATACTTGATAATCATGAACTGTTGAGCTTCAATCATCTCACTGATTTTTGTTTAATATACAAAGTCCTGAACAGACTTGCCCCAGTGCCCCTAAGTAAATACACTATTTATTCCTGCATAGCAAGAAATATATTATTTTTATTCTCCTTTTATCATGATACAACTTTGGTGTTGTATCTATTTGTTCCATTAAACATTTTGGAGCAGCATTTTGGTGCTGTATCTCTTTGGTGCGATATACCTAAGAAAACATGCGATAGACTATAGGAAAATGTGCAGTAATATGTATGTTATTCATTCATTTTCTATACTGACTATCCCTTTCGGGGTTGCGGGGGGGCTGGAGCCTATCCCAGCTGTCATTGGGCGAGAGGCGGGGTACACCCTGAACCGGTCGCCAGTCGATTGCAGGGCAACGTATAGAGACAGACAACCATTCACGCTCACACTCATACCTAAGAGCAATTTAGAGTGACCAATTAACCTAATGAGCATGTTTTTGGTCTGTGGGAGGAAGCCAGAATGCCTGGAGAGAACCCACGCATGCACGGGAAGAACATGCAAACTTCACACAGAAAGGCCCTGCCCGACCCGGGAATCGAACCGGCGACCTTCTTGCTGTGAGGCACGTGCACTACCTGATGCGTCACTGTGCCGCCCATGTGTATGTTATGTTTGAGTTTAATTATGTTAGTTTTGCTCTTCCTTTGAATGTAATTCTGATAAATGTGTCTTTTAGCTTTTCCTCCTCAGCAAACATCTATCAGGGCAACATATGCAAACTATCCAATCTGGCTTGTTTACTTTGCTGTATGGTGATTATACATGAGCTCACACTGTCCTCTCTGAAGTAAATAAAGTACAAGTACTATAATAATATGATAGTTATTATTCCTATTATTTTTTACAGCTCCTCTTTACTAGGACATTTAGACAAGACATTAAAGACCTCTGCATGGCTGTGTTATGAAGTTGACCCTTCTTTCATCTTTTTTTCCTCACTTGAGTGTGACCCCGGATCATTTGTATTTGTTCTCATGAGTCAAAGATGACACACAAATATTTGCCCTGCTCGGCACATCTGAAAACCTTCAGTAGATCATTTTGACAGGGGTTATTACATCACTGCAGCGACTGTCTGGATTAACTTAACTGCTGCTTTCAATTACTTGAGGCCAAGATGATAACCTGCTAGTCAGGATCAGATATAGGCCAGCATTTATTTACAGGATTAACATCATCAGCCAATAAGGACCCTGTTAGCTGATGTCAGCATGGCACCAAGCGCATCCTCCGATTAAGAGAGATGTTTTTTTAAGGGATACACCAACATTGTTTTTCTTTTCATGTCTTGCCTCACTCCAGAGTCCATGACAAGCAGATAGACCGTATCTGCTTCGTGTTATCTTCTTCTTCTCCTAGACAGAGGCTTTGTTTGAATGATGACAACTGATTCGCAGTTGGGAGTGAGCCGTTCGTTTGCGAGCCATTTTTAAAGTTGCAGGCAATTTACATTTAAAAATTGCATTTAAGAGCTCTGCCCGTCTCTTCCTTGTTACTGCACACACAGTCTAAAGAATGGAGTCTATCTGCTTGTCATGGACTCTGGAGTGAGGCAAGACAGGAAAAGAAAAAAAAAAGTTGGCGTATCCCTTTAACCTGGGCAAAGAAAGGCACCTGTTGGGCAAACCCGATGTTTTTTGATCAACTGTGAGATAAATTGTTGGCATTATAAGAGTCTTACACCAATGAAACAAATGTATTGACAAACGTTACTGGTCAGTTAGAGGCTTTGAGTCACTTATCGATTTCAGCACAACTAAACCTCGCTCGTAGTCACCGTCTGTTGTTCTCATAGGAGGCAGGTAACAAGAGTACCAGCCATAGCTTTGCAAGATGGACCTCACTGGTGTCAGACATGATATCTAGCAGATCTGGCTGCTCTGAAAGGTTAGCTTTCATGTCAAAATTTGTATGGCTTCTCACCCCGTTGTATAATACCACCTGGTCCACAGCGGTGACATCCTCAGAAACTGATCAGTGAAGTGTCTCTGCTGGTTTTCTCCCAGTTGTGCTGCTGATACTGAATGAATTTTAAATATGTGCCCACAATCCTTTGCTGCTGTGGTCAGACAGAGGATGCACTGTCACCACGCTGTCGCGGGTCTCGTGAGAGTCAGCTGACCTCTGACTGAGTGTGTGTGTGTGAACATGTGGAAGTGATAACAGGCGTGTTGTATGTAGTTGATGGATTTATCACATTTGAGCACAAAAACACATTCACAAAAAATACAACTTCATCCAGACCTGGAACATGACATCTGATCCAAGTGTCATGGTAGATTTCATGTTCTGTTTTTACTGTTTATTAAAGGTGCTTCGATACGTCGGCCACTGATCAGTATCAGATGATTTTTATTAAAGAACGCTATTGGTTGATTAAAATTGATGCCTGTGGTCACTGATACCGATCACCTGGATGTCATCCACTCATCCGCACATAGGCGAGTATTTTCACAAACAGGTTCTCCTCATCTGTCTTTCTTTCTTCCTTTCTTTCTTTTATTCATTTATTTCAAACTTTAAAAAAAATCAAAGCAGCATAATACACATGTACATCGAAAAACTGTACGAGTCCATCAGATCAAATGTATTTAAACCTGTGAGTACATACACATGAAACTACCAGTTTGGAAAGGAACAGAATGAAGCAGAGAGCTTATCTAGTCCTGCCCCTTCCTTACAGATCAGATCCATTAATGAATCAAAGTCACAATTCATTACCAGCTGTCATTGTTTATGGAAAACAATATAAATACATGGGCAATAGCCTCATTTTACACACTACATTACATCTTTATAGACAAATCTCTGCAAGCACAACCCAATTCTTCATATAAACCTCTTACAGAATAAACGAAACACACTAATAATCCGTAAGCACTTCAGAAAAATATTGATGTATATATTATATACATATCCATACACATTTACATATCATACACAGTTTATATAAATGTATATAAACATATTTACAAAAAATCTTCAAAAATTATTCTGTCCACACAAGTGAAGTTTTAATAACAGCCTCATCAACATGAAAACACATAAACACACTGATAAATACTGTTTATAGTCATATAATAAATATAGACGTATTGTACACATTATTAATGAAAATGTTAGAATATATTCCAACAAATGGAGCAGATGATACATTATGATGTAGAGTAGGGAGGAGTAGAGCGTAGGAGGAAGAAGAAGGTCACTGACCTGCTCTGCCGCACGTTTCCCTAACAACCAACAGTCTCTGAGTTTCACTTCCTGGTGACAGAAAAGAATGAAGGAAGGAGGAGAGAGAGACTCGACGTTTAGACCAGAGCTGTGGTGAACTTTCTCATGTCCTGCTGATCAGCTGGAGAGTTAAGATGCATTTTTCATTGTTTTGGATCACTAGAGAAAAAGTAAAACACTTACAAAACTTTTTAACAGTGATCTGGTTCTTCCTCTCCTCCTTTGTAACATGTATATGTATGCATGACAGCAACCAAATATTTCCATACTGGTCTGGCTGAATGGACTTCAAGATCTGATGCGGCATAACAGCGATGACTAAAGATTAAACTAATAAATTTAACCACTGCTCTTATTATTTACTTGTTTCAACTCAATTACTAATACACCACCTCATCTTCTTTTCACACTCAACTTAACAACTTTAACCAAAGTAAAGTTTTATTTAAGCCGACAATACACCAGAGTTTTTCACTGGCTCTTATACGTTAAAATTTAATGACGTTTTTTATTTAAAAACACTGGAGATAATTTATGTGCAGTAAATAATACTCTAACGGCTTGTATTCAAACATTTTTAAACTAAAAGAAGGAAAATATCATTTACAAGGTGTGTTTATGTTTGAAACAAGAAAAATTAAAATAAATATTAAACAGATGTGTTTCGGTTTTGGGGATAAAATTTTGGAATGAGCTCAGTGATGAATTAAAACTATTTTATACTCTCTTAAAGTTCAGAAAAAACCTTGAAGCATAAATTAATTAATGCTGATAAGGTTTAATAACTGTGCAGTATTATGATTTATAGAAGGATTTCTTATGTTTTTTCTTTGCATGTCAGATTTATCTTGGATTGTACAGGAGAGGCAAAAATAAGCCTCAAGCTTCAGACTGTAATTTTTTTTCTGTTATTGACGAGTTTGTGTTAAATGATTGTATTCTATGTTTGTTCCTAACATTTATGTAACCGAAATAAAAATATTCATACCCTAATAGATTTCATTTCTGTTAACTGCTTAAAGAAACTGAAGATTTACCTCTTCTAGTCATGAAATACATAATTTTCATGCTATGGTGGATGAACATGGTGATTTTTGGAATTCTGAATCAGGTCTGAAAATAGACCTTTCTCTTGTGGTGTGCTATGTAATGTTAACTTTTCATGGCATATTCAGCTAAGAAATATGTCTTTGTATTTTCTTTGTAAAAGAAGCAGGATGAGAAACAGAATTCAAAACAGACAAATGAAAAACGCAGTATCCGCCAACAGGGTCATCCAGACAAGTATGAACTTAAAACAGCAGGCTGTATGACCCACTGTAACACATACTGAATGTTTTATGCAGCACAGTGCTCGAGTTGATATAAGATTTAAATTCTACAGCATATTGGTTTTTAACACAGTAGAACAGTGATTCTCAAGCTGGGGTACTCGTACCCCCAGGGGTACGCGAAGTGACGTAGGGGGTACGCAATTACCTGTCAGGTTTCAATCGGTTGTTTCAGTAGTTAAAGTTCAAACTGGCAAATGTTTGTCTGGTGAGCTTTGATAAAGGCTTGAAGTGTTGGCAGAGAGGCTGGAAGCTGGATTTGTGAGGCATTTTGGAGAAGGAAATCCGTCCTGAATTGTCTAAAGTTCTTATAGTAACATAAGTTCAGTCAGACACCCTTCACGTTAAAGCTGTGGTGAGTTTGTACTTTACAGTTTCAAGTTCATTAATGAATATGTTCCAGAAATGTAAATTTCTTTTTTCAAAACTGAACTGGTGTTACCCTCTGAAATTGCTGGTAAATAAATCTATCTTGTGAGAAATAACTCACTTGAAAAGGTTTTTTTTGTATGTTATGCATGTTAAATGTGGGAGGTGGGAGTGGCGGCAGGCTTACAGACACATTTCTTTTTCTAGCTGCTATAAGTGTGTGAGAGTAGGGGGTACATAGCTGGAGGTCGAGTATCTGAAGGGATACAGGCTGTGAAAAGTTTGGGAACCACTGCAGTAGAAAATAATCAGACTGTGGTTTTAATCTTCAACTAAACTACAGTCAGTGAGATTCACTAAAACAAATGTCCTGACCTGAAAAGATGGACTTTGAGATGGTGTCAACTTAAAATACAAAAACAATGCAAAATGAATACAGAATACCCTTTTTTAATCATTTTTAGACAAAAAATATGCAACCTTGGCTGGTCTTCAACCCCTCCAACCTAAGAATGACTTCCTCATTCCCTCTTCCCTCCCCCTGTTTCTTGCTCTGCCTTTCAGAAAATGTATGCTTAAACAGATTTACCCTTGTGAGCCTCCCAAAGTAGGGCTGGATGATTATGGGAAAATTATAATCTTGGTGGTTTTGATTGATATTTAGATCATGATTGTAAAGCATTTTACTAATTGACTTACATTAACATCTGTGAAGACATTTTGAGTGATTAAATGAATCACATTGTGTAACGAAAACTGCAAATTATCGTAAAATGTCCCTATTTTTTATATTGTAGGTTGCATAATATTTTAAATATCATACTAATTGTACACAGGAAAGTGCCATGAAATTGAATAAATCAAAATTAAACTATGAAGCAGACATATTTAGTCCCTTTCCAACTTACAGGCTGTTTGTCATACCTGCACAGAGGTGGTTGAGGTCGTTATAAAGTTCTTCAGGTGCTCTACTTTTCTAAAACAATCTTGTTTACCTAAAAGTGCACAATTTAAAATGTGTGTGTGAAGGTTTAGAGGAGACTAAAGGAAAGTGCTCAATATCTTTATCGGTCACATCACTAACTGTGTAACTGGTCGGGAAACACATCCAGAACTAGAAAGCACTCAGAGAGCGCAAACCTCTGCCAAGGTAGCTCACATATTGCTGTTCCATCTATAAGCAATAGTTCATGATGAAGTTACCATCATAATATGATTCATGACCCTGAAAACACACACCTAGCACTCAGAATCATGTTGATATCTTTATTAGTTACACAGTTATTGAGCAAAAATCATAGTTCACTAATGACAGTTATCTGGATCACCACCAAAATCTAATAATTTTAAGTTGGGCCATTACCAACATCTCCTGAAATTTCAGCAAAATCTGCTCAGTAGTTGCAGTGTAATCTTGCTAACAAACAAACAAACATACACCGGCAAAAACGTAACCTCCTTGGCGGCGGTAAATAGCCTGACTTTTACTTTGAAATGACGCCTGAAAGTCACACAGTGCCTAATGTTCAGGCCCAGGAAATATTGACAAGCAGAGCCGGCTTTGTTGAAGTTCCCTCAGCACACAAGCAATGACATGCACTTCCCTGCATTGGACACTAGGAGGCATTATCTGTATAATTACAGATATAAGGACTTCAGCCATACATACAAGTGGATTTAGGGCATAACGGGGCTTTGTTTCGACCTGGTCTGTGTTTCCACAATCAGAACACAGTGTTGGTGGGCAAAGCCACACCTACTTCTTGAGAGAGAAGTGGCTCAACACATTTTAAGAGCATTCAAATATGTTTTAGAAATAAACTCCAAAAATTGATCTAGAAAACAGCAGTGTAAGTAATAATTTTACAAAGCAAGGTTGTATCGATTGCCCTTAGGTGTGTGAGCGAATGGTTGTCTATGACTCTGTGTGGCCCTGTGATTGGCTGGCAACCTGTTCAGGGTTCATGGCTGTCACAATACCAAAATTGTAAACTTCAATCTAATACTGGTAAAAAATTATGATGTTAAAATCCAGTTTCAAAACCAAGGCAACAGATAGATAAATAAATAAACTAACAAATGAATAAACAAATAATTTTTGAAAAAAATATGTTGTCATAAAGGTTGCCTTGTTTTATAGACTAACTGGCATTATTGCTTGTCTAAATTTCTTTTTGTCTCAGTTGTTTCAACTGCGCTTGTTCAAAAACATTGCAAGAACTTGATAGTAAACTATGAATTGAATTAAAAAAGACCTGCCATTGTTTTGTATGCAATTATTTTCTGTTATGTTTATGAACTTTGCCGCCCTGGGTTGAAAAAACGTGCCCTAGGTGTTGATATTTTTGATACTCTGCAATGGAAAATTTTATGATGTTGTATAATTTTAAAAACATGGTACTGGAAAAGTGTCATGTTTATTTTACCCCTTTTACAAAAGCTGAAGGATGCAGAAATGATACATTTTAACGTACATTTTAAATGTCCCCAGATCAGTGCTTCTTAAGGTCAATAAGCAGGTGAAACTGTTCGTAGGAATCAAACAAGCATCCATGTTTGAGTTTGGGAAATGGAGCAGGAGTGAGTCAGGGTTTCTGAGTTGGGGTTTTGAACCAGCATCATTAACAGCTCCTCTGCTCTGAACAGGAAGCGCAGCAGGAAACGTCACTGTCATACTTCATATCCGCAGCTTCTTGGAAACAGATTCTGTCTGTGCTGAAGCAGGAACCTTGTTCTCTCACATTTGTTGGTTAAAAATATCTTTAACTTCCTTTCTAAGTCGGAGTCACTCCCAGTCAGCTGACAGATTTAACATCTAGAGCTGAGAAACAAACGCACCTCCAAGAGCAGGCGGGTGGGGTTAACCATGTCGACCACGTGGTTTTTAAATAATCATTATGGAGTTATTGAGGTGTGATCTTTGCTGCATGACTATGAAAAGTTATGTTTACTGACCCATCTCCTTTCTTCCTGTGTTTCAGGAATCGACTTTAAAATCAGGACAGTCGAACTTGATGGCAAAAAGATCAAACTTCAGATCTGGTGAGTTTGGACTTTTGGTGGCCTTTCTCCAACACGCAGTCCTAAAACTCCTGGACAGGCTGCCCCTGAAATCCCTCAGACTGTCCTGTTCAAAAATGCAACTCAAAGTGGAGGACTTTCACTTTCACGTGGTTGGGGGAGGGCGGTCACAGCAGACAAGACATGACATAAAAAGGAAACTGATAAAACAGCAAACCAATTTTGCAAATTCCTCCTGAGCTGGGAGATATATTGAGTTTTTTAAAAATATCTATATCTTTTTCAAAAACAAGGTAAAGTTAGATGAGTAATTCAACATATTGAATTTGATATCCGATATGCCAATATCTGCAAATTTATAATCCCAATATTAATATCAATACTGATATTTTTGCAAGAGCACAAAGTCTCTTTTTTACTAATTCTGACCTGTCTGTTTGTGTAGGAAAAAGACACAGACCAAGAAAAACTACAGTTTATTCTTCTGTCATGATGCTAACAGTTTAAGTAGCAGTTTTGTCAGATCTGGAGCACACTTCTTTATTTAATGAAAAACAAATAACAACACTACAAACTTCTGAATAGGAAGGATATTTTTGCTCCACATCCAACAAGCACCTCAACACACAAACAGCCTCTGCGGACACAGGCCCTTGTAAGTCTGCAATCAGCTCTTATAAATTGAGAATTAATTGCTTGAGCATGATGAAAGTTTCACATAAGACTTTGTCAGTGACTATGTCAAGTGGTGAGCTGCAGCCCCAAACCTCAAGCTACTAGAACAGTCCTGCCTTTTAATGTCTTTAACCTGTGTTTTTAGAATTGTTCATCTGGAAAATATATTGAAATGTAAATTTTGGTCCAAATCACCCAGCCCCAATTTCCACCAAGTGGTCTGGTTTGTTCAGAACAGTTTGGTTCATAAACCCTGACCGTGCTTACATTTCTCCAACCAAGTGTACCTTACTAAGTGGACTGTGGTGTGTCCTGGTCCACCCTTAGGTACCCCAACAGAAGGGTGCCATAAACATAGGACAGTCCAGATCAGGTGCTTGGTACCTTTTCCAACTTTTAGCAGTGGAAATGCAAAATCATGTCTTACTCCACTAAATGAACTGCCTGGGAGAAACAAACAGAAAGTCGTGGCACTTACACAAGACAGACTTTGCTTACACGTCAGTGCTGTTTCTAATCAGATGAATTCTTAGAATGAACAAACAAATGTAAGCAGAAAAAAGGAGGAAGACGCCTCATTACATGCATGTAGAACTCACTGGCTGCTCATTGGTCATGTGGTATAAATGTAACCACCTGTATGGAAAGCTGTTTGAGCATAAAATTGATATCAGTGATCTCAACTGTACTTCACCTCTGCTAGTACTCAGATTTGCAGTACATGTACTCAGGTTTGGTCACCTAGTGCACGAGTAGACTTCACTAGTGAAGCAAAAAGTGTTACTAGTACTACTAGTAGACTGATTGGGTCTACTAGTATTACAAGTAGACTTAAAAATGTTTTCTAGCACTACTAGTAAGACTTGTATGCTAATAATGGGACTGGGAAAAGCAAATTCAGGCTTTCCACTAGTTTTCGAAATATTACAACCAATCAGAATGCTGCATTTGGTTATAATCCCTGTTTTACCAGTAAAGGTTTTTGGCGCACTAGTGCGCAAGTAGACCTTAAAGCAACATCTCCTACTAGTTGACAATTTTGTGTTACTAGTGCAACAACTACTAGTAGATGCAAAACAGTGTACTAGTAGTACTGGTGAACATTTTTTGATCTACTATTAGTTCTAGTGACACTACTTGCTTCACTGATAAAGTCTACTTGTGCACTAGTTGACCAAAATTGAGTACATGTACTCCAAATTTGAGTACTAGTAAAGCTGAACTACAGTTGATATCACTGATACCAATTTTATGCCCAAACAGCTTTCCATACCACCTGTGCTTGTTCACTTCTAGTGAGTTTTTGTAGATGTGTTCTGCTGTGTCCCTGTGATTGACTCGCATCTCCTGATCACCCAGTGAAAGCTGGGAAATCATTCAGTATGAATACATTTTTACCCGGAGGCTATTTATAAAATATGCAATGATGATTCTGCTGACACAGCAGAGACCCCATTTTAAGGTGAAATCAACAGTGTTGGTGAGAAGAACAGAAACAACAAACAGAAAAACACAAAAAAAGAAAATATACATCAGTAGCCCTTTTCACTTTGTATTTACACAAAACCTCCATAACAAAGCTCCATCATCGTTATGCCCGACACATTCACAGTAATGCCATGAGGAGGTAAAATCTGTGTCACTCCACGGTGCGTTGTGGCTCTGGATGTGGTGAGAGAGCGCACACACTCGGCACTCCTGTCCTTTACTAAGTCCACGTCTCTCTCTTTGACCAGTATTACACCTCTGATACAACCTCTGAAGAAGAAGAAAATAGGAGGTCAGCTTTCTGTCTCTGTGACGTTTAGAGTGGAGGTGGCGTAAATATTAGGGTTTGAAAAGGCAGCGTGAATGAGGCTGTAGTCTCCCTCTATGAGAGAGTAACCATACAGTACACCTGTCTGAAGCTTTCTGACATTTTTCAGGTGTTCAAAAATGAGAACATGATTCTTTCTCGTTAAATTCATGATGTGTCAGATTGTTTTTGTTGATTGTTGTGTGTGCTGTTACCCTCTGCTAACCCACCATCTGCTGTAAAAACTTGACTATGATGGACACTGAAAGGTCAGGGGTCATCTCTGTCAGTCTGTAACACAGTCCTCTTCCTGTTCCTGCAGGGACACAGCAGGTCAGGAGAGGTTCAGGACCATCACAACAGCCTACTACAGAGGAGCCATGGTAAGACACGCCCCCTGCTGCTGATTGGATCCTTCAGATGTCAATCATGTACATCCAAATAGAAAGAGATCACAGCGAAAAGACTCACAGTAACTTTGAAAGTTATAAAATAAAACTTTTATCTTAGTAAAAAAAAAGCAGCCGAATAAAACAATATAACTAGTAAACTAAAAAAGCCACAAGTTTAAGGATCTCAGATCTTGTTTTTAAGGGTCATGAAATAATTAAATAAAATTAAGCAAATTTGGAAAGAAGTGTTTAAGTTTGTTGCTCTGCATATCATTTAATTATATATCATATCATACTGTAGTGTTTTATTACATCATGGGCTCCTTTACTAAACAACTTGAACTATACTATACACATAAAAAAGAGCACAAAAGCTGCCACTGATTTATTTCTTAAATTGAATTTATTTTATCACTTTATGTAGTTAATTAAGTGTGACCGTGGACACAGCATTATGTTAATTTAAGTTTAAGTTTAAACATGTGCTCATACTTTATCTGATTACCTCTGCCAAGGAGGAGGTTGTGTTTTTGCCGGCGTATGTCTGTTCGTTAATGTGTTTGTTTGTTTGTTTGTTTGTTTGTCAGCAAGAATACGCAAAAACTACTGGATGGATTTTGCTGAAATTTTCAGGAGATGTTGGTAATGGCCCAACTTAAAAATGATTAGATTTTGGTGGTGATCCTGAAAACTGCCATTAGTGAACGATGGTTTTAGCTCAATAACTGTCTAACTAATAAAGAGATCAGCATGATTCTGAGTTCTAGGTGTGTGTTTTCAGGGTCATGAATCATATCATGATGGTAACTTTATCATGAACTATTGCATATAGATGGAACAGCAATATGTGAGCTACCTTGGTGGAGGTTTGTGCTCTCTGAGTGCTTTCTCTTTTGTCAAAGTAATGTTAAGATTACAAATTGATGTTTCTGCATCAAGAAGAAGGAATCAGAGAAAAGTTTTATAGCTCAGCTGTAATGTGTGCATGTGACATTAGAGGACATGCAGTGTCAGTCACGTGACTAAAAGCTGCCATTTGTGAATATTCACTGATTTGTCATTTTCCTGATGATCTGTTTTTGTGGTTCCTGCTTGTAAAATGTTACAGTCACAGATAATGCTCATCGAAGATACAGGGGTGTTATGGTTCAATATGTGATCATGTCAAATTGAGACTTTTAGCCACTTAGCCTTGCGACTTGTTTTAATTATGATTATTTCAGATCAACATTTAAGTCTTTAATGGATATTTAAACAAAGTGTTTTCAACCACAGAGGTTCAGCAGCCCAACTTAGCAGCTCTTAGGGGTTAAAACACAGATCTGCATGTGAGAGCTGACTTTATACATCAGTGGAGATGGTTTATAATAATGTAGTGACAAGCCTCGAGTTTATTTGTAAAGTTTATGAAGAGCGTGTTGTTACCTTCTCCCTCCTTTGTGTGTCTGAGCATCACCCTCCCTGTCAGGGGGCTGCAGTGTGCAGTCAGAGGAGTATGTTCACAGAGAAATGACGTTAGGATCAAATATAAATGTTTCACATTAAAAAACCAAAATGTTTACCTGGAAAATTACTTAAAATATGCTTTATGTGTATCACAGAAGAAATATGTATTGTTATGTATCATTTTTTCCAGATTTCATCCAGACCAAGTAGATGTAGATCAAAGTGTGTGTGTGTTTTTCCTTTTTTTAATAATTAACTTTTTATTGACATTTGCAATAGACACTTTTACAGGGGTTACAAAGTAATGTACATACACTATACACTTCACCTATTTGTTTGTCTGAAATGCCATATGAAAAAAGGATTTATACATAAATATTTTCCTTCTTTTTTCCCTTGTTTTTAAATTAAAGGAACAGGAAAACAATTAAGCAAATGAATAGAACAACAACAGTGGGGAGAGATCAAGTCTTTAACAGAAGAATCAAAGCTTCAGAAAAAAACAAAGTCTTGACTGAGAGGCTTTATATAATCAACCCAATTTACCCAGCGTGAGGCAAATAGTCCTGAGTTATGATTGTGTGTTTTTCTTAAAGCATCCGGAGCTAAATGTCACAGACTCTCGGGACTCTTCCTGTACTGATGTCACAGCACGTGTCACTTCCTGTCTTTTGTGTTTCAGGGCATCATGCTGGTGTATGACATCACCAACGAGAAGTCTTTCGATAACATCAGGAACTGGATACGCAACATCGAGGAGGTACGAGGCCCTGACCTCTGACATCCCCTGACATCCAGAGGCCTCAGTGTGAACAGAGTTTGAGTTTAAACTGTCTGAATGTCTGAGGTGTCGCCTTTTAACATGAGAGACACACACGCTGCATATATCTGATGTCTGTGTCCGTGCTGCCATCTTGTGGACAAAAGTGTTTTTACAGTAGAGTATAAGAAGCTTTGACCAGTCCGAACATGCTGACAACCGATGAATGTTATATTTCCTTGAAAGACCTTTGCTTACTGAGTCTGTTTTAGCTCCATAATTGAATAAGAAATATTACAAATCGAGACCTTTAACTCTGAACTTGAAGTGTTTTTGTTCTATTTAAAAAAGAGAAGAAGAAATCAAACTCATTTTTTGTAAATGTTTTGTAAACATTTGTGATGGTCTTTGGTCTTTGAAAAGCGTTTTAAGACCCCCTTCTTGGTGTCTCATGACCCAAAAGGGACCCAACCCCCACACTGAGATCCACTTCTCTTAACAACCCAGACTTATGCAAAAGAAAGTACACAAAAATAAGGATGTAAGGGTTTTTGGAGTCAGTGTGCAAATGTCATTGTCACAACAAGAGACTGTAATTCTGTTAAAGGATTTTGTCATTTTAGAAAAAAAAACTGGCTCAGTGTTTGATGTCTAGACAATAATCCTTGTATTAGTCTTTAATATAACTTTTTCTTTTTAGTATTTTTTTTGAGCATTTTTGGTCAGTCTTTGGAGTTAATGCCACACAAAAGAAAACTTGTGCAGCTGTAGTTTCAGGATTTGAGTATCAGAGACATCCACAGTAACAGTCCACCATGTTTGTCTTCTTTGTTTTTTTCCCAGCATGCATCTGCAGATGTGGAGAGAATGGTTTTGGGAAACAAATGTGACATGAACGACAAGAGACAAGTGTCAAAAGAGAGAGGAGAGAAGGTCTGTTCCTGTTTCTGTTTTTCTGCGAAGTACTTTGTTGTTATCAGAGCATCGTGCAAATCCATGACAGGACTTTTAATTAATATCATTATATCTATAATGAATATAACCTGGAGAGGAATGATGTTGATTGATATAGCAGCATCTAGCTGAACTGCCATTAAAATGGTTTAACTGGTCTAAAAGTATGAAGCAAATTTATTAATCAGAAACTTCATTCGTATCTAAACATTTTTTAAATACCGATGATGATACAGGACTCCTGCAGGTCCTTAATCGTCTAATGTTTACATGTAGGAGATCTTGAAATTTGATGGCACTTTCCTAAAAATCCTGTTTATCAAATTTATTTTCAGGATTTAAAGGCTGCTTCAGAAAACAACACAAAACATAATCAGTGGCATCAACATTATGATCATTAAAATCTTCTTCCATATGAGCACAGTCTCTTATGTCGGTTTCTTTTTTCTGCTCTTGGGAGAAAAATGAGCCTCGATATCCTGTCATTGAATTTTTATTTTGCTCCCTGGTTTGTGACGTTTTAGTAAAATAACACTCTCACTGTAACAAAACAGCACTTTGGTGCTCTGCAGGGGTAAAAAAGCTTTATCTACCACACTTTAATAAAGTGTCTTAATTTTCTCCTTTTGACTTTAAAATGTCTGAAAAAGTCTTGAATGTTTATTTAGACTGAGATTCACACCTTCCATATCTGTTAAGCTTAAAGTCTCTCCTGTTGTTTAGCTCGCCATCGATTATGGAATCAAGTTTTTGGAAACCAGCGCGAAGTCCAGCATCAACGTGGAGGAGGTGAGTCCTGCTCAGACGTTTCTCATCACTGCTGTGTTTAAAAGTTCTAATCGAGTATCTTCTGGTCCTCAGGCTTTTTTCACACTCGCCAGAGACATCATGACAAGACTCAACAGAAAAATGGTGAGTTTATTTTACACTTAATGTTTCTGTGTCACTAATGAAAACTTCTGCTCGCAGTTCAAGCTTTGAAATGATAAGATTTTAATCTGAGGGGTAGAAAGAGCGATCAAATAATCCAATAATTCAGGCTGATTTCTCTGCAGTAAGATGCACAGATTAACTGGCATAAAATGGGTGTTCATAAGATCAGTCACACGTCACTTCTCAACACCTCGCCCACATTTGGGTGAAATCAGAACATCATTAAGTGCTGTTTCATGTGTTCCTGAAAAACCCTGGACATGATATGATTTTCACCCTCATGGGTTTAGAGAGAGAAATAACAGAGAGACGACAGAGGAGTGGCGTGGTAAAATGTTGAACTATTGTTTCTATGGTCTGATGTTTCTGTGACAGAGCTGCAGCCAGCTCACAGACTCGTCACACAAAGTATTCAGTTAACGTTAATCTTCATAACAGGTAACGAGGATGAAATACACGGAGTGTGGGACATCAGGTGAAGACATTTCTGGTCACAGGATGGGGTTGATAGCTTTTTGATCACTCAAAGCCCCATTTTCCCAGTTTACCACTATTCATTCAGATCAAGTGTTTTCACCCAGAAAGGGGCGGGGCTTATGCCTTTTGGGGCAGAGAACCTGGATTAAGTGCTCCTGTCAACAGGCAGAAAATAGTGTCAGAGTTAGTTTTCTGCCGTATCTGCAAGTGGGAGAATCACAGCAGACCTTCATCGAATGAACAAAAACAGTTTCTCCCCCTGAGATTAAAATGTTGGGCTTTAAGCCTTCAGTGAGATCAGAGAAAGGAAAGAGAACAATCAGGAAAGACTGAATGAGGAATGGCAGAAAGGAGCCACCAGCTGAGATCTATCTACGTATCTTTATTTCTGTCTATAAGAGATTCAACTGACAACTGTTTCCATCATCGACTATTGGTTAATAAGTCAGCTAGTGCTTATTTTTTTCCCACAATTACAGAATGGCCTTATTATTGCTCTATGATGTTAGTATTATATTATCTCAAATCTTTTTGGAGCATAATGATAAGACTTATTATTTTCCTTATTATTATTATTTCCTTCTTACATTTGACCTTCTCGTTTAAGCTAAAAAGGTGCCGTTTTGATTTTAATTTTAGCCAAAGATTTCTCATGTTCTGAGCATAACTAACATAACTCAACATTGATGATTTTGTTTTAATGGTAACCACAGTTAGAATATAAATATGATCAGACTTTTTCGTAAAGTTTAGTGTTGAAGTGGAGGAAGAATAAGTGAAGGGGGAGTACAAAGTAAGACAGAAAAAACTGCATGGCTTTAATTTTGTCTTTTTAAGAGACGCATGGTTGATGATTTAAATGTGATTTTCAAAGTTCCCTCTCCTTTAATGCTTGTGCAGTTCTGACATACTCTGATACCAAAAGGCTGCTCAGTAACAATAATAAATATCCTTTCACAAAAGTTTGTTTAACTGTATCTGAGTGAGAACAATGGAGAAAATTGAGACTGAGTTTGACTTACATTCTCACAGACAAAGTGCTAAACGTGATCTTTGACAGAAATAGAGAGAAAAATGTAAAGTTTTATCTGTGAGTCTGTCCAGTCTCTGATGTGAGGGAAAAGCTTACAGCAGCTGTAGATGGAGATGGGGTTAGCTCTTAAATTAGCCACAAATTTAGCCCTGTTATTACAGCAACTTCGGCTTAGGAGCAGACAGATGAGTCTCTATTGTGTCTCCTGACATGATGGATGGATTTGAGGATGCTGAACTTCTTCAAGAAAGAGATTTGTACACTTATGTTGCAGAAAAAAACAGATGATCATGCATCCATAACCTTCAGGTGCAGTGATGTGTGACTAAAGATGGAGCTGGTTAAACCTGACTTTTTGTTTTTCTCCTTCAGAACGACAACAATCCCTCAGGAGGAGGCGGGCCTGTGAAGCTCACGGAGACTCGGCCTAGGAAGAGCTTCTTCAGGTGTACTCTGTTGTAGGAGGAGTCCTCGCTCTCACCTCCTCCTCCGGCTGCTGCAGAACTGAACCTCCAGCTGCAGGACTGAGCAATGCTCTGCAGGTGGACATCAAACCTGTGGAAACATGAAGACTTCAGACGTCTTCATACTCAATCTGCTCCTTCAGGAGCGTCTGCTTCTTAATCAGCTCAGATCTCCATGCTCTCCTCCTGCACGCCTCCTCCTGTTTGTTTTTAACCTGAGACCCAGAGAGGACTCCTCCCCGCTCTGACCAGGTCTCCTCCTGAGAGGACGACACTGTGGAGATGTCCGTGTTTTATTGTTTTTATTTGACGTCGTAGCAGCTCTGCAGACGTTTATCTGCAGCCACAGAGCACCAAGAGGATCTGATCAGATAAGTGATGTTCAACAGTCTGAAGGACCTGCAGAGAGGATTTTAGACCATCACAATCACATTATTCTGAATGTGGTGATAAAATAAGCATGACACATGTTCTATCAGTTATTCTAAATTTAATTAAGTTTATAATCCGACAGAGGAGCAGTGAAAGTGTTAAGATTGATATCCATCAAATCAAGTCATTGTGATATATATGAAAGAATCAGATGACTATTTATACTCATTTACATGAACATTTACTGTTCAGTATTTCATCATTGACTCTTTTGTCATTTAAGATTTTACAAAAAAAAACCTTATAGATTAATATCATTATTATATCATTAAATTAAAATATTTATATCATGAATATTACATGAAATCATCAGTCATGACACACCGACATAAAGCTGCCTACTTATTACAAACTATAAATGCAGTAAATACATTATAAATAATAACATCTTTAGAAATTTTATTTGAAGTGATATTTTCCAGAGATTCAATATGTTGCTGCTGTTGGGCACAAACCTCCTATCTCCAATATTTTTTCATGATTTTCATTTGTTTTTCATACAACAATGCTTTTGGTCACTTTACATGTTGGTGAGTGAGTTTTTTTTTACTTTAACTAAATTAAAGTCCAAAAAAAATATTTTTTATCCGGACGACATTCATTCAGTAAAGAGAGTTTTTTTTGTTTCCTGATAAGTGCTGATGTTGGAGATAAGAGGTTTGTGCCCAACAGCAGCGACATGTCCAAAACGTCGTCATCAGAGTGTTTCATAATTATTACAGCCGACTCTCACTGGTTATTTCCTCTGTGATGGACGAGAGAGTTTTAAAGTAATCTCCATTCATTTGAATTAAAGTCAAAATAAACATGAAGGAGAAAGTAGAGGACTTATTTAAGTACAAGAACCTTTTCTCCGTTCAAATGAACGTAGAAGTAAATTCATCAGAGGCTGATAGGAAGAGATGCTTCCTGTGAGGCAGAAAGGATTAAATATGTGGAGACATGAGGTCCCTCTAGAAAACGAGAGGCCACATCTGAAGGGGTTAACCTCGAATTAATCTATATTCAGCAGAGACAAATGTGATGAGGACAGATTTATGATCTGGGCGTCCATGGGTTTGTCTCTGTCATGAATTCTTATTTTTAGTCCCTTTGTCTCTGCCTGGATGGAAACATCTCTGGATGCCAACACTGTTTTTCTTGCTGTGTCTTGCCTCACTCCCTCTTCCTTGTTACTGCAGTACAGCCTAAAGAATGGAGTCTATCTGCTTGTCATGGACTCAGGAGTGAGGCAAGACATGAAAACACAAAAATGTTGGCATACCCCTTTAACAGATACATAGAGGAGTTAAAATTCACACTATCAGAGATGAATAATCGTGGTGAGTGATCTGTAGTATTTGTTGCACCCTGATGACCACATTTCATCTCTCACTCTCTCAGAGTCTTTCTGCTGTCACCTTTGACCTCCAGGTTTCATCGTTCAGTCTCTGCTCAGGAGGGTTGAGGACTTTTTTGTTCTTATTGTGAAGTATGAACATTAGGAACGAACACAGCAGGTGTTTCTCTTGAAGGAAAGACCCCTAGGTGGTTGTATTTCAGGTTTGTGATGTCTAGGGTGAGTCTGGAGTCTCTGAGGTTTGTTTCTGCTCGTGGTTGCTCTGACGGGCCGGAGTTTGTCTTTATGGGGTTGTTGTTGTCAGAGGTAACAGTGGATGGATGGAGAGAGAAATATGTTTTTGTTTAGTCTGCACTGTCCTCTGCTCGTGTTTCAGTTCAGCCACAGAGAACAAACACAAGCAGAGTGTCCTCTGAGGCCTTTACATGTACAAAGTGATTTTTTAATCAGTTTAACCTTTAAACTGACATAGGGAGAAAGATTTATGAGAACTCTGAAGACTGAAAGGTGAAACTGACACCATGAGACCTGCATGATATCGATAATTTTGCTGATATTTCCAAAGAAATGATCACCAACCCTGATATTGTTTCATCAAGAGCACTAAGTCTGTACCAGAGGTGACCTTTATCTTTTTAGATCACGTTATGAATAAAGATTAAAAGAGAGAAATATGGGCAATCACAGGTAAATCCTTAAGACACCGAGTGACTTACATTTAATCAGCGAGCATCTCTCTCATTTTTCTTTTCTTTTGAATTTCATGAGATGAGAGAAGTCGGATACTCCGTATCGGATGATGTGGCTGTTTGTGGTTGGCTGAGAGATGTGAACTCGTTAGTTATGACAAACGTCTCTGATCTGACATCAGATGTGACAGGACAATTAATATAGATACAAATGTAAGTACTGGTTCGGATGGTTACATTAAATAGTGGTTGCTGTGATTGTTTATTGCATTGAAATGTGCCTGACACTCTGGATACCTGCCTGTGAGGTCTTGGTGACGTGTGCGCACTGTGCGCCTGTCAGCCAAATTACCACTGCATGGGGTGCGCCTTGTCTGTGCCGAGAATAGACCAGGTTGGAGCCGGCAAGCTTTCAGCGCACCTTCCGCGCGTTTTTTTGGCATGAAATTGTCACTGCTCCAAGCTGAATCTTTCGACACCTCCCCCTGGTGCGCCGTCACACCCATCTCGGTGCAGCCGGTCTACCAAATTGCCAAATTGGCTGCGCACGGCGGTGCGCCGGACAAAATTACCACTGCGCTGGGTGCGCCACTCTGCGCCACCCTGAGTTGCACCAGGAAATTAGAGCCCTCTGTGCTCTTGGGCAAAAATATCAGTATATGGGACACTGAGTTCAGAAATATCGTTACATTGAATATCAGGAAAAATCCAATATTGTGCATCCCTATTTAGTTGTGTTAAAGACAGATGTGAAAGAAGGAAACCTTAAAATGATGCTGTTGACTTTAAATGTGGACTTTAGGTGAAGCGTTTCGGTCCATCCTACAGATACTACAGCAGATACACAGTGGAGCATACGGTCCATGTGTACAGACGATAAATCTGCAGAAACCATTTCTTCTAAAACTGAGAATCAGCTTTTTAGGCCTTTATCTGTGGAGACGATGCGTTCACTGTCTTGCTCATCCCGTTCTGTGGCAGCAGACAGACTCTGGTGTGAAGCAGAAACTCTTTAAAACCCTGAAGCCGTCCTCGAGGCCTTTTCTTTATTCCTGCATCTGACCTCACGTCTGAGGAAACAACCACTGCACTCATTAACAGCAGCACTGTGTTGATTTTAGTTTGAAACATTTAAGAGGTTTTATCTGAAGTTTTATTTTTGTATGAATATGAAGTTTTTATGTCTTAAACATTTTTATTCTTGTGCAGCTTCAGTCTGTCTGTTTGACCTTTAGCCTCATTATCGTCTTAAATACTTTTATTTACTCATGAGTTGGAGAAAGCCATAACACATCAGATACTTTTACTCTTAAAAATAGAGATCATACAGCAGTATTTATACATATTAATATTTTATTTAGATGATGATTAGATGACTGAAGGAACATTTAAAGAGTTTTATAAAACATTATTATCTGAAAAAACTGAAACTGATTGATCATAAATACATTAAAACTTTGTGTGTGTGTTTGTGTGTGAAGTGATCGGAGAGAGCTTCGGTGAGAGGGTCTTGTTGTAAACAAGAGTCAAAGTTTGGAGTAAAGTTTATCACTGACTGTGTTTACATGGACCGGAGCATCCTGGTCATGATCAAGAATCCTGTGTCCTGATTATCCTGATCTCAGAAACCAGGATCCTGCTGTTTCCAGAATCTTAGTTTTGCACCCTGGAGAACCATAGAAATCTGAAGCTCTGGAGACTTTATCTAGAACAGGAGTGTCCAGATAAAGCCTTGAGTGAGGTGGTGGCATTTCTTAAAGGGATACGCCAACTTTTTTTATTTTTGTGTCTTGTCTCAATCCTGAGTCCATAACAAGCAGACAGACTCCATTCTTTAGAC
Source organism: Cetoscarus ocellatus (assembly GCA_037902135.1). NCBI lineage: Eukaryota > Metazoa > Chordata > Actinopteri > Labriformes > Labridae > Cetoscarus > Cetoscarus ocellatus. The sequence continues at coordinate 1,041,304 of JBAMNC010001884.1, forward strand.
TGTGCTGCAGTAACAAGGAAGAGACGGGCAGAGCTCAACCACCGCTAATTAGCTTAGCTCAAACACTGGGAGTCAGTGTTTGAGCTAAGTCTCTTCCTTGTTACTGCAGCACAGTCCAAAGAATGGAGTCTGTCTGCTTGTCATGGACTCTGAAGTGAGGCAAGACATGAAAAGAAAAAAATGTTGGCGTATCCCTTTACAATGAAAGAAAGTGTTACTAAAACATGATAAATCCTGAAGAATGATAAGCCCAATATTATGATTCTGACCTCTGTGTCGTGGTGTCATTATAAAAAAAAAACACAGCCTTCTGCACAGATGAGATTCAGAGGTCAGGTTTTTATTTATCATGTGAACAAGAAACTAGTCTCCAGGTTTCTCTGAGTGCATGTGAATGCCACATCCTGGATATTAAAACTAAAAAACTGCCTAAATCAAGATGCTCAAGTCCACCTGAACACAGTCAGAGTTTTGTTGTATTTCAGATGTCACCTCATGAACAGAAATGTTTCACTGCCTGAGCCGAACCCCAGACTCGGTTTGTTCTTACCTCAGCTGTCTCAGCTGTCGTTTCATGAAGTCTTTTATGATTTAGAAATGATCATTCAGCAGAGCAGAGGTTCACTGTTGTGTGCTTTGGTAATTAACACGAGTGTTTGATTCAAGTAGAACATTTCATGTTATAATTTCCATCAGTACATCAGTTAAACCATTTTAATGTCAGTTCAGCTAGATGCTGCTATATTATTCAACATCATTCCTCTCCAGATTATATTCATTATAGATATTAATGTTAATATCAGACTGATCTCTCTATCCATGGTTGTATTGATTATTCATCCACAGTAACTTTCTTTACAACCATACAGACATGAGGACCCTCTGAAAATGAGATGCCACATCTCAAGGGGCTTAGCTTTAATACATTTGTATTCAACAAATATGATACCATACAGATAAAGATTGATTGATACTTTCTGGACACACTTTCCATAAATGAATAAAACATGTTATAACTTACAAAATCAAACATCAACATAAGAGCTAGTCTTTTACAGTTTACAGCTCAGATGTAGAAGTTTGCCTTATTCAGTAAAATTCATTTATTGGCAACAGTTCAGTCTCTCCTCTGCACCTTTCTCTTGAACTGGATGTGCAAAATATCTCCAATTTTGTTGCTAAATCAATGAATTTTGGACAAGTTTCAAACAAATTCTTGAATTGATTTAGCTAATAACTATTTGATTAATAATGAAGAGGTTTGATGAATGAAGTTATAAATGAAAGTAAGCCTGCACAGATGGATTTTAGGTCATCCTTGAGCAAAAGTGTTTCAAAACTCCTACGCCACATGAACAAATAATGATATTTTTCATTTAAAGATGATTATTTATGATAAAAGACATTCGCACCTCCTGTCTCCCAAACTCAAAAGACTTAACAGAAAAATCAAACACCCAAATGTTCATAAATATGTTAAGAAAAAGAGTTAAAACTCATTTCAGCTCTTAAGACTTGTATAAATCTTTGTCACAGCTCTGGCTGCAGGTGGATTTATCTTCACTGTGAAGAACAAACTGCTCTGTGGTTCGGGTCGGCTCTGATTCAGGTCAAACTCTTAAATCAGACGCGTGTTTACAGACTCACTGCAGCAGTATTATGAGCATTTTTATTATTATTCTGTTTTTTTCAATCTGTTACTCTCTCCTCCCGCTGATGAAAAGGTGCTTTAGTTAGGGGTGCACTGATACCACGTCTAATATCACCGCTGAGGCTCTACAGAGGGATGTTAGCGAAGCACGTCTGAGGTTTGGTGATATTTTAGGCATGAATGTGGATTTTGGACGTCCTCACCAGGCTTTTTACTGCCTATCACCTGTCAGTGAGATCAGCTGATCCGATACAGTCATGTTTTATTAATACAAATGATTAGTTTCTGTGATTAAGGCCTGTTTAATAATATTAGCTTTATTAAGTTCACATGTGACTGAAGAAAATCTAAATTCAACAGTCTGAAAAGAGGAAATAAAAGTGAATACGTCTCTAACTCACAGTCACATGATGTAACTGATGTCATTATTTCATATTAATGAGGAAACAAAGTTCACCTCCAAACAACATTAATTCAATCTGTTTATAGCTAAATCTTAAATTTCCTTCTGTTGAAGTTAAATCTAAACACATCATCTAATGGACAGGGTGGCGGATAGTGCACATGCCTCAGAGCGAAAAGGTTGCTGGTTCAAATCCCATGTCAGTCGGGGCCTTTCTGTGTGCATGCGTGGATCTCTCTGAGCGCCCGTGCTCATTACGTTGACTGGTGACTCTAAATTGCCCTCAAGTGTGAGTGTGAATGGTTGCCTGTCTCTCTATGTGGCCCTGTGATTAGCTGATTCAACACGACTGAAAACAGAGTTTGTAACTAGAGTTTCTTAAAGAGCAAATAGATGAGTTGGTGGATGGTGATTGTGGTCTGAAGGCGTGCATCAGAGTTGCCAGATTTTTCTATTGAAATAAGCAACCAGGTCGATAAAAGCAAGTCCAAAACAAGCCACCTCCAGCTATGTTTTTCTAATGAGATTTTTTTTTTTTTTTTTTTAAAGAGAATCTACATAAAGTGTGTGTTGATTTTCATCTACATTACATTTCAATTTCACAGTGACATTTTTTCTTATTTGTCTCTTTATTTATTCACATCCTTTTGTTTGGAGGTGAACATCCTTTTCTTTATACAGAAGTGAAGGGAGGGGCTGCTGTTATTTATAACTCTGTTATCACTAAACAGTCTGTCTAACCTTGATTTTTGTAACCCAACAGACATAGTCAGGCTTTTATTTAAGTTTAATGTTGATCCTCTACAGCTTTATTATGGTGAAAACAGTAACAGCTACATTAGAAATCAATTTAATTCTGGCTATAAGGATTTCTTTTCGGAGGAAACATCATGTTTGCCTCTTTCTACACTCAAATTTACATTTGTGTTTGGAGTGGGACAAAATAGTTTGTGTAACTCCTGAATTGAGTTTATATTGGTAGTAGAGTGAGCATCAGATCCCTCCTGGTTTGAGGAGGGATCTGATGCTCCAACGAGCCCAAAAAAACACAACCTGCAACTGCCAATGTTTACAAGCCCAAAGTTGCTTATAATAAGCAGACCTGGCAACTCTGGTGTGCATGTAGATGACCTGATGTGGTTGTAGGTGGTGACTGAAGGACACTGATGTAAATACATCTGTTGATTCTGATTAACAGGGACAGATCTGATGAGGACAGACTGCAGATTATGAAGAGGAGTGAAGAACATCTGACGAAAATTAAACACACTTTTGGATACTTTAAGAACAATAATGTATTAATAATTATGTATATTTGTACATGAGTTCTTGATTATAAAACCGGGTATCTGTGCACTCCTAACTTTAACAAACTGAAGAGATTAAATTAAACATCAGATCAACTCGGTCAGGTCTTCTCCGAGCTGATGTGAACAGAGGAAAAAGTCATTTAGTTTCATTTGTACTTTCATGTTTCTGCTTCACTCTCTGGTGGATCTAATCCATTATTTACCTTTGAATTGAGATATACAATCATTTAGTCCTGAAGGAAGCTGTTGTATGTTAACACATGTTTTGTCCTCACACTGAATTTCTTCTATGTTGAATATTTTTCACACCGCCATAAAAAAGAAATAAGAGACAGAATGGCCACAATCACGAGTGCCCCTGTGCTCTCTGAATGTCTTTCCTTCTGTTTGTTCCAGTATTGACATATTTTTTTATTGTTTTTGCAGCACTTTGTATCAAACATCACTATGCAAATACAAAATGATCCTTATTATTGTCATCATTATTTAGATTTTTAGTTATGTATTGTAGAGACACATGGAGCAGGAGGATCAGAGCTGCAGGAAGTCTTATTAATTATAAAAAAATCATAAAATGCCAGAAGACGCATGAAGGCTCCAAATGCAGGAGCCAGATGTTTACATGCAGTGATAGAAAATAAAGATTTAACCTCCTGAATGTTTTTTTATATTTTTTTTTATCACTGACAGTGAAGTGAGTAAAAACTGAAAGCTGCTCCGATTGTCTCTCTGCATCGACTCTGCCTTAATACACGTCTTCCATTTCCTGCTCTGTGAAGCTGAAGTCAGCCGAACATCCAATAAACGACTTTTATAATAAACTCAGCTGTTTCACTGATTCAATAAATTATGTTTGGTTTAATCGGTAATTATGTTTGGTTTAATCGGTTCTGTTTTTGCCTCCGTTAGTTTGTTTGTATGTTTGCAAGAATACGCAAAAAACTACTGGTTGTTTTTTGCTGAAAGATGTTGGTAATGGCCCAACTTGATTAGATTTTGGCGGTGATCCAAATAACTGCCATTAGTGAACAATGGTTTTGCTCAATAACTGTCTAACTAATAATGATATCAATATGATTCTGAGTGCTAGGGGTGGGTTTTCAGGGTCATGAATCATCCTTTACTTTACTTTACTTTACTAAGAATACTTTACTTTATCATGAACTATTGCTTATACCTTAATTTCCGGACTATAAGCCGCTACTTTTTTCCCACGCTTTGAACCCTGTGATGCAGCTAATTTAAAGTATTTTCACATTACATCTAGCCTCATCACATCAAATTTAGTTTGGGGTTAAAAAATCTGTCTGTGTAACATATGTGTGTATAAATGTCTCTTGTTACAACGTGGACAGTGCCAGAGCATGTGAGTGGAGTGGAGGGATGAAATGTCCAGCTCCTCGCGCACAGAGCTGATCCCTGCGCACGCTCATCCTCAGAGGACTTCAGATTTTTAAAAAAATTCATAAAAAAATCAAACATAAAACTATGATCAACAATGTCCACACAGTATTGTAGGGAACATCCCCAGGTACCTTTGTGCCAATTTTCAGACAATTTGACCAGAGCATGATAGATTCAGAGCACTCCAAATTCAGGAATTTGAGACCAATTTGAACTAACTTCATGTCTTCAAAAATTCATAAAAATTCAACCAAAAAACTATGATCTACATTGTCAACACAGTATTGTAGGGTACATCCCCAGGTACCAATGTGCCGATTTTCAGACAATTTGACCAGAGCATGATAGATTCAGAGCACTCCAAATTCAGGCATTTTAGGCCAATTTGAACTAACTTCATGTCTTCAAAAATTCATAAAAATTCAACCAAAAAACTATGATCTACATTGTCAACAGAGTATTGTAGGGTACATCCCCAGGTACCTCTGTGCCAATTTTCAGACAATTTGACCAGAGCATGATAGATTCAGAGCACTCCAAATTCAGGAATTTGAGACCAATTTGAACTAACTTCATGTCTTCAAAAATTCATAAAAATTCAACCAAAAAACTATGATCTACATTGTCACCACAGTATTGTAGGGTACATCCCCAGGTACCAATGTGCCGATTTTCAGAGAATTTGACCAGAGCATGATAGATTCAGAGCACTCCAAATTCAGGCATTTTAGGCCAATTTGAACTAACTTCATGTCTTCAAAAATTCATAAAAATTCAACCAAAAAACTATGATCTACATTGTCAACACAGTATTGTAGGGTACATCCCCAGGTACCAATGTGCCAATTTTCAGACAATTTGACCAGAGCATGATAGATTCAGAGCACTCCAAAATCAGGCATTTGAGGCAAATTTGAACTAACTTCATGTCTTCAAAAATTCATAAAAATTCAACCAAAAAACTATGATCTACATTGTCAACAGAGTATTGTAGGGTACATCCCCAGGTACCTCTGTGCCAATTTTCAGACAATTTGACCAGAGAATGATAGATTCAGAGCACTCCAAAATCAGGCATTTGAGGCCAATTTGAACTAACTTCATGTCTTCAAAAATTCATAAAAATTCAACCACATAACTATGATCTACATTGTCAACAAAGTATTGTAGGGTACATCCCCGGGTACCTCTGTGCCGATTTTCATAGAATTTGACCAGAGCATGATAGATTCAGAGCACTCCAAAATCAGGCATTTGAGGCCAATTTGAACTAACTTCATGTCTTCAAAAATTCATAAAAATTCAACCAAAAAACTATGATCTACATTGTCAACACAGTATTGTAGGGTACATCCCCAGGTACCTCTGTGCCAATTTTCAGAGAATTTGACCAGAGCATGATAGATTCAGAGCACTCCAAAATCAGGCATTTGAGGCCAATTTGAACTAACTTCATGTCTTCAAAAATTCATAAAAATTCAACCACATAACTATGATCTACATTGTCAACAAAGTATTGTAGGGTACATCCCCGGGTACCTCTGTGCCGATTTTCATAGAATTTGACCAGAGCATGATAGATTCAGAGCACTCCAAAATCAGGCATTTGAGGCCAATTTGAACTAACTTCATGTCTTCAAAAATTCATAAAAATTCAACCAAAAAACTATGATCTACATTGTCAACACAGTATTGTAGGGTACATCCCCAGGTACCTCTGTGCCAATTTTCAGACAATTTGACTAGAGCATGATAGATTCAGAGCACTCCAAAGTCAGGAATTTGAGGCCAGTTTGAACTAACTTCATGTCTTCAAAAATTCTTAAAAATTCAACCAAAAAACTATGATCTACATTGTCAAAACTGTATTGTAGGGTACATCCCCAGGTACCTCTGTGCCAATTTTCAGACAATTTGACTAGAGCATGATAGATTCAGAGCACTCCAAAGTCAGGAATTTGAGGCCAATTTGAACTAACTTCATGTCTTCAAAAATTCATAAAAATTCAACCAAAAAACTATGATCTACATTGTCAACAGAGTATTGTAGGGTAAATCCCCAGGTACCTCTGTGCCAATTTTCAGACAATTTGACTAGAGCATGATAGATTCAGAGCACTCCAAAGTCAGGAATTTGAGGCCAATTTGAACTAACTTCATGTCTTCAAAAATTCATAAAAATTCAACCAAAAAACTATGATCTACATTGTCAACAGAGTATTGTAGGGTACATCCCCAGGTACCTCTGTGCCAATTTTCAGACAATTTGACCAGAGCATGATAGATTCAGAGCACTCCAAAGTCAGGAATTTGAGGCCAATTTGAACTAACTTCATGTCTTCAAAAATTCATAAAAATTCAACCAAAAAACTATGATCTACATTGTCAACAGAGTATTGTAGGGTACATCCCCAGGTACCTCTGTGCCAATTTTCAGACAATTTGACCAGAGCATGATAGATTCAGAGCACTCCAAAATCAGGCATTTGAGGCCAATTTGAACTAACTTCATGTCTTCAAAAATTCATAAAAATTCAACCACATAACTATGATCTACATTGTCAACAGAGTATTGTAGGGTACATCCCCGGGTACCTCTGTGCCGATTTTCATAGAATTTGACCAGAGCATGATAGATTCAGAGCACTCCAAAATCAGGCATTTGAGGCCAATTTGAACTAACTTCATGTCTTCAAAAATTCATAAAAATTCAACCAAAAAACTATGATCTACATTGTCAACACAGTATTGTAGGGTACATCCCCAGGTACCTCTGTGCCAATTTTCAGACAATTTGACTAGAGCATGATAGATTCAGAGCACTCCAAAGTCAGGAATTTGAGGCCAATTTGAACTAACTTCATGTCTTCAAAAATTCTTAAAAATTCAACCAAAAAACTATGATCCACATTGTCAAAACTGTATTGTAGGGTACATCCCCAGGTACCTCTGTGCCAATTTTCAGACAATTTGACTAGAGCATGATAGATTCAGAGCACTCCAAAGTCAGGAATTTGAGGCCAATTTGAACTAACTTCATGTCTTCAAAAATTCTTAAAAATTCAACCAAAAAACTATGATCTACATTGTCAACAGAGTATTGTAGGGTAAATCCCCAGGTACCTCTGTGCCAATTTTCAGACAATTTGACTAGAGCATGATAGATTCAGAGCACTCCAAAGTCAGGAATTTGAGGCCAATTTCAACTAACTTCATGTCTTCAAAAATTCATAAAAATTCAACCAAAAAACTATGATCTACATTGTCAACAGAGTATTGTAGGGTACATCCCCAGGTACCTCTGTGCCAATTTTCAGACAATTTGACCAGAGCATGATAGATTCAGAGCACTCCAAAGTCAGGAATTTGAGGCCAATTTGAACTAACTTCATGTCTTCAAAAATTCATAAAAATTCAACCAAAAACCTATGATCTACATTGTCAACAGAGTGTTGTAGGGTACATCCCCAGTTACCTCTGTGCCAATTTTCAGACAATTTGACCAGAGCATGATAGATTCAGAGCACTCCAAAGTCAGGCATTTGAGGCCAATTTGAACTAACTTCATGTCTTCAAAAATTCATAAAAATTCAACCAAAAAACTATGATCTATATTGTCAAAACTGTATTGTAGGGTACATCCCCAGGTACCTCTGTCCCAATTTTCAGACAATTTGACTAGAGCATGATAGATTCAGAGCACTCCAAAGTCAGGAATTTGAGGCCAGTTTGAACTAACTTCATGTCTTCAAAAATTCTTAAAAATTCAACCAAAAAACTATGATCCACATTGTCAAAACTGTATTGTAGGGTACATCCCCAGTTACCTCTGTGCCAATTTTCAGACAATTTGACTAGAGCATGATAGATTCAGAGCACTCCAAAGTCAGGAATTTGAGGCCAATTTGAACTAACTTCATGTCTTCAAAAATTCATAAAAATTCAACCAAAAAACTATGATCTACATTGTCAACAGAGTATTGTAGGGTAAATCCCCAGGTACCTCTGTGCCAATTTTCAGACAATTTGACTAGAGCATGATAGATTCAGAGCACTCCAAAGTCAGGAATTTGAGGCCAATTTCAACTAACTTCATGTCTTCAAAAATTCATAAAAATTCAACCAAAAAACTATGATCTACATTGTCAACAGAGGATTGTAGGGTACATCCCCAGGTACCTCTGTGCCAATTTTCAGACAATTTGACCAGAGCATGATAGATTCAGAGCACTCCAAAGTCAGGAATTTGAGGCCAATTTGAACTAACTTCATGTCTTCAAAAATTCATAAAAATTCAACCAAAAAACTATGATCTACATTGTCAACAGAGTATTGTAGGGTACATCCCCAGGTACCTCTGTGCCAATTTTCAGAGAATTTGACCAGAGCATGATAGATTCAGAGCACTCCAAAATCAGGCATTTGAGGCCAATTTGAACTAACTTCATGTCTTCAAAAATTCATAAAAATTCAACCAAAAAACTATGATCTACATTGTCAAAACTGTATTGTAGGGTACATCCCCAGGTACCTCTGTGCCAATTTTCAGACAATTTGACCAGGGCATGATAGATTCAGAGCACTCCAAGTCAGGAATTTGAGGCCAATTTGAACTAACTTCATGTCTTCAAAGATTCATAAAAATTCAACCAAAAAACTATGATCTACATTGTCAACACAGTATTGTAGGGTACATCCCCAGGTACCTCTGTGCCAATTTTCAGACAATTTGACTACAGCATGATAGATTCAGAGCACTCCAAAGTCAGGAATTTGAGGCCAGTTTGAACTAACTTCATGTCTTCAAAAATTCTTAAAAATTCAACCAAAAAACTATGATCCACATTGTCAAAATTGTATTGTAGGGTACATCCCCAGGTACCTCTGTGCCAATTTTCAGACAATTTGACTAGAGCATGATAGATTCAGAGCACTCCAAAGTCAGGAATTTGAGGCCAATTTGAACTAACTTCATGTCTTCAAAAATTCTTAAAAATTCAACCAAAAAACTATGATCTACATTGTCAACAGAGTATTGTAGGGTAAATCCCCAGGTACCTCTGTGCTAATTTTCAGACAATTTGACTAGAGCATGATAGATTCAGAGCACTCCAAAGTCAGGAATTTGAGGCCAATTTCAACTAACTTCATGTCTTCAAAAATTCATAAAAATTCAACCAAAAAACTATGATCTACATTGTCAACAGAGTATTGTAGGGTACATCCCCAGGTACCTCTGTGCCAATTTTCAGACAATTTGACCAGAGCATGATAGATTCAGAGCACTCCAAAATCAGGCATTTGAGGCCAATTTGAACTAACTTCATGTCTTCAAAAATTCATAAAAATTCAACCACATAACTATGATCTACATTGTCAACACAGTATTGTAGGGTACATCCCCGGGTACCTCTGTGCCGATTTTCATAGAATTTGACCAGAGCATGATAGATTCAGAGCACTCCAAAATCAGGCATTTGAGGCCAATTTGAACTAACTTCATGTCTTCAAAAATTCATAAAAATTCAACCAAAAAACTATGATCTACATTGTCAACACAGTATTGTAGGGTACATCCCCAGGTACCTCTGTGCCAATTTTCAGACAATTTGACTAGAGCATGATAGATTCAGAGCACTCCAAAGTCAGGAATTTGAGGCCAGTTTGAACTAACTTCATGTCTTCAAAAATTCTTAAAAATTCAACCAAAAAACTATGATCCACATTGTCAAAATTGTATTGTAGGGTACATCCCCAGGTACCTCTGTGCCAATTTTCAGACAATTTGACTAGAGCATGATAGATTCAGAGCACTCCAAAGTCAGGAATTTGAGGCCAATTTGAACTAACTTCATGTCTTCAAAAATTCTTAAAAATTCAACCAAAAAACTATGATCTACATTGTCAACAGAGTATTGTAGGGTAAATCCCCAGGTACCTCTGTGCCAATTTTCAGACAATTTGACTAGAGCATGATAGATTCAGAGCACTCCAAAGTCAGGAATTTGAGGCCAATTTCAACTAACTTCATGTCTTCAAAAATTCATAAAAATTCAACCAAAAACCTATGATCTACATTGTCAACAGAGTGTTGTAGGGTACATCCCCAGTTACCTCTGTGCCAATTTTCAGACAATTTGACCAGAGCATGATAGATTCAGAGCACTCCAAAGTCAGGAATTTGAGGCCAATTTGAACTAACTTCATGTCTTCAAAAATTCATAAAAATTCAACCAAAAAACTATGATCTATATTGTCAAAACTGTATTGTAGGGTACATCCCCAGGTACCTCTGTCCCAATTTTCAGACAATTTGACTAGAGCATGATAGATTCAGAGCACTCCAAAGTCAGGAATTTGAGGCCAGTTTGAACTAACTTCATGTCTTCAAAAATTCTTAAAAATTCAACCAAAAAACTATGATCCACATTGTCAAAACTGTATTGTAGGGTACATCCCCAGGTACCTCTGTGCCAATTTTCAGACAATTTGACTAGAGCATGATAGATTCAGAGCACTCCAAAGTCAGGAATTTGAGGCCAATTTGAACTAACTTCATGTCTTCAAAAATTCATAAAAATTCAACCAAAAAACTATGATCTACATTGTCAACAGAGGATTGTAGGGTACATCCCCAGGTACCTCTGTGCCAATTTTCAGACAATTTGACCAGAGCATGATAGATTCAGAGCACTCAAAATTCAGGAATTTGAGGCCAATTTGAACTAACTTCATGTCTTCAAAAATTCATAAAAATTCAACCAAAAAACTATGATCTACATTGTCAACAGAGTATTGTAGGGTACATCCCCAGGTACCTCTGTGCCAATTTTCAGACAATTTGACCAGAGCATGATAGATTCAGAGCACTCCAAAGTCAGGAATTTGAGGCCAATTTGAACTAACTTCATGTCTTCAAAAATTCATAAAAATTCAACCAAAAAACTATGATCTACATTGTCAACAGAGTATTGTAGGGTACATCCCCAGGTACCTCTGTGCCAATTTTCAGACAATTTGACCAGAGCATGATAGATTCAGAGCACTCCAAAATCAGGCATTTGAGGCCAATTTGAACTAACTTCATGTCTTCAAAAATTCATAAAAATTCAACCACATAACTATGATCTACATTGTCAACACAGTATTGTAGGGTACATCCCCGGGTACCTCTGTGCCGATTTTCATAGAATTTGACCAGAGCATGATAGATTCAGAGCACTCCAAAATCAGGCATTTGAGGCCAATTTGAACTAACTTCATGTCTTCAAAAATTCATAAAAAAATCAAACATAAAACTATGATCAACAATGTCCACACAGTATTGTAGGGAACATCCCCAGGTACCTTTGTGCCAATTTTCAGACAATTTGACCAGAGCATGATAGATTCAGAGCACTCCAAATTCAGGAATTTGAGACCAATTTGAACTAACTTCATGTCTTCAAAAATTCATAAAAATTCAACCAAAAAACTATGATCTACATTGTCAACACAGTATTGTAGGGTACATCCCCAGGTACCAATGTGCCGATTTTCAGACAATTTGACCAGAGCATGATAGATTCAGAGCACTCCAAATTCAGGCATTTTAGGCCAATTTGAACTAACTTCATGTCTTCAAAAATTCATAAAAATTCAACCAAAAAACTATGATCTACATTGTCAACAGAGTATTGTAGGGTACATCCCCAGGTACCTCTGTGCCAATTTTCAGACAATTTGACCAGAGCATGATAGATTCAGAGCACTCCAAATTCAGGAATTTGAGACCAATTTGAACTAACTTCATGTCTTCAAAAATTCATAAAAATTCAACCAAAAAACTATGATCTACATTGTC